>JAWWNJ010000020.1:0-1200000 GCA_037176885.1 Favolaschia claudopus | reverse complement strand
AACATGCCTTCTGGTCATGTCCCAGCCGACGCATTCACACATCCCGAAAATTACGGGGGCATTGATTGCCGTATCGCAGTCCCTCAGGCCGCCGTGGACGACATGCGCCAGATGTTGACGGACGAGGTCGGTTCACGGGAATCTCACCTCTCTTGGTACGATTTGGAATTTGCGGAGTTGGCGGCACAAGTGTATTCGCACATTGGTAAACCCAGACTGTCTCTAGAAACGGCATGGGATGTATTCCAGCAGATGGTCCAGCCCATCGCAGATGTGATAGAACTATAGTATAAATACTGACTCTCACATACCATTTACCTATGTAGCAATCAATTAAAGGTTCCCGTTGAGTTGATCTTCAATGATCCATGTCGGCGCAGATGAGCTGTCAAGAACGATGAAGAGGACGCCAAGAAGCACAGCCTCTCGACGAGCTCTTCATCGTCCTTGACATGAGCATTCTCACGGTGCCAGCTCTGTCCGCACCTTTTCAACCGCAAACCAGAACCCAACCACAAGCAGAGAAGAATGGCAATGATGGCGAAGAGCATTTCTCAGGGGTAAGTTGGGGACAGACACTGTGGACTTCCGACAACACCGTTTTCATCGATCACAGAAGTCAGCGGAGTGCAGAGTCGGGCGCTGGGTCTGACCGCTCCATCGTGTATGTGATCGAAGTGCGATTTTTCTGCACTTACATTGGACAGTATCATCGGCCATGGGCAACAGCTGTAGGTCCTATCTCCTCAGCGAAGACGCTAGCTTCTCTTTCTTCTCACACGATCACAGCTCCATCCCTGACATTCATGACATGTCGAGTATTCCATCGGAAGGGTAAGTTGTGGACTGTGAACTTTCGTGGCTCATCTTATCCTCAGGCGAACAATACCTAGCCGAGAGCGACCCCTCTGCCTTGTGAGCATTCTACTCTTCGACCGCGCCGCGCCACCTTCACCATCGTTAGTGTGCATCACGAAACCGCACCTACCTCCCCGTCGGTGTTAGTGTGTATCTTAACTCGATTTCAATTTGGCTGATAACCAGCGTAGAAAGCTCGCCAGCAGCGGCATTCTTCGTAAGTGCCCTTCAAGGTCTGGTCCTTTTGATTTCTCTGAAATTTCTCTTCAGCTTCGCGTGCTGTCGATTCTGTGGAGCAGCTCGAAAGTCGCTTGACTGCTCAGGAACGTGGCCTCGTGGGCGTAAAGATCGAGGTCACCGCGTTGAAGGGAGGTGTGGCTGAGCTGAAGGAAGACGTTGTTGGGCTTAAGGTAGACGTCGTCGGGCTTAAGGAAGACGTCGTCGGGCTTAAGGAAGACGTCGTCGGGCTTAAGGAAGACGTCGTCGGGCTCAAAGAAGACGTTGTTGGCCTGAAACATGACATTGCAACCATGAGAGACGAAATAATGTCCATGTTGACAGCCCTTGTCAAGAAGTAGTGCTATGCAGAAGTTACCTTTGTGTTTGTTGACGTATGCATTTTATCCCTATGATTTTAGCTTCGTAACATCCTCAACACGGCTAACGTCGATAATGGCTGGCCAAAATCGATCGATCTCGATGAGCTAAGCGCTCGTGTCTGTTCCACCGCTATCCAGAACGATGTCATGTCCATTGTCAGGAACTCACGCAAATTGGCGAAATGCCCGCTCTGGAATCCAAATGGGAGTGTCTGATGTCAGCGCAACGTTACTGATGCACACCGTAATTCAAAATTTGAAAGAAACCCGTGGCGGCAACGACAAATCTATCCCTCCACCGGTGAGTCTCTCGGATCATTTGCCGTCAACAAGAACCTCAAGGCGGAGGATGAGTTTGATCCCCTCGCTCCCGAGCCAGTAGCTATGGCTGCCGCTCGCAATCGTAAGCACAACAAGGACACCTTCGACGATTGGGGCAACCCCAAGAAAGCGAACGGTGTCTGCCACTGTTGCGGACGCACCGGTCACATCGCCCGACGCTGTGTTGCTGACATGCCCGCCGACGTAAAGAATAAAATCTTGAACGCGACCGCCGCTTGGTCAGTCGACTCAGACGACAAATATGATGTCGCCGTAGTCGCGCACGCTCCCGACGTTGACGTTGTCCTCCCTGGCGCTGCCTCCGACACCAACGAGGTCATCCTCTTCAATTGTGATCTCGCCTCCCGCTGCCGCTGCCGCTGTCGAGCTTGAGGGGGTGCAGGTTGGGGGAAGAGAAAGGTTCGACAGGGGAACCGTCGCAAGGTGAAAACTACTCCCTCTGTCGAGGTCTAGCGCGTTTGCCCAGTCTTCGCTCGGGGGGGTGTGTTAAAATATTTAGGTGTGCGCGCTCTCCTGTGCACCCGGGTATTTCTGGTTGCCGGACATCTATGGTGCGCGTATTTAGTCACCGCCTCCTTTGCACTACTGCCAAATCGGCCGGAGGCCGAAATTTTTTCAAAACACCCTATTGATTGAAGGCCGGATTTCAACCGATTTGGGCACTTTTTGAGTGCTCAGTGGACTTTTGAGCTTATCATCCGGAGACAGATGGTAGCACTGAACGGGCGAATCATACTGTCACACAGATGATCCGACAGTGTATAGGCGACAAGCAGAAAGACTGGGTGTCCAAATTACCAGCTGTCGAGTTTCTGCTTGATCCGAAACAACGGGCTATGCTCCGTTCTTCTTGAATAATGGACGCATGCCTCGTTCATTAATTTGGGATTCAGACCGTTCCCGAGAATACCCGGGCATAGCTAATTTTGCATTGCAGCGCCGTCTAGCAATTATGGCTGCACACGATGCAGTTCTTGCTGCCAGGGTCAAACAAACTCGGAATGCTAATCGCCGCAGGCAAGCATCACCATTTTCTAACGGAGACTTGGTCTACCTTTCGACGAAGAATCTCAAATTTGAGAAAGGTTTGGCGCGCAAGCTTATCCCAAAATTCATTAGGCCTTACCTTATCCTCCGAGACTTCGGAAATAACTCGTTCCAGATTGAACTCCCGTCAAATATGAGACAGCGCGGGATTCATGATGTTTTTCACGCATCTCTTCTTAGGATTCATATTCCTAATGATGACCGTCGCTTTCCAGGAAGATTGGAAACTCAGTTAGATGTTTCTACAAATGCAACGACCCATGAATGGGCTATTGACAAGATTGTTGGTCATTCAGGAAGACGTGCTGACGCCGTCTTTGAGATTCAGTGGCAGTCTGGGGATCGGACTTGGATGCCCTATTCACAGGCGAGTCATCTCACCGCTTTACGGGATTATTTTGAATCTCTCGGAGTGTCAGATATTTCTGAACTCCCGTGCGGGTCTGGCAAACTACCCGAGAAAGATTTTGATTCAGGCGGATCAGAAGATTGTCTCAAACCAGAAGGAGTACATAAACTCTCTGGCTTTGTTCGTTGAACTCAACCCCGAGTTCTCCTCTACATCTTATTCATCCTCTGCTTCCTCAACCGCTATTCCCTTCCCTGCCATGCCCAACCACAAACATTCCAACAATTCCTCTTCCTCTTCCACCAAATCATCTAGCTTCCGCGTTAACGGTGTCCTTCGCAATGACATCGTCGCCCTCGCCAAATTCCTCGAGTTTAATAACTCGCACTGACCACACCTTCCTCCTTCGCGACCCGGACCTCGAAACCAGCCACGTTGTTCTCGCGGTTCTCGTCCGCGTGTATATCCTTTTCAATTACCTCCTTAACGACCCCGCCAATCGCTTCAAGGACATGCCGTGGGGCTACGTCGACTTCGCCCGCATTCTCAACGCCAACTGCCTGTCTGGCGAGAAATGGGCTTATTACGACCTCGATTCCGGACGCAACTTCTGGTACCCCGATCATCCTCTCCCTTCTATCGTCACCTATCTTGTTCGCGAGAGTGATCTCGCCGAGGCGCCGCCTTCCGGGAAAGTCCTTGTTTCCCAGGCGCGTTGGGACCGCCTGACGGAGATGGATATGCGCCGTCCGGCGTCAGGATAATCGTGAGCGTGCGAAGGCCGAGGGGCGTGTTAAGAGACAGCAGCGGGATGCGCCGGAGTATGAGAAGGCAACGGCTATGGCTCGGCGCTTGGCGTTGAAGGCTCGTATGGAGGAGGAGAAGAAGGAGCGAGAGGAATTGGATGCTCAGATCGAGGCTGAGTTGGCTGCTGAAAAGGCCGCTGCTGTGAAAGCTGCCGCCGAGAAGCGCGCGGGACCGTCCGCGGGAGGTTCTGATGAGATGCAAACTTAGATTGGGGTTGCCGACGCGTCAACCCGGAGGGCGTATGTAACACCATCATTTTTCTTTTATCTCGTGACCGTGTTGTACTCAGACTTACATCCACTTCCCGCTCCGTTTACATTATCCTGCGCTCATAGATGATCTCATTCCGCCTTTGTTTTACTTATTACTTGTTATAAGTACTCAGATGTCTCAAAACCGCGGAGGTTATTGAAAGTGTGTAAAAGGAAGAATGCACTGGTCGAGGATCGAACTCGAGACCTCCCGCATATATAGTGGTGGTTCTACCAACTGAGCTGCCAAACATGTTGGACTAAGTCACAGGCTTATGTACTCTCGGTCACATCCATGAACAGTAGGGTAGTGATCCAATCATTCGGTTGTCTCTTTCATAGGTGGCTGTGTAGTGCCAAAAGAGGGAGTTCCCCTGACATCATCCCCCCCTTGGAATGCGGCGCCTCGACGCATAGATCGCACCTGAGCGCTGAGCTGGAGTTGAAGAGCGGTCACGGAAGGGAAGGGAATCGAGGGCAGCAACAGCAATAAGGCTCCAACCGTTTCCTTGTGTAAACGTTTTACACGGTTATATCCGTTTCTTTTTTCGTTTGTTTTGCCGAGGTCGACAAACGGTAAACAAAAATAAAACAAACGACTAAACGGTTACTTACTTTCATCAGTCAGATCAGTGTGCGGAACCATCCTTGGAGCTGCCGGTCTGTGTAATTTGTAACCGGTGTCGATCCTTCCTTGATCCTGACACTCAGGATCATCAAGTCAGCGCCTCGGGGCGGCAGATTCGAGACGGCGCGAACATCTTGATGCCTGCTGGGCACAGTGTAGCAGTCCGGGGATGAGTGTACGCATTTTGTAAGTCATTCAAACAACATTCAACTCATTTAATGTGCATTTGATACCTTTTAGTCGAGTTTGAGACGTGGAATCCCGTTATTTGAGCCATGCCGCTCCGGGCCGCCCCAACAATCGTTTAAAACGATTAAAAAGGTTTTTCTAAACGTTTGAAACCGTTTCCGTTTCTTTTGCCCTCGGGCGCAAACGAAAACTAAAAGGTTGAGCCTTAAACAGCAATGGAGCGAGGTTTGGAAGGGTATTTGCGGTAGAAAGCAGCGACAGCGTCTGGGGCAAAGTGCTTCACCCATTGATCATGGGACGGGTCATAACCCTTCCAGCAAACCCAGTACCATAGACTCCCGTAGCGGATCTTGGCATCCAGTATCTCCTCAACTTCCCATTGCTTGTCACCAGGAAGGTCGAGGACGGGTGGCGGCTCTTGGTGTCTGGGGCGAGTGGGGAATGGATGGGCTTCCACACGCAGGATGGAGGGCAGAGTAGCGGGGGGGCAGCTCCAGTTTGAAGGCACCATTACCAACGACCTGTCAGGGGAACCCCCCGCTTCCCCGACCCGCTCCGTTATTCCTTGCATCACTCCAGCCTTCTTGGGAACGCTACTCCCTCCAGACTTCCCCCTTCGTCACATCTTCCTCCTTCCGACCCCCCGTTTTCCTCCTCGACAGACTCCTGTTGACCCTGCGCTCCTACAGCTAGTGCTCAGCGCAACCCGGTTCCCTACTGGTCTTCCGGTCAGACTTCTAGCCCTCCGAGAGCTCTGGTACCCCGAGCTCTGGTCGTCCACACCTCCGGCCTTCCGGCTCCGGTCCCCCGGTCCCCGGCCCTGCTTCCCACGCTCCCCCGGCCCTAGGCCAAGCTCCAGCGGTTCTGTCACCCAAGCCTCGATGCTCCCGCTGTCTCGCCCTGGCTCTAGCGCCCTTCCCTGGTTCCCTGGGCCCTCCGGACTCCGGCTCCGGTTTCCCACGCTCCCCGGACTACAGGGTATCTCCGGGCCTTCGTCGGTCTACGATCTCTGGACCAGTATTGTGATCCTTCCTCTTCTGGGCATATCCCTGGCTCCCTGCTACTGTTGGATCATCTGATCATTGATATCACATCATAGATGCTGTGCTACTACATAGTTCCCACACCCCGTGAGAAGTCACGCGTCACGCGCCCTTTTACTGTGACGCCTGGGCATGGAGACTCCTTACTCTGTTCTCTAAGGATTCTCCCTCTGCCCAGGTGAGTAGACACTCTTCCTCTTGTTGTAGCTAGTCTTCTAAGGATTCTCCCTCTGCCCAGTGCTTGATGGACTCTTGAGTACCTCGGGCCTCAGGCCTTGGCAGCTGTTGCCCTTACACGACCTTCAGAACTCTGAAGGGGCCGATACGCCGGTGGGAGAATTTCACCGAAGGGCGGGTGGTGCGGATGTCTGAGGAATCAACCCACACCCGGTCACCGAGCTTGATGTCTGGAGCTGGTGTCCGCCGGCGGTCATAGTACTGCTTGTACTCTGCCTTGGCCTTGACGAGTGCCGCCTTCGCCTCGGAAACCCCTGACGCAATCCGATCGTGAAACTCGTTTACAGCCTCCAACCTAGAACATGCAGTGTGGGGCTCAAAGCCCATCCGTGGAAGCCGACCAGTGTCCGTCATGAACGGTACCTGCTGCGTGGAGGAGTGCATGTGGTTGTTGTACGCAAACTCCGCTGCATGTAGTAGCTCATCCCAGTCGTCCTGCTTGTAATTGGTGAAGAGCCGGACATACTGCTGACGCCAACGACATGAGGCGACCCGGTTGGTGGTCCAGCGGGAAGTCGAAACGGGAGAGGTAGAGAGACCACCGAGCTTGGGGACGGTTGAGCTTTTGGGCCTTCTGGAAATATTCCAGGGTTTTGTGGTCCGTCCGTCCAGATCTCAACCGGGTGCTGCGCGCCCTCAGGAAGTGGCGCCACTCCTCAAGGGCTCGCACAATCGCAAGCATCTCCTTGTCGTGAATCTCGTAATTCCGCTGCACCTCGTTCAGGCTCTTGGAGTAAAACTCAACCGGATGCCACTTGCCATCGTCACCCTGCTGGGAGAGGACGGCACCGGTGGCATAGTCAGAACTGTCAGCCTCGAGCCGGTACGGGCGCTTGGGTGTCGAGAGAACCAGGACAGGGTCCCGAGTCATCCGTTGCTTGAGCTCGTCAGTAAATATCAAAATAAACTCAGCGATGGCGGCATCCCCATTTCGTGCAACGAAAATCCACCAACGTGATGAGGAGGCCGAGACACGTATGAGGGAAATTGTACGTGTCTGTGACGACGGGACGAGGAAGCGGCCACTGGGATTGGATGTTGTTGGAGTTGAGTTTGCGGTGTTGGCTAGGCAGGAGTGCGTTTGGGCACGATCGAGGTGGGGGGGACGGACATGGGACAAACAGCCGACCTATCAAGACGCGCGCGCGACGCTGGACGCGAAGATGCGACAGCGCAGCGCCACGCGTCTAGAGTGGTGGTGTTGGTGCACATGTAACAAGACAACAAGTCAATGAAACATTGACTTGTTGTCCTAGAAGAGGCCGCAAGGTCTTGCGGCCTCTTCTAAGGTGTGCAAATACGAATCAGTAAACTGTACTATAAGGTATATATAGTGTAACGCACCTGAAAACCCAAAGCTAACTCCACACTTTCGGAACATCCAGATGTCCCAACAACCAGCAAAGAACAAAACATTCCAAGCAGAGAATAGGCAGCGGCGAGGTCAGAGAGAGAGGACAGGCGGCGGCGGCGGCGGCAACAAGCAGGCGGGGGACAAAACCAGGACCCAATCGTGCCTTCAGCCGAATACAAAGACGATTGGAGGGCGAGACTCGAGTCAGACGGCACCAACGGAGAGCCATTTCCGACAATGTGTGAGCAAGATCTTGAGGGTGGGAGGCATTGCGGTCGATTGAGGGGGGGTTTGCGGCGGGCAGGCGGTGGTGGTGGTGTGGACGAGGCATGACATCATTGCTTGCCTCCATTTGCGCTCACCCCGTCAATGTGCCGAAATGCCGCCAAAAAAACCAAATTGGGTTCTGAGGTATCCGTTGGCGCACGAGACCGGGACCGGTTCGCGGCGCATAACCGGTGGATTAGTGTTGCCACGGCTCGGCTACGGCTGGCGCGGCTCGGCTTTTGATGGCTCGTGGAGCCGTTCCCATTTTGGGTGAGCCGAGCCATATTCGAGCCCACGGCTTATGGCGGCTTTGGCTCGGCTTCGACTCGAGCCATGGTTCGACCCCGATTAGGAAGAGAAAATGTATCTTGCCTGTATCGATGTCCCAGATGTTTGAGGGCATTCATGTGAGCTACTGCTGTGATTATGAGCTGTTGCTCGTCACCACAACCTGTCAGTCAGCTTCGTGTCCCTATATTTAGCCAGGAACGGTTTCGTGTGAGTCTCATCAAGAACCAAGGTATGAGTGCTGTGTCTTACCTTGAGAATGTTGTATATAGCAGCATTAAGCCCTCCCTAAGTAGTAGAAATACTCAACTCTATCATTCTGAGTCCTTAACAAACCCTACTCAATCACTTGGCTGGTGTGGTTGAACTCTGTGGTAAATCAATTTCTGATAGCCACACCATCTTCTATACTTGTGAAAGCCTCAAGCAAGCATAACTAGCGGCAAAGGAGCCATAGTATTACCCCAAGGCTCTTCAACAACTGCACTTCAAGCTGCTATCACGCGCCACTCGAACGGCGCCAAATTTAGATCAGGAAAACGAAGCCATGAAAAAATGAGCCAAACTGGCAATGTGCAGTACAGAAAACACTCCCGAAGTCATAGGGCATCCGTATTCAATGGTAGAACATGAGAACGAGTGTGGAGGAGGTGAAAAAAACTCAATGACCAAATCGGGGCTGAGCCGTGGCTTAGCCGAGCTTGAAGCCGGCTCGAGCCGAAGCCGAGTCGCACGGAGCCGGTGATCAAACGGCTGGCTCGGCTCGGCTAATTGATGGCTCGGCTCTCACGCTTTGAGCCGAGCCGTGGCAACACTACGGTGGATTGAGCCTGAAAAGGCGATTTCGCACGAATATCTGCTCTCGTCCCGTGCCTAGCAAGCTTTTATGTCCAGCGCGGGCATTTGGCTGGAAACAAACTGGGAAAAACCCGCATATCAGTCGGCGAGAGTGAATCATATATTGACCCAAAGTACAGGTTTACAGGATGAGGAGAAACTCTCTTTCTCCTCTCCCCCTTCTCTTCCTTTTTCCCTTTTTTGGCAATTATTATTTGTTTCCCTTCCTGCCCACAACATAGGTATCTAGCCCAATTTTTTTCTGAGCCTGCACGATACTACTCGAGTCCGCCGCGGTCAACCAATACCCGGCGATACCTGCCGTGCCCGGGTTTTCACTGGGGATGAGTCTTTGCAAACGAAACGTTGCCAAGTGGGTCCCCGCCCGTCTTCTCTCTCTAGCATACTCGTATCACCTCTGTGGTCGTCGTCGTCGCTCGCGCGGCGCTCCGTGCCACGCTCGCTCCTCCTCCTCCCATTTTATTGGGGGAGCTTGGTCCCCCCTTTTGTCTGAGGTTCCCGAAAAGTGCTGTGCAAAGTGCCTACTCTCCCACGGGTACGCCATCACAGAGATAGAGAGCGTGGGATCGTACCCTTATGTCAGCATCACACTGTGACATTGTCACGCTCGACGTCGAGGGCTTATAGCACGATGCTAAGGTCCAGATTGGGAATTGTGCCTAATACAAGTCTCAGATAGAGGTTCAATGAAGGGTTCTTATTGGGCTGATTTGCCAAAATGTCCCTTGGTCTTTTGCTATATGACCCACAAAAAATTCAGACCACTTTTTTTTCTGAGTGTTTCTATGTGGTTCTCTCACCAACGGGACACTTTTCAAAAATCTCGGAGGAGAATTTGGCCAGCACAGCCACAGGATAGTCATCTCGGCACGCTTCCGCAGCTCGCTTAAGGGTGGGACTTGTCAACCTGGGCGCGATGGGTGACAGGACCTCCCTTGCAGTGTGGAAGGTGGTTTTCAAAGCGAAAACCAAAATTTCAGAGCAGAAACAGCGAGAATGTCTACTGAGTCTGTATCAGCCCTTCCGCAGGCAGGAAAGAACATGAAATTTTTTACGCGACTGGGGATTTGGCCGTGGGAACGATTAATAAGCGTTACATAACGTGCTTAAGTAAGGTGCGGGATCCCATGCTCCAGTGGCGGCGCCATTTGATGCCACCCAAAAAATGATGTGGCCCCAATCAACTCCGCTTGCATCAAAAGTTCCAGAAATGGACTGTTCTATTTTTAGGGGTGGCATCAAATGGCGACTGATGCCACCCCCCGAAAAATGATGTGGCCCCAATCGACTCCACTTGCATCAAAAGTTCCAGAAATAGGCTGTTCTATTTTTAGGGGTGGCATCAGATGGCGCCGCCACTGTACACTCGGAGGAATGCACGTGGGAGTCATCACTGTGACTCATCGCGTCTTTTCCCTCTACCACCATCACCGGGCGCGTTCCTTCGCCCGTGCTCTCGTTTTTAGTTCTTTTTTCTTTCCCAATGGCCAACGACAACCCCTCGCCGTTCAGTGAGGCTCAGCTGGCCGAACTTACGGCCATTGTGACACGGGCCATTGCCGACAGCTCCGCCAACCCTTCGGGCGGCTCCGCCGCGTCATCCTCGTCAAACGCCGCGAACGGTAGCGGAAATGTTACGGTCCCCACTACCAACGCCGCCGGTGAGCTTGACAATTTCGCTTCCGCCTCCTTTCGGTCCCCCACGATGTGGTACCCGCCGCGTCAAGCTGGCGCACATCGACGCCATTGTAAATGGCACCTTCGAAGCCGACGACCTCCCCAAGCTCTCCTCCATCGCCGCCGCTGCCGCCGCTGCCGCCGCTGCCCCCCCGTGCCCATCCTCTTCCACCCGACTTCTGGTGTTGCCTCCCCGGAACAACCAGAGGAAGCCCTCGATGCGGGCCTTCCCCGCGCATGGGTCAAGGCCTTCCCCTCCTTGCCCCCGCTCCTTGATGCCTGGTCGACCTACACCGGCATCCGCTCCCTCATTGACACCACCAATGGTGGTGTTGCTGCCGCGCTTTCTATCTACACCAGCCAGCTCATGGATTTCACCACACAGTACGAGTGGTCCGCAGTATTGCGTTACCACTACGAATTTATTCGTGTGCGCATGGCGGAGAACTTTCTCCCCACGCGCTGGGTGACGCCCAATCAGGGCCTCGTCTCCACCAGGCTGGTTCGCTACCCACTGCCTCCACCATTCACTGCATTCAAGGGGTCCCTCGCACGAGGGGTTCGGCGAGAGACCTCGGTGAACCTCGGTGCATTCAGAGGCCATTTCCCTCAATACACACCTTTTCAACGACCATTGGTGTATGTTTTTGCTCTCAAACTGCTATAAGCCGATGCTTGAAGGTCTTGGACAAAAAATTTCGCAAGTTTGAAGGCTTGGTGACGAGAAATCGGTGATTGGCAGGTGTTTCTCCCACACTCCACCACTGACACCTGTGGGAGATGGTCTAAGAATAGGTAAAGCTCAGAAAACCTCGGATTGGTTGTTTGGTGGTTTTAAAGGATGTCTGAAGGCCTTGAGTCGAGAAAGATACACAGAAAGACTCAGAGATTGTGATTTATGGCTCAAAATTAAAACCTCCCAAGGGGGTCAGCGAGGCCGCCTCTCCCGAACCTCGTCATACCTTGCCGTACCCTCTCTAAGCGAGCTCGGCCGAGGCATCTCGCCGCGGCTCGGCAAACGGCTCGCTGGTCCGCGCATCAGGTCCGGCGAGGGAGGGCCTGAATGCAGTGATTCTCCTCCAAGTGCCCGAACCCAGCCCCCCTGCATCCCGGCCGAAGGTTGACGAGACTTGCTACAAGTTTCAGGACGCCGCTGGTTGCCGCATGGGTGACAAGTTCTCTCGCCGCCACGTCTGCATTGCGTGTCAGGGCGCCCACCCTGCACATGCTTGCCCCCAGAAGCGGAGGTAGGATGTTTGGGGCATGCCGACCGAGTCCGGCCTCTGCCCCACTCCGACCAACCCTTCGGTTCCTCTTCGTCCACTGGCTCCTCGCACCCCACCCTCTCTATCACCCCTTTTGCATACCGCTCATCTCGCTGCCCGTCTAATGCATCCTCCCCCTCCCCGTCCTAATACACACATCACATTCCCAGTTGCCCCTACCTCTGGTCCTTGTGTTACTAGCTCCCTTAATCCCGCTATGTTATCTTTCTTACTTGAGGATTATCCTGACCCCTCCTTCGTATAACACCTACATAATATCTGTACCTATGGTGCGTCAATTGGATACACCGGCCCCCGAGTGGGCCGTGCCTTCTCACGAAATCTGGCTGCTACACCGTCCGAGCACCATCCGCAGCACATATGCTGCGGACGCTCTCACACTCTCTTGTCGCCCTACCACCACCACCACCATCTCGCCAACTCGTCGTCGCCATCGCCATCGCCATCGCTGTCGCCGTCGCTGTCACCGCCCCCGCTCTATCCTCCCTCTCTTGCTAGAGTACTGACGTAGCAGATCCCGCCAGCAACAACGCCCGCACAAGTTGGTTAGACATGCGGAGGATACGGGGTAGTCTGCATGCGAGGGGTGGGCTGTATTTGGGAACCGTGGTACGTCAACAAAGTGGATGGTCTTCAAACTTGCACTGACTGCCTGTCGTGATCTCAGGCACTTGTCGCGACAGCTACAACGATTCCGTCAACGAAGATCAGCACGATGATAGGACAGTATGACGAGACGGATGGCCAGGAGCGGGCGTCATTGGTGTGTCGATGTAATTTAATTCGCCCTCCCTCGATTTTAATGTACGATGCCCATGATTTGAGACGGTGCTCTGAACTTTTAAATGATTTTCATGTACTGAGCACATTAAAATGGCACATGAAAACGTCAAAAAAGAATATAATTTTATTTGAGTGCTAGGTACATGAAAATCCGGGGACGACGACTGATTTTAAGAGTGTGGGTACATGAAAATCGGGGTACCAAGGTACATGATATTCATGTGCCCGCATCTTCACAGTGATCGGCTGAACAGATTGCCCTTTCGATGAAGCGCAGACAGTTTCCACTGCGGCTTGCATTTTCTATGACCATAAACAAGTCACAGGGGCAATCACTTGACTATGTTGGATTAGATCTTCGAACAGATGTCTTCACACACGGACAATTATATGTGGCACTCTCTCGCTGCACTTCAAGCCAGCGGATCAAAGCTCTCTTTAAACCTGCGAATGCGGATACTGCTACAGTCAAAGCTGTCATAACCCATAGCTCTCATAACCGATAATCGCCCATAACCCAGACTTTTTTGGTGGATTTTGACCGACTTTTGAGTGGGATAACCCATAAATCTGCCATAACCCATAGGTTTTAGGCTGCACCGACACCTATGGGTTATGACAGCTTTGACTGTATGTTAGACTATTCCCAAATATTTACAGGGATTTACAGTGGCCGCAGAAAATACTGCAACACGTGGTTCTGAGGTATTCAGTGCGTCTTTTGACGCAACCAAAGTGCTTTCTGCGCAACTTACCCCATTACCATATATAGTAATTCGAGTGTAATAAGGATTTAGTTTCAGGGCACTTCTCCGTGCTACACCCCACCGAAAAACGGCCTTCATAGGTCGAAAGTACTCGCAAATATGACGTCAGTCATATGTTAAGTACTTGACATAGATTCATACAGTTTTGAGCCCGCAATGGCTGTTTGAAGATGGTCATTTTTTTGAATAAATCTGGCATTTTTAGGCCAAAATGGCCATCTTACAGCAACTACTTATTACGGGCTCAAATCGGCAGCAAACTAGGTAAAGTCAGATATGACTGAGATCGTCTTTAGGAGTACTTTTAGGAGTACTTTCATGATTCATCCTATGATGCTTATTTTCCCGTAGGGTTCACCGCTGAAAAGTGCGGTGTAAAAAATAAAAAAATAAAAATAAAAATAAAAATAAAAATAAAAATAAAAATAAAAATAAAAATAAAAAAAAAACATGAGAAAAAGTGACTGTGGCTCGATTACCATATATGGGTCGTTGGCTCAAAAATTTTCATTTCACTCAGATTTCATGTCCTGCACTTTGTGTTTGAGCCCAGAGACCACGTCAATGACTCGAAACACCTTGTTGCATTGTTTTCTGCAGCCACTGTATACGGCCTCTCTGGCGGCCGGTATATTGACATCAATTCTCCAGATACTGACCGGAGTTTGCATTTCCCATCAGAGGTTCCACACCCGTGGCAGCAGACGAGAGCAGACGAGCCTCGAGTCCCTTCAGCTTCGTCACACAATGCACATGCTGCTCGCCGTCTGCCCCCACAACTTCACGCTAGCAATGGTATTGTACTTGACCTGAGTCTCTCATGTGTTCAAACTTGAAGGGCATAACACTGTGAGAAGTATTTGTCATGAAATTCAAGATCATCGTCTTGAAATTCAAGATTCCTGACGTTTCGTTAGAATACAAGTCAAGAATTTCAAGACTGGTTTCATGATGCTCCAAAACTTCTAAAAGTTACAAGGTTGTGATACCACACTCATATTCACTTGTGGGACCACATTACAGGATAATGCATATAATTCTGTTTCAAAAAGTGACATAAAATCTTGAACCTGCATTCACGACAAAATATCACGAATTTCCGAAAAGCCCATTAAAGTCCTGCGGCCGAGCTGCCGAGTTAATGACGTCACTTAGAGCATTGCTCCACATCCGCAGCACACATAATGCTGTGGCCGCTCACGACGCCTCTTGTCTCCCCCCACCATGACCTCCCTCCAAGTCACCATCGTAGAGCGCCGCCGCCGCCGTCACTCTCGCCAACACTCTGCTGTAACGGACTCTCACAACCACCACGCCTCCTTCCCTACGTCACCGCCCTCTAGGATCAATCCACACCGCCATATCGAGCTAGATCTCTCTGCGGTGCGCAAGACTCTCGATGAAGTGATTGGGCAGGGTATCATTGTGAGTGATACTGCGAGAGTGCATTGCAGCTCATTAATGTGCTCTTTCCCTGACAATTTAGCTCTTTGATGACGACAGAGCATTCAGCGATCTGTCTAACCCGGTGAGTTGCTTCCCTTTTCTACCCTTTTTTCATTCTCCGTAGTGTGCTTCCGAGCCACGCAAGCTGTTAAAGTACGGCTGATCGTGATGGTGGCGAGATTTTGAAGGTCAGAATATCATTATACTAGTAGTACTGCAACTGAATTGTCCGGTACTTGAAATATATCCTGTTTTATACCTCTTCCATGGAGTTTCTTTTATAAGGAGTAAGGCGTCGGGATAGCTGGCTACATAACTTGGTGGTACTTCCGGACGAATCATTGCGAAGATCATTGTGGTGGGGTCCCGGGGTCGCTAGGGATGGCCCTCCGCAGGTAGCTGGACGCGGACGAGGATGGCAAGAGGCAAAGGGAATAGATCCTCACGCTGTCTACATCACATGACTATCTACTCGACCAAACACCCTACCACATCATGACAAAATGTCATGAAAAAACGTTAGGAACGGGCCCACAGTCGTTAGGAATTTCAGGACCCCGGATCATAACGTTTTGTCATGAAATCCGACAAAAGATCATGAAATTCAACACAAATGACGACGAAATATCTAACACAAGGTGCTGAACAACACCATGAATTTCAAAACCTTCCCTCTGCACAGCGCGAAGCGACTCTCGGCCATTCTGATTTCAACTTTTTCTTAGCTTGAATTTTTGCTTCGGCGCGGGCATCAACCTCATGCTGTCGGGCTGTACGATTAATTTCTGAACGATCAGACGACACTTCTTTGCCTTTGGTCAGCTTCTGAATATACTTGCGTACGGCAGCGCGCAAACTAGCAATACCTTGAGCGTTGCTCCATTCAACTCCATGAATAGTGAGAATGCGCCTGCATAATTTCTTGGTTAATCGAGGCAAGAGATAAGTTAATATCCGCACCTGCATGGCATTTTGTGATTCTTCGGCGGAGCAAAATACAGGTTGATTAGTAGGGAAGAGTTGGTCGAACGCTGATGCACAAGCAATGGAATGATTGGGATGCGATTGAATTGCGCACGCACCAGAGGACATATGGTTAATCAATGCCTGACGTAGTATACCTTCCTGAGTCGCATTATGGAACGATAAGCGATGTAAACTTGCGAATGAAACGAGCATGGGTAGAGTCATATACTCTACATTTTGAAAGAAATACTGAGTTGGATGTTGTTCAGAGAAACTGGTTACCAACTCCTGCCGCTTCTGCGAAATCAAATTTCTGACTGTCTCAACAAGCCCGTCGTCATTAGCATAAGCATATTGTGACGAATCAAACCCAATAGAAGCGGCACACTTAGACAAAACTGAAATATCGTACGCCAGAAAGCAAAGTACTGAATACGAAGTAGGCTTGCTCGGATGGGGTTTCAAAAATCACAGGCGATCGAAGAACAGCCAGATGACACGACATGGACTTTCCGGCACACATGCCCGGAGACAAATGGGTTAAAATAGCTGACTGATATTGTTCAATGGTGCGAAGCAAGCTACATTCTATGCCATGCGAATCTAGCAAGCGCCGCAGAAACAATTCCTCTGCATTCAAGAACAAGCTATACGACAAATCGGACGCCGACAAAGTCGACCGCAATAATGCAAATCCTGAAAGGGGCTCAACAGAGGCATCCATACCAACTGCACGCGAAGTGGAAACGCCAACGGCGTTCGAAGAAGACACAGCGCCACCGGCACTGGAAGAACAAACTGCAGCACCACCGGCACTGGTAATGAAAAGAGCAGCACCACCGGCACTGTTACCGACGGAGGAAAGCGTCCGAGAATGTTCCCCGGAAGAATCACCGGAAACGCTCGACGCCCCAACTACTACGCACGATAAACACGAAAGGCTCTAGAGAATGAGAAAAACCCACATGTCGGTAAGAAGAATCGAACGGGATCGAATCCAGAAGGCAAGACCCATCCGGATCCGACCAACAGTTCGCGCATAGAAGCGCTCCAGTCGAGTCCGAGACAAAGGTCTGAGGGTGATGCTCCCACAACGGGACGGACAACCACAGTGAAAAATCCATGTTCCTGGGTATACAGAGTAACGGGAATACAAGAAGGAGGCGCTGCACCGGAGAATATTTGATTTAAAAATCGAGACGAGAAGGTGGTGGCAGGTGCGGAAATGCAGGTCACGGAGAGAGGAGGACACCCGTTGACAGTGATAGACATGGGAGGATTCTAATAGATAAGAGGAATCAGGCCTTTTAAGTAAGGCCGTTCATGACTCAATAACAGTGTTTGCAGTGCCGAAGAGATGACTAGACACATTACTGACTTGTTTCGAGCACATCAAAACGCAAAGTGACTCACCAAAACAGGGCTCGACTCACATTTCAAGACCGATCTTGATGCCAAGCGTTGGCCACGCGTCGAAAAGGACAGGTTTACACGAACGTGACCGCGTAAAAGGTCCGTGAGAGGAAAAGGAAGAAAGAGGAAAGAATGATGGCGGGCCGTGGCCGGGCCTGAAATTCACTGATTTGGCGCGCCCCAAAACCCACTCTAGATAAGATAGGCCGCATCCATAAACAGCTAGCTGTGACTGTGATGGGTCACAACAGCCTAGTTTTCGACCACTTTGCTTATATCTCGACAACGGAGACGAAAATAGAAAATCTGTCCCGTAAATCGACGGAGAGATATTCTGGCTAGGTACTCCCAGAATTGCAAGGGGATTGAGGCAGTATTGAAGCAGGAGATAGAATTTTAGTCTGGCCGCTCACAAAATTGTAGTTTCACGACATTCACCATCAAAATTGTATCTCCTCCTTCAATATCAACTTAATTACCTTGAGAATTGGTGAGAACCCAGCCAGAGTACCTATCCGTCGATTCACGGAACAGATTCTCTATTTTCATCTCCGTTGTCGAGATATGAGGGAGATGGTCGAAAATGTGACATTGTGACAGGAGCTGGATGCGGCCTATCTTAGTGCGTATTTTCAGACTTTCGTTTCTACTCGTACATAGTTTGCAACACACCTACATACCCCGAGATACTCCCGGGTACTTCACCACCCCGGGGTGCCAAATATTAGGGCATTTTTTCGACGATTCAACTCGGCCGTCCCTCTTCAACGTGTGACGGGTATATATTATTTACTTACTTACACGGCTGATAAGGTAGACGCCATCCACCCTCGACGAACATCACATGATATTGCCTTTTTCGGCGGACTTCAGTCAAACCCCTCCCTTCCATACCTTGTAGTGTGAATTGAGCAAAATCCCTCTTACTCTCCCACTTCCTCTTCGAGCTCTCTTCCAATGGGACGAACTCTGTTCGCGCTGCTGCCGCCTTGGTTGCGGACAGTTTCCGTCTGTCTTTCTACACTTTCCTTCTAATTCATGGGGACTGGCAAGTGGCTGTGATCAAATGTCTGCCCCTCATCAGTCCCTTCTGCAGCCTCAACTGTCGACATTTTCAATACAACTTGAGTATAGGATCTCTTAGTATTTGTAATCTACAGGGAATGTCCCGGCCACATTTTTTATTTTGGCCCTTGCTGTTCCGCAAATGATTATTTTCTCCGTGCAAAGCCATTTCACAGCCATTTGTGCGTTAATGTTCCGCTCTTCTTGGGGAAAATTTGGGAAATCGGCGCGGGACATTCCCTCAGGATTCGGCTCAGGACTCATTTGCAATTTGTTTCAGATTTTTAGCGTCACTGTAGAGGGCGGGGGGCAGGACCGACTCCGAACAAACAAAGTCCAAACAGACATTTGTTTGGTGTGATTTGCCAGTCCCCATAATTCATCTGAGTTGGAGATTCGCACAATACTGAGCGCCGTCGCGCTGGGTATTTCCCGCTCCCTCTCCTACTCTCCTTCAAGACATTCCTGGCGGGGAAGACCTGTGCGCTGCGCGCGTCCGGCTATTCTATCAATTTCGTTTGTTTGGATCAAGCATCCTCGCGCAGCGCGTATCGAATTAACGCGCTAGCGCATGTTTATGAAGCAGCAAGGCTGTCTTGATGTCTCGGTCTTGAAGACCTTCGTTGGGGGACTGGCATCCTCACTCCTCAAGACCTCTTCTCCGGATCATCGATATCGGAGGATCGTCGCATTCGGTGGTGCTGGAGGAAGCGCTTTTCAGCTGCATGCCTCTTCAGCTCACCTTGATCCTGCCCTCATTCTCTCCTCAACCATCCTTCCCGCAGTTCACTCGCTGCACGCCGACATTCTGTCTCTGAGGCCTGTGGCCTTTTGCTTCGCTCCATGATACTGGTGTCTTCCTTTGAGAGGAAGCTTCGTCGCGGGGTTTCTTTCGTTTGCACTTTTTGTTGCTGGATTTGAGGGCTAGCCCTCTTCATTTGCGGCCGCTGGCGATTGCGCACCGGACATCTTTCGCGCGTGAACTGGACGACGCCTTCGACGCAAACAGCGAACCCCATCGCCGCAGCTGCTGGTACTGTTTTGCCGTGGAGATCGTTGATATGGGGGGCCGGAAGTTGGTCGGGGAGGATTATTAGTGAAGGATTTGGTTTGGAGAGAATTCAAGGAGGCAGACCTCGTTGCCTATACAGTTGATGACGCACTTTGGCGCCTCGCCAAACTGCTGAGACTATGGGGACATCTCTTCATAGGCGGCATGTAATGTTCCACAGGCCGCACTGACCCATCCTGACGCTCATCCACATGATGGGACTGAGATACGGGTGCGGTTGGAGCGCCGTCGGGCGCGGCCGCCATTGAAGAGAAAGAAACCTCAGTAATCTGGCAACGCACTGCGGAGATCGGAAGGATTGTGGACGTTGAGGCGGATTGGTTAGTGTGGAATGAGTACCGAGTACGAGGAAGCGCTGATAGTTCGGCTGCATGCCTTCGGAGCTCCGTCCCTCAAATATACATATTTGGGAGGCCAAGCTCGCTTGAAATAGCACTACAGACGAACATTGGGAGTACATATCCACCTCACCGTAACTTCTACTGAGCGATACCGCTGAGGAACGGTGGCGACATACCTCTCGAAACGCAACCGCCCGCGTATACCCTCCCTCCTGCACAACCTCCCACCAATCCCATCGTACTCCGCCGATTGCCTTGCTCTGCTTTAGACGATCCAAAAGAAAGTCGATGACGCACTGGAAACCTTTCTAAAAACGCAGAGTGGGGTCGGAGATCTCTTCCTAGGCGGCATGCAAAGATCATGAAATCTATATAAGAAACCCCGTGGGTGTCCTGGTTAACTGCCAGAGTGGAGCGTACTGTTGAGATGATTTTGCTGGCCGGAGGTCGCCGCCAAACATCTGGCATCCGTGACTGCCACTGACACCGCCACCAACTCTTGCTCCACACTCCACACTCCACCGCCGTCCGCTCAGCTCAACACGTTTGACGCCGTCGCCGCTCCGTAGACTAGAAGATGAATATATCGTTACGTTCTAACCTCTACCTTGTGTGAAAATCCGAACCAACTTCGTGCAAAATTTCGTCCCCCAATCTACCTCAAGCTTGATGTGTGTCCTTCGCGCTCTGTATTATCTGTGCTCACTGCTAAACTAGGAATCTCCTAACTCCTCCTTCTACCCCTCGCCGACATCATCAAGCTGAGCGCCAAGTTTTGAGAGACATACGCATCAGCGCAGAAGGGAACCCGCACCGCCGTCGTGTTCCCAATCCAAACACTGGTTGTCTCGGTGGTAACAGTGAAAAATCCACAGCAGCTCCTTCGGCTTCTAGCGCGCGATCCGCTGCTCAACGGCGCCGTAGAGAACGCGAACGTCAAGAACGAGGAGAAAATGCTCTTCCACGTCCTCCGCCGAATGCTTCCCGCGTTCGAGGTCAGCAAGCGAGACGTCTCAACGAGCGCAGAGCGAAGGAATATCAGATGGATATTGATAACGGTGCGTTGCTGTTTTTTTCAATACTAATCTATGTTTCTGATCTACTGTAGAACCTCCCATACTCAAAACCATTCGCAATCAAACGCGTCTCGGGTGCTCCAGGTAAAAGAATGCACATGACTTTCTGTTTAATACCCTCTAAGCCGGTTTAGACCCTCAATAATTATGCCCTCCCCACACCTCCCGCCACTCAACAACCTCGGCAGCGCACGACTCAATCCCGCTCTTCCCGAGGTACTGAAACTAATGCTTGCCCCAATCGACGCCGTTCAAACAATGGTATGTGTTTATTTGAATGCGCGCTGCCGTGTCTTACAGTGTTCTAGGTCCTGCAACTCAGTTTCGCGCGCGCGGGGCACGTCGTCCTTCCCCGTTGGGCGGCGTGTGTTCGAGGACCCCTCCGCTCGACATGACTTGGGACCAATGAATCTGCTGTGTACATCTTGCGACGCTCTTCTCTGGGACAACGAACGTGTTGCCTGCTCATCGACTGTCGGCTCACCGTCATTTGGTATTTGCTGTGATCATGGCAAGGTTTCTCTTGAGCGCCTCAATGAACCCCCAGAGCCTCTTCGACGCCTTCTTGTGGGCTCTGATGCACAGGCTCTAGAGTTTCGAAACCACATCACTCAGTATAATTCCGCCCTTCACTGTGGTCGCAGAACCCCATGAATTTCCCATAGCCGGACCATGAATTCCACAATTCACGGGTTTATCTAGTGAATTCAGATTCATGGGGTTGTGACTTCACGTACCCGATTCACATAATTAGAGTCCGCAATAGGAAGTGCGTGAATTTCACTCGAAAATCGAATGAATGCATATGTGTGAAAACTGCTCAGAAAGTTCATTCCTCGCTTCCTGGCAACTCTTGGAAATTCACCCGTAAACCTCGTGAAGTTCATGGAGTTCAAGTTGCCTCGAACACGGTACATGGTTCTGGTCACCAGTACTGGTTGTGTTCCTAATACAGTAATATAGTCAATTTACATACTTTGAGTACTGTAACTTAGTAATCGTTAGTAAAGACTTGTTGTACTTGTTCGGTAAGTACTTCCGTACAAAAGAGATAAGACTAATACTTGTATGTTGACACTGGTCAAAGCGAGGGGTACGTAGTAGATTTTTCATCCAGTCTCCACTGTGTTTTCACGTATTTTTCAAGGAGTATTGGAAGGGAATCCAACACAGTGAAAGAGTTTTCATTGGAATATGAGGTGGATATCATTCCCAAACCATGTGAATTAACACCATGGAATGTCCGACTCACATAGTTGGACCCAGTGAAAATATCTCCGTGAAATTCACAACTCCATAGTGGAATTCACAGAGTTTTTCGGTGAATTTCCCATTGAAACCTTGTGAACCAACTATGGGAAAGTCAGGGGGTTATGCGACCACAGTGCTTGCCTTCACTTCGCTTGGTGTCTCGGACGACAAGACAATCAACCGCCATGGTCCGAACGCCTGGGTTTCAACTCTACGTTGCTCTCTCGAGAGCAACATCTCGGCATCGCATTAAGGCGCTTCTACCACAGCGCCCGCTCTCCAATTGTACTCCAAACATCGTATTTCCTCAGGTTTTTGCGCAGTGATGTACTTAATTTGAAATAAATTGTATCCTCTCTCCAACATGGGGCGCTTCGTGAAAATCTCTGATTTTTTTTTTTTTTTTGCACTGGTAGAGTTCTCTCTGTGAGCGATAGTTTCGCAAACTGGACAAGTCGAGGTTTTCCGTCGTCGTTTCAAACAGCGGGAATACAAGCACAGCCAAATAATATATATCATTCAATTCATTTTTACATTCTGACCTTGTACCAACGCCGGATTTTTCGCTTTCGTTGGCGTCGAGACGTTGGTTGATTTCCATTCGAAGGCTCAAAGATCAAGAAAATATGCCCCAGACCCCGGTGCTGGAAACTTGATAGTATCTACATACAGAAATTATGCGCAGCAACAAACGCAAAAGGTATGCATACCATCTCTCTCGGGCCTTCGACTGCCGACTCTATCCCCTCCACATCTTCTGGCTTTCTAAATGCCTCAGTTCTGCCTGTGTCTATGTCTCCCTGGCCCAACTTCGTCAGACAATTTGGAGACTGCCAAACTTCACAATCACCTTGATACTGGCGCTCATCGCTGTTAATTTTCCGTCTTTGATTATCCTCAAGGTGCTCTGTACGCATCGTTTAAAGGCGGCCAGTGCGCCACCCACCGCCGATCCTGCGTCATTTCAAGTTGTGGATCATTCGCCATGGCGCCACTCAACTCCACTCCGCTCCGACTGTGCAGTGCTCGGTTCTGGTTGTTCCACCGTCAATGACGCAAAACGATAACATGACTGGCCGGGACGCGCTGGGTGGTGAGAACTTTCACCGTCGGTCCTCCTCTGGCCGTTTTTTCGTGTCTCCACCAAACTCCACTGACGTATTGCTCTTTCTAGATATAAAAACCTCAGCTACTTCCGTCGAAAAGTTATCCAATTCAACGAGTTTCTACTCTCTATCACCATGCCTTCTTCAGCTACTATCTCGGGTGCCGCCGTCCTCGAAAACCCTCGGGCCATCCCAAACACAAACACCATCTTATTCGACTCTCAGATGTACCTTGCGTCTTCTAAGCCTGCTACCGTCGGCTCCTTACGATACTTCAACGAAAATAAACTTGAGTTTGCGCCGGTTTTCTGCTGTAGCGTGGTGATTCATGTATGTGTTGATTGCTGAATGTTAAAGTTGTACTGATTTAATCTACAGGCCGCCCGTATCTCGCCTGACATCGAAGTTTTCTCCGACAAACTGGCCGCCGTGGACTATCACGTTTCCACATTACTTATTAACTTATTCTGAACAGGCAAGAGTTTGCTCCGCGACTCAGTATAGTCGACTGGCCGCCTACTGTCTCTGTCAAGAGTTCGAGTAATATCTCTATTGAGTCTGCCTGGTCATTTGACCGCAACTTCAATGGTCGCAGCCTTCGCGATATTCTTGAAGAAGGACGTATCCATCTCATCCCGGGAAATTTAATTCATAGGTGATGATTCTTGCTTAACCTGTATCAGTTCTCTAACTCTACTCAAGGCATCTATTTCGCTGGCTTTGGTCTAAGATAGTCCAAGTTGGTCTGGACTAGTTTTTGGATTATTTCAACAATCAGAAGACTCGCAAACAACCGGGTCGGATTCTTCCCTCGGGTGTGGCTCCCAACGTTGTCTTTGATATGCCTCAAGACTATGGCCTTGAGAACCTTGCCGTTCCGATTGCCCAAGAAGCAATAGACGCGCTTCGTGGTTTGATTGATACCCCACGCAGCGAAGCTCTACGCTGGATACCTGACTTATTCAATGGCCTTGCATTTGAGGTGTATCATGAGCTAGGATCTCCTAAATTGGAGGCGCTGAATGGCTGGGCAGTATCTAACGCAATGGCTCCTCTAATTCGGGCACAAGTCGAATTACACGGCCTGTATGAAGCACTTCTTGTTTGAATACCTACTCAATAATTGTGTTTCTCCACCAGACCTCGCTGTTTTTCCCTGAGACTGATATTAGATATCCCTTGGACTGTATCTGACCGTCTCCTCTTGCTGATAGGCTGTATAATTGCGACTTCTAGGTCCTTGCGACCAGCTGCCATTGCCTTAGCCAAGTCTAATGAAGGAATTCTCGCCATTTCGCCAGCGTACTATTCGATAGACGGAGATGTCTAGTGTGTACTCCACTATAACCTTTCCCATTCCTGATCTGAGACTTCTTTCTAGACCGTTGTTATTCTGAATAGCATTCCCCTCCCTCGATGCTGATTGATAAACGACGTCCATGAATTCGCACCGCCCGCTGTAACCCGCTTGGTACAAATTTACTGATGTCTCTGTTACCTATACCTATACCACCTATTCTTCTCCCGTCTCGACAACTCTCCACCCGTTCTTTCCATGTACCTTCGTCTTCGCCTTCTACTCCTACGTAATCTACAGATCCACTCCTACCCTCCTCTTCACGAGCGAATCTCTTCTCTCCTCTTCACGACCGAATCTCTTCCCCTGTCATCCACCCCCTCCGGTCATCGTCTACGCTCCGCCCCGCTCTGTCCACCAATATCCCCTCACGTACCTCCTTCCCCCGTCCACCCCCTCCTCTCATGTATGTTCTTCGCTCGATATACTTATATTTGTATCTCAATCATACCTCCCCTCTTCAAATATTCCTCCGTCTACGAACATCTCTTTCATCCATGCGATAGACCGTTTCGCTACCCTACGATACAATGTGAGCCCTGGGCTCTCCTCATCTCCCCGCCGTTGGCACCGTCTGAATGATACGTCAGCGATACCACAGGGCACCTTTATCAATCGATACGACGCCGCCGCCGCCGACATTACTTCCACCTCGCCCCGCGCCGTCTGTTAGGATCTTGGACCAGGGACCACATCGTCCTGCGGCCGCATCGTCCTCGTCTGCCCGCCGTCTTCCTAGCTCGCTGCATGGCGTCCCTCGATAAGCTAACGTCCAGCATCATCAAGATCGGGATCGGCGTCCTCTCCCTCCGCTACCCTCGTCTCGTATGACCCCTCCCCTCGTGCCGATTTCCTCGGTCTCTCTTCAAGACGGCGCCTTGTCGGCTCTGGATGGGTGGTGGGCACGACAAGCTAATGTGTACACCCTGTCACCCGCCGCCGATGTTCCGCTCACTCTCCGCTCGATGGGACTTGCCCGTCGACCCTCCACCCCGGACCACCCGAGCATTCCGTGGTCCAGCACGCTCCCGCTCATTACAATTCTACGTCTCGCTCCTGCCTGCGCTTTGACGAGTCGTCTGCCTGTTCAGTGTCTTTGTGCAGCGCGGAAGAACGGCCGTTGCTCCCGTCGTTCTCACCTTCCCCAGAGATTCAAATAGCAGTCTCAGGTAAAGCATCGAGGATGAGTCCATGGGGTTTTTGGCCAGAGGTAGCTCGAAGCGCAAACGAGGACGGCGACGCGGTGCTACCAACGTCTAGCACGCGTGGACCTAGCCCCGTCCTTCGATGTCGTCCGCAGTGGCTTGCAAGGCTCCTGCGTACACACATCGTATCCTATGGAGTGATGCGCATGCACGTGAGCGGGGAAGTCAGGGGAGGCGCCGAAGAGAATTGGAGGGGAGCAGCGGCGGGGTGTGGTGACGAGAGCAATGGTGGAGCGCGGGCGAGGAAGGTGGTGGTCGAAGACAGGGAGATGAGGGGAGGTAAAGACGCACTATGGGGCTGGTCATATCGGTCTCTCATCGATTCTGTGGCTCGCCATGCAGGCGCTCGACTGACCTCGTGGGCGCTCCTTCCCCAGCCTGGTCTCCGATGACCACTCTCCTCGCTCCCTACACCGCCCGTTATCTTCTTCCTCTACGTTTTTGCCCTGTCCTATTCGCGTCGTCGTTTCAGCATACCATGCATCTCTTCGAGCGCTAGGTGGATGTCATCTCATCGCACACCTCGGGCCGGAAAGTGAACGACTATCCGCACCCGCCGCGTCCGGACGTCCGACGTTCGCCTCCCATCCTACTCGTTTTTCACTTTGCGATGTCGTTCGCGACTGGTCTCGGTAGCCCTCAAGCAGCTCGAAGATCGCCGCACCGAGCCGTAATTCCGGTGCAAGGCAATGTCGGCTCACTGTGGTGTCCGAACCCCCTGACTTTCCCATAGTCGGTTCACAAGGTTTTAATGGGAAATTCACTGAAAAACTTTGTGAATTCCACTATGAAGTTGTGAATTTCACGGAGATATTTTCACTGGGTCCAACTATGTGAATGGGACATTCCATGGTGTTAATTCACATGGTTTTAGAATGATATGCACCACATATTCCAATGAAAACTTTTTTCACTGTGTTGGATTCCCTTGCTCCGGAAATTCACTTGAAAAGTATGTGAAACCACAATGGAAACTGCATGAAAAATCTATTACTCACTCCTCGCTTTGCCTACTATCAAACCTACAAGTATTGGTTGCACTTCATCTGTACTGAGGTACTTATACTACAGATTTACAAGCTTCACTAACAACTTTTAAGCTATACATTGCTTAAACTATCCAAATTGACTGTGTTACTATATTAGGAACACAACCAGTACTGGTGACCAGAACCATGTACCGTGTTCCGGGCAACTTGAACTCCATGAATTCCACGAGGTGCATGGGTGAATTTCAAAGACTCGCCTGGAAGCCAGGAATGAATTTTTTGAGCAGTTTTCACACAACTGCATTCATTCAATTTTCAAGCGAAATTCACATAGTTCGTATTGGCCTAACATAATAGAGAGTTTGTGCGACCGACCCGGGTCGCTTTTCAACTGCTCAGATCTCCGCAACAAAAGATATCAGGTGTGAGCTCTAAGCGACCTAGAAGAGTATTGCCCTGGGGCACTCCTAGGTCGCTGGGACTTCACACCTGAGACTGCTCGTTGTCGAGATCTGAGCGGTCCCAAAGCGACCCGGGTCGCTTTGCACAAACCCGCTAATTATGTGAATGAGCTACGTGAAGTTACAACCTTCTGAATCTGAATTCACCAGATAATCCCATGAATTGTGGAATTCATGGTCCGGCTATGGGAAATTCAGGGGGTTCTACTTCCTCAGTGCCGGCTGCCGCTCCCGCGCCTGCGCCTCCTCAGCTCGACGGGAATGGGGTGCTTTTGGGAGATAGAGGCGGGCGTGTTGTTTGGTTGTGATTGACAAGTGATCGGAATCGGATGTTTCATTTTATTGTGTATCGTCGCTTTTACTTTGCTAATCTATTTCTTTCTGTTAGATATGTAACACTCTTCTCCTCAATCAATGAAATATGCTTTTCTCTTTAACCAGTGTGAACCAGTTCTATCCCATACAACTTGAAGAGCTCTCGATACACAGATCTTCCTCGCAAAATTAAATTGGTACATACGAATATCAGCAAATATAAGGTGGGATCTCACAAGACTTTGCACAGAATTCTGGATTTACGCATTCCAGGACTACTTAACTTCGGCCACGAGACCGAATGTCATTTGTTCGTCTACCTACCGCACTCTTCCCATTTTCATCACTGTAGGTAAATTGCATTACCTTCAATAGTTCACGTCTACTCACCTTATTCCACACTCCATCCCAGCCTCTCAAGTTGGCAACGCCGCCCGAATCTCCCTCTACATCGGAATCTTCCAACTACCTCGTCCGTTCTGCCCGTTTACTCAGGATAAGTATTAGAGCAGTGGAAAAAAGGGCTTTATGCTCGTTTAGAGATCCTTCGCTGGTCTCAGCGACTCCAAGGCTGTTAACCGTCTGAGTCAACTGGTGACTGCGGGCCGGCGGCATGTCTTCAACTTTGTTACATAAGGAATTACTATCGAAATTCGAGACTATTCAGTACAAAGAATAAATTTATCGAAATAGAAGTAACAAGTAAAAGTGCGAGTTCCTGCCATGCGAAGGCAATGGCCCCCCTCCCCCAAGTATGACCGTGACATCACCCTTGGCTCTTGCTTGGCTCATCCCGACACAGGACCCTACCTGCAGACACCCAGACTTCACAATTCTTTATATTTCTCAGGAAATCCTCATTGGATCATACGCATACTCGGTGTTACAAAAAGTGACCGACAATGTGGCATTTTAGGCCGAATCGTGTAGTATTTTGTTGGTTCAAGCACATAGGAATGTTCATCGGGATGTTCTGTACCCATTTGTATGGCAGTTTGGGAGAAACGACGCCGCGAATGTCTCGCACCAGTCGGTTCAATCTGACAGCTAACATTTTGCCTTATTTAGAAGAAACCATTTGGCTCTCGCTTTGTTAGCACAGGAAACACAGTTTCAAGTATTCTATGTTGTATTTTATACACGATTCTATTGTCTGACCAAATTTGGTCTGTCTGAACCATGTCATTTGGGCTTTTTTGAGCGTCTGAATTCCACCACTCAGATTTGATTCAGTTTCAAGCTGGGTATCAGCTCGTTTTGCTACAAAAAGATGGGATTAATGTGAAAATTCCAGCAGCTCTCTTGCTCTCTGTGTCAATCAAGTAACCAACAGCTATTCAGCGACATATATTATCATCATCTACCCTCCTCATTAACCGGGATCAACAACAGGGACAAATTCGAGGTGAAATATGGGCGACCTCTTTTCACACTATTTTGACGCCGTTTTCACAGGTATTTTGTATGACTGGATGGGATAGTATCGTCTTTATCAAATGCAGGTTGGAAATCCGGTACGTTGATCAGATATTGTGGATATCTTTCGAGTTTTTGTGTGGTTTGTGCCGGCTGCATGCAAAAATACTATGACGTTCAGTTTGTTGACAAGTCTCAGGAGCCTCAGACAAGGAATGTCAGGGATCTTTTCATGTATGCTGTAGAGAATTGTCAGGGGTATATTTGAAGCGCGACACTTCGAAAAAATATCACGTGGCCGTGAAGGAGTGACCAAATTATCGGTTACTTTTTGTAACACCGAGTAGAAGCTACGGGCCCCTTGGAACCAATTCGACGTGGGCAAACACTTGCCAAACCCTGCCCAAACCTTCGAGTAAAGACGAACCTGCCTGAAATTGGTGGCATACTCACGTCATGCCCGTCGCGACGCAAGCGGTTGTCTCTGCTTTAGGGCCTCGGTGTAAATTATCCTCTTCTAAATTTAACTTCAATCAATCTTTTCCCCAAATCCGACAACTTGCCGTTCCGAGTCGTTGAAAAGGGGCGTCGGCTCACCCGATGTTCGGCGCGTACCGTACGGAAGGAGACTCATTAGCACATATCGTTTCCAATGGAATGGAAGCTTTACAAAATCGCAGGACTGACGAAATCGAAGTCCCATGCCGAAAATCTCGTGGTATGTTTTTGCGCTTCGATTGAGTTCCAAACTATGATCCACGGCGCTCACACGAGGAGACGTTATATTTATGATGCTTCAGAGAACTAGAACCTATCTTCCAATCTCCAAACTCCTCGCACTTACGGTGAGCACACCGGTTTGACTCTCATCTCGAACCTCTCGAATAATTGGGTGCGACTGCAATACTCACACAGCTGTTAGGGGTGTCGCAATCGAATACGCCTGACGGTTGAGACTCTCCCGGAACTCGCACGACGTTTCAATTGGCGCCTACCCGCGCACATTGCGCGCACAACTTGTTCGTCTCGACACTCGCGCCATGGGCATTGTCGTTCTTCTCGATGTCTCTGGCCTTGAACGTCCTCTGCACAAGTGAATTTCTTGAGCCAGGTCTTCATCCTCACCTCGACTGATATTCTCTGGAACAGTCTTGATTGCGGGACGCATTTTATGGACACATATGCGAGTGCGAACGATGCGGTCTGGGAAGAATTACGCGGCAACAGCACTGGTACGACTTTGGCCTTCAAACTCTCCCACTCTTGCCCTAACTGTCGCATCTCAGACCGTATTCCTCGAGTCGGCTGCTCTCTACTCACTCTCGTTAACGTGCTCTACGATCTTGGGCTTAACACTCAATATATCATCCTCGACTGGGTTCGTTGTTCATTCAATTTTTTTTCCTTTGACCATTGATCCCTTCCTTCTATTGAATGTGCGCAGACAACGTCCCTCATCGTATGTTTCTCTCATATTCATTCCCTTTGCTTCGCCTACTATTTTACGCAGGGAATTGCTTTCAGTCTGATCATCTACCGATTGGCTACCACCTCATCCAACTCGACTTCAACTTCCGGTGTCAGCTCACGACCTGCCGGTCCCAATTCTTCATACCCATTGACAAGTGTCAATGTGAGCCGCATTGTCGAGGTCACGCAAGATTCGGACAAGGTGTATGCTCCAGAGCGATCAATGGACAATAAGCCTGCGCATGGAGAGTCTTGGGTAGCAATGTAAATAGAGAAGGAGAGAAGAAGTAATTTAGAACTATTTCATAATGCATCGTTGTGGTCATACCCTTCGCGCGGGTTGAGCCGCATTACTAGCTTCGACTTCGAACTGAGATACTGATATTATATTATTTCTATCGACATCCGAGGGGTATGAGATCATTTTTCGGTATTTATTTGAGGTGGAAGTGCGAAGAGCATAGTTTGGATGTACTCACAAGTGGGAAGTGAGTACTTTCAGGATACTTTCAAGTCGGTACTCCCAAGTTTTTGTCAACTCGGAAGTCGAGCACCGAACAATGCGGAGATTGTTACCATGTCAATGTCCGAAAATGGTAATCTGAACATCGAACTCCGAACTCGCAACTTTCAAGTCGCAATAACATAGCACAGCTAGTAAGGTATGAACTACCAACTGAAAATTGGGAGGATACAAGGAGTCCCTTGATCTGGCCGTGAGAAGTGTGTCTGATGCCCAGAACTGTGTCTGATGCCGTGTCTTCCCAATCAAAATAATCGAAATAACGAACCGGGACAATGCTAAGAAAATCATCCGACTGCTCGAATAGATGCCAGACAGCCCAACAAAAGCATAGAGGGGTAGAAAGGGATAGATTAGCAATAGAATACACTGGTCATTGAGTCAAAACAATTCTGGATGCATTTGTCTAGCTAATACCAAAGCCTGCGTCCACAAATTTGCCACCTCCGCATCTTCCACAGCACCAAAAAGAGGACCCAGCTGGGCATCCATTTCTTCCATCTCCAACGGCGACAGCGGGCCAATCGGCGGATCAACCAACACCTCATTGAGTTGGTCTTCGGGAGGCGGGCCAATACGACCGATCCAAGAAGTTGTGCCTTCATCGACTGTGTTGTTCTCCTGGCGCGACTCAAGGAGACTCTCATCGTGCAAACCTTCCCAGTCCACCCCGTACACCTCCAACTCCTCGTTTGTCATGGGCTCTTCAGCCACGCTCGTTCCTCGCACACCATGCACCAACGAGTCGAATCCAAACATGTCTATTGGGCTCCGGTTTGGCCCGTCACGCATGCGGATCTGGTGGTGGTTCCACGATTCTTGAAAGAATTCGAGCTGTCTGTTGATTTGATCCAAAAACAAATAATGTAAAAGCCAGATGTGAAAAGAATTGTTGATATCGAGGCCGTGATGGAGCTCCAAGAGAATGAAGACATCGGCCCAGGTGGCGCCAATTTGAGCCGTAACATCCACCCATAACCGTTCAATCCGAACATTATGTACGCTTCTGTAAAATCTGTGTCAGTTCTACCCTCGACGAGCAATGAAAGCTCGAACCTGCCCCAAAGATATGATCCTCTGCCCTCTCCATGTAGAGCGACCATGTACGCTGCAACTAGAAGATTCTCCACCCCGTGGTCTCCACGCATGCGGGATGGAGCTAGATAAATAGCTGCTGCTGCCAAAAATAAATCTAAAACAGTCTGAGCGCGGTTGTTATCGCTTGCGCGGAGACCTGTAATGAGCCGAGAATATCCGTCTATGAAGCCATGAATGACAATTCGCCAGCGGATCAGTCCTAGTATAAAAGATGAGAAAACTGAGAGATGAAGTCACGGATATCTCACCGTGCTGGCCATCATGGTGCCAAAGTGAATTGGGGCCAGGAACATGGTAGGTGCGTCTACGTATAGTGATTCTTTCGAATACACGGTGAACAGGATCGATTCGGATGAGAGACTGTCTGATCCTCTCTCTCGGGACGTGGTGACCGAGTCGCCGCAGCATACCATCTAACATAGTTACACCCGCCCTCCGATAGTGCCGCCGCAGACTGATGAGTAGAGCGTCGAGATCGTCTTCTGATATGGTAGAGAGAGGACCGGTATATGATGTTAGATTGGGGGCACCAACTTCCTGCTCCTCGTCGTTCTCTTCAGTGTCGTTTACCCGGTGGGCAGCTGCGAGTGGGGCAGGCTGCTGACGAGGGGCAGCTATGCCATGCTCGAGCAGAGCATATCTAACTGTGCGGCGGCTGACTCCCAGAAAGCGAGCGATGCTAGATGTAGATCGCAGCGAATAAGCCCAACGAAGAAAATCGGGGTCAATCTCGATGGAGGGTCTGCCTCGAGAGCCCGTATGAACAGTACGGACTACGACAGGGTGGCCATGGTGGGACCGATCAACAGCATCTTGGTATTGTAGTCTTATATCATTTTGCATTGTTGCTCCGTTTTGCAAGATGAGAGTGAGTTCTTCTTCAGGAAAAATACCGCGATACTACAGACAATTCTCAGAGCCAATGCTAGACTGCCTCATACGTTCACGCTACCTCGTCTACCAGTCCAAGATATTGCTCCAAGTCGTCGCCGAGTCTCCAGAGAACCATGGCATCCGCAGAGTTAGCTATAGCCTCATGAACCCTGCTTTCATAGCGATGATAATGTTGTCGAAAAGCATTCAGAAGCTCTTCAGACGCCGCCCCAGAAAGCGCCATAGCAGTAAAGCGGAGAGATAGTTCACCGGGCCGGACAAGCACACGATACATGTGACTCGAAACAGAACCAAACAAACCCTCGTTCCTTCGTGCTTCAATGACAACGATGGCGACGGGTGGTCTGCCACCCGCCGAAATTGTTTCCTGCACTGTCGTTGCTCTCCCAGATGGTTCCTCCCATTTTGATTTGGAGTCGCACGACTTTTTAAACCTTTTTGTCACTGGACAAGCCATTGCATTATATCCTGAAGATTCCGACTCTTCGTCCATTCAACTATCGTCCCTGGTGGGCTCCATTCTTTTCCAAGTTCAAAACCTATCAAATCCCCATTCGGAATTGCCCATCCTCCTTTACAATATCCTTTCGAACCCCCATCTTCGTCCTCATATGCAAATTGCTACGACTTCAATCCCGATATTTGACAGTCGGAAGAAAAATCCGGGATATGGCTACCGTAGCCTTGGTTCATTCCATCAGTTTCTTCCTCCATATTCTACCGAACGGCGTATCGACTCAGTTGCTCTCGACAGGGCGTGGGGGGAGATGCCCGAAATCTTCACTTACAAAAGATGTCTTCGAGCAGTCGGTCTCCGATCCTTTGCAAAACACTTCATTCTTATTCTGTCCAACCTCCACGAGCAACGCTCGCCCATATTTGACCTCAGCTTCCTCCCATCTCTACCTCCTGCATTGCCAGACGAAGCTTCGACCTCTAATTCTGCTTTGCAATCATTTGTTACAGAAGCCCCAATTGATCAAAATGTCGGGTACTCTCTAGACAATGGTTAGCTCCTTGTTTGTATTTTTTATAAAGCCAATCTAATCACATTCATTCCGCTCAGCTTACCCTTCCTCCGAACTATACTTTCCCCTCCCTGGGTCATCGCCTTCAGCCGCAACAGTTTCAGATCTACCTGACCTCTCCTCGCCACCCACCCTCCCTTCCTGTCTGCCCGCCCAACCCCTACTTGCCAACTTCTTGCTTTCTCCGGAAATCACAGAATATGTCGGTGTAGCCTTCATTCTACAGAGGGCTGGATTTACAGACGACGAAATAACTCAAGGCCGTCACCAAGAATTGGGGACACTATGGGGCATGATTCGGAATCACCATCATGCATGCGAGATAGTTTCTTGGTTTGGGCTCTCCGTTGTGAAGCAGGACAGTTGTGTAAAGTTTAACGGAGGCAGGAAGCTCACCACAGCAGACGTGGTCATTGAGCTTGGCTGGAACCCAAGCACCTTCGCCAAAAAATCCAAAGCTTATCGCAAGGCGAAGGTTCTTGCTCGCACACATTCCTGGAGAAATTCACCCCCGGCCTTCGCTTCTTCGCCGACCGCCCATACTACCTATGTATTTTGGCAAGCCGTTAGGTCAATGTTTGGGCCCACCGGATTCTGTGATCAGCCTTTTCCTCCCAGAAACGATGCCCTCGGCAGCAACGACGAACGCCGTGTATCTACTCTGTCACAGAATGAACTTTACAGCAAACTGACCCAACTTGTAGCCTACCTATCTCAGTGATTATGATAATCAGCTTTTCCCTTCCATCCATTCCACCCTCTGCTGTTGTATGCTTTCGCTTTGTTGTCCACCTTCCCCCCCCCCATCTCTGTCTGCCCAGCTATCCACCCATGTTTTCAACTCTCACATCCTGCCTTGCCGGCTTAATTCATTTGTATTATAATCCGGTCAATCCTCCCCAAAATAATCTCACTGTACTGTATTTACGATCACTTGTGTCAGTTCAGTCCTCCCCAAAACAATCCCACTGTACTGTATTCACGATTCAAATGAACTCTAATGTGATTCTGGAACGGCGCCGACAAGGTGCATAACAAAATATTCTGTAAGCAACAGAAAGAAGATGATTCATTCCGGTTAGTTAAAATACAAAGGTTGGTATACAAACAATGCGGGACAGCTGTACCGATTTCCCTTTGAGCCTCACCTCCATGCCGCCCTCACGAGCCGGTGCTAGAATGGGTAGGAGTGTGGTTAGTAAGGGGACGTGTACGCGTCTTCGCAAACGACATCATCGGCATTGCTGGTCCTGAGGTATCGAGGAGGGTGGTTGCAGCGACTAGCGCGTGGGAGGGGTGTTGAGGGTGGAGTCGGGAGGGCGGAATGGAACGAATGCGTCGGAGGCGTGAAAAGGCGGTGAACGAGGGTGCAGCGGTGGCAGGCAGATCGACTCGGGTGGGGCCGTGATATGAGTGAAGGTGGGGAGGAGGCGGGCTAGAGTGGAGAGGGTGTTGTTAGTCAGATGAACGAGATGAAGCGGCGGGGCGTACGTTGATCTGAATACTTCTTTGTGTAAGTAGGTACATGACAGCGTCGGTTTTGCAAAGCGAAGGCGGGTCGTCGGCGGGACGTGGGGCGGGAACTTGTGGTATGTGAGTCACCGAAGGGGCGGAGATGAAAGCGGAGGTCGGTGCGACGGCAGAGAAAGAGAAGTAAAAGTGACAGAAGCTAAAAAGAAGTTAGCGTGGCGCGGACACCAAACTAGACGGCGGTGACGGACCTTTCTTGACGTGAACATCATCACAGACGAGTCAGGGGGGAGGGAGGGGGGGCAAACACAGTAAGTGCAGGGCGGGAACAGCGTGCGGTTGGGTGTAAGTGAAGTATGGGTGAGTTGTGGAAGTGTTGGTTTGACGAGGGGAACATAGGGTGTGCGCAGAAGGGGTAGACAAGAGAACGAGAAGGGGAGACGGCAGCAGCTCTATGTACTAGATGCGAGCTGGAAGCAAACAAGGAAAACAAACCGACACGCACCTTTGCGCATATGTGCGTGACGACGAGGGCAGCTTCAAGTTACCAAGTGGTGTTCTCAAGTAGCGAGAGGTGTGGGTAGGACGAGTGGAAGAAGGATTAGAGGAGAACTATTGTGCCAGCGTTGGGAGGCGGGATGAGGTGTGGCATTCAGTGCTAATGATGGTGATGTAGACGAGCGCTGCGGCAGTGAGTCAAGAACCAGGAGCTGAGCACTGAACTGGCAGTCTTCTGCACATAAACTGTGTTGTATGTCAATTTTCGGAGCAAATAGCGACGGTGAAAGCAGACGACGACGAAAGAAGAGCGAGAGAGGTGAGGACACCGTGAAATCGGGCGGAGAGGGTCCGTGTCACAAACTGTCACACTGAGTCGGAATCATGACCCGCAAACATTGGGTTATGGGGCCTCAATTTTCAAGAGAAACCTATGCTGAAAAAATTCAGGGGTGTAGAGGAGTCTCCAAAGAATACAAGAAAAATGTGATCAAGGATTTGTTCCCAAAGATGACCGCATAGCGAGGGTTAGAACAATGGTACTCTAGAACACCGTGACGCGTATGAATATTACACTCGCCAAATACTCGATCCAGACTCAAGGGTTTGGCAAGTGGCTAACACAGGGTGAATGTTTTGTACAGGATAAAAACACTATTCTCATTGACAGAGCTAGTAGATACACTGCGTGGAATCAGTCAGCGACTCGAGAGAGAGGTAAAGACAATGCAGAGAATTCGAATCTGGATGCTGTAAATATTGTATCAATAGATTGTAAATTGAGTCTCTTTCAAGCCAGACTGCACCCAAGAGTGAAGACTAATCAAGTTGCGGGGATTGTGAATTAGTATTAATTTTCTGCTAGGTAAGACGAATTCGCTTGCTACGACGCGGACCGTCCTCAGGAATTTCACTTCCCAACAGCTCATCATTCTCTTGCTCAACGAAGGCGATAGGGTGTATTACCCTTGCCTGAGCCTCCTTCCTAGCGATTCTCGCCTTCGTGTCAGTCTTCCGAGGGCGCCCAGGTAGTCCCGTCTTCTCCTGGCAACAACCAAGTCAGAAAAAACGGTTCAGAAGATTGACATCGCACAGACTTTACGTGGGCGGCCGCGGTGTACTAAGAGCTTGGCTTGCTCTAAATCTGTCTTATTATTCACTTGCTCACGAAACGACGCCCTTCCCAATGTAGTCGCAAAACCAGCATTCGTTACATCACTCAACATAGGCTCCTGAAGTCTGTGAGCCACAGACCAATCATACCCATAGACTAATGACGAACCTCGACTCGTGTTTTCCAGCCATTGGGAACCTGAGCGTTGATGATATGGTATCGGTTGGTGTTGCTTGCGGGGAAAAAGCGCACTGGGACGTCCTTCCATTCGTTGGTGAGAAGCGTAACTGGTTTGGTATACAGAGTCCCTGGAAACATTTCAGCTGGTTTGTTGACAAAGAACGGTAAAGAAGTGGGAGAAGCGCTACCAATTATGTGGTCTGGATCGAATAGACCGTTCGCAAGATAAAGGTTGTATAGATCCCGACGAACCCGTACCGATGTGCGGCGGTAGACTGGTACATATGAAGAGAAGAAATTGCGATCAGATGTTGTGTTAAACGCGAAGGGATTGAGGGAGTTGGTTCGGCCGGCGCATGCTTTGAGGTATTGAGGGGACTCCCAGCGAGCCATGAAAATCGGGAGATGGCTGCGGAGGCGAGAGAAGGATGCGTCGTCGGTGCATAGAACAAAGCTGGGAGTGTCGGGATGAATAGCAACTTCGTAGAGGAAGTCATTGGCCAGGTGTTTCCCGATGCCACCACCAGGGCCCTTCGCCTCGGTGAGAACGTCTACGATGCATTTCGTCTTGCGTTTACCCGACTTCAAAACATTGTCTCGCCAATGGTCCAGGCATGCCAAAGCTTCGGGAAGCTCAGACACCCAGTCAGGCCCGCCGGGGAACGCCTTCCAGAGGCGAGACTTCCACATCTGATAAACAAGAGTCAGCTGCTGCAAGATGTATTTTGAAAAAGAAACTATACGTCTGAGCCAGGGAGCAAATCGTCTTGAGTGACCAGAGCCGACGAGCTGAGGACACAGAGGCGAATGAGCCGGCTGGAGTCGCAGATTACGAATGCAGTGTTGGCAGTCACAACAGCCGCGAATACGTTGACAATGGGGTCTTCCAGGTGGCGGGCACGATCACGAAATCTTTCCGGCAAAACAAAGCTTCGCATGAGGGCGGCTTTATCGCAGTCCTCATTGGGACCATCAATACAATTCCAAGGCGCAACCAGTGAGCGGTAATCGACCACTCTCATAGGGATAATAGTCGCCTCGAGCCCGAGGTGACACACCACTACATGCTAAGAAAATAAGGTAAAGCAGGGGAGACGACGTTTGGCCGATCCAATGAACTCACAAAGCCTGCAGCAAGAGCAAGAGTTTTGCCACGGACGGCAACATGAACGGGTCCAGCCTTGAGTTGGTGTTGCGCAAGATAGGCCCAGTCGGCATTTTCAGGAACGCGGACACGGTCCCATTTGTTTTCGTAGTACCGGAGATTAGGGAGAGGCTCTTGAGATTCAAGGTAGTCCCCGCGATCTACGGTGAGCGTCGTATACGATTTCACGTTCGTTCCCACTGTAAATGACCTAGGCAAAATCTCGAGGTGGCCTAAAAAGACATTAGCGCGGATTCCATATGAACGAGACAACCTTCGCACCTTCAGGCCAGTCCTGGGAGATTTTGGCCTCGTCGCGTAGAGCCTTCTCAATCTCATGCTTCAAAGCCTTTGCTATGTCAGATTCAGGCATTGTCGACGCGTCGATGTTGTGGAAGAGAGACACGACATGTCACAACAAGTCACATGAAATGGCCGTCTACAACCCCAATCTCAGCTCTTACACCGTTCTTTATTAATCACTTACTGAAAAACTGGGACTCATCCCGCACATATCATTTTCTTCGAAAACCAACTTCGTTTTATTCAAATTCATACTTATATTGTGCACTGCATCACTCTACGCTACTCGTCTCGACTCGCCTCTCCGCCGCCAATCTCGATTCCATTTGCCTCCCGCCCGAGCACCTGCGCGCATCAATCTTGCGCCGCGCTGTTCTCGCCTTTCTCAAGTCCTTTCTAAGCGCGAACATCAGCGGCAGACACGAAAAAAACATGAAGGCAGCTCACCTCAGCTCACGGTAGCGTCAGCACAGTCGATGTGATCAGGGAGTTCAGGTACGGCGACTGTGAACCGTGACTGAATCGTTGCCATGACTTGCTGGTCTGTCTCTGACGCGACGAAAGTCACTGCAAGACCCTTGGTACCGAACCGACCTGCATGACTGTCGGCAACGTAAGCTTCTCTTCGTATTCAGTCCTGAACACACTCACCCGACTCGGTGGAGGTAGCTGTCAGCATCAGGCGGGCAGTCGTGATTTATGACAATGTTGACCCGCTCCACGTCGATGTCCGCGACCGAAGATATCAGTGGCAACCAGTATACGCTTCTCGAACGCTTTGAATGCCGTGTATCGGCTGATACTGCACTGGCTGTAGATAACAAAACGAATCACACAACACACGACATACCGCTCCTCCTGTGCAAGGCCCGAATGAATACTGATACTCGGGAAGTTGCAAGAGACCAATAGCTTGTCGAGCTCGTTCGCCCGCGCCACAGACTTGACAAAGATAACGACCTATAACAGTAGGTCAATATGATGGTCATTCACTGAGAAGCAAGAACCGACCTGGTTGAATTCCAACGAATCTAGCAATTCGTTCAACTTCCTGTTCTTCCCGTTCTCCTCGAGTTTTACGTAGTGTTGCTGCAAACCATGCAGGGCTAACTTCGTCTCATCGTCCACAAAGATTTCGAGAGGCTGATGGATCATGAGACAAGGGTAGATGTGAAAACGAAACAACATACGTTGGCCATGAACTTCTTGCATGTGCCCCGAATCTCCTTCGCCAACGTGCCGCTGAACATCATCACTTGCTTGTGGTGCGGCGTCGTCCGGAAGATTTCTTGAACATCACGGCGCGTGTCTAGTGGGCGACGTTGCAATTAGATAGAGATGCTTGGCACCGACAGAATCACTCACCGATGATGCTCACCCACCTTCTGCCCAAACCCACTCCCCAGTACCACGCGGATTCCCGTCTCAGGTAGGTCTGCCGCTGATGTCGGAGGAACAGGTCGAAGATGGGCGGTGGAAACAGGAGTATCGATACCGGCGTCTAACGCGTCATCGGGCGTGTTGAGGTTGGTCAACATGAGAGACGTGAGCTGAAAAGAAAGGGCTTAGACAGGGCTTAGAAAACGAAGACAACGAAGACGAGGCGAAGAGTATTATGACGCACGTTGGCCAAGTCATACAAATTGGTTTGTTGGGGAAGGCGGTAAATGTCTGCGTTGGTCCAGAACATTGTCGAAGTTACTGACAACGCCGTCGGCGACGCGATTCGGAACCATCGAACGGGTGTCCGCGAGTCGCTTTCGGAAAGCGACGAGAAAACAACTCTCGTCAAAGTCGTGCTCGACGTCGGTGGCGCCGACGAACATGTCTGTCATTGTCGAGGCAGGTGGTGGCGTGGTGGAGTACCCATGGCGTCGGAGCGGATGGGCGGGGCGTGAGCGAACACCTTGCGTTCGAAAGCGGTGGCGTGGTGATGTCTTCAGGGTGTGAGGGCGACGGAGGAAGAGGCGCTAGGGCCGACGCGACATTCGGTGCGCGGTCGTTTGATTGTTGTGAAGTCGCGCTCGACGTTAGCGGCGACAGTGTGTATGCCTCAAAACCTGCGGTCGGAGGACCTACGGATTTTGGTATTGATGACGAGAATGGTATCGAAAGGGATGTGCGATTGGGTTGCGACGATCGTGAACGAAGGCAATCGGCTTCTGAGATTCAGCTTTTGTTGTGGGTCTCTCCCTTCAGCCGCATCGCCACTGTCCGCTGACACATTGCGACACAAGTGAGAGCCGCCTCCCCTCCGATCACCGACACTCGCTGCCCCAGCATATGGCTGCCACCAGATCCCGACTCGTCGTTGGCGCCTGCAAGAACGGCACTGCGTTCGGGTGAGAAGTGAGATTCACGGAGGGAGAAAAGGCGCTAACATGCGGGCGTGGAACGCAGACTGCCCGGTAAGAGCAGTCAGAAAGACAGAAAGAGTGGTTGAGGTGGGGTAGATCGCGCACCTGTATTTTACTCATTAGAGACGTGGCTCCGACGTAGTTTGCGTTCCGTTACAGCAGTTGGCTGGGGTGGTCGGCAGGCAGGCACCGTCTTTGAATGGGCGCGGACTTGAGTGGGATTTGAACAAAGAATTCGCGATCTTGACCGAAACAGCAGGACTTGAGGGGCGGAGACGGCGGTATCTCTTTTATTGAGTCCACGCTGAATGGGCTATTGAATTGATTGGGATACTGTGGCGTGAAAGCGGTCAAAGAGAGAGGTCGAGGTCGGGGTTGGGCTAGATCACATACCTTTGTTTGAATACACAAGCGAAGCCGCACAAGGGTGAGGGTACCAGGAGACAAAGTGAGCTGCCAAGAAACGCACGGCTTAGACAACGAAGACGAGGCGAAGAGCAAGTCGTGCAAATTGGTTTGCTGGGGACGACGGCAAACATCGGCGTTGACAGCGGGACGGCAGTGAGACGAGACGGCCAAGAACATCGTTAAGGTTGTTGGTGTTGGGTTGCGCTCGACGTGTGGTCCAGTGGAGGAAAGAGTTGAGTGACAAGGGAGTGGAAGGAGTGAAGCTGAGTCGAGAAGGCGGCGGTTTCGGATGAGACGGCGGTTGCGGAGAAGAGAGGGGTAGACTATGTGCGTGAGCGGACGCGTCGCGTTCGACAGCGACGGGTCGGCGATGTGTTTGGGGTGTGAGGAGAAAAGGCGCGAATGCGCGGTCGTGGAAAGGCGTGGAAGGCTGTGGGTGGGTTGACAGCGTCAGAAAGAGAGAGAATGAGTTGAAATAACGCACCTTTGTTTTCCTTGTGGGCAGGTTCGCGCAACCCGGACGTGGTTTAATCTTGTGCTGTCAGCAAGCGCCGGGTGGAGGGTTTTGGGGAAGGACGCTGGTCAGGACGGGCTTTGAGTGTAAAGCCAGGGGTAGCGACAACGATGTGAGGGCATTTGTTCTTGTCTCGAAGCGTCTCTGCGTCTTTGGCTACTGGAGTACCGCCGTAGAATGTGCTGACCCGGACATCTGGCATGTACTTGGCGAAACGTGTGTACTCGTTTTTGATTTGGAAAGCGAGTTCACGGGTGCGACAAAGAACGAGGACTGAAACCTCGCCATTCACGGGCTTCAATTGCTGGAGGGTGGCGAGGACAAAGACCGCTGTTTTGCCGCCCTGATTTCGCCTGGCACAAGACGTCCATCCCAAGCACGGCCTGGGGAATACACTCCTGTGCACTGAATGAAGACGCAGAATGAGCGACAAAGAATGTGATAGACAATGCGAGGAGTACAGACCTTCAGAGGGATGCTCAAAACCAAGGTCACTGATACTTAGTGGGCTTTGAGCAAAGAATGCAGACACAGCAGGAGGTGAGGTATCAAGAGGAATGCGGGCAAATGAGTCCGCCGAAGTGGGAGCTGAGTTGAGGTGTTTGCGTTTGTCAACGTCGAGAGACTCAGGCACTGGGCAGAGAGGGCGGGAGAGAGTTTGTCGTTGTATTGATCGACATCATCATTGGCCGCGGCCAGTCCTCCTGGCCGCCTCCGACTCTCAGAACACTGATCCTCGACTAACAATTCGTCTACGTTCTTCGGCGACTGCTCTTCTGAAAGCGCGAATGCCGGCTCAAGTACTGTATCATGTCACCTATTCGACTTAAACGAAATTCGGTTCACTCGTACACTGGCAGCCTTATTTTGCCGACTGCTACATGCTCTGCAAGCCCTTTTACACCCACGCGCAACCTCGTATGTAGTTCTATGCTTCCTCTCTAGCATGTGCTAATACATTACGCCTTTGGGCTGCTATCTCGCTCAGCCACCTCATACACATACAGCGGGCGAATCAAATTCTATCTTGCTGTTTACAGCTTCTATACCACTCTATGCCAGCTCCGCCTCGAAAAAATTCCAAGTGTGATGCTCCGCCGGTCTTGCGGGGACTTGACTGCTTCTATCGGAATTCGACAACCAACCCAATGCCGACTAACCTTCAATTCACATTTCGGCGACTTTGTTGAGTGGGTTGATTCCGCTGTGAGCCTCACAATCAGCCAGCCCTTATTTATTCTCAATGTGCATGAGATGCACATTTAGACTGTGTGCGCAAGGTAAGTGAGCTCCCTATTGACTTCCAACATTTGAATGACTGACCGTCTGATGACTTTGTGAGATCCACATCTCGACTGTCTAGGTAAGATCTAATACGGCTGTATCAACGACAATTGACTCTTTTCATAACTTAGTCTCCTTCGCCCTATACCTTCAAGCGAACGCTTTCAATTCAACTAACACTTCAAAACTCGGACATGGGTTGACTTTGACGCGGACTCGGGGATCCCGGAGAGTCAGCCTTTTGTTTCTTTCGCACTTTGCTCTTCGTGTATTGACGAAATCGAGCAGGATTGACTTATATAACGAATGTCAGTTTGAAAGTGTTGAGTTTGGGTGGATTTTGTTCGGGTAAACACGATCTTTAGCCTTGTGCGTCTAATCTAACTAAAGAAATCTAAGCACTGCATTCGTTCCTTTAACATACTCTAGAGTTGCCCGGTGTTGAATTTGAAGCGCAGCTTAGGTTGCGTTTGGTACAAGATGCGCATTTCCAACTCGTTCACCATTTGAGTCAATCTGACTTGTTACAGGTTTTTTGTCGCATGTCTTGGCTGGACACCGAAACTATGCGGGTACACACTACCAGGTATGTCTGATTTTTTTTTTGTTTTGCATTTCTCCACACATACCAATACTGACTTCGATCTTCTGAAGACCGAAACTATGCAAGTGCACCGCAAGTTTTCTGTGTGTTTCAGGTTCCAAGCCGAAATTGTACCGTAAGCATTCATGTTTTTTTACTTCAACACCCAAATGATACAATACTGACTTCACTCTTTACACCCTCGACGCCTAAAATATGCCCACTTTGAATCTAACACCGAAACTATACCAATTTCGTCTCAGGCCTTACCCTAAATATTGCCTGTCTGACTTGAATTTTCAAGGGCAAACCTATGCCGGTGTAATTTGATTCGCGCGCGCACCTATACAGATTCTAACAGGTAATTAATAGTTGACTCAAGTCGAGGCTGACAGTAACTTTCATTCGAAGGTCTCGTTCAGGTAAGTAAACTCTCGTTTCGTTCGTCAATGCAACTAAAGGTAAGCCCACTTTACTTTAATCGTTATCTGCTTCGCTCGGTTCATCTCCTTCTTACAGTGACCATTATTCACCCAGGTTCAGATATCTAATGGATTTACTTGTCTTGCGCATACAACCAATCTCTCCAATACTAACCGACTTCATTCTGTAATGAGATGCACCTTTCGACTGGTTAGCGCAGCCTCGCACCAGGTAAGCCATCCAAATTAGATATCCTTTCATATTAATGTGTCGCTTCGCCTAAAGTCGGCAGGTTTTTTCTATTCATTCGTTTCATTCGAGTAGCGCATTGTATTGAGTACTTTGGTGAGTTGCCAATCGGTTTTGTTTCAGTCTATTCAACTGATTCTCTTGATTGTATAAAATAGATCGCACACTACCAACGACACTCCCTTCAACTTGATTTTGAAGCGCGTTGAGCTCGAGGTGAATCTTCAAATACATCTCGTTCAACTCAGTTCATTATTTGCTGACTCCTTAATTGCACTATCGAGTCTTGTAACACATTTTTCGGTCTCCCTTGTCACAGTCTTGTTCAATTCAGCTCAGCGCACACTTCGAGTATTCATCTTGAATAGTAAGTTTTATCTGTTCGGACGTCGAAATGGCGGTCGTCGCGTCCGCCCATATGAGCCGGCGGGAAACTGAACTGAAGGCAACACTGTGAGGTTGCAGAAATGAAACAAATCAGTTTGAGGGGAATGGGGAAAGGAAAGCACAAACTTCCAGTAGAATCTTGTACCAATTGGAACTGAGAAACTAGGTGAGGGGGAGTCGTCAATGCGCGCGGCGAGGGCATCGCTGACAGATTTGGGGGAGGGATGGGCAGGTACATTGAGCAGGTCCCCTTAGAAATCAGTAGACTTGACGGCTGCAGAAACAGTGTCTGCTGTTGGAATGTTAATAGTATCCGCACGGCCCACAACCATAGCAGCCACAGTCATTTTTAGCTTGCAAGATCGCCCAAGGCTTCCAGCCAGCCGCTCTTGAAGGGGTTGAGCGAGGCTTCCTCTAGCAAGCCTGTATAAAAGGTGTAGGCGTGGTAGATAAAATCTTGAAGATGTTCGAGGGCGAGAGGAGAAGTGAAGGAGGCGCGACGCAGCGACTCGAGAAGCTTATGGAAAGCGAAAGTCCACAAACGAGGGATGATGTTGTATTTGGTGGGGATGTTACGGAGGGATACGGGAACGCTGGGTGCGAGGGATATTTGAGTAGATTGTGAATGATCTCTGCGAGTCTGAGAACCCGTTCTCGATTAGCGAAGTATTCAGGTATTTGGATCCGAGAATGAAACCCAGCCTTTGTGATCCTCGATTTGACGCTTCCACTTTTCCCATTCCTCGTCGTGTTCAGATATGATGCAGCCATATAAAGATCAGAGATGATGCAGAAACATATCTGCCAGCGGATTTCGGTGTCAGAAATGCATCTTGAGTGTCTTTGGTCTTGAGCAGAACACGACCGGAGTCCTAGGTCTCATCCCAGTGCTCTCAAAGGACTCGCAACTCAGAGAAAAGTCCAAGAAAAGTCCCATATGGGCGGAAAACTGAGTTGACTCAGATCGGAATTTGTTCGGATGGCACAAAACAGAAGCAATGGAAGTAGAATTCGTTGGGGCGCTTCTGAACAGTCGCATACAGGATAGAACTAGCTGGAACGAGTCCCTGTTAGAGTAGTACTTGCGGTTGCGCGGCAGAAAGGTGTAGGTGTCACATATGTCACAAGGTGTGACAGAAAGGCGTCGCAAAACTTGAGTTATGGGGCCTTAACATTCAAGGGAAACTCATGCTAAAAAACCTCATATGTATAGAGTATTGTATGAGCTACAGAGGAAAAATGTAATCAAGGCTTCGGACCCAATATCGACGACGCAATGAGGTTTTTGAAATGGGGGTATCAGAACCACTCGGATTCAATTGTTGAGGCGCAATGCTTCGTTGAGAGCTTCGCTCAACTCAGGGAGGTTCGGAGGAATTAAAGCTCAACACCATTTTCATTAGAGCAGACAAAGCAAGTACATGTTACACAGTAGGTGGAGCACTGACAGATTGAAGGAGAGAGAAAACTACATCATACTATGGCGACCGATAGCGATGAGAGATTGAGTCAAAAACCAGTAATCAAAAGCTTCTTGGAAATCGCGAGGTTCTCCCTCTGGAACATAGCGAGCTTCAGCGAGGCGAAGGGCGTATTCGACTGGGAAGCGGATGCTGCGATGGCAGGTCTGGATATGAAAAGTACCTTCCCTGGCCAAGACATCGCGCTCGGCAGCGGTACTGCCAGGAACTCCATAACCCTCTCCATGGGTGTTGATAGGGCCCAACTGTTAGGCAATTAAGCTCGGTTTATGAATCAGAGAAAAGGAAAGACGCACCGAGATACGACCGCCTGCTGGATCAACGAAGGGCGAGCCTGTAGCAGCCCACGCAAGCATCTGAGAGCGGAAGGCCGGGGAGTCGATGCGGTCTAGGTCGATGATGGAGTGGAATGCGCCCTTCGCGGCAGCGAACATTGCAGGACAAGGAGTGCCGATGCCACGCAGGTAACGCTCGATGAGCATGTGGAAGGTGAGAGTGATGTCGCCTGTGATACCGCGTAAAGAGTCGAGGAGTTCCGCCGAGTTGGGAGCGTTCACAATGTCGAGAACAGCGAGCAGAGAGTCTGCAGAGCTGATGCGAGAGGTTTCCATCACGCTGAAAAACGTGTCTGACCCGCCTTCGAAGTTGCGGATTGCCTGCGGTGAAGAATTCAGTAAGCAGGTTGAGACGTGAATGAAGACAACTCACCCAAGGCAGGTTGACCCCGTTTCTGCATGCCAGAAGATACCCCGTGCGGAAAGAGGTGGGCTCCGGTTTCTCGAACGTGTCATTCGCGACGGTAGGCAGATAAAGCATGTGGACACCAAGGGAGTCATGCGTAGCACGGTCGCGGTAGCGGAACGCTGCAGCCTGAACTACGATTGAGATTACAAAATAACAAACAGTGCAGACACTCACCTCTGCGCCATGATAAGTGATGAGATGGGTTTGAAAAGCACTAAGATCATCCGTCTCGGAAGTCGCAAGGAAGTCTAGCACTTGGCGCGTGAGGGCGGGGAACCATTCATAGGTAAAGTTGCGCGAGAGGGCGCGGAGATCGCAGTGGTTGACAATATACTGAAAAAGAGCGACACTGATTGGGGGGATCGATTGACCAAGGATGTGGGCAAGGCCGCAGAGAGCGCCCAAACGTTTGAATTTGACGAGCCGTGCGGGCGAAGCAGGGATGGATGAGGGGAGTATGCGAAGGGTGAGCACATTGTCCTCTCCGTGGTTGAAATAGGTAGATTCGTCGGCAAGCTCCCGTTGGAGCGCTGCGTGAACAACCTCGCGTTCCACCCCTTCCCCCACTGCCTCATCCGTGGTCCTGCACTTGAAGTTAGACAAGAAGGATTCCAAGTTCAGGAAAGAACTTACATTACAAAACTGCGCTCCGGATTCAAGAGCTGTGTATAATCACCTGTTCTGCCAAGCCGATCTATTACTGCTACAAATGCGTCCACCATCTCGTCGATATTGGCTCCGCGGATTGACAGGGGAGGGACAGATCCTGCGCCTTGGACAGCCCACTGCCTGAGGTCATGCGTGAATCGGTTGGGGCTGAAATCACCACGAGAGTGAGGCTGGTATGTGTTCTCGTCGCCCCAGATCCTACGAGGAAGAGAGAAGTCGGGCTCCGGGGACAACGAGCGCGTGCGGGCTCGGGGGACGGGGAGGTCACCAAGCACACGGCGAGAGCGAGGTGGGCGAGTTAAGGCAGGTGGGGCGGAGACGGTTGCGGGCGCAGGTGCGGCACTGGCGGTACTGGCGGGATCGCGAAGCACGCGGCGCGGAAGCTGGGAAGTGGAGGTGGCGGCGTCTGCAGTGGTGCGCACACGCGGACGGCTTGGTGTGGTGGCTGGAGCGCTGCCTGCTGGAGTGTTTTGAGGAGCAGGTGCAGCGTGTGCGTTCGAACGCGTCAACCGAGGGGTCTGGGCGGCGGTGTTGCGAGGGGTGCGCTGCGAAGATATCAGTTGAAACGAGAAAAGCAAAGGAGTTTTGCTTCCACATACCCAGAGCAAACGCGCTACTGTGCGCTCTTCTTCCTCGCTGTCGACTTCCTCCCCTCCCGACGTATTCACGTCGTCATCAGAGCGCATACTGTTGCCATCGCACGGAAACAGCGAGTAAATGTGCTGACCGAGGCAGTCATGGCCATGGCGGCGGCCGTCCGAAGAAATGTAGCTCAGCTCAGTTCCCATGACAGCTGTTAACATCGTGAGTAGGCAACCGAAAGTAAGAAGAAAGGCACGAACCGAGTCTGATAATCCAAGATCCATCCCGGAAGCTCCCGGGATCGGCGAAGTGGTTTCTGTCGAGCGAGAGCTCGTGAAGGGTCGTCTCGAGGGGTTGAGGTATGATGCGAAGGCGGGGTCCAGTAAAATGGGCAGAGGTCCGCCCGCGATCTGCAAGTCCCAGCGGCTGGACGGTGGTGACCGCAACTGCCGCGGCAGCAGATGACCGAATGGTCTCTTCGAAGCCGAAACGAGCGCCCGAAACAACCATGTCACCATGAGCCATGCGCAGGACATCGTTGACGCGCGTATTGAGGGGAAGGATGTATCGGTAAAGCAGATGGTTTTCTTCCAGGATCTCCAGAAAGTCGAGATGGAGTATGTTGTAAACGAGAAACTCGCGGGGCCCGGCATGCTGACTCTGAGGTTGTGAATCAGAGATAAATAAGAGGATAAAGAAAGATTGAAGCGAGCTTACGAGGGGGGGATATACAAGGACGATGATTCTGGCTGTCGGAGTGTCTGCATTTGCCTCGAGGCAGTGGGAAACATCTGGAATAGCTCGTCGCTGCGGGCGGCTCGCGAGGACCGGCCCTCCGCGTGCTGGACCTCTGGTGCGTCGATTGCGAACGGCGAGAGAAGATGTCGAGCTGCGAGGAAGGGTGGCGAGAGCGTGATTGACGCGGTCACGATTGACGGCAGAGGTATTGAGATTGGAGACTCCGAGTCTTTCTTGATTGACGTGACGAGGATTCGAAGGTGCAAGGGTGGCTGGACCCAGAGCGGACTGATAGGATGGCGGAGCTACGAGTGCCTGTGTTTGAGCGCGTGCGCTCTCATAGCGATCGCGGACAGGAGCTGAAAGTGCTCAAATTTAGTGTCAAATTTCATTCTGACGGGTTTGCAACGCACCTGCACTATTGTCCCGATTTTCATCCTCCGCAGAGGCGCCAGTTCTGGCTGCGGGAGTCGGCGTTGAAGGAAGGGCTGCCGGAATGTTGTTGTATTCCGGGTGGTCGACGAGGAATCGCCGAAATTGGTGGATAATCTGAAACCCAGGAGGGATGTTGTTGTGATTCTCATTCGTCTGAGCTCAGAATCAGTATCCAGAGAATCGCAAAAAAGACTTCAATGACGAACAGCCATTTTTCCAGTGAAGGATTGGGGCAAAGAGGGAGAAGCAGAGTCGATGAGAGGACTTGAAGAAAAGAGATTTGACCATGGTCATTTCGGCGATTCTGAGTGAGCGGTGTGGTTGATGGCGTCCACAGTGTGCCAGATATTGCTTTATATAGGGGAACTGTGGCTGATGGCGCCAGGAGTCTTGAGCTCGTCTTGCAAGTTTGCGGTAAAGAACATTGCATCTCGTCTCCCGATTAGGAAGTTCGGACTTCGGTCATCAACCATGGTGTTCATGGACTCACTTCAACGTGTCGGCCGAAACAGCCCGTCTGGATTGTTGCGACTTCGCAACTCAGAGTTCGAATATTTGCCGATAAATAATGCCATAGAGGGGGTCAAGCAATGAATTAGAGGACAGAACCTCGGGAAGGACTCAAGAGGACTTGACCGAAATGTATTGACTACCTATTGTACGAAACTGCCTGGATCTTATACCACACGCTTCACACACAACTTCGCACCTTTCTCCCCTTTCCCGTTGAGCGGTAGTAGCGTCGTCGCAAGCCGAAGACGGAAAGGCCCATCCTCGTTCTCAGATGTCGAGAACGCAAATTTGCCAATCAGGTCACAGACGATGGTCTGCATTTCGAGAATTGTGTTGTGGAACCGAAATCAGAAAGATAAAGGTCAGAACTCGAAAAGTTACTCACGCAAATCGCCACCTATTCGAAAGAGCAACGACCGTTAATCATGAGACGAGAGAAATTTCAAGCAAGCTTACCCCAAACAGGTGTGCGGACCGGCGAAGAAGCTGAGTCTAAAAACGAAGACCATGTTTGTCAGTCAAAATATCCACTTTTGTCGTTCGTCGGACGTACAAATTAGCATATGGTCCAATTGCCTCTCCCTGGCGCACCCGTCCATCCAGCCACCTTTCGGGATCAAATTCCTCGCTCTTCGCACCCCAGCGTGAGTCCAACCTGCTCAATCAATCACTTTATCAATCCAGATGGCTAAAGAATGTGGAGAAGAGAACTCGCCTCTGGTAGGCCGCAACTCCCAACATTACGACCTGCCCTTTACCCACCGGAATCGCATCGATCGTTTTTCCGGAGCGGGTGGTGATGGGGGTTGCGAGCGGGATGACGGAGTCTTCCAGTGCGACGCGTTCGGAGAGAGCGGCTGCGGGGTACATTCGGAGCGTTTCCTATGGTTCTATCGATCTTTTGAAGGTTATGGAATTGTAGAAAAAAGACATACCTTGATGAACGCATTGAGAAGAGGCATGTTATCGTATTGGTCGGAACTGCCGGCTGTCGAGAGGGTCGTGTGAATCTCTTCCCGGAGTCTGGCTTGAAGTTCGGGGCGTTGTGCCAGTTCGAGCATGCCGAAAGCGAGGGTGTTTGCCTACATGACAATTTGTCAATATCGTACGACGACAATGCAAATAAGAATGAACTACCGTTGTGTCTTGCCCTGCGAGAAGAATCAGACTCGTCTGCGCAACGAGGTCAGCGGGATGTAAGGTCTTCTTTGTGCTATCCTTCTTATCCGCGTGCACTACCAGTCAAACCACACTCTTGTAAACCGGGGAACGAGTTCTTGGATCAAAAGCACTCACACAACGAGCTATATATATCCGCATCATAGCTCCCCTCTGGAGCTCCCAACTTCTCACACACGAGTCCAATGTTGCGCGAAAGCATCTTCGAAGCACGGAGCGCACGGAAGGCCGAAGATGGGAGGTTAATCATGAGACGAAGAAGCGGTTTCGGGATGTACACCGCAATGGCGTCGAAGACAATTTGGCCAGAGGAACGGGTAACCCGTTCCTCTGGCGGTTGAGGCGATTTCGCTGCGAAAGAGGTGAGTAAGAAAATAGAAGAAAGGGAGAGAAAGACAGAAGGAAGGAAGGAAGACAGGGTGAAAAGGAAAGATTCACATACAGCAAACGAGTATTAACCTCGACGAATTCTGGGCCAAGATCGTCGATGGGGCTTCCAAGCGCAACTAGCACATGTTTGAATGAGTATTGACTGACAACTTTGAAAATACGATGAAAATTTGAACGAACCATCGGTGATTGCCCTCAGCGCTCCACCAGACAGAATGGGCGACAGATCTACCTCTTCCGACTTGTCGACTGCGTTATCGACTTGTTCCGAGATCTACAGTATCTTGTGGTCAGGATGTATTTCACTCCGATCTCAAGGCGGTACTGACCCAATGAGCGACGTGTTCAAACGTAGGGCGATACTTGCGAACGGCAGCAGCAGTGAATCCGACATTTAGGGCAGCACGAAGTCGTCGATGTTCCTCGCCTTTTGGAGAGTTCAACTCATTAAATTTAACAAGAGAAAAAATCAGAGAGTAGCGCACCTCGAATTGTGATGACAGCACCGCGATCGTATAGCCAGCCGCGCATGACAGCCAGAACTGGCCCTAGTTGAAGGCTCGGGCTATTTGTAATGTATTGTAACGCCAACGGGTCGGAAACGACAAGACGGTTTTGCTGAGATACAGCGTCAGTGAATTGTAGGCTGCAAAATAAGGAAGAACCAGGCGTACCCCAAAACATCCTTTGATGCGGTAGACGGCCCCAAACACCTTAGTCCATGCGAACTCATACTGGCCGTAGGATGGCGGAAGTGGAAGGTCCGCCAAGTTACCTTTCGAGGATACTTCAGCAACCGAACGAGCAAGTCGATAAAATATCGTACCGAATTTCCACGACTTTGATTCCGGACCGTCAATATCACGAACAGTGGCGCTCCGTCGACGCCGAATAATACTGCGCAGAGAGAGTAGGACGAAAACTGCTGTAGCGACTGTGAGGGCTGTCTTCGAGTCGTGTATGGTTGTGGGCGACAAAAGAATGAAGATTTGGCAGCCGCGGAGAGGAATGTCATAAGACATGTTAACCTGAGAATTTAGAGAGACGTCGGGAAATATCTTTGAACCGTTGAATTTGGCCGAAGTGATAGGCCAGTCGGGTAGTGGTAGCCACGGTGACCAGAAATTCGAGCGTTTGCCGCTGTTCGTCGAAGTTCAGCAAGCCGATGCATATTTGTGGGTCCCACGGCAAGAGCTTCCATTCCTGGGAGATTGGCGGACTATTGGTTTACGCTTGAATATATTGATTGTATGTAGTGCGCCTGAAAGAAAGTTTTTGAATCGCGAGACATGACTGCCACGTTCTCCCAAAGTTCTCCGATTCACGGGCCGGCTGAGGTGGCGACGACACCAGTGTCACACCACTGAGGCCCAATCAACGCAAACAGAAGGGCCAGGTGCGCGTTTGGTCGCAGTATGCGGAATAAGTGCTGGAAGATCGTAGCATTCGTACGGATGAAGTGCTGTCAGGCTCCAAGTCACTGACTCTTGACTGACTCTGCGCTCATGGAAGAGCAGAGGAGGCAGCAGCAGGACCTCTGTTTATCCCTTTGGAGGCCAGATCCCGGATCGGCCCAAACCCCGACTTTTTGTCCGAACCGGTTTTGGGTCAGATTGGGGGGTTTTTGTCCGCACCGGATGCAGCCTATCATGCCGTAAGTCCCCAAAAGCGGGTGTCTTCTGGCCTTCCGCCATCAAAAATGCTCGATTTTTCTTCCCGAGCTGTTTTTTGCGCTCTTTCAACCAAATTTTGCGATTTTCTCGACGGGTTTCAAGAAATTTGCTTTTTCCTCGACCTTCGGCTTGTCCTCGGCCAACTCAACCCTCTGGGGACAGCTGGACTTTTGTCCGAACCGGATCTAGGTACCCTGGCTCTCTCCCACCAAATTTTGTCCGAACGGCATCTAGGCTTCCCGGCCCTGCCCCACCAAAATTTGTCCGAACCGGGATCTGGCATTGATAGGGATAAACAGAGGTCCTGCAGCAGCTGATGCCGTCACCAAATCAAGCCGATCAATGATATCGTCAACGATCCGGCAACTTCCGATGCCCGTTGTCCTCTCCCACCACCTTCATTGTTTCGAGTTACAGCGTCGAAATCGATGGTTGCACTCGGAGTCGCTGGGCCCCATTTTGTTCTTCGATACTGCATGCTCCGCTCACCGTCGACTCTGTTTTGTTCGTTTTAACGTCTGGATCACAGACTCGGAGTCGACTCAAGCGCAACCGGGGACTGTTTGAGCGGCTGGTCATGTACTTCGGTCTGACCAACTCCCCTGCAACCTTCCAGACCATGATGAACGACATCTTCCAGGATCTTATCCTCTCTGGCGACGTCATGGTCTACCTCGACGATATCCTCATTGCCCACTCAGACATCCGTCGGCATCGAGAGATCGTCCGAGAGGTCCTGCGGAGGCTTCGCGCAAACAAACTTTACCTTCGAGCCGAGAAGTGTGAGTTTGAGCGGACCTCCATCGAGTACCTTGGCGTGATTATTTCCCACAACCACGTCGAGATGGACCCTGTAAAGGTTGCAGGAGTGGCAGCTTGGCCAGCGCCTGAGAATAAGAAGGATGTGCAGCAGTTCCTTGGCTTCACAAACTTCTACCGCCGGTTCATTGCGGGCTTCTCAGACGTTGCTCAAGCCCTCTTCAGACTCACCAAGAAGGGCGTCGCCTGGACCTGGGGGCCTGAAGAGCAAGCTGCCTTTGATGAGCTCAAGCGGCGGGTGACTCGCGACCCCGTTCTGGTTCTCCCAAACCACGAGCGCCCGTACCGGCTCGAGGCTGACAGCTCTGACTATGCCACCGGTGCCGTCCTCTCCCAGCAGGGTGACGATGGCAAGTGGCATCCGGTTGCGTTCTACTCTAAGAGCCTGAACGAGGTGCAGCGGAATTACGAGATTCACGACAAGGAGATGCTTGCGATCGTGCGAGCCCTTGAGGAGTGGCGCCACTTCCTTGAGGGCGCGCAGCACCCGGTTGAGATCTGGACGGACCACAAAAACCTGGAATATTTCCGGAAGGCCCAGAAGCTCAACCGTCGCGAAGCTCGGTGGTCTCTCTACCTCTCCCGTTTTGACTTTCCACTGCACCACCAACCGGGTCGCCTCATGGGTCGCCCTGACGCGCTTTCTCGGAGACCGGACCATGGAGTGCAGGACAATAACCAGGACGTTACCCTGCTTCGACCCGAGCTGTTCCACGTTCGGGCCACCGAAGCCCTGGTTATTGCTGGCCCTGAGGCTCCTCTCTTGCGCGACATTCGCGATGCGCTTGCCGGGGAACCCGACCTTGAAGAGCCCATTGCCCTGACTGCCAAGGAACTCCTCAAGGCCCGAGGTGTGCGGTCTGCCCGGTCTTCGGAATGGCGTATTGAAGGTGGACTCCTTTACTTCCGGGGGATGGTTGTCGTCCCCCGAGACAAGGACCTCCGCCGACGCATCCTGGAGCAACACCATGACACGCGCGTTGCAGGCCATGCCAGTCGTTTCAAGACTCTGAAGCTCGTGTCTCGGAACTACTGGTGGCCCCAACTGTCGCGCCATGTCGGCCGGCACGTTGCGACTTGTGACTTGTGCTGCCGCACCAAGGCGCTTCGTAGACTGCCGATTGGTGAGCTCCACCCCACAGAGGTCCCCGAGGAGCGCTGGCGCAAACATGTCCAAATTGGTCCAATTTTAAAGATTGATTCACCAACTCAAAACAAAACATTCCAGTCGTAAACTGGGAAGCGCAACGTAACGTAGGAGAGCAGCACGCATATTCCGTACCCGCGGACATTTTGGTGAGCTGAAATTTGCACTCTCCTACCATTTTTGAGGTCGCTGAATTCAATGGACTACTTTTGGGAGCCTAAAAATTACTTGCCTGGGCAGTGGGAGCGCAATTTGTCGAAAATGCCCAATTTTGGAAGGAAGTTTGTGATTTCCCCAAACCTTTGAACATCTCCATGGAAAATATGGTGTCTCAAAAGTCCCCACAAACCATATTTCCCATTGGCAAAAAAATTGGACTGAATAGCTTCTTTGAAAGGCCATAACCAGCTGGTTTGTTGCTGATTTTTGATTTTTTCAGCTGAATTGTGAATTTTGCCTTGCAATATAAACACCAGCTGGTGCATGCTTGATTTGTGGTATGATACTTCTAGGGCCTAAATATACATGCTTTATGTTGTCGCGACCTGCGGGGAAGGATTCTAGCTCTGTTTTCTGTTGTTGCTCTTCTACGTTATTTGGCCCATTTGGGTGGAGCCAAACTTTGGCCCTTGAACTCACTCAAAACAAACTGTATCGACCCCGAATTTTTGACAAATCTGCAGAACGGATGCGGGGCTATTACCCTAGCACAAAAAACTCAGAGTTTTGGTGCATTTTTTATCGAATGATCCGCGGGAAAGCTACGCTTCCCAGTTTAGAAGCGCGAAGTTGCAGGAGCCATGGCGAAGTGGATGGTTGGGTCAAGGCAGCCTTTTGATGGGGTTGTATAGCTGGATAGCTGCGAACGTGACAAGGGATGGAGTGGGGAGCAGCACTTTCCATGTGGCAAGATACTCCTATTGATTTAACCGCAGTGATTACAATGCAGAAATATTCATATGCTACTTTGCAGACGTTTTGCCAAACCGTTTCAATAGCCGAGTCCAGCTACCCTCTGCATCTGTTCCGCTATCTACCGCCTTCTGAAGGACCTTGCCTTCATTACTTTCCGACATTGCCTTCCATGTATTGAAATGAGTGTAGAATGTGCCATGCGCGAACCTATTCTGGAACACCTCTGTAAAGCGATGTGGGACAGTTCCGGTAAGTGAATCCATGGCGCGAAAGCCACCGTCCATGTCCTGAGCAAACTCCCGAGGAATGGACTCTCTGCGATGGCTGGCTTTTCGGGAGATTGTCTAATGCGGCACTGAGGGTTTAGTGCTCAGGGCGTAAGGAAACGGGGGCTCACAACACAATCTGTGTGGCGATGGACCTGACAGAGTCGTCGCCTGATTCAGTTGAGGATATAGAACTTGAAAAGAGATGTCAGTCATTAAACGGAAACAATGTTGAGAGGCAGACATTATAGAATTAGGTTTTGTAAGAGTCAGTTGCGACATCGTATTCGTCGTGTTATCATTCGAATTAAAACTATGCATACATGCGAGTCAAATGAGAGGGACAAAGAGAAGTAAACCAGCTTCACCTTTTCTGTCGAGTGGGAGTGGGAGTGGATGGGTGATCACTGTCAGAGATGTGGCGTTTCGGCCTTGGTGCACCGGGGCAGTCGATGACGTCTGGAGATCGCATAAAAATGGCAGACTGTGTTTGAACACGGACAGGCACGTCTGTAAAAAGCCACTGTGACCCGTCCCAGTAGCCGTAGTTCAAGCAATTGTGCAAGCCCACCAGCCGCACAATAGGTTGAGAGTCCTTGGGGTGGAAGAAGGGGTATGCGGGAGCGTTGACAGTGAAGACCTGAGGTTCCGCACCGTTCTGGGATGGTGACGTGAATGTTTCAGAAATAGAAGAAATAGAAGGACGGAACACTCACTTGAGCCCACCATTTTATCTGTACGCTGCTCAGGTTTTGCTTGCGGTATTGATCATGCTGGACACGGTCCGTGTAATTGATGTCGTGACCTCCTTGGAGAATCTTGTGAGCGTAGGAAGGATCGATACTTTTTGCCATGGGGCGCTCGAAGGAAAAGATGGATGCAGCGGCAGAAGGAGTAGCGGGGGCGGCTTGAGTTCGGTCTTTCCGAGGAGTCACAGTGATGGAATTGAGGGCAGCTGTGATTGGTTCGTTGTGTCGAGGAGCTGGACAACGCATCGTAGTTTTTTGGCAGCAGGTTTTACAGTACCCTGAGCGGCACTGGAGATTTCGATGACCGGTGGGATGGCCGCGCTCTGTGCATTTTGGATTCGTGCAAGGCTGTCGGGCAGCCCGTGGTCGAGAAGAGGTTGAGGTGGGGTGGACTGAGGGGTTATGGGAAAAGGAGTGAATGGACTGGTGTGTGAAGGAGAGGGGGGTGTATGTTGGTTGTCGTCCATGTAGCCACGATTACTGCTGCCTTCGGTAACGCGGGGTATATCAGGTCGCCAGCGGAAGTACGAGCAGCAGGGTTTGTCGTCGTATTCCTTGTACTCGCACTATAAGTAAATAAATAGAATAGTTAGAGGAAATAAGTGCAGAATGAAGAGTTGGGAACGACCTCTTGGTACCAGCGACCCTTATTTCGAGCGTTGTGGAAACCTTGACAAAGGATAGGCTTGGTAAAAAAAAGTAAGACCGCACTGAGGAAAAGGGTCGTCAGAGAGTCCAGAAGAATTCACGCGAGAGCCACGAGATGGGGACATATAACTTAGACGCCCACTTGATGACTCTGGACTATACAGTTGCTGACAGCACTTGCACTCTCTGAGGGTTGCAGCAGTTGCAGCAATATTGCTGCGATGGGACGTAAAGCAGCCCTGGGGCGCTCATGAAATGACGCGCAAGACTCAGCTGTGGCGGTTGTGATGGAAGATATAGAGGGGCAGCATCGGTTTAATCCAATTGAAGGAGCTGGAGCCAGAGTTCTGGGAGGATTCGAAAACAAGGATTTCACGGCAAGAATAATATAGCAGTGGTTGGGCCACGATAGTACAGTCGTGGCGCTATTGCCGCAGCCATACAGCTACACCCAAAGAGTTGCTGGTGAAATCATTGTATGAATACATTTGCACGAGTTTAGAGGGAGGAGATTGAGTACAAGGTATTCGGCGCAGTAGCAGCGCCACAAGCATTTTGATCCGACTATTCCGCTGTGGCAGTCTGCTCACATTCAAATAGGTATTTCACCGCATTGTCTACCGTTGTCCATCGTCCATCATTTGATCCCAGTAAGTACTTCAGTAGCTCTCGTTAATACATACCACAATTATAATTCAACTAGCAGTGAGCCCGTGCTTCGCTACGGGATACACGGTTTCCCTTTGAATCCTATACATTAAAAGAGCACGGCACAGCCTTTGACAGGAAACCACGTGCGCAGCACGTGAATTTACCCACGCCCTCCCCCACGGCGACGCACGCCGGCGAGTGCAGCGAGCGGCAGTGCGGCTTTGAAAGCAGCAAGTGAGTGCAGATCAAAACGGTTAAAGGGTCCTGAGTGGCGAAGGCACGGGTCCCATAGCTAGACCGGTGACCGATCTCTCGTGTGAAGACAATCGTTCACAGAGAGACCGGTCGATCTGAGTTTGAAATTTGAATTCCCTTGAGGAGCCATCAAAATAAAAATGGCGTCATTTGACGCATGCAAGTCACGTTTGATGCTTCATTTTTCAAAAAGAGGGTACAGTGTGGGCTGCAGGATCCTTACTCCAGGAACAAAGAACACGTCCAGAGCAGCAGACAAGGTCGGAATGCATTGCCTCGTCTTGTAGCTGCAAAAAAAGGTTTGGGCATTCAAAACAGGGCCGTGTGAGAAAAATGCCTCATGAGGCAAGAGATAAATTTCCGACTAATAAGGCTGAGCACGGCATCTTCGCGGCGTTGATAATCTTAGCTTGCAATATCAAAACGCCGCTGGCTGTCGACCTCGCGGCTTCCTACTGATAGGTTGCAGGGTTGCGGAGGTCAGGTCAACTACTTGACCTGACCCGAGGGTCAAGGGTCAGGTCAAGGTCAGGTCAAGGGCGGCGAGTTCACGTGAGCGACAGAACGACGTGGGGCTGGACATACTCTACGGGTTCGTGTTTGTCAAGGAGACAGAAGACCATCACCTTTGGTTGAATTCTCCTTTGCTTCCCTCTCCCTTCTCTTTCTTTGGCCAGCTGAACGACGCTGGAATTCAGATCGAGGTTGTTTTTTGAAATGGTCAAATTGCTGAAGCTGCGCTTCATTTGAGTTTGAAACCTGAGCCGAATTCCTGTTGACATTTGCGTCGGACTCGAGATTCCTCTTTTGTTTCGAGCAAGAAAGGTTCAGGTCGAGTCATGGACGGTGTTGCAGGTAACAGTGAGCGTAAATGGTGTCCAGTCGAGGGCATGGTGGTACAGTAGTTAGAATGCAAGGAGCTCATGGGTGGAGTCTGGTGGAGCGGTGGGCAAGAACTCAACATCTCAACAGATCCTGACGACATAGTGGGGCGGTTGACGGCATTGTGGGGCCTTTGGCCAATACGAATGAAGGGAAGACAAATTATGTTGGCTGGTTTGTCTGGCAGGGACCGGGGGTCCTCAATTGTAATATAGATTGCTGTACTTTCTGTCAGTTTCTGAAGACTGGGTGACTTTGTTCGTCGCGAGATTTGTAATACGCCCGTTGCGACAATCCGACAAGCAGAACAATGGGACTTGGGGAGACAATGGAAAGGGTGGTCGAGACAACGGACAGCCACGGACCTTGATTCGAACGTCGTGCCGTTGATTGCCAAGGCTTCCCGAAAAGGAAGGTCGGTGTGTCGGCCCGGGATCCGCATGATTTCAGCCCTGAAGTCATCATGGCGATGTTTCTCCATCCGCGTTGAGCTCGGCGAGGTAGCGGTGATGCGCGTCGCGGGGTAGAGGTTTGAAATCGGCCGGATTTTCGTTTCCGCGGATAGTCGACTTTGACTCTGAGTTCGCCGTTGCGGACGAGATCTTTGACACCAACTTGACACCTTTCAATTTTTCTGTTTGTAGGGAAAATCCGAAATTATTTTTCTATCGGGCAATCTGCAAGACATGATATCCATATGAGTGTCCTAGACGGTAAGGAGCAATCATATTATCATCTCTACATTTTATTTCAGCCAATTTGGCCTGGTACATGGCCAGAAATTATCGAAAAACCCACGGCCATTCTTTTCTGCCACCACTGTATGCTTAAAATTCGTCTTTTTTCGAGTAGAGTTTGATTCTTTAGTCAGATATTTTCAGAAATCAAAATCCCGGCCAAAAATCGATTTGTCATGTTTGCCTGTCCACGACTGTACGTGCACGGCGTTTATTATGTTCGTGAAGGCGTGAAGGAGTCGATGCGTAAGTTACATGAAGTTTGCATAAAGCGATAGCGATCTTGGCGAAAAACGAGGAGGACAAAGCTGATGCGACTGAAGACAGACTGCGGTTCTGCAATTCGGACGAACACCGAAGTCAGGGGATTGACTTGCGGACAGATCTCGCCTTCAAGCGACCCCAAGTCACCCACCAATTATTGGCTTCGTCCTCTGCGTCATAACCAAAGACTATCTTGATTTCGGCCCACTCGGCGGACTCGTCGTCTCCGCTGAAGAGGTATCCGCCCGCTTTATGCTTCGCCTGCATCGCCTGATCGCGCGCCTCTTGCTCTGGACCATTCGGCATGCCCATGTAGTGTATTACGCCAGTTTCGGAAGTAAGAACAGTCTGAGCGCGTGGCTGCCTCAGCTCTTGGAAAGCGTAGAGGAAATCCGTGATTTGGCTATCGGTGGCCAAATGTGAGAAGAGCTTGGCTAGAACTGCGCCGTCTTCGAGCCCCATAGCGTATTGTTGTGTAGAGCCAGTCTAGAGCATTATAATAAATAGAAAATTAGGATGAAAAGGTGAGTAGCGATTACAGGTATAGGATGAGCCGCCCCGCCAACGACGACCACTCGCCCGCTTTTGGCCAGCCAATCTTCTAAAGGGGGGTGTTCGAATATTGGGAAGCGTCGTGGTTGTGATATCATGGGACCAAGGTTTCGCAGTCTAGATGGTGATCAGTTGGACCAGAGAGTATGATATGGTACTTTGAAATCACTTTGGGGCAACACTTTCCAAAGCAGCACGCATTCCCTCTGCAGGTGTACTTTCATATTCGTCGTAGGGGCAATACAATGTGAATGTGAAACAAGGCAAGCCACCCTGGAAAAGCGATTGATGTGGGTCGTCTTTTTCAACGAGAACTTACAGTAGGGTGGCTGATAGCAGATTGGTTGTTGCCAAAAAATGAAAACATGGAAATCTGAACAGAGTTAAGCAGCAGGATATGAAGCTTGGGTGGGGTACGACGAACTACTTCGTGCTCATAAAAACGCTTGGATTGTGGATCTTTTTCCACCAAAGCTTTGGGTACAGTAGCACTGTATATGGCGCTCAGACAATGTCTACGGAAACCGAGATCACCTACCTGTACATGCACATGGTCGGTTTGGTTGCTTCCTGAATCCCCTGTTCATTCAATAACATTGGCCGTACGAGGCCAAATGCACCATCGGCTCCGATGACCACATCTGCCGTTAACGTTTCTCCAGAACCCAAAGTAACTGCGCGACGCTCAGGGTCAACGGATACTGCCGTGGTAGCTAAACGGACAGTGGCGCCTTGATCAACGGCAATGGCGTACATCATTTTGCGGAGATCGGCGAGCTGAGGTCTTGGCTTGAATGGAGACTGTAGAGCAGAAAGCGGCTCGACTTACATGCCCGAAGAGAAACTCCCCCTGCGTTTCTCGAAGCACTTCATCATCCCAATAGTGATCACCTAGACAATCCCCTGTATCCACTGATTGCGTTCAAATGAGCGGTGTATGAAGACCACATCAGCGCTGGAACGCACACCGATATATTTGAATTTGCTTGGACTTTGCTGCAAAAGCAGAGACCTCAGACTTCAAGTTCCAGCGGTACAAAATTTTGGATAAATTTGGAGGAAGGCGCACGCCGCGGCCAACCTAGAGAAGCGGCTCTGAGTATACAGTGGTGGCAAATAGAAATTGCCGTGGCTTTTCGGTGAAAATCTGGCTGTATACTTCACCCGAATGAACTCAAATAAAATGTAGAGATGGGTATGTGATACTTCTGTACCTCTTAGAACACAATATATTATGCCCTGAGAATGCATCAATCATAGGATGATTTCCGATTTTTGCCATATTCGGAAAAACACAATGAGGGTTCAGCGAAAAGGTGTCATAATAGGATGAAAGTACTTGAAAAACAGTCCTAGTTTCCACTTTAGTTGAATGGAATTGACCCTCATTTGGGCTCACAGCAGCCGCTCAAAGTTGGCTATTTTCACACAAAATAGCTGAAAATGCAGAGAAAATAGCTAAAAGGACCAACTTCAAGCAGCCGTTGCGAGCTCAAATGAGGTTCAATTCCAGTCAATCAAAGTGATAACTAGCATTGTTTTTCAAGTACTTTCATCCTATTATGACACTTTTTTGCTGAGGATACATTGAGCTTTTCCAGATAATCAGAAACTGTCCTGTTATTGATGCATTGTCCATAGTATATAGCTGAGTGTTTTAAGTGGTACAGTAGTATCATATATTTATCTCTACATTTTATTTCAGGTCATTCGGTGAAGTATACAGCAAGATTTTGGCCAAAAAGCCACGGCAATTTCTATTTGCCACCACTGTAACTCGCACCGACAGCAGTCTGCCAGGACAGACATAAGGTATGGGGACTGGCAAATCACACCAAACAAATGTCTGTTTGGACTTTGTTTGTTCGGAGTCGGTCCTGCCCCCCGCCCTCTACAGTGACGCGAAAAATCTGAAACAAATTGCAAATGAGTCCTGAGCCGAATCCTCAGGGAATGTCCCGCGCCGATTTCCCAAATTTTCCCCAAGAAAACCGGAACATTAACGCAGAAATGGCTGTGAAATGGCTTTGCACGGAGAAAATAATCATTTGCGGAACAGCAAGGGCCAAAATAAAAAATGTGGCCGGGACATTCCCTGTAGATTACAAATACTAAGAGATCCTATACTCAAGTTGTGTTGAAAATGTCGCCGGTTGAGGCTGCAGAAGGGACTGATGAGGGGCAGACATTTGATCACAGCCACTTGCCAGTCCCCATAAGGTAGGCGTCAGTCACTTACAACGAGCGGTCACATGACGCGTCACGTCACGCGTAACGCGGCAAAAAATTTCGTCACGAAAACAAAACCTGCTGGATTTTGCTCAATTTCAACGATTTTGAGGTCGAAAAAAAAATTGGTCATTATGTAATCATAACTGGAGATAGGATAAGATTTCTCTAGTCACCGTTGTATGATGCCCCAAGATGTTGCGCACTGCAGCCAATGTTCACGGTATAGTGTATATGCTGTTGTGCTGGCGGGTTGCCGGTAATTGATGGGATCCTACCCTATATGGTGCGTGAGAGCATTACATAAGCGGCAAATTTCGCCATCGTCCCAAACCAAGATGGCTCCAATCGCTGAAAAACTCATTTCTGCAGTCAAAAAAAAATGGGTTCGAAGAATGGTCTACTGCTCCATCACAAAATAGTATTTTTAAATTCTGAGACCAGGGATGTCTTCCATTTGCTCAAATACACCATTTCTAGGTCCCACTTTTTACCTTAATGTTTTGTGGCCAGAGCTTAATGGCTGTGACACTTTGTTCATGTGACCGCTCGTTGTAAGTGACTGACGCCTACCTTACATCAGATTGACCTATTTCCTTCTCCCGCTCCACCACGACGACTCGATGGCCGGCTCTTCGTAGTGCTATGGCGCATGAAAGGCCTGAAACACCAGCGCCAATGATGAGAAAGTCGATGATCAGCTTTTTCTGTTTCTATGGACAAGGAAAAGGTAATGTTATGGTGAGACAAGTGTTTCAAAAGGAAGAATAGGCGTCCGAGGCCTCTCACCTCGATATCCATGTTGTGAGATGAAAGGAAGTGAAAATGAGAGCCATGGTGGCAGCTTCTCTCTTTTTAAATTTTCTGCAACGTTATTGTTGACGTAAACAGGTTTGCTGTCGTCTCTGGTGAACCGCATCCGGGGAGATTTGGGGAGAACCAATCTGGCAAACCATGACATACCCACCCTCAGCCGTAAGACCCAGGACCCTGCGCTGTCCGGTTGTCACACGTCCACTACAGCGCCATCCGTCGATACGGTATCGCGGGAACGGAGAAGAGCAGAGAAGAGCTAGCCGTCAGTATGTATGCGCAAAGCGCACGTTCTATACAGAGCAGGACGAGGGGGGTATTGCTCATGTCAGTCATTCATCCTCACCCTGTCTCCGAGTCTCACCGTGCCGGTATTTGTAGTACAGTGGCGGCGCCATCTGATGCCACCCCTAAAAATAGAACAGCCTATTTCTGGAACTTTTGATGCAAATGGAGTCGATTGGGGTCACATCAATTTTTTAGGGGTGGCATCAGATGGCGCCGCCACTGTATATACCGAACCCCTCGTCCCGGCAAGCCACGGATCTCGCAGTCGAGGTCCGGTGCATTGTGGTCTGCTGCGTTGTTGGAGGATGTGTATGGGGGGGGTTAACAAGTAAGTTTTGAACAGCTCCCTCCTGGTACATTCTACTGATCAATGTCGGAATCAGCTTTATTGCAAATGCAGCAGACAAACAACTTCCGGTAGAGATCCCCCGCATGCGCTTCATCCAGGTGGCGTTTGCAACGGAGGGAAAGACAGGAGAACCGGGGAGGTCGAGGTTGGTTGAAGAATTAATCGACGAGCTGGCCCAGGGCCAATTTCGGAAATCTATATTACAATTGAGGACCCCCGGTCCCTGCGAGACAAACTAGCCAACACAATTTGTCTCTGGACATTCGTATTGGCTAACGGGCACATCATGCCGTCAACCGCCCCACTATCTCGTCAGGATTTGTTGAGATGTTGAGTTCTTGCCTACCGCTCCACCAGACTCCACCCTTGCATTCTACCCAAATTCCACCACCACCATGCCCTCAACTGGACACCATTTACGCCCACTGTTACCTAGAACACCGTCCATGACTCGACCTGAACCTTTCTTGCTCAAAACAACCAGGAATCTCGAGTCCGACGCAAATGTCAACAGGAATTCGGCTCAGGTTTTGAACCCAAAGGAAGCGCAGCTTCAGCAATTTGACCATTTCAAAAAACAAACTCGATCTGAATTCCAGCGTCGTTCAGCTGGCCAAAGAAAGAGAAGGGAGAGGAGAATTCAACGAAAGGTGATTGGCCGTTTCGTGTCTCCTTGACCAAAGCGAAGCTATATGGGTCCAGCCACACGTCGCTCTGTTGCTCAGCGTGCCCGCCGTCAACGTGAACTTGCCGCCAATATTGAGAATTTGTTGGATATCAAAGAACATGACAGTCAACAATCGCGAGCGCAGAAGCTGAGACGTAAAGTAGAACAGGGTGAACGGAGGTTGAGGGCATTCCCGGATTGTGGTATGTGGTACTTAAGTCATATATTTTATTGTGATATGAAGATTTGTCTCCTTGACTCCTTCAACAGATCACAGTCGGGCGTTAGACGAAGCACTTGATTATGAATGGATGCTCAATCAACCACGACGTGAAGATCGAGATCGAGAAAGTCAATGCAGTAAGTTCCTGAGATATGAAGTGGAACTTCGTAGCGGGATGTATAGTCAGGAAGTACACCGTGAATTGTCGCTTGGATGGCAGACCAGGGAGAATAATATCATTTAATCAATGAGGGGGAACATCGTCCAACTCAAAAGTTTAGATACAACCTATTAGTAGGAGGCTGCGAGGTCGACAACCAGCAGGCATCTCGATATTGCAAGCTAAAATTGTCAACGGCGCGAACCTTCCGTGCTCAGTTTCAATTCAAATAAGAAAAACCGTGTATCCCGTAGCGAAGCACGGGCTCACTGCTAGTACATCAACAATCGAACTCCCGTGCCAACCAACTTCATCCCCCGTACAGAGAATCATAATCGCGCACTCTTTCTCGCCTTCACTCAACACTGGCAATTCAAACGCACTCACGGCTTGGCTTTCGTCTCAGATTATTAGGGTAAGCAGGACTGTGATATCACGTTCCGGCACTCAGGTATATATTGCAGGCGGAAACACACTTCTCACTGATCCCCAAGTCATGTCTGATGAGTATGTCTTCAAACCTTTCTCTTCACCGTTGCTCATTTTCAAATTGAAGATCACTCAGCGATATTTTTGGGTCTGGAAATATACCGTCCGGGTGTAGCAGCTTCAAAACCACCCACTGTTGCAACATTTTCTGTGAATATTTCAAGATTTATGGGAACTTCGATCCCATGGATGAGGACCTCCCGATCGCGACGTCCATCAGCCGATCTAATTTCCCTGTACCCTCTACAAAGGGCAAGCGTAAGGCGGAGGAAGAACCAGAGGATAGCCGGTCTGGGAGCCGGCGTAGGGCTGAGACTTGAAGGCAAGTGCATTGACCTCCAACGCCTTGCATCTACTTAGCTCAGTCCAGCAACCCAATCGCGGTACATTCAACATTAGAGACTTTGCGGTAGCCACCGGTGGCTATCCGAGGCCAATTTTTCTCGAGACCGGATGACAGCCTCCGGGTGAATTAGCCACTATTTGTTCTACCTATTCACGGGATGCTAGGGTGGCTAACCTGAGCGGGAGGCTCAAAAAACTATTGCACACGAAGAGCCAAAAATAGCCACCGGTGGCTTCCGCAAAGTCTCTATTTTCCACCCACACATACAGTTGCGGCAAGATCAAATTACTTACCAAATAAGGAAATTCTCATCAGAACTGCCCGACCGCACAGAAAACCATCCATACGTAGGCTGGAATGGCACAAAAGGCCTGGACTCCTTTGATTGAATACAAAATAACCAAATTCATCATACTTCCAACTGATTTTGGCCGCACTTTGATACACAAACTTGGCGGCTATCCAGCCAACATCAATGCAAAGACACAAATTTTTCTACATCAGGCGTACAAGATGGAGCCTCTAAGTATTTCTGTCCGCTTACCGCATGAAACAACCATTCATCTGGGTGCAAAAGGAGGGGATTGATGAGAATTTCCATATTTGGTAAGTAATTTGATTTTGCCGCAACTGTACTTTGCACATACTATACCTCATACAACCATTCATCTACTTCTGCTTACAAACACATCATACTTGACGACTCGATATCCACGACCTTCATGACTCTTAACTAGACGCAAATTAGATACAATTCATACCTTCATCTACACTAACTCGGCAAAAAAAATGTCCGATCGATATTCCGCATATTTCTCAACAATGGACATACATTTCGGCTTCAAATGACTTACAGTGTAGTTTGTAGAATCAAAGGGCATTATTCTGCCGCATTTGTTATGCGGCAAAATATGATGCGCCATCAAGCAACCTTTTTGCTTGGTTCAACTTGTGGAATTGCTTGGTTTATCTTGAACTTTCGACGTATGCACCTGGATTACCCTGAAATCGGTCACTGCAGAACCGGAAAATATCCTGTTTCGGTAGTTTCGCTCAGTTGATGCCGGATCAATAGACTTTGATGATCTATTTGCGTGCAAAAATTCCGGCTCGGTCACTTCCACAACCTCCAACTTCGTTTCAGATGGAAAGTTCCATTTCCGTGCAAAAACGAAGCAAAAACCGATCGGACATTTTTTTTGCCGAGTTAGTGTACAAACAGATTTGAATTACTTTCTCTCCTGTCATCGTCTTCACTACAAATGACCATGATTCAATCGGAATCCTCTAATGAGTTGCCGGACTGGCTGGTATGGCAGTGTATCGTTTCAATTGACATCGTAATCATTCTGCCTTCATGTCTATACATGGAATGTCGCAGCAGCTATAATTACAACGGCACTCAAACCCGCCAATGAGACGCAGACTAATCGGCCTTTTAACACGAAGACGGTTGAGGTGAAGGGAAACGGGAGATGTGTGAGTCGAGAAAAGCCACGCCAACTTCGAGCTTACGCTGGGGGGCTGAATTTCCCGCCTTGACCTTGTCAATGGTGTCAGACGGTTTGAGTTTGGGGCAATGGTCTTGTGTATGCTGATTCAGATGGGGTTCGTAGAAGCTTGAATAGCTGTAATATAGATAGGTTTGATCAAGAAGAGGATATAGACATGAATAAGAGACCCACTCGCAATGTCGCACAAGTAGCCGGTTGACAAAAAGGGGTAAATTGTATCGAAGGAAGCCAGTATCGTACACAGAATGACGGTAGTTAGTCGAAGTCACCCTGGCGAGATCGTCGCCAATGTCGAGGAGGTAGTCGTCGAGGTCGAGCTGGTGTCAGGGGAACTCCTTCTTTTGGCACTACACAGCCACCTATGACGCAGGCCTCCTGCAGATTTCCCACTTTCCTGTCAAATCCCCAAAGCCCTATGTCATCGTGGAGTAAGGCATGTGACTTGGCCCGGGATCATTGCCGACTGCTCCGAGCTTGTGGGAACTAGTTACTATATGTTTACTGCACCTAGCGTGGGAATCCTCAGCCTTTCTTCTCTTTGGATTCTCCCTCGCTAGGTGCGCTGTGATGTATTCTTAATAGCTTCTTAATTAACTTTGGATTCTCCCTCGCTAGACCCTCGAGACATCTCGGGTCCTAAAGGTTGCCCTTACAGCAGAAGAAAGGCTCCAAGGGATTAACTGGTCAAGATTGCGCGCTTTGGTGATTTTTCAGACGCTTCGTCGGACTCCTCCTCTGCTGTCTCGGACGCGCAAACCGCGAATCTTGCCCCCTCCTCCCCCTCTCTAGAACCCACCATGACCGACTCTGCCGCCGCTGCTGCAGCCGCCGCCGAGCGGATGGATAGGCTCGAGAGGACTGTTGACCGTCTGGTCGAGCTTTTTCAAACCGCTGCCAATCCTCCCACTACTACTGCTCCGACCCCTGCCGCTCCTCCAGAGCCTCCGGCCGAGAGTCCAGGACTCTTTGCCAACCTCACCCCGGCAGCAAAAACGGTCCTTCGACCGAACCCCCCCTTCGTCTTTGACGGCGACCGCTCGGCTGGCCGGGCCTTCCTTCACTCAGCTCGGACTTACATCCGACTGGTCCCAGAGGCGTTTGTCGAAGGCGGCGAGATGTCTGAGGAAAAGGCAGTACGTTTCACCATGTCCTTTATGTCCAAAGACTCTGCGCAAAAATGGGCTGAGCGCATGTCCATCAAAACCCCTTTCCCCTTCCTCACCTGGGACGCCTTCACCAAGGAGTTCTGCTCACGCTTTGTCGAGGAGAACGAGCAGGACCACGCCCTACACAAACTCGAGTCTAGGGCATACTATATGGGCTGCCGGGATGTCTTCAAGTACACTGATGACTTTGAAGACCTCTTCGACCTTGCTGGGTTTGCTGACGCGTTGGTCAAGGTCACCAAGTTCCGCTCTGGCCTTGACCCTGCCATCAATGCGGCCATCACCTCGTCCAGCGACCCCCCAGACCTCCGCGACTACATGGCTTGGCGGACCCGAGCGTACCGCCAGTACGAATCGCACGTGCGGGCTCGTGCTGCTGGGCTTCTCCCGAAAGCCCCCTCAGCTCCGCCAGCCGCTCGCTCACGTCCAGCAGGTGTCTTCCCTGTTGTCCCTGCGCCTCCTCCTCGGGCCATGCCAGCTCCTGCTCCTCCGCAGGTAGTCCCCATGGACGTTGATCGCACGTGCTCTGGGAGAGGACCTCCCCGTGGCTGCTACCGATGCGGCGGTCCACACCTGGCCCGGGATTGCCCCACCCCGGCTGACGTCCGAGCCGCTGATGTCCTTGACGAGGTCATTCGTCAGCTTGGGTCCGAGCTCCTCTCCGAACTTGTGGCTCGGGTTGCCACCACCGACTCGCTCCCTGAGCCGGAGTCTGTAGCCGCCGAGGAAGAGCAGGGTTTTCTCCCACGCGACGAGTGAGCGGTACGCCCTCGATCGCGTCTCCTAATCGTTTCGCATGTTTGTATGATGAGTCTGCCAATGTTACATCTGTTGAACCTGCCGAAATGAAAGACGTACCCCCTGCTCCCCTCCGTTCCCCACGCATCCGGCGAAAGCCTTGGGAACGTAGACTTCCTCAGCGCTATACTGTTGCTGCTGCACCCGGTGCCAACTCCCTGCATCTCCCCCTTGAGATTCAGGCAGTCCAGGACGCCACCAAGCTTTCCCTCGAAGGTCTCGTTGACTGTGGTGCCACCTCAGACTTCATTGACTCTGAGTTCGCAGCTAAGTCCGGCCTCCCCCTCCGCCGCCTCGCACAGCCCATTCCAGTTTTCAATGTGGATGGCTCGCCAAATGAGGCTGGTGCGATCCGCGAGGTGGCTGACGTCGTGCTGCAGTATCGTGGTCACTCTGAGCGCATGCAGCTCGCTGTTACCCGTCTTGGGAAGCAGAAGCTCATCCTCGGCTACTCCTGGCTCCGGAAGCATAACCCGGAGATCGACTGGGACACCCGAGAGGTCAAAATGAGCAGATGCCCCAGCGAGTGCTCTACGTGCCGCACCGAGGTTCGCCTGGAGGCTCGCGCTGCACGCCGAGAGTCCCGCCTGGCCGCTGAGATCCTCCGGCAGCTCCGACTTGGTCCCCTTCCATCCATCTGTGCCATAGACTTAGGCGAAGATGAATACGATGACCTGCCAGAGCTGTTCCCGGACTACGAGGATGATGACGAGGATGATGTGGATGAAGTGGATGATGCGGATGAAGTGGATGACCCCCTTGAGCCGGGAGACCGGGTGTTCTACACCCAGTTCCTGCCTTCTGAGGATATCCGTGCTGGAAGCACCGTCTCCCAGCGCCTGGCTGAGGCATACGCCAAAAACTCAGCCCCGGCGCGCTCGGACGTTCCCGAATGGGCCCGAGAGTTTGACGATGTTTTCAACAAGGAGTCCTTTGACTCGCTGCCTGAACGCCGATCCTGGGACCATGCCATTGAGCTCGTGCCGGACTCTAAACCCACGAACTGCAAGGTCTACCCAATCTCGCCTCTCGAACAGAAGGAACTTGATGCCTTCATTGAGGAGGGACTTGGCACTGGCCGGATTCGACCGTCAAAATCACCTATGGCCTCACCCGTCTTCTTCGTCAAGAAGAAGGACGGCGGACTTCGGTTCGTACAGGACTATCGAGCTTTAAACGCTATGACCGTGAAGAATCGTTACCCGCTCCCCTTAATCAACGACCTCATCAACCGACTCAGGGCAGCCCGGTACTTCACGAAGCTCGATGTCCGATGGGGCTTTAACAACGTTCGAATCCGTGAAGGCGACGAGTGGAAGGCAGCGTTCCGGACCAACCGGGGACTGTTTGAGCCGCTGGTCATGTACTTCGGTCTGACCAACTCCCCTGCAACCTTCCAGACCATGATGAACGACATCTTCCAGGATCTTATCCTCTCTGGCGACGTCATGGTCTACCTCGACGATATTCTCATTGCCCACTCAGACATCCGTCGGCATCGAGAGATCGTCCGAGAGGTTCTGCGGAGGCTTCGCGCAAACAAGCTTTACCTTCGAGCCGAGAAGTGTGAGTTTGAGCGGACCTCCATTGAGTACCTCGGCGTGATTATCTCCCACAACCACGTCGAGATGGACCCTGTAAAGGTTGCAGGAGTGGCAGCTTGGCCAGCGCCTGAGAATAAGAAGGATGTGCAGCAGTTCCTTGGCTTCACAAACTTCTACCGCCGGTTCATTGCGGGCTTCTCAGACGTTGCTCAAGCCCTCTTCAGACTCACCAAGAAGGGCATTGCCTGGACCTGGGGGCCTGAAGAGCAAGCTGCCTTTGACGAGCTCAAGCGGCGGGTGACTCGGGACCCCGTTCTGGTTCTCCCGAACCCCGAACGCCCATACCGGCTCGAGGCTGACAGCTCTGACTATGCCACCGGTGCCGTCCTCTCCCAGCAGGGTGACGATGGCAAGTGGCATCCGGTTGCGTTCTACTCCAAGAGCCTGAACGAGGTGCAGCGGAATTACGAGATTCACGACAAGGAGATGCTTGCGATCGTGCGAGCCCTTGAGGAGTGGCGCCACTTCCTTGAGGGCGCGCAGCACCCGGTTGAGATCTGGACGGACCACAAAAACCTGGAATATTTCCGGAAGGCCCAGAAGCTCAACCGTCGCCAAGCTCGGTGGTCTCTCTACCTCTCCCGTTTTCACTTCTCGCTGCACCACCAACCGGGTCGCCTCATGGGTCGCCCCGACGCGCTTTCTCGGAAACCGGACCACGGAGTGCAGGACGATAACCAGGACGTTACCCTGCTTCGACCCGAGCTGTTCCACGTTCGGGCCACCGAGGCCCTGGTTATTGCTGGCCCTGAAGCTCCCCTCCTGCGCGACATTCGTGATGTGCTCGCTGGAGACCCCGACCTTGAAGAGCCCATTGCCCTGACTGCGAAGGAACTCCTCAAGGCCCGAGGTGTGCGGTCTGCCCGGTCTTCGGAATGGCGTATTGAAGGTGGACTTCTTTACTTCCGGGGGAAGATTGTCGTCCCCCGAGACAAGGACCTCCGCCGACGCATCCTGGAGCAGCACCATGACACGCGTGTTGCAGGCCATGCCGGTCGTTTCAAGACCTTGGAGCTCGTGTCTCGGAACTACTGGTGGCCCCAGCTGTCGCGCCATGTCGGTCGGTATGTCGCGACTTGTGACTTGTGCTGCCGCACCAAGGCGCTTCGCCGACTGCCGATTGGTGAGCTTCACCCCACAGAGATCCCAGAAGAGCGCTGGCACACCGTGTCAGTCGACTTTATCGTCGAGCTTCCCGAGGCCCATGGATATGATGCAGTCATGGTCGTTGTCTGTGCCCTTGGGAAGAGAGCGCACTTCATGGAGTGTCACACCACCATTGACGCGGTTGGTGCTGCTCGGCTGTACTACCGGAACGTCTGGCGCCACCATGGCCTGCCAGAGAAGTACATCTCGGATCGTGGCACCCAGTTCATCGCAGAGTTCACGCGCGAGCTTTGGCGCCTCGTTGGGGTCACCCCAGCCACCTCTACGGCCTACCATCCGCAGACCGACGGCCAGACTGAGCGCGTTAACCAGGAACTCGAACAGTATGTCCGGCTCTTCACCAATTACAAGCAGGACGACTGGGATGAGCTACTACCTGCAGCGGAGTTTGCGTACAACAACCACATGCACTCCTCCACGCAGCAGGTACCGTTCATGACAGACACTGGTCGGCTTCCACGGATGGGCTTTGAGCCCCACGCTGCACGTTCTAGGTTGGAGGCTGTCAACGAGTTCCACGACCGGATTGCGTCAGGGGTTTCTGAGGCGAAGGCCGCACTAGTCAAGGCCAAGGCAGAGTACAAGCAGTACTATGACCGCCGGCGGACGCCAGCTCCAGACATCAAGGTTGGTGACCGGGTGTGGGTTGATGCTTCAGATATCCGCACCACCCGCCCTTCGGTCAAATTCTCCCACCGGCGTATCGGCCCCTTCAAGGTTCTGAAGGTCGTCGGTAACGGTGCCTTCAAACTGGAGCTGCCGCCCCGGTACTCTGCCCTCCACCCTGTCTTCCCCGTCGTGAAGCTTCAGCTTGTGGAAGCCGATCCATTCCCCACTCGCCCCAGACACGAAGAGCCGCCACCAGTCCTTGACGTTCCTGGCGACAAGCAATGGGAGGTCGAGGAGATACTGGATGCCAAGATCCGCTATGGGAGTCTATGGTACTTTGTTCGCTGGAAGGGTTATGACCCGTCCCATGATCAATGGGTGAAGCACTCTAATGTCTTTGCCCCGGACGCTGTCGCTGCCTTCTACCGCAAATACCCTTCCAAACCCCGCTCCATTGCTGTCGCTGCCTTTGATTCCCTTCCCTTCCGTGACCGCTCTTCTACTCCAGCTCAGGTGCGATCTATGCGTCGAGGCGCCGCATTCCAAGGGGGGGATGATGTCAGGGGAACTCCTTCTTTTGGCACTACACAGCCACCTATGACGCAGGCCTCCTGCAGATTTCCCACTTTCCTGTCAAATCCCCAAAGCCCTATGTCATCGTGGAGTAAGGCATGTGACTTGGCCCGGGATCATTGCCGACTGCTCCGAGCTTGTGGGAACTAGTTACTATATGTTTACTGCACCTAGCGTGGGAATCCTCAGCCTTTCTTCTCTTTGGATTCTCCCTCGCTAGGTGCGCTGTGATGTATTCTTAATAGCTTCTTAATTAACTTTGGATTCTCCCTCGCTAGACCCTCGAGACATCTCGGGTCCTAAAGGTTGCCCTTACAGCTGGCTAGTTGTTAAGGTTGAAGAGGTCCTCATCGTTGAGCGGGCCTTGATTCAGATTGGGGTGCAACATTTGGTCGTGGTTGAGGGCGGTCAGATCGTCGTCATGGTTGGGAAAGTAGTTGTCGAGGTCGAGGAGGTAGTCGTCAAGGTCGAGGAGTAGTTGACGAGTCAATTTGGGATAACAGTTGCCGATAGAGGCCCCCATTCGTGTAACACTTCCGGGGGCACAACGGAAACTCCTTCCTTGAGGCTCAGTGTAACACATACTACTCAAGGCCAGGACCTCAAAAATTTTTGCCACCAATATATGAACAGGTTCGGTGCAACACGTACTTTTCAAGAAGGCCGCAGCCTGCTTGAGTGACAGCAGACCGTTTCGCAGAGTGAGGATGGGTTAGAGGATGGGAGATGAGACCTTATATACCCTCTAGCCGCTGGAGCGCTGGCCGCTTGCCACTGCTCAATCAGGATATGGCGAGAGACGTTTGAAGCGGACAAAGGAAATTACTATATTAGGAAATGGCTTTGGACAATGGTGGGTAGGCAGGCTCGGCCGCTGGGGGTCCCAACGAGCCCCAACACCTCTCCTCCTCGTTTATCAGTTGCCTAACGCGGCCCGGGCTGTCATCGGGCAAACCTAAGCTGTCCAGTCTGTTGTACTATAAGATACTTACCAGTGTGCTCCGTTAAGCATCAGGGCTCTGCCGAGGCTGCTTCCCCATATTCTCGATGGGAAATCGCAGTGAACAACAATGAACAACCCGTCGAATTCCGATATGGTACCCACCTTCGTCTGAATGCAAGGAATAACTGTCGGAAAATCCGAAACTGCCTGATATGCCCGAATATGCGCGCATATGCGCTGATCAGCCTGTCAGCTCGGAGGGGGCCTGATAGCGTGCAGAAAGGGCCGATAACCCCTTATCAGCTCGTCAGTCTGACCGCGAGTTATCTGTACTGACCGGTGCTGATACACACTCTTGTGCTCGCCGTAATTAACAAAAGTCTTTCACCCTTCACTTGAAGGGTTGTTACAAAGACTACTTTTTTTGAATGCTTTCCAATTACTTTATTACTTCGTAAATTCATTAGTAGGTAAATCTAATTCAAACTACGCAATCTAATTTCTCATTTCTTATGTTAGGTGTGGAGCACGACTGCGTCATACAGTGGAAACGTTGGAAGGTCATGACCTGAATCATGTACCTTGCTGGAACGACCTTTGGCTGGGCCATTTTACTAGTTCTCGATGGTTTTGAACTTTTTTTTCGCGCGGAAAATGTACCAAGCAACCGTGGGAGAGGTGACACTTGCCTGCCGAGTTGAACTTTTCAGTCAAATGTGGTAGAAATTTCCCCTGCGCTGACGAGAGCTGATATGGAGCTGATAAGTGCTGATCAGCCTCCCCCCGGAATCTGACCAGGCCTGATAGGTCGGTAAGTACTGATCAGGTATTTTCGGATTTTCCGACAACGAAGACAGTGTTGTTCGCTCATCGACGTAAGTGAGTTCCCCAGAATCTGTTATGTAAAGTTTGTGCGGGGGGTTACCAGAGTGACCCAGTGTTGGAATTTAAGGGTTAATAAGGGTAAAATTTGAGGCTAAGACCTTAACCTTAACTAGGGCTTAATAATAAGGGCAAATTAAGGGTCAAGTTAAGGGCTGATTAAATTTCTTCTGCGCGAGCCAGGACCGCCTCCAGGTGTACAAAATGCAAGTCTTTCCCTCTCAGATTCCCTGAAACTTCCCGGGGACCTTTATTCACGCTCTGGACCTCAAATCATTCATCACTAAAATTTCAACCAAGGAACATCAAATAAATTGAGACTGTTTTGTATATTTACAATGTGTTTTCAAATGTTTCCTCGCAAACCAAAAGGCTCTTTAGAGCCTTCTCAACTCAAGTTGGTTCAACTGGTGAGATAATGGCGCGAAGAAATGTTACATAATCGATCATTGACCCTTAATTAAGGCTTAAGACCGTCGACAATTGAAGCTAAGGCCTGAACTTAAGGGCAAATTAAGGCTTAACTTAACTTAAGGTTAACCCTTAATTCCAACACTGCCTGGCAGAGTCCCACATTTCCAAATATGGTCCATCATATCACTGGATCAAAAGTCGAAAAAAAATGGCATCGGCCAAGGTTTTCCGGAAGCGCAAGCTGCGCCGGGTTTCCACCGAAAAATCGGTCTTTTCTGAGTGCCGAAAACGGCTTGTAGCCGGCTTGAAGCCAAGCCGCGGCAACACTAGGACTCATGGACGTGTTGGGGATATCGATCCGCGAGATCCGTACCGGGGGTCGAAGTTCTTTTTTCAGCGACTTCGGGCGACCCCTGAGGCTCTAGTGCTGGGTCGGAAATGATTTTGGCTGTGTATGTATTGAATGGGCGCAGGAGGCCCAATGTATGCAATGTATGGCTTGTAAAAATACATTAAATACTTCCTGCTGCCGTAATATGGTAAGTTCACGTGGTCTTCCCACCGCCCAATTTGTTATCTGTATCAAATTCAGACTCAACATCAGCATTTGAAGCGAAGAACAGTCGTAAACTGGGAAGCGCAACGATTAGCTTTCCCCGCGGATTATTCGATGAAAAATGCACCAAAACTCTGAGTTTTTTGTGCTAGGGTAATAGCCCCGCATCCGTTCTGCAGATTCGTCAAAAATTCGGGGTCGATACAGTCTGTTTTGAGTGAGATCAAGGGCCAAAGTTTGGCTCCACCCAAATGGGCCAAATAACGTAGAAGAGCAACAACAGTAAACAAAGCTAGGATCCTTCCCCGCAGGTCGCGACAACATAGAGCACGTATATTTAGGCTCTAGAAGTATCATACCACAAATCAAGCATGCACAGAAACACCAGGTGGTGTTTATATTGCAAGGCAAAATTCGCAATTCAGCTGAAAAAAATCAAAAATCAGCAACAAACCAGCTGATTCTAGCCCTTCAAAGAAGCTATTCAGTCCAATTTTTTTGCCAATGGGAAATATGGTTTGTGGGGACTTTTTAGACACCAAATTTTCCATGGAGATGTTCAAAGGTTTGGGGAAATCACAAACTTCCTTCCAAAATTGGGCATTTTCGACAAATTGCGCTCCCACTGCCCAGGGAAGTAATTTTCAGGCTCCAAAAAGTGGTCCATTGAATTCAGCGACCTCAAAAATGGTAGGAGAGTGCAAATTCCAGCTCGCCAAAATGTCCGCGGGTACGGAATATGCGTGTTGCTCTTCTACATTACGTTGCGCTTCCCAGTTTACGACTGAACCTGTTATTTTGCACATTTCCACGTACCTGCACTCTGCAAAATTGATATTTCTCAATGTCAGCAACCAGTCTTCTGGACCAAGCAACAGCATACACACTGACAGCCGAGGCTGCCGAGAGGCCCGAACGGCGGTCAAACCCATCTGACGGTGACAATGGTGGCCAGAGTTGGATTCCAAGTACTGAATTGCTAAAATAAGGCTGTAGAACAACGTACCCTGCATATATCTGCTGCATACAACCCTCAGAACCGAGTTACAAAAATTCATATGAAAGTTTTTTCTCGAGGCCCTTGGGACCCCCCCCTCCCTCCCTTTTATATAAGGAAATTTCTTATCTCGGAAGGCCCTTGAATCACATTCGCTCGTTCAGACGACCTCGCATTCTCAAAATTCAATGCCAGTGCTGGGTGGATGGAGTATAAGTATCTTTTGCTCAACTTGCGGCGAAGATGTGTTGGACTTTGGTTGGACTTGATCGTTGACTCCCCTCAGATCTGGTAATAACGAAAAACGCGACGGGACGCGAGTTAGTTGCAAAGTGAGCGGTGGCGAGCGCGTCTCGGACGTACTTCCTTTTTAAGCGGATTCTTCCAAAACGGGCAGCCGTCATCATGCCGACCTGTTCATCATTGATGGATGTCGCTCCTCAGCGTGACCCCCCGACAAATCCAAGACTTTATATACTTTTTTTTTTTTTTGGAGCGTTGAGTTTAATCAAACGATACTCAGGCAGCAGAAGCATTCCAAGGCGTGTCTGGATTATGGGCCAGAAATTTGCCGGGGAAGAGGTCCGGGAGGAAATGCCATTACGCACGGTTTAACCAGTGTGGGACTCCGGCCAGGAATTGATTAGCCTACTCCATTTTTCTCGGTATACGGCCGTATACCCACTAAAACCCCCCTAGAGTATGTCCAGTCGTCCGGCAGTGCCTGTTCATTCATCAAAAGGCCACTCCAGGTATTGAGAACTGACTGTTTGTTGAACGCGGATTGCCCGAATCTCGCTCGATTTGTAAGGATATTCAACACTGCATTGACCGCGTTCAGCCAACGATTGTGGATGGTTGAATATTTATGTGTTATTCCAGGGGTTGTGATTACTCTATCAACGCGCAAACGCCGAATTTCATGCCATGCTACAGAGATTAGAACAGCGTATAGTCTATTCTTGTGTTTCATAGTCTTTCCTTTTGCTGACTTGAATTTCACCAGGTTGCAGCCAAGAATCAAGCCCCAGCTTAGATTCGGCCAATCAGAGTAATTCTTTGACCAGAGTTGCCGAGTCAGATTCCAAATTTCCGCTTGTCCGGGCGCATTACACTCTAAAGCGATATGTTCAAGAGACTCAGGTACACCACAGGCTGTGCAGCGTCCAAAAAATTCAGATCCACGAACATGTGTCTAAAACTAACTCGAAAGATGTTGTGCATGCATTTCCAGTAAAACTCGCGGGTCAGGCGCCGGAAGGTGAGTGAACGGATTGAAGTCCAGATTGTTTCATCAGTTGGGGTAAATCCACACGCGTCGTGAACTGCACATCTGACGCGATCGGGATTAACGAAGGTTGTTTTCCTGAAAGGTACTGGTGTCAATTTCCGGATAATACGGTAGAAAATGCGCTGGGAACCGGTGTGTATGGGGATGCCCGGATTATTAAACATGACATCTATCTGTGTGTCAAGTTCGATATCCTCGATGTCTGATATTGACCGACTTTTTGCACAGTTAACGGAAACCTTCTTGAAACCAATTTGTGCGTTGTGTTCATTTAGTGCGGCAATGACCGCTCTTACAAGTGCGAATGAAGGATGGAGAAAATCGTTTTCAATATTTCTGCGATCCATTATCAGTGATCTAACCAAAAAATCCGTCGACTCGCAGAATACCAAGGGACCATTCTTAGGGCTTGACTGGAGGACATGTAAGACTCCGCCCAGCAGACCATTTGGGAATGTCAGCGGGATCCTTGAGTCGTCAAATGTGATATTTAGGTGTTCGGTGAATTCGTCGGGTTCGTTGAATCCCGACACAATGTGTAAACTAATTTTTGCATCATATTGTCCAGGTTTCTTGATCGAAGGATGCAGATAAATCGTCTTCACGTTCGGAGGAGGGGTCGAGAGAACCAATCTCCTCGCTTGCAAATTTATCTCAGGCTTTTCGAAAGCGAAAATGCGAAAACCTTCTTCAACCTTTCGCAGAGTGATATCTGGGTCGAAATACTTTGCTTCATCAAACTCAAAGCGCTGCACTATTCAGTTCAAGCTCTTGATCCAATAGTGACAGGCTATCAGGTGTGTGCACTGTCGGATTCCATTTCGGCGAGATGCTATTTATCAGCATTTTTGCCGTCTCTATACATGTCCCTGGATTTTTGCAACCGAATTCATTGCGATCTCGTTGGCATTGAGGGCAAGCACAGTTCTGCCGACTCAAACCGGAAGGATTCAAGGTATGAGGTTTGCGGCTCACTAGCGTTTGACGGGAGCTGATTGTTAGCATTTGTTCCACGGTTTTTGCGTTGTGGTTGAGCAGTAGGCAAGCACTCGAACGTCTCCGGCTCGCTCTGTCATAGTCGGCTTTGTTCGTCCCGGGATGTTTCCAGATTGGTAAGTTTGTTTTAACCTCTCTGCTTATCATTAAGCCGTTGAACTGAAGTCCGTATTTTTGAGCCGCAGATATCATTCTCTTGATTTGATCGGAAATAGGTGTGCGAGAAGAAATCGGCAAGTGTATGCCTTGCAGAAAAATATTCAGAGTCAGTTCTGAAGGGATTTTCATGTACTCTAGTTGGACTCAAGCCAATGGCTGAGAATGAAGTCGACAAAAAAACACCATGATGCTCGATTAGGCCCTTGGATCAGGTAAGACTGAAGGTTCCACAAATCTATTGCTTCGTTGCGGGCTGATACATTTAGGATTTGTTTTCCGCCAGCAAGTATTTCAGAACACATTTGTTCAATCGATATTCGCGTTTGTTTGCCATCCCATAAAAAGTCGCGAATTAATTTCTGGAGCTCTTCCTCGACAACTATTGGCATGCCTTGTACCCTTGCGAGGTATTGGGTTCTACCGCCGGCGAACATGTTCACGATATGGCGTTTACCTTCCAGGCTAGGGCCAGTGACACCCCAACGTTCGAAATCGTTTCTAATCTTATCTAAAGTTGCCGGCCAGGGTGTGGTGTATTTAATGTCGTTTCCAATCCATGCTCCGAGCATGCGGCACGATTCACCGTCACTTACAATTCTGATGTTGCTCTGGATCGGCGGCGAAAAGGAATTTATCCGTCTTTCACTCACCACGTAAGCTCGATATTCTGACTTTCCGAAAGGTAAGATAACTGTCTTGCTATGGTGGAATTTCGCAGTAGATGCAGTACACCAGAGATCGAGAATTCCCCACAGATCGGACCAAGAGTCCTGCGAGGATAGGTAAATGGTTGTGTCATCCGCAAACAGCGAAAGCACGAGAGAATGATTCGTTCCAGGAATCATAACTCCTTGCAGGTCCGCATCTCGAAGTAGACAAGCGAGCGGCTCGATTGCTAGGTTGAATAATAAGCATGAAAGCGGGTCACCTTGGCGCACTCCGCGAATCACAAAATAAGGTTCGCTCAATTCACCGTTGATCATGACCAAGGTTCGTGCGCTGGTGTATAAATCTTTGACTGTTGAGCAGAATTTATCCGGAAAATTCATGTGTCGAAGGACTCGTAGTAGGTAATCATGATTAATCCGATCGTAGGCCTTTTCTTGATCAAGGGCTATAATGACCCCATCCGCATCTTCTGCAACTTCGGCATAATTTAGTAAGAATTTGGCCAGTCTAACTTGGTCTTCAATTTTCCTACCTTTCATGAACCCAACCTAATCTGGGTGGACCAACGAAGGGGCAACATGCATCAGCCTAAGAGAGTAGGCCTTGGTCATGTAGTCGGTGTTCAGCAATGTGATAGGCCGGTAATTGCTGATCAGGGCTTTATCACCCCTTTTATAGAATGGGCAAAGCCATCCTTCGTTAAAATTGGTTCCAGCCGAGATGTGGTAATTCTCTATGTGAGCAAATAATTTTGCAAGAAGTCCCACGACATTGAAGGATTCGTGCGGAGACCCCTTGGACCGTTTATAATTTATGTCAAGTATACGGAAGAATTCGTATGGAATACCATTCAGACCGGGCGCTTTCCCGTTCTTTGATAAAGACTTTATATACGTTTGAACGACTATCTTCAAAAGAGTATACAAAGTCTTGTTACGAGACTACGGCAACACTAGCTGCTGGTTGAATGCCTCGACCGTCGAGGCATTGCTATAGAGTGGTGTCGTGTCGGCACGAGCCCGTGTGAGTGATATGAGAGGAAGAGTGAGATGGGCGCGAATCGCCGCGCGATGCGCCTAAAACTAAGCGAGAGAAAACGCTGCGCGTCTTCGGATTGATGGAGGCGTCGCGCCTCAGTGAGTAAGGCATTACATGCCTGCAATATCTCGGAGGGAAGGAGGAGAGGGGAAAAGAGAGAGGACACAAACCTGATGGTTTGTGTATGGCGCGGCCTCTGGCCGCGGGTCCCGGGGCGGGAAAGCGAGAGGACGCTGGGTGCGGATCGGCGGGCGAAACCGAAAAAGACCCCGGGAAAGACCCGTGGCAGAGGTCGGTGCGACGCTGATAGACCCGGTATTGGGCCAGGGATGAATTTATTCATTTTCAGTTCAAGTGCCATTGTATTAAAAGAGTAATACATTAAATACCACGGGAATACGCTCGTATGAGGACTGGCGTTTGCCTGAGCGGCCAGTTAAAGGATCATACACTAGTGGGAGGTCTGGCACTGTCTACGACTGCGCTGGTATAGCGTGGAAGCTATAATATTCCAGAACAGACCTATCAGGATAGGTCTCTAACCATCCGGAATAGGATTGGGAGTCACCCTGTGTTCCGACCAAAGGCAGAATGAGTGGGATATAACTTGGGGCTTATAAGAACCTGCCGAAAGGCCAGAAGGAGTGTTTCCTGGAGGCAAGAGGCTTTCACGAATAATTCTATAAACCAATTGCGGGGGATTTGCGGAAGTAGAATATTCCTACAAAGGAACTACACGTCATGCCGAGTTGGCTGCCGCCGTATTACGATCAAGGAGCACGGTCCGAGGAGGGACACCCATTAATGCCAATTTGGGCAATATTGATTGGGCCGCAGCGGGCCACTGTCATAACATAATGATCGGGATAAGGGAGTGGAACTCAATCCATTTCCTGTTCTGGCAACCAAGGATAGGGCGAGGGCATGGCGGGCCCCAGGTTTCTCTCACCATATACAGTCGTCACTGTCATAACCCATAGCCCTCGGGATACACCTCAGGGTATGGGTTATCACAGTGTATGGCTTTCAAAGGGGATCAGAGGCAGTGTTAGGTCACGTTTTCCGTGAGATATTACTATGTATGGGGCGCGGGAACACTTACCTCATCCATGATCGTGCATGACCAGGTGCATGAGCAGTGGTAAAATGGCCCATCAACTCGGATTTGGCGTAAATATGGGTGATTTCGGTGCATCTTACAACTTTGCAGGTAAAATCATCCCAAACCATGCCGGTTGAAGGGCCCGATATAGAAATTTCATGGGTTATGACCTTCGCAGAAGGTATGGATTATGGGGTATGAGAGAGTTATGGGTTATGGCCTCCATTTCACTGCAAACCAACTTGGTGGGGCCAAAAAAGTATGGGTTACAGCAGAGTATGGGTTATCAGAGGTATGTATGGGTTAGGACAGTGACGACTGTACCCGTTTGTCAATTGTTCGGTCTCTTATTATTTACAGTTGCGGCGAAATTAGATGCATTACCATATAAGGAAATTTTGGTCAAACCAACCTTGGGAGGGCGAATCATGGATGTTATGGGTAGATTAGGTGCGGATATCGCTAGTCCTATGTGTTGAATGTCTGTAGATGTTTTAAATCTCAAGAGAAAGGGTCAGTTTCCTTTGCAATTGGCTAACTTTTATGGACTGTTTCTGACCAGATTTTCCCAGCTTGAAGTGTGCATACTCGAGTATACTCACCCATACATATTCTAATGAACAGACAATACTCTGAGCTCTTGTTTTCGCGCATTAGAGGCAAAACTGACGCAGAATAATGGAAATTTCCTTATATGATAATGCATTTAATTTCGCCGCAACTGTATTAGTGAAAGGTATAAAAGGCATCGTTTCCTGTACTGGTACTCTAGTGGATTCCCTCCTCTCGTTGTGAGCGTCAAGCCAGTATTGGCTTCGTGAACAACTAGACGTTGGACTCCATTCAAGATAAACTCCAGAAGCTTATTTGTTTCTTTGGTTTGTTTCGTCAATATATACTGTCTGTTGGATCATCTCTTGAATTGTACGCGTGGAATATTGGAGATTTTGGGAACTTACGCGTGGAATTATAAGAACTTTTGACCTACGGGACGCTTGAAACAGTCATCGGACATCTTTCGCGAGTGATATATTGGCTTAACAAGCGAGAAGAGTTACATCTCAAACCTTTGTTGAAACCCACACTTCCTGTGTCAACATAGGACTCGTATAGATGTTCTCTGTACAAAGTCAGCAATCGCGAAAGCTTAAGTTTAGTACATTTTGAGTATTAGGATAGTTGGATTGCCACAGTCTATACTGGACTGGAACCCCAAACCTCGCACGTCGATATCATAGTGGTTTAGGATTATATTTAAGATTTGATTAGGGATTTAATTCCTTTCATTTCTTGGGTGTTTTCCATAGTTGCCCTATAGTCAGCGTTTCATCTGGAGCCCACCGCGAGGGGTTCATCCATCTATTTCTATACTTCAAAGTAGAAAATCTCAAGCCAAGTTTGGACTTGTTGCGTATAGAAATATCTCTACCTTCCTATACAGGATTATACCTTGGACTTACATCCAGGAAGAACGAATTATTCGTTAAAAGTGCCGTTGACTTAGGTCAACATTTCGGTACAACCAGACTCGTCAGAAATATCTGCGGATGGCGAACTTGCTTCCACATCTTTCGCGAAACCTAAACCACGCCGGTCTAGTCGGTTAAGCACACCAACAGACTTAGATCCTCTTCCTAGGAAGAAAAAGCGTACTCCTACTGAGGCAGGGAGATCACAATCGCGAGCCAAAGCTAAGGAACGGGTTACAGCGTACAAAGGAAAGCAAAAAGCTATCACGAATACTCTGTCGGATCTAAACACACAACTTACCATAGAGGAGGAAGTTGAAGAGAGGAACAAACCATTCCTCCAGACTCTCCTTCTGCTACACAAAGTTCACAAACCTTACCTTCATCTCAATCATCGTCAAACGCGATGGCTGACCCAAACGCACAAAACGCTCAAAACCCTAGGGTTGCGAGCTTCAAAATTCCTTATGCTTGGGATCCAAACGCTCCCAAGTTCACTACGGATGACTATGAGGACCTAAAAACCTTCGTAGATCATGTTGGGCAAATATTCGAGTTGGCTGGTATCACTACCGACCAATCACGAAAAGAGCATTTGACCAATTACCTTGGTGCAAAGAAGAAGGAGCAGTGGAGAGCACTGCCGGAGTACACTACAGGGACTTATAATGATTTCCTGAAGACGGTGTATAAGAGTTACCCTGAGATTAATACAAACTTCGTCGATTTGGAATCGAATACTACACCGAAGTCAAAAAGTTGTATACCGAGCCAGCGTTGTTAACCAACCAGGTTGCATGTAAGCAGTACTTAGAGACTCTGGATGTAGGATTCAAAAACACGCTCGAGATAGCAATCGCGAACTCTGTCCTGATGAAAGCACAGTTCCCGAATCTCGGAGGAGCGGCCGCGGCTGGAGCAAACGCGACAGCTGCGAATGATTCCAGAAAGGAAGATCCCATTAAGCTCCCAGAGCTTATAAAATTGGCAGAGACTCTAGCTGCTAATCAGCATGAGTCCCCTAGTGTTGTGATTGAACAGGAACCAAAAGTGGTTCCTGGGACCAACTTAGGACTGCCTAGGATTTTAGTAAAATTCGAACCCTTTGAGGAGAAGTTGGAGACTATGGAAGGCGCCATAGCTCCAACGGCGACGAAAAGAACACGCCCGACCTTTGCCCGAGCTTGCGTCGGATCTACTCGAGTCGATTCGTTGCAAATTCGTCGAGTCAGGAACTCGCCGGCAACTCGATCGATCGAGTTGATGCGAGTCGAAACTCGAGTTTGGGATCGAGTTGGTTTCCACGCTTTTGCTATGGTGCGCGTCACTTAGTCACCGCCTCTCCGTGACAACGCTGACTGTGACCCCAGTTTTTGCCCTAATTTTTATTCCTCTTGCAAAACGACTCCTTTTCAACAGAGGAACAACTTCCCAAGAGGGATTTCCAAAATTTAAATAATTGAAGGAGCTATAAATTTTCACCCCACCCAATTTGGCAGTATACACCAATTTCGATCTTGCTGGCCTCCAGAAACCCTCAATACGAGGGATATCAAACACCACTCCTATGCCAAGAGCAAATCGCACCAGTAGGTGCGTCAAAAGTCCACTCAAAAAGTCCCTAAATTGATTGAAATCCAGGCTTCAATATAACTTCAATAGGGTGTTTTGAAAAAATTTCGGCCTCCGGCCGATTTGGCAGTAGTGCAAAGGAGGCGGTGACTAAGTGACGCGCACCATAGACACAGCTTTCTTCGGCGTACGGATCAACCCGTTGCTGCCGCATGTCGGCAATAATCATACACGGTCACCTGCTTTCGTGTAAGCTTAGTTTTTATGGGACACGGCCCAATAAGGGAACTGGCAGCGCCAGCGTGTCCCGGGACACGCTAGCTGTGTGTGGGCTCGGGGTGGGGCGGCCCCGGGGCACCGAATGCTCTGGAATGGTTTTGAAAGGCCATTGAACACGCCCATTAACGAGTCATCAGAATTTACGTAATTTATGATCCCATTGACGCGCCATCACAAGCGGTCGGGAGGGAATAGCAAGGAAGACTTAGGAAGTCCCGCGGAATCATAAGTAAGTACGCGGCACACGTGTGAGAACATTTACTGTGAGAACTGGGCGGCGGCCTGCTCTGCGTGTCCCATGACGGGCCGGGATCCAGTTTTGCCTGGGACACGCTGTGGGAGAGGCGCCCAGCCAATTTGCGCGTGTCCCATGGAGCAAGTGTGTCGGAAAAATCAAATTTGCCTTACATACCAGCCCAGATACGTGCTTATCAGGTTCAGGTCGAGGGCAGCATTATTTGGTCCAGAAATGACGTATAGGCCCTAATCAGCCTTATGGACCTGACGGCCCTTATACTTGCCTTATACTGCTGATGAGCGGGTGATAATCCAGTAGAGGAAATCGTACCGAAGGCCGAAACTTTAGAATTCAATTTTCTAAGCAACACTTAGAATGAGCTGGGACACGCACCGGACATAGCCGTGATGTTATGTCAATGGCCTCGCCAACGGTTTCCGGAGCTCCGCGGTCCGAACACGAATGATTTCTTTCGTTCTCAATCTATACTGCACCAAACAACGCCCGTAAACAACATGTATTGTACTAGGACTCGGCGGCGGTGTTTCCCGCACATTGATGCGCCGCTTTTCGAATTTATCTCCACAAACAAGCGCTTCTCTCGTCACCTCTCGTCACTCAAGCGGCGACAATCAGCATGGGCCTCACGTCTTGTCTTTCGGACATCTCGGCGTGTCCCACAAGAAATCGTGGCCTTGGATTTCCATGGGACACGCGCAAATTGGCTGGGCGCCTCTCCCACAGCGTGTCCCAGGCAAAACTGGATCCCGGCCCGTCATGGGACACGCAGAGCAGGCCGCCGCCCAGTTCTCACAGTAAATGTTCTCACACGTGTGCCGCGTACTTACTTATGATTCCGCGGGACTTCCTAAGTCTTCCTTGCTATTCCCTCCCGACCGCTTGTGATGGCGCGTCAATGGGATCATAAATTACGTAAATTCTGATGACTCGTTAATGGGCGTGTTCAATGGCCTTTCAAAACCATTCCAAAGCATTCGGTGCCCCGGGGCCGCCCCACCCCGAGCCCACACACAGCCAGCGTGTCCCGGGACACGCTGGCGCTGCCAGTTCCCTTATTGGGCCGTGTCCCATAAAAACTAAGCTAAGTGAGGGTTTTATCAAGCGCCAGTTAACCTGGAATATGTGCTCAGTTTGTGGTGATTAGCACTTAACCCAAACCACTTACTTACTTTGGGAGCTGCTTCAACTCGGCGTCTAAGCAGATTCCATTATTTCGTGCACTTGAGCTGCGCACAAACCGGCATTTCGGCCAACAACAGTCCAGACAGGTTCAGACCAGTTGCTGGCACGTGTCTGATATCAACCACATGTTGTTGGGAGGACGCGACATCGCTCCTTGCCCTCTCCCACCACCTCCCTTCGCCCCCAGCCGCATCAAGTGCACCCCCGCTTCGAGCTTCGTGTGCGGCCGTTCGAGGACACCTCAAACGACTCTGTAATCAACTCAAGACGCCTATCTCCGCAAGACAGGGCTCGGAGCCTTCCGTGACCAAGACTTCAAGACAATACACGACGTTCTTCAATACTTGTTCGTCAATACTTGCTCTCTGGGATGGTTGATTCAAGATTCAAGCTCCTCAAGCTTCTCACAAGTCGTTTTTCTCGCAAGTCGTTGGGTCTTATGTCTATGCTCGTGTCAAATTCTTGTCAAGCCGATCCGTCTCATCAAGCGGGAAGAATGTCAAGGCCATCAACTTTCAATGTCGCTCTCCAAGCTCGTATTCAAGGATGATCTGTGTTGATTGACTCTCTCCTCGACCACTGCATTCAATGTGGTGAGCGCGCAGTTTCCATTGCAGCACCTTTAACTCTTCTCTTTCCTCTCTTTTTGTGACATGGCATCCTTGTAACTTGATCTCATGTACTAACGGCGTGGGGGTCACCGCAGGTTACTGATGCTGACCTCTCACGTGCCTCTTTGCCCGCCAATTCTACCAGATGTACTAATCATGGTGACTTTGGCAAAATATATCCTCAATCTGATGAAGTAATCGATCGATTGAATGGATTGTGCTCACGATCGGAAGGATTGAAAGATTTGGTAGTTACTGTACAATCTGATAGCTAAAGTTTTGTTTGGCTTTAATTGTAAAACTATTTAATTAGTTTGACAAATGGGTAGTTATTCTAATTTTTTATACACAAAACAATTTCCTGTCTATCATCTCTCGATGGTTATTTGGAATTCAAGAGACAGAACATGGCTTTATTTGACAGTGCTTGCACAGAATTCTCCTAGCAAGAATTTCCCACACATCGGCAATGGCCGCCTTTAGCACATGAGGTTCAAACAGGCCGATTGAACTTGGGTTGAACCAAAGTTGAACACTCAGAAAAGCCCGGTTGCGGAAAAGTTTATTCGGCGCACAGTCCGAAAGTCACATGGCAATGACAGTGCCGGCTGTTCCCGAAGTCCGAGGCCACGGACTCAGGACTCCCAGGACAGTGCTTACAAAGCATCCGGACGGAAATTTGTAAGCATCTGCATTCTGGAGAAGCAAGCTTCCCCATTTGTTCCCCATAAGAGTGACGTAAGTCACCAGTGTCCCAAACATATTTTGAGCAGAGCTCCACCATCGAAAGTAGGAGAGTTTCCCAATTTGGAAGGGTTTCCATGAATTTCAAACTCCGCAGTGATCGATGTCGCTCCTCCACGGGACCCCTTAACGAATCCGTGACTAGTGTAACACGCTCAAATCAATTGAAGTATCTATTTTTTTCTATATGTATCACCTTTCTTTCGAATGCTGGTTATCCAGGTTCCTGCCCACGCGAATAAACAGTGGACTTGAAATTTCTCCGTGATGTATTTTATGTTGCAAATTTCTCTGATAAGCGTAAGCGTGAAGTCAGCCAAAAGTCGGTCTATCACATTCTATTAGTCTGTATTTGTTGGCGCCTGTCAAACTTTTTAACCGGACGGGCGGCCAACAATGTTGGTCCGGATGATCTGGGTGGCGTTGGTTTCTGGTTGATGTTGAAACAGCCCAGTGAGGAAAACTCTGACGAGTTTCTTTCCCCCTCTGCTATCGTTCCAAAAGAAGAAAAAAAAAAAAAAAAACCAGGACCTCGGCTGTCACGGCACGTGCAGATTTTCCCACACGGTTCGAATCCAGTTCTACTGCTCGCGGCCACTCTAAATGTTGCAGACTGTACATCGCTTTTTCTGGCCCGAAATCATCACCGGAACCAAGCTGGGTTAACAGACGGCCGAGGCAAGAGAGTGAGTTCAAAGATATCTGTTTTAGGTCAAAAAGTACTGTTCTGCAGTGCTGAGAGACCAGCTAGAGTGTCATTAGAACCTTTGAGAAGGCAAAATAATGGGCAAGAACGAGGAAAACAGGTCACTCGACGCATTCGAACCGTGTGGGAAAGTTGGCACGTGCCATCAAATTGTCACGAAATCCGCTCTCGCTTGTGACCTCTGTGACACAATTGTCACCAACCTTTTCAACCTCTATCCACAGTATGATAGCGGACCGAACTTCGTGACAAGCCAGATACTTAATTTGGAAATTGTTACTGTGCCCTCAGTTTTTACCCAGTGGCATTGAAACTGTGCAGAAATGACCATAAGAAGGAAGACTAGAGATCCTTCGGGTCAAAAGTCTCAAAATCCACAAAATCATTTCTTCTTCCACGGATTTCGCGCTTTCGGTCCGGGCCGAGACATAGCCGGTGGCTGTACGATGCCATCAGCGCATCAAATATGTCTGCCGCACCACTGAACCTTCACCAAATCTCAACCAAATCCAAGGGACTTCTGCTATGGATGTTTGCTGGGGTCAGAATTGAGCTACTGACCAACTTCAGGCTATAATCCGATGGTTTTTTTCCGGAAACCTGAAGTTAGGTACACACACTTTTGAAATTTTGCGCAAAAATTTCGCGCTTTTCTAACCCTAGACTAGGGTTTCTCCGTTTTCTCTGAAATGCGAATTTTGCCTATAAACCCACCCCAAGTTCCTGCTAAATCTCAAGTTTCAAAGAATTTTGGCCAAAATTCCGGCTTGATATGAAGTTGTGTCTGCTATCATACCTCGGCAAGATTTAAGGGAGTCAAGGCGCCGAAGAGTATCTTATATGCGTGTTGAAGCATCCCCGACACTAATTTGGGTCGCAGACACACGAGAAAGAGCAGAAAGGTGATTACATAATAAGGTTTTACCGTTGACACGGCGGCGACCTTACAAATGGACTAATTTGAGCTCACTTTTGACTGGAATGGAGTCAACTATTGCCCTTGAGTATCAATCCTTTACGGCCGAAATAACGGCCGTCCACTTTCAACAAGGATTTCGGCTCCCGGCGGCACAGACATGATGGCATCAATTCCCATTTTTCATCGATTCAGCAGGTCTCACGGCTGCAACAACCCATACTCTTTAAAAGCCCATACATTGGGCTGTCCACCGACCAGTATCTGTTATGACAGAGGCGACTGTATATATAGGTGTGCTTTGCAGCCAATATATTTACAGTCGCAAACCCCGAAGCGAAACCGAAACGACACTAGGAAGCGAAACACTCGCCAAACACAAGGTTAACGCTTTCCCCTGGGGCCGAATCTTTGCATGTAGGCACCCCACTATCTGAGGACCCAAACCACAAAAGAAAGTGTGTTGAAAGTCCTCTCGCCGCCGGCAATGGCCTTGTTTGTTTCAGCTTTGTTTACGCCGGCAAATGCACCAATGCGAAATATTATTTCTTCCTCTCCAATTGTGGCCGGTGACATACAGTAGTAGTATAGAAAGTCATTTTGAAGCGGATTGCATCGAAAGTACTGAAAAAAAACTGGTCGATTTGCGCAAGAATGGCTCAATTTGTTGTGTTTTGAAGTGTTTCGCTATCACGTTATTTGGCGATATTTCACTCACCCCACAAATTGCCCTCGTTCTCAACGAAAACATAGTCGATTCACTTTATTCTTGATTGTAAGTGGTAGTCAGGAGAATAAACTATAAGCCTATAACAAACGCCACCGGTTTCCGCTTCCTAGTGCGAAAATGCTGAACGTTTCGCTTCGGGGTTTGCGACTGTATGCCTAGTCAATGTATGTACTGGGGCTTCGCTCATGATGTATTTTGATTTTTTTTACAAAACGAACAGCATGCAGCATAGTTACAAGTTTGATGGCCGCCGGACCCACGTGACCCGAATATCACGAGTTTGCTTTTTTAAGTTCTTAGTTTCCGTTTCTCTTTGGTTTCTCTTCTCCGTACATTTTCCACGGCACACCATTAACAGCAGAAGTGGGTAACGAGAGGAATGTCTGACTCGGGAGTTGCGGCGCATTCCAATCTAACGGCCGAATTGCTGGAATTCTGGGTGTCCAAATACCGCGAGGCAAAGCATGAGAGTGAGACTTTACAGGTATGCGGTACCCAGTGTACCTATAACCGCACTGGTACATTTACATACCCTCATTAGGCGCGCATTGTGAAAAATGAAGAATTTCTCCAGGATGTCGTCACGTCGTCGCGAAATGAGATGAAATTTATGCAGCAGCAACTTGAGGCATACCAGATACAAAACGGCCACCTGCACTCCGATATAGGTCGCTTAAATGCTGAAAGAGCTACCTTACACACTCAAGTGAGAATATTGAAAACGGTCGACTCCGACTCTACGTTTGATGTTGGACATTGAACCATACTCTAGCTTCAATTATCGTATTCGCAAGCAGTGTCTTTGGCCTCCGAAGCAGATAAGCAGCGCAAAGCAGCGATCGTCAGTTTATTCAAGGCTCAACCTATGGTGGACTATCTTTCAAATGAAACACCACCCGACATCAGCTTTCTTTCGCCCAAGGAACTGGCCGGTACTCTTTGTCGAGTGTGTCATTTCGTGTTGGGATGCTAAAGGTTAAGCTACTATCAGCTGACATGTGGTTGTAGGACGAATTCAAAACGCCGTGGCAGTGAGTTGCTCATGGAGAGCGGCACCTGTAAAAGTTTGTATTGACTGTAATCACAGGTTAACTCTGCCACTCCATATCGGAGGACCGTGTCAGCCTGGCTATTGGTTCTGTCCACTAAACCTGCACTCAATGGACTCGCCCTTTGAACTTGTCGTTGAGACTGAATCTAACAAGGTCGGCATCAATGAATGAAACAGATGGATTTGCCTTGACTGAAACATTTACAGTGGACCTACCATGGGCAATACATTACCCGCCTATTCACAGGCTACGAAATGAGACTGTCAGAATGGATGACACGGTCCGTCTTTCACATGACCCTAACTGACGCGTTGAACTCTCTTTTTCTTTCTTTCTTTCTTTCTTTCTTTCTTTCTTTTGGTAACAGTCGAAATCGATTTTTTCCTCGCGAGTTGCAAACCAAAGATCAGGTGGCCTTCAAGCTTCCGTGCCATTGCAGGTGCACACTCGCCAGTGGTACGATTCGGGCCTGTGGAAAATCCCAAGCTACACGTTGCAGTGTGTTGGATACGACAATGAGTTGTGCATTGCATTAGCTGCGGCCGCTGCCAGACTTGAACGTGGACGTGAAATATCCACAAGGCCAAGTGAAGTAGCCTCCATTTCGACACCGTCAACGCGGCCTGGAAAGCGTCGCAGAACAAAGACGTTGCCTACTTGCGAGGACCAATCCACCAGGGTCAACACTACTGGTTGTGCCGAAGCTGAAAAGGAAACGCCGCCTAATGCAGTGGAAAAGAATGACCAGAACACAGATAGTCACTGACATCGTTTGGCCATATGTGTACATATCCTGATAATCCGATGTCCTGGAAAAGCTACCTTCCTACGTGGGTACCAGAGAGAGTAGGGTGGAGCAATAGACAGGCAGAGGGATACAGTACTTACCTGTCTTTTTAAAAACCTCTTGGCTACGCTGTTGCCGTCGCTGCAGGTGGAAGCAGCGGCGTGGATAAAATGTTAGAAGGTGACTCAGCGTCATGAGTCAAGCCCGCTATTTCCTAACCTCAGTGAGACAGACCCTTAACGGTCTTCTCACTGTACCAGGTACGACACTTATTCGTCTCTTACTGTAGTACAGTTGCGGCGAAATTAAATGCATTACCATATATGAAAATCTCGCTCAGTCTTGGGCGGTGTCGCTTCCAAGACGCGAAAGCAAGAGCCCCAAGTATTGCATGACATTCAGAGTATGCCTGAGTGAGTATATGAGCATTTCAAGCAGGACATTCTGGTCAGAAACAGTCCAATGCGTATGATAGAAGTCAGCCAATTGCGAACCGAATTGACCCTTCCCTTGTGATTGCGAGCATCTTCCAGTGTTCCTTCTTAAGGCCTTATTAAGGGCACCTCTGAAGGCTAAGGCCTTAAAGGCCTTAATAAGGTTATTAAGGGCTCCATATTAAGGGGTCTTAGGATGAAAAATACAAAATTTTCCGGGCTTTTTTAGATGCATTTTTCGGGGAGTTCCAAAGCGGTTTTGCTTCTTATGGCTTGCTCCAGCTGAGTTTTGGCTGAACTTGGTGTTTGTGGACTGAAATTGCTCCCGCCGGGGCAATGCAGGTAGCGAGCTGAGGGCTTGGCCCATGGTCCGCCACGCTTCAGCAGAATCAACGGAGCCTGCCGGACACTACTATTGAATCCCTTAATGCTGCAGGCCTTTGGCAGCTGCCGAACCTGCCGAACCTGCCGAACGTAGCCTAGAAGGGTGACGTAATCCAAGGTAAGGCTTAATTAAGGGTTAACATGAAGCTGGATCCATCTTAACCCTTAGCATTAACTTGAAATTAAGGGTTAATTCATTCTAAGGCTTAACCCTTAGGAGGAACACTGGCATCTTCAGCCATGCTGACACCCAGTACACAGGCAGGCAAATCCACTAGAAATTTATTCAGTTTGAATCCATGAGCCTGAGTTCCATAAAAACCTAGAAAAATCTTAAAAAGGAAGAGCCTAACCTCAGGGTAAGAGTGTTGCGCTCTAACCTGAGCCCCAAAAAACTTGAGCGTAGCCCAAGTGTCAGATTGATTGATCGATTGATTTGTCATGTTACAATCCCAGCTGCCACTGCTTTCCATTCCCATTCCTCGCCGCTCCTCAAGGCGCGCTTCAATAGAGAACAAGCATGTATATATATCTGAATGAGATCAAGTTACAAGGATGCCATGTCACAAAAAGAGAGGAAAGAGAAGAGTTGAAGGTGCTGCAATGGAAACTGCGCTCACCACATTGAATGCAATGGTCGAGAAGAGAGTCAATCAACACAGATCATCCTTGAATGCTTGGAGAAACGAGCTTGGAGAGCGACATTGAAAGTTGATGGCCTTGACATTCTTCCCGCTTGATGAGACGGATCGGCTTGACTAGAATTTGACACGAGCATAGACATAAGACCCAACGACTTGCGAAAAAAAACGACTTGTGAGAAGCTTAAGGAGCTTGAATCTTGAATCAACCATCCCAGAGAGCAAGTATCGAAGAACGTCGTGCATTGTCTTGAAGTCTTGGTCACGGAAGGCTTCGAGTCTTGCAGTGAGTCGAGTTGCACGCAAGTTCCGATAAAGTGTTCCCTGTCTTGCGAAGATAGGCGTCTTGAGTTGATTACAGTGTCGTTTGAGGTGTCCTCGAACGGCCGCACGCGAAGCTCGAAGCGGGGGTGCACTTGATGCGGCTGGGGGCGAAGGGAGGTGGTGGGAGAGTGAGTATATAGAGTACATGTATAGCAGCCCAGCAACACTTGCGCATAAAGCAGCTCACGGCGGCTAAGCCGGCTCAGAGCCGGCTCAAGCCTGAGCCGAGCCACATGGAGCCGCCTTGGCAACGGCTGGCTCAGCTCGGCTTTAAAATAGCTCGGCTCAATCGGCTAGCCGGAGCCGAGCTGAGCCGCGGCAACACTACCGCCAACCGAATTTGCTTCCGCGGACGATGATCACTATCCAATTCCGCCTGTCCCGAATATGCCTCCTGTCGCCCCCGCCGCTCCTGAACATCGTCCCGTTCGTAGTCGTACCCAAACGGCCCGAATGCGAGAATCCAACGAATCAGAATCGCGCTTTGAATCCGACAAACAACAGGGCGCTGCTTACACCCACAACCGTTCGGCCAAAAACTCTAGCGCGCTTGCTGCCGATGCTTCTTGGCGTCCTGACAACCTCCCACCTCCGAAGAGTCAGAAAGAAGCCATGACTCGTGATCCTGTTCGCTGGCGACGCGCGGAAGACAAAGAAATCGATATGATGGTGTTGCGGAAGGTGTGGGACCTCGTTGAACCGCCTCCAGGTGCGAACGTCATGAATTCGATGTTTGTATACGACTATAAACTGGATGGCGATGGTAACTGGGTTGGCGACAAGGCTCGTTTCGTCGGGAAAGGCACGTCTCAGAAGAAAGGGATCGACTACTTCGAAGTTTGGGCTGGTGTAGCGCGCATGGAATCAATTCGGTATACGGCCGCTCTCTGTGCAGCTTACCGTCTCACCCCGTTCATTGTTGACTTCACCTCCGCGTACCTCAATAGCCCTACGAAGGAAACGATCTATATGCGCCAGCCGAAAGGCCATAAGATCCCTGGTTCCGAGCACTTAGTCTGCCGTCTTAATCGCACAATCTATGGCACTATGCAGGGCGGCCACGACTGGTACGAGGAGCTCGGAGCTGCCTTCAATGATCTCGGGTATTACTCTTCACGCGCCGACCCGTGTGTTCGTACGAAGTGGAAGGACGAGGATCACTTTATCATTGACAACACGTACACCGATGATATATTTGGTGTTGCGTCGTCGAAGGAGATGGCGGATGAGGGGAAGAGTGATCTAGCGAGTTGTTATGACACGAAGGACGTCTTCCACAAGCAGCTGCTGCTGGGGATGAAGTTCGAGTGGAATGCAAAGACGGGTATTGTTCGATTGAGCCAGAAGTCGTACTTTGAGGACATGCTCACCGAGTTCAATCTTCAGAACGTTCGGACACGTACAACCCCGCTGCCTGTGGGCGTAGTATTCTCCAACGAACAATGCGCTCAAACCCCGGAGGAGAAAGCCGAGATGGGGAAGCTTCCCTATCAAGCTATCCTTGGAAAGCTCGGATGGGCAAACGCCACAACTCGTCCCGACCTTTCCTACGCCGTTCACATCCTCGGACGCTTCCAGAAAAATCCCGGCATGCAGCATTGGAGTGCCCTTCTCCATGTCGTTGGCTACATTCGTGGTACGCTGGACTACGCGCTGGTTTACACACCTCCTCCTCCACCGGGATTCACAGCAGAGGAGTGGATCAAACCAGCTTGCTTTGTCGATTCCGACTTTGCGGCGTGCAAAGATACTCGGCGATCAATCTCGGGCTACATCACTATGTGTGCGGGCTGCCCTGTTGACTGGAGTACCAAGCGCCAGCCTACCGTATCATTATCGACTGTCCAAGCCGAGTATACGGCGCTCGCGCGCGGAGCGCAGCAGATGATGTGGAACACATCGTGGTTCTCTGAGGTCGGGTTTCCCCAGCCTGGCCCAGCGCAGCTTTTCGGCGACAACTTAGGTTCAGTTCAGCTCACATTGAACACACGGCAGCACCATTTGGTCAAGCACATCGATATCAAATACCACTTCATTCGGGAACTTGTACACAAAGGCTACATCGAAATTACGCATATCCCCGGAACCGAGAATCCCGCCGACATCTTAACGAAATCCGTCCCATTTTCCATCCTATCTAAACACCTTTCGAAGCTGGGAATTCGGGTGGAAGTGTAGAGACCTGTTCGGGTCTGGGGGAGTGTTGGGAAGGAGACCCGATCCGGTTCTACCCCTATATGGTTTCCAGTATATACCTGATCTGATCGTTTCGGATACCTCAGTCGTTCTACCTTTACCGTGACCGACTGAGGTATGCCGCTCCCTTACTTATTGTTATATCTCACTCATAGTTCGTCTACCTGTAGATCCTTACTTATCTCTTTGTCTACAGGTACTGTAGTAGACGAATATAGTCGTTCTACCTTTACCGTGACCGACTGAGATCCTTACTTACTGTAGTATTACGTTCAATTCGTAAGGCGGTTTTGGGTGTGACACCCCTTACGAATTTACCCTTTCGTAAGGGGGCCTCGGGACACTGTGACTTACGAAAATTTTTCGTTTTTTACCCCCTTTTTAAGCCCGAAATTGCACCAAATTTCGTGTCACAGGGGAAACCTTTCGTAGGACCCCTTTGTGACGCTGTGACTTACGAGAATTTTCGTAGGATTTCGGGTCTGTGACCTGTGACCCTACGAATTGAACGTAATACTACAGTATCTCTTTGTCTACAAAAATGAGGGATAGTGTCTCTATGATGGTATTATAACAGTCTGACACCACACTATGCATTCAAAGACAGAATTGAGGGAAGAGGTGCACAATCGACGCTAGTGACAAACACGAACATACTTCACTGACCCTAAGGTACTTAGGTGCGAGCTAAACCCACGCGAGCTTGCGAGCGGCTGGGTTCAGTGGAAGATAAGGGAGAGCAGTTAGTAGGACGCGTGACATGTGACGTTACATACCTCTCGTTTACCAGACGCGTTCGACGCGTCTTTCCTCTGCTCCTCCTCAGCTTCCTAAGCCTTATTTCGCTCGCCCGCCCACCCACTCCTCATTCTCACTTTTCTCTCACGCTTGGTTGCTTCGGGTCGTACTTATCCTTTTCCTAGACCCAAGAACCGTGCGTACTGGATTTGGGCCGTCTGCCTTCTTTCCGCCCGATTCGCTTCCCACCTTTCTTAGCCTCAGCGCTTCCCCTCCAGCGAATCGTCGCCGGCCCAACTCCACCTGCACCTAACCTCATCCCGCAAAAAAATTGATTCACCACAATTTATTGTCGTGAGCTATTTACAGCGGTCGGAGACCGCATTTCTCTCCCCACCTAAATACTCTCTCCCTCCGTGTTCACAGGACAGCTTCCTACGCCCGCTCTCCCTTATAATATCCGCAAGGACGATCCGCTCACATCACGTGCTCAAACGTGACAGAAGCGTTACTTAATAACGAGCTATGGGACCCGTGCCTTCGCCACTCAGGACCCTTTAACCGTTTTGATCTGCACTCACTTGCTGCTTTCAAAGCCGCACTGCCGCTCGCTGCACTCGCCGGCGCGCGTCGCCGTGGGGGAGGGCGTGGGTAAGTTCACGTGCTGCGCACGTGGTTTCCTGTCAAAGGCTGTGCCGTGCTCTTTTAATGTATAGGATACTTTTGCAGAAATCTTACGCTAGCGCCAATCGCTTAGCCCCGTCGCTGAAACCCACCCCCCACCTCAAGTCGCTCAGCCGCGAGGTTTTTGGAAGGGTGACACAATGTAGAATTGGGCATGGATACATAGGCGAGTACTACGAAAAATTCGTACCCTCCGAGAACGTTGACTGCCCGTGCGGCGAACGACTCCAGACCCGCGAGCACATATTGCGCGACTGCCCACGCTACGTCGACCACCGCCATCTACTTCGAGAGGCCTCGAGGGACTTGGCCATGCCCGAATTACTGTACCATTTCGACCGATTTTTCAGGTCACAGGTCACAGCCGGTTTCATTTGATGTGTGCGAAAATCGCCTTAATTCAAAACAAAGTTTTTCGGGCATCTCGGACTGAGAAATTACATAAGTTTGATGAATCTTTGGTCGAAATGGTACAGTATTGGGCACGCGCAAAGGCATAGACGCCTTGGTCAAGTTCATAGAGGCCTCAGGGGCGTTCACGAAGACTGGGCGTCCGTTTGCAAAAGCGGACCTTTCCACATTTGAAGACGAGCCCGACCCTTGGTTGTCGGACGACGAAGACGACGGCGGGTAGGCGCAATGCCCGCAAAATTACGCCCCCAGGATAGAAGCGTCCCCGCTATTCACTTCCTTCCCCAGCCGACACCCGCGCGCCCTTGTGGCCCGGCTCCATGTTTCTTTTCTCTCTCTTTTCTTTCTCTGTAATTTATTCCATTATGCTCTATGGCCTATGCGTTCATGCATCCGCCGCTATACCCGTAAATTCACATTACTTACTAGTACATTACACTCCGAGACTATACTCTACCAACTACTCGGTGTCACGGAAAGTGATGGCGTCGCTTCTTTTTTTGGATTTCTGGACACTGAATGGACGGTTTTTCATGAAACGAAGTGTTAGGTGGGCTGGAATGACTATTTGCATATTTCTAGCATAATGATCTGATCAAACAATCATGATATGCCATCAAATGGCTGAAAAAGGCAAAACCACCAAAATCTAGCTTGGCGCAAGATGTTTTTCGTCACAATCTGGATGAGCCAGATTGTAGCCCTCAATGAGTGGATAGATGTGGCATTTTGAATTGGGCAAAAATATGCATCGGTTCTGTCGCTATAAGCCGTGCAATATTGTGTTTTTGGTCAATTTTGGCGATTTTTGCTAATTTTCCCGACTTTGAAGTCCACATATCTCGGTATTGCATGTATATTTTTGCATGGTTCAAAGTGCCAGGTCTGTCTACTCCTTCAGGGCTACAATTTGGCTGATCTGAAGCTTGGTGAAAAACATCCCACGGCAAGCTGAATTTTGGGTGTTTTGCCTTTTTCGGACATTTGATCGCGCATCACAATTTATTGATCGAATCATGGTCCTAGGAATATGCGCGTAGTCATTCTACACTGCCTAGCACTTTGATTTGGGCAAAGGCATTCATCCACCGTCCAGAAATGTGAAAAACCAGCGACGCCATCACTTTTTGTGAGCACGAGTACGGACGACTCCCCTCTAGAGCTACCTTTCACTATTTATTGCCCTTGTAGCACCGCGTCTTAGTAGTTAGTGTAAGTACTTGTTGCGGTATACTTAGAAATGCTGATACAAAAAAAGTGATAGACACGTGCATTCGCGATCACGTGCCCCGTGCCGTCTTCGCGCCGAAAAGATTCGGAGAAGGGCGTGTATTCTTGCCTGAACTTGGTATTCGGGATGAGTTTTGATCTCTCAGAAGTGTATTTGGGTGACTTACGGCTACTCTTTTGTTGTCATTTAGCTGCCGAGAGAAATTTGATTCATGAGCAAGTTACATTCATCGCTGCTTCGAGTGAGGCGAGTCGAGACATACAGATTCCTCCCCCATAATAAGCGGCAAGTCACAAAAATAAATGAGCCATTGAGTTCGAGAAATGTCTATGTTGTGGTACTAATTTGCATCTGGGTCCATCATCCTCTCATCATCCGAATCTGGTAGTCTATTCTGTGGCGCTGCAACTTCAATATTAATCAACGGGAAACGAACTTGGCGCTACATGACAACTTACAAGGTTCACGGCGCGGCCCATGGTCTGAATTGGTGACTTCATTCTGCGTCGCTACTACTTTGACTCGAATTAACAGCAACGGATTTCAAAGCAATCCAATAACTTACGAAGTTCCGGTTTGGGTTTCGATTTAGGCGTGTCTTGTAGAGCTTGTTCACCTGGGATTTCGTCTAAAGAGCATGATAGTATGACACAAAAATCCGACTTACATTCAGTGACCTGCCCAACAGAATTCACTGGTGACTCGGCACGCTCCGCATCGAAAGGCTCGGATGTTTGTGCTGAGATTAGAGATACAGGTCGCCTTGAAACAAAAGACTGGAGTTGAGGTGGCTTAGATTTCGGCGTCAAGAGCAAATGAGTATATCGTGCGTGACTGTGAGTGTGATTGCACTCGAAGACGGCACCACCTCTGTATAGAATGATGGACCATTCGAATTGTCACAATCGGTGACGAAGCTTCAAGCCGCAGGTGCATTCCGATTGGACCTGCCTCGAAATATCTGCGCCGGGGGCAATTTGAGTAAGGCAGACTTTTGATTCGCATTCAATGATCCCGGCGCACTGGAAATGAGAAACTTTCCCCTTTTCCGGTGTCGCAGCCGTTGGTGAGCCTCGTTTCCCAGAAAGCCGGTTCCCAACCCAGTAGACAGCAAGTTGAGATGTATCTTCGAGTTGTTGAGCTGTGAAATGGCACCTGAGGCGACCATCCGGGAAGCCGTTCCAATACGATAATGATGAAGCTTCCTCGAGGCTCAGAGGAGCAGGCGCAGATGCCGAGGACAGAGGAAGAGGTGGTGAAGTGGTTGGGTTGGCAGGAGTAGAAGCGACATTTCTTTCAGCGGGAGCGGTGATTGGCGTAGGGGCGGGTAGTGAGGAGGTTTGTTTGTGCTGAGAGTGGGAGGTTCTTCTCGTCTTTTGGCTCTTCTCCTCTCGTACCCAACCTTGAAGCTGACCTGATAAATAAGTACAATGAAAAGGTGAGAAAGGTTGATCGTGAAACATACCTTCGCTATTGTAATATCCGACTCGGAGTGGAATCATCCTCCGTATTCCCCGGATGGTACACAGAAACAAGCAAATAAATGAGAATGAGCCCGTAGAGGACAAGAATGACGGGGATTAGAGGATTTGCGAAGAGCCATTGGAGCCATTGAACGGCTACCGATTTCCGTATTAGGAAAGCTTGATGGGCTGAACTTTTATGTCGAAGTCAAGAAGAGCTGTTTAGAATGAAATTCGGATGCTCAGACCGGGGGTAGCCTTCGTCAATACGCCGGAATTCGGACATTTGCGTAGCCATTAGCCACTCAATGGCTGCATCGCAAACAGGCTATTGTGAACGGTGAGGGCAGAGAGAACCCATTCTGCAAGAACTACGAGGCGACGATGATTGGTCATAGCCAACAGAGCAACAAGTGTGCCGTTGACAATGAGCGAGAGTCTCATGAGGGAAGAATAAAGACGAGACTCACGAGAGGGGCAGGGTTTCACTTGATCTCAGGCTTAAAGTCTCGATCACACAAGATGTCAGCGTAATTTGCTGTTCGGTATCGCCCGTATTGAGTGGTCAAGACGAGAAGTCGAAAGAAACTGCGTTTGTGTAGAGAACGTCGTGGTTCCGGTTACAAACGCATAAAGACTACGTAATGCTTACGAGAGTACAGTACTCGGTGTGACCAAAAGTAACCGGAATTTGGCTTTTTAGAGCGGAATTTCAAAACTCAAACAACTTCAAGTGATACAGGGCTCCTCTAAATCATTTTTTCTACGACTTCCATGGTATGGGCATGTTTTGTTTTGAGTTGGTGATTTAATCTTTGAAAGTGGACCAATTTGGAAATATTTGCGCTGTCTGAAGGGGAGATGCCAGAGTTTCGAGCCAGTAAGTACTTCAGAAAGGTGCTTAGTATCCCAATAGTCCATAGATTCAATATTTAAGGTTGGGAGGTGTTTCCCGTTGTTCAGAGAGGGAGGGAACTCGGCACACCAATTTCCCGCCTCAAAGCATACATAAAAAGAATGTGTAATAATCGGACAAAGAGACCATGCAACCTTTTGCCTGCCTTGTATGCAATGGTATACGCTTATACACTGCCGATGGGGTCAGTTTGCCCAGCAGTCACCCACAAAATCTGGTTGAAAACACGCAATTTCCGATTCCGGTTACTTTTGGTCACACCGAGTATGCTGGAAAGTAAACAGGGGTAAATAAGTACCGCTAACACTCCCCCTCAGCGAGTGGACTCGAGTAAGGGATGAATAAGTAGAGGGCGTGATGGAGAATATGTAAAATATATGGAACAACATACTGTTGCTCCCCCTTGAGCGTAAAACTTGTAAACTTCCAATCCAATACTACCCAGCATTCTCTCTGGTAGAGCATCGACTCTGTGTCGTGGCTCTCCAGCACACGCGGTCGCAGATCGAAGACTGTTGGCGCTGACCCACTTGGGTCTCTGGCCCAGTCGTAACGTGTCCGCCCGTTGCAGCTGTGGCGGTCTTCTGGTCATCGTATTATCGGCTCCGTAGTCTTCGCTGCTGCTCTGGATGTCGCTGATCAAGACCTCCGCCCGTCACATTGTGCACCTAGGCAGTCCAATCGAGTCGGCCCCCCATACTGAGCGTGGTGGGCCTCCATACCCCTTATTCAGGTGTACCGCAGAACAGTCGAAAAACTTATCTCCCCCTTCGAAAAAATACACAACCCCACGCACTGTGGTCGCATAACCCCCTGACTTTCCCTTAGTTGGTTCACAAGGTTTCAATGGGAAATTCACCGGAAAACTCTGTGAATTCCACTATGGAGTTGTGAATTTCACGGAGATATTTTCACTGGGTCCAACTATGTGAGTGGGACATTCCATGGTGTTGATTCACATGGTTTGGGAATGATATCCACCTCATATTCCAATGAAAACTTTTTCACTGTGTTGGATTCCCTTCCAATACTCCGGGAAGTCACTTGAAAAATACGTGAAAACACAGTGGAAACTGCATGAAAAATCTACTACGTACCCCTCGCTTTGACCAGTGTCAACATACAACCCCATGAATTTCCCATAGCCGGACCATGAATTCCACAATTCACGGGTTTATCTAGTGAATTCAGATTCATGGGGTTGTGACTTCACGTACCCAATTCACATAATTAGAGTCCGGTCACGTGTTAGCGCTTGGACCACGCCTCGAGTTGCAATTATTATTGGAAGAAAAACACAGCAGAATTAACCTTCAGACGGACCTGACACGCTGTTCAGCACCTTAGCTAGTGCCACTCACCCCGCTCACTGCCTCTGTTGACTGGAGCAAAGACATGTGACTTTATAGCCCTCTTTAAAGCCTTCAGACTTGTTCGACGAATGCTATAGGCCTCATTATAGCCCACCTATAGGGCTATAGCTTTTAAGGCCTTTGCCCTTCGGCCGGTCACTGGGGATCAGGCTGGATCACTCGGAAGAAAATCGTATCACTCGGAGCATGCCAATCTTGACGGGCGCACGTCAAGGGCAGTGACGCCATCAAAACGCTCTCTAGCACAGCTTATTGCTTTTCGGTGACGGCTCTGATAAAAGGGGGAGCAAGCTCCCCCAATTATGACGCCGTCGCCGCTCCGTAGACTAGAAGATGAATATATCGTTACGTTCTAACCTCTACCTTGTGTGAAAATCCGAACCAACTTCGTGCAAAACTTCGTCCCCCAATCTATCTCAAGCTTGATGTGTGTCCTTCGCGCTCTGTATTATCTGTGCTCACTGCTAAACTAGGAATCTCCTAACTCCTCCTTCTACCCCTCGCCGACATCATCAAGCTGAGCGCCAAGTTTTGAGAGACATACGCATCAGCGCAGAAGGGAACCCGCACCGCCGTCGTGTTCCCAATCCAAACACTGGTTGTCTCGGTGGTAACAGTGAAAAATCCACAGCAGCTCCTTCGGCTTCTAGCGCGCGATCCGCTGCTCAACGGCGCCGTAGAGAACGCGAACGTCAAGAACGAGGAGAAAATGCTCTTCCACGTCCTCCGCCGAATGCTTCCCGCGTTCGAGGTCAGCAAGCGAGACGTCTCAACGAGCGCAGAGCGAAGGAATATCAGATGGATATTGATAACGGTGCGTTGCTGTTTTTTTCAATACTAATCTATGTTTCTGATCTACTGTAGAACCTCCCATACTCAAAACCATTCGCAATCAAACGCGTCTCGGGTGCTCCAGGTAAAAGAATGCACATGACTTTCTGTTTAATACCCTCTAAGCCGGTTTATGCCCTCCCCACACCTCCCGCCACTCAACAACCTCGGCAGCGCACGACTCAATCCCGCTCTTCCCGAGGTACTGAAACTAATGCTTGCCCCAATCGACGCCGTTCAAACAATGGTACGTGTTTATTTGAATGCGCGCTGCCGTGTCTTACGGTGTTCTAGGTCCTGCAACTCAGTCTCGCGCGCGCGGGGCACGTCGTCCTCGAGCCCGACCTCTCCCCGTTGGGCGGCGTGTGTCCGAGGACCCCTCCGCTCGACATGACTTGGGACCAATGAATCTGCTGTGTACATCTTGCGACGCTCTTCTCTGGGACAACGAACGTGTTGCCTGCTCATCGACTGTCGGCTCACCGTCATTTGGTATTTGCTGTGATCATGGCAAGGTTTCTCTTGAGCGCATCAATGAACCCCCAGAGCCTCTTCGACGCCTTCTTGTGGGCTCTGATGCACAGGCTCTGGAGTTTCAAAACCACATCACTCAGTATAATTCCGCCCTTGCCTTCACTTCGCTCGGTGTCTCGGACGACAAGACAATCAACCGCCACGGTCCGAACGCCTGGGTTTCAACTCTACGTTGCTCTCTCGAGAGCAACATCTCGGCATCGCATTAAGGCGCTCCTACCACAGCGCCCGCTCTCCAATTGTACTCCAAACATCGTATTTCCTCAGGTTTTTGCGCAGTGATGTACTTAATTTGAAATAAATTGTATCCTCTCTCCAACATGGGGCGCTTCGTGAAAATCTCTGATTTTTTTTTTTTTTTGCACTGGTAGAGTTCTCTCTGTGAGCGATAGTTTCGCAAACTGGACAAGTCGAGGTTTTCCGTCGTCGTTTCAAACAGCGGGAATACAAGCACAGCCAAATAATATATATCATTCAATTCATTTTTACATTCTGACCTTGTACCAACGCCGGATTTTTCGCTTTCGTTGGCGTCGAGACGTTGGTTGATTTCCATTCGAAGGCTCAAAGATCAAGGAAATATGCCCCAGACCCCGGTGCTGGAAACTTGATAGTATCTACATAAAAAAAATATGTGCGGCAACAAACGCAAAAGGTATGCATACCATCTCTCTCGGGCCTTCGACTCCCGACTCTATCCCCTCCACATCTTCTGGCTTTCTAAATGCCTCAGTTCTGCCTGTGTCTATGGCTCCCTGGCCCAACTTCGTCAGAGAATTTGGAGGCTGACAGACTTCACACTGATCACCTTGATACTGGCGCTCATCGCTGTTAATTCTCTGTCTTTGGTGATCCTCAACGTGCTCTGTACGCGTCGTTTAAAGGCGGCCAGTGCGCCCACCCTGCGTCATTTTCAAGTTGCTGATCATTCGTCATTGCGCCACTCAACTCCACTCTGCTCCGACTGTGCAGTGCTCGGTTCTGGGTTGTTCCACGCTTAGTGACGCAAAACGATAACATGACCGGCCTGGACGCGCTGGATGGTGAGAACTTTCACCATCGCGTCCTCCTCTGGCCGTTTTTCGTGTCTCCACCAAACTCCACTGACGTATTGCTCTTTCTAGCATATAAAAACCTCAGCTACCTCCGTCGAAAAGTTATCCAATCCAACTACTTTCTACATACTCTCTATCACCATGCCTTCCTCAGCTACTATCTCGGGTGTCGCCGTCCTCGAAAACCCTCGGGCCATCCCAAACACAAACACCATCATGTTCCACTCTCAGATGTACCTTGCGTTTTCTGAGCCTGCTACTGTCGGCTCCTTACGATACTTCAATGAAAATAAACTCGAGTTTGCGCCAGTTTCCTGCTGTAGCGTGGCGATTCATGTATGTGTTGATTGCTGAATGTTAAAGTTGTACTGATTTCATCTACAGGCCGCCCGTATCTCGCCTGACATCGAAGTTTTCTCTGACAAACTGGCCGCCGTGGACTACCACCTCTTTGGGGACATCATATCTGTGAATTTGACTTACCGTTTGGCCTGTATTTTCAATACACTCCCCCTAACAATCCTTTCCAGTTGATACCCTTTGGGTTGCCTGAAAATTTCACCCCCAAATATCACCCATTTGTCAGTGTATGCGGCGCTGCTTTCAATGTCGACAAGCAGAACTCATCTTTCGACATTACTGCCGAGCAATATCTTTCTGCCAACAAGGCTTATTACAACAACCAATTCCCGGTTCACTTCGTCCCTGACACCCCACGCTGGCAGAACAAAAAACCCCCTCCAGGGCCAGGCAAGCCGGTCGTAGTTGATGGTTTCCTAACTGGTATTCACTGTGGTCGCAGAACCCCATGAATTTCCCATAGCCGGACCATGAATTCCACAATTCACGGGTTTATCTAGTGAATTCAGATTCATGGGGTTGTGACTTCACGTACCCGATTCACATAATTAGAGTCCGCAATATGAAGTGCGTGAATTTCACCCGAAAATCGAATGAATGCATATGTGTGAAAACTGCTCAGAAAGTTCATTCCTCGCTTCCTGGCAACTCTTGGAAATTCACCCGTAAACCTCGTGAAATTTATGGAGTTCAAGTTGCCTCGAACACGGTACATGGTTCTGGTCACCAGTACTGGTTGTGTTCCTAATACAGTCAATTTACATACTTTAAGTACTGTAACTTAGTAATCGTTAGTAAAGACTTGTTGTACTTGTTCGGTAAGTACTTCCGTACAAAAGAGATAAGACTAATACTTGTATGTTGACACTGGTCAAAGCGAGGGGTACGTAGTAGATTTTTCATGCAGTTTCCACTGTGTTTTCACGTATTTTTCAAGTGACTTCCCGGAGTATTGGAAGGGAATCCAACACAGTGAAAGAGTTTTCATTGGAATATGAGGTGGATATCATTCCCAAACCATGTGAATTAACACCATGGAATGTCCCACTCACATAGTTGGACCCAGTGAAAATATCTCCGTGAAATTCACAACTCCATAGTGGAATTCACAGAGTTTTCCGGTGAATTTCCCATTGAAACCTTGTGAACCAACTATGGGAAAGTCAGGGGGTTATGCGACCACAGTGATTGAGCGCAACCCGGATCGTACTGTCAAACATTTCATCATTGACATCGAGAAGGTCACCTTTGTTGGTCAAGGGACGTCTGCACCAAAAGCGGAGCCAAGTCCTGTTAAATTGAGTATGTGATTTCTACCTTTCTTTCTCCCCAATTCTTCAACAATTGTGTCGCCCTCAGAATCCGACTCCGGTGCCTCCGCGCTGATGTTCACTGGTTTCGACGAGGTCACGGAACAACAACCCGCTCCAAAAAAGCAAAAAATCACGTTAGTCACCACCGATGATCACCCTACCGAGCAGCCCAACAACAGAGACGACGATAAAGGCGAGGGTAGTTCCACTGGTGGTCGTCGCCGTCAGCGACAGTAGAATATATTTGCACTTTGTATTCCAAATTTAAATTTTGTCCTTAAACACTCTGCGCATACCCTATATTGAGATAACCCGTGGCGAAGCACGGGCTCACTGCTAGTCTATATAAGAACCAAAGACTTCGTGTCTGGGTGGGACAAGACAAGACAAACGAAAGGGACATTCGTATTGGCTGACCGCTAACAAAATGCGGTGAACCTCCCCACTGGTGCGTCATTTTGTCGAGATGTTGAGTTCGTGCCCGCGTGCTCCACCCGTCTCTCTGCACGATGTCGATTCACTCGATGCTCAACCATGCCCGCCACAACGAGCCGTCTTCGCCCACTGCTGCCCAAGACGCCCTCTATGACTCAGCCGGAGCCCTTTTTGCTTAGCAGAACAATGGAGCGCGAAGGGAATCTCGGCGAGCTGAGTGCAGTCAGTGGTGCACCTGTGGAGATCAGAGCGAATCCTGTTTCAAGGAAGAGCTAGGAAGAGTCGGAATCAGGTCAGCAATTCAACAAAATGTCGTGCCGGACCCGTTCAAAAGTAATTTTTCCTTAGTCCGAGTCTGAACGGCGTTCGGCGAGCCAAAAGAGACGAAGGAAGAGAGAAGCAAAGGAAAAATGGAACGATGGTCGTTTGGTACGCGAGACTTGCGATCTGAGGACTTCACACTGATCTGAGGGGCACAGTCAGGCATTGTAAGGCCTGTAAACTTGCCACGATGATTGGCTCAACGAGCACGTCGGCAACGAGAGCTCGCTGGTGAAATTGAGGATCTATTGGACATCGAGGGATATAAAGGTTGTCATAGGTCTCGAGCGCAAACGCTACGGCGGAAAGTTGAACAAGGGGAACAAAGGTTAAAGTTATCTCCTGAATGCAGTACGCGTCCACCCAATTGGAGCTGTATTGTCTAGCTTACTGTTTTGTTCGTCACAGATCCGACTCTGTCCTTAGATCAAGCCCTCGACCACGAATACGATGTCAATCAGTTTTGTTGCAATGACCGATATCGGGAAAGTTACCGAAGTAGGATGCTTCGGTATGAGGATGAGGTTCGGCGAGGTGTTTATGCTGAGGAACAACGACGGGAGATGATGCTTGGATGGCAACAAATTTCCCCAGGCATTTCAACATTGTAAACGGCTTACAAGCCATTTGAGATGGAGTGAGCTCGCACACGGGGCCGCGAGGAGTCGACCGAAGGTCGGCGACGATCGGCACTGGCACCTGGTTTTTGTAGGGCAGAAGAGCGGAATCCCATGGCGAAGCATGGGCTCCCTGCTAGTTATAATCTATAATATGATTTGTATGCCGGAATACCGGCCTACAGCAGGGGGAGCTTGTGTAAATTCTTATATGGCACACAAATTAACAATATTGATGTTGCGCTGTTGTTTGGGGGGCATAATTCGGCCGGATTTTTTTCACGCACAGTACTCTAGTAGTACTCTACTCTTGTGAACAAAGCTTGACTTATGCCGGGCAACGACGTTCTGGAGGATGAACCACCAATCAAATTTATGACTAACTTATCATCATGATAGAATACCTATCCACTCAAAACCGTGGTCTCTCTATATAGACACTATAACTGAGCAAGCTGCAACATTGATATCATTTATTTTCATCGCCTAAGCTTTACAGCAACTTTCTGGAAAACTAATGGCGCCAGAACCTGCCTCTCTGTACCGTGTATGAGATAGGGAACTGTATTTTCCCTTCCGTTAAGCAGCCTCGGGCAGGGTCAAGGACGGGTGCACCATCACTTGAAAAGGATGCGCCATCACGCTGCAATCAGTCTGGATCACTCGGAAGAACATCGTATCACTCGGAGCATGCCAATCTTGACGTGCGCACGTCAAGTGCAGTGACGCCATCAAAAAGCCGTCTAGCACAGCTTATTGCTTTTCATAAAGAGGGAGCAAGCTCCCCCAATTACAATCGACCTCCCTAGGCGATTTGACTTGAGACAAACCTGTTCCGAGAACGCCCGAATGCCCCACTCACGTCATCAGCACACAGCCAAACACCTTACGACAACTTCGCCGCTGCCTCTCCCCTCTGCTCCACACCGCTCCACACCCGAAAAATCGGTCATTTCGAGGGCTTTATTTCGCCGGAAATAGCCCAGATTGCCGAGGGTTTTACTGGCCGTGACCATCGGCTTTAATCGGTCTGGTGACCGATTTGCCATCACCCTTGGAATGGCGGGGTTGCCCTATTGACCCAACGATGGAGCGCACCACGTGATTGACACTTTTTTTGTATCAGCATTTTTATACCGCAACAAGTAAACTAACTACTAAGACGCGGTGCTGTACCATAGTAAACTACAATACAGCAAATGGAATGGTTGGTGGCGTGTAAAATTCGAGCGGTGTTGGTAGAGTATAGTCGTGGAGTTTGTGGGTAGTGTCTGAGTCAGACGTAGAGCGGCGGAGGTAAAAGAAGCAAATAGAGGGTGCGCAATGTTAGTATGGTACCCTCACCGCAAGCCCTTTCTAGGTTCGTACACCGACACGCGGCAGTGCGATCCATAAAGGAATACCCCCTCCCGAAGGAACCGACGTGCGTGGTCAGCATTGAGAAGCATGACCATCAAGGAAGTCTCTTGCGGGACCCCTTGCTGCAATCCCTCCCGGCGCCTCTTCAACCCTTCCAGCGAACACAAATCGCGAATTTCGGAATCCCCATTACATCCCCAAGAGACCCAATTGCCTCGTTCGACCAACGAAGCTCCTCCGCTATGGAGCGATAGGATGGGTCAGTGGTGACAGGAACATGGTGTATTACCACGCGCTGCCAAGGCTTGTCGAGATTGAACCGTGGCCGGTCCCGGTCGAGCAGGGAGAAGTACGACCGTACCACAGACCAAATGGTCTGTTCATGCTCGCGAAGCTGTACGGCAGTGTAGGGAGCTTGTGTGTGGAGAACCAGGTTACCTCCGCGAGACCTATTGACGCCTCTCAGCTTGACGGCACCGTTGAGAGACGTATTGAGAGTGTCGCGAAGGCGTTGCGGATCAGAGAGGGATTTGATGACCGACGAGTTTGCAAAACGAAGGATGAGCCGCTGAGGTGCGGAGCGAAAAGTTGTCGGGGGAGTGGGGACCTTGTCGAGCCGACGTGGCTTCTGTGGTGGTTTCTTGGTTGATGGTCCTTTTGGGACCGTCGCAGGGGTGGCGGCCTTAGCCGCAGTCGCGTAGGTAGGTTTTGCTGTAGCTGCTTCAACCGGAGCAGGGGGCGTGGGGAGGGTGTCGGTGGTAGGATCCTTGATGTATTCTAAGATATGACTGGGGTAAAAATTCCGTTCCAGATCATTGGCCAGAGCACGGAGCTGGTGTATCTCTTCGAACAGTCGGGGTTGGCCATTAGCGGGTTTCCGCGTGGCCTGTGTCCGCCATCAATTCTAGACGACACAAGATGGTGGACGTCGGTCATTAACGACCGAACGCCGTCTGCCACCTTTTTTCGGCAGTGGTTCCATGCGCAAGGCGGTGGGGGCGTGGTGAGCTGTATGGGAGCTATCGGGGTGCGCTGGTCGAGTGTGCTCGTTGGCACATGCCGTGCGGGCGTGGGTGTGGTGGGCATCGAGGGCGACGAAGAGCCTGCGCCAGCAGAGTCATCCGTGATTCGCCCTTTCTTCATGGGAACCGGCTATCAACGAGCCATCACTGTGCTGCTTGGTCGTGTTTGTTCTCAGCCAAGTGGGAAAAGTAAACGGTTCCCGCTGTTTTTCCCCGCAAAACAAAACCTACGACTTAGCATTGGCAACAAGGGATAGTTCAAATTATGTTCTGAGTCGGAATCTTGAATTTCAGCGCGATCCTTCACGTAGAAGCTATAGAATTAGGGCCTCATTAGTTTTGGGGCCACATCACTCAATATTGATGGGATAGTTAACAAGACCATTTTACCCCAATTCCACCTCTTTTCTGAGTGAAAAACATCTCAGCGTCGTCAAATTTAGCTGTATATTACTCAGGATCCCAGTATGTGCAAAATTCCCGATGAGAGGGCTCAGAACGCAGAGATCCAAAATATTCTCACGCCTGTTCCGTCAAAGTCTGAGCCGTGAAAACTTTCCCTGTATGCCACTTCTGCCAAAATTTCCTGTCAAAAGCTGTGTAAACTATCTCGTTGTTCAATTCGTTCACGACAGAATTTTCATATGTGGCCGTGATCTCGCGTTTCCGACTGTTTTCCGTGTATTTACGCAGTCATTTCTGATTGAGGGTGAAATCAAAAATTCTATCGTGAAAGATTTATTATTTACCATCCAATCTACTGTTTCAATACTTAGGTTCAGGTGTTCGGGGGTTGTGGAAGCCAACTAACTCTTTTTCGTAGCACGATCATTTTTGGAACCGTTTGCCTCAAGGGAACAAACACGACCAAGCAGCACGGTGATGGCTCGTTGAATGCCGGTTCCCATTCTTCACAATACGGTCGGTGGTGGGTGACTGGGTGACAAGAACGTGACTGACACGAGGAGTGGGGCTTATGCGCCAAAAGGTCCGATCCTGAGGCGGACGGAAATGGCCGGAAAATTGGCTCTGCGTCCGATACGAATGCGTACGAAATTGACGGAAAAATGTGCGACGTCCGATAAATGACGCGGACGGAGATGGCCGGTCGCATCTGAGGTCCGATCAGTTGGCGTACACTTTTAAGAGGTCGACCACCTTCAAATCCCGCGAACTCACCTTCTTTTCTCGCTCGCATCATACAAAATCACTCAACAGTCTCTTCCCACTCCCGAAGGCTACCCCCACACGATGGCCACACTTTGTACTACCTCTCTTGACGTATTTAACACGATGCACATGAATGCAGCAGCTTGGAAAGCTGCTGTTCGTGCCATTGGGCAGGGCTTGAAGGACAATGACGCCGGGGAGGATATGGCGGGAGAAGAGGCAGAGCTGCCGGAGAGCGAGGAGGCAGCGTAGCATGTCTTACAGTAGAGTATTCACCATAATGCTGACGGAAATGTCGATTTTCCAAGTCCTATCTGTAATGCTGACGGACTTGTGTCGTGCAGAGGTCCGATCTGTTTGGCGGACGAAGAGGAGCAAATTTTGAGCTACCCGATCACAATGCGTACGAAAATGGCGCAAAAACAATTGTACGGAAACACCAAAAATGGGCGGTTTCGGATCGGACCTTTTGGCGCATAAGCCCCACTCCTCTGACACGTCGTGAGCCTTCAAGTTCCCCCGAGGTGTAGGGCCTTGTTTTTAATTCCCGGACCATTAATAAACGGTTTTTTAAATTCGGTTTCCAAACAGGCCGTTTATAAACCTGTTTATAAACCGAACCCTGAAATTTCGCAAAATCAAGGTTTTCAACCCGAATTTTCGCCAAAATCTCCTCAGGGCTCCTCAATTAACACTCTACCAACACTCTACCATGAATCCGAAGGCTTTCACGGTCAATTCAGAGCAGGCTACCGTATTATTCCAAATTAGGAAACCATCTACCCCCCGAATATTAATTCTTGCAGACGATCTATGAGCAAATGGGTGCATGAATTAGCGATAGGAAGAGTATGATCTCCCCCCTTGAATATCATCACCCGGTTAGTCTCCTTTACTTCCTCAAAATGAGCAGAGTTTCTCTCACCTTACGTCAGCTAGAAGAATTAAAAACCGATGAAACTGGCTGAGCGTTCAAAAAACCGGTTTATAAACCAGTGTTTATAAACCGGTTTACAAACTGGATTAAAAAACAATGCCCTACCGAGGTGCCTCTCAGTACTATAAGTAGTTGCTACTGTAACAAGTTCTTTTTTTTTGGAATCCTTATTTTCCTAGCTCGTCCTTGTGTTGTTCTTGTGTGTGAGGGAATGTGTATATTAACAGAGTCATTGATATAATGTGATAAGTACCCAAAATGGACACAAATAATTCGTGATTTTCTATGTAAAGCTTTGCATCTCTCTCGCCCTTTTGAGATACAACAGAGTGCTTGGGAGAGAATGATAAGCCATATAGTATATACGAGTAGGTATAGTATATACGAGTAGGTACTGTACTGATTTGTTCACACATTTGAGTACTGGCTTTGATGATTGATCTCACTTCGACTGACAGTGACTTCCAAGTTTACTGAATGATACACATAATACTACTGGGCATGTACTGAGGGAATATGTACAAGCCTTCAGAAAAGTAAACCAAGGCTCTACCGTCGTCGATTGTATTTTCCGGACTTGAAACAGTGGCGGCGGGATCTGATGCCACCCCTAAAAATAGAACAGCCCATTTCTGGAACTTTTGATGCAAGTGGAGTCGATTGGGGTCACAATATGATGTATGTGGACAATGGTCCACATAGGAGGGGAAGCTTGATTCAGTGCGAATGGGAATTCAACATCCTAGTCTAATACGTCCAATTCATTCGAGTCCATGTACAGTAGCTAACCTTGCTAAATTCGGGCAACATTATTGGCTCGAACAATTTTTCGCCCGATTTGGGAAACCAACTCATTTGGCAGTTGACGAACCTCAGAACCGTCTCAGTAACCGCCCACATATCCACCTCTAAAACCCTTCTCCTCCTCATGATGACCTGGTCGGCCCGGAAGCCGTGATGGGTTGCCCTTGAGCCCGTTGCAGTGGAAGGGGATGGGGGAGGCTATACGCACTCCTCCTCTTTCTATGTTGAAAAGTGTACTTAACTCGCTGCTACACGCCCCTCAAAAAAAAAAAAAAAAAAAAAGATAAGAGAAAAAGATATCACCTACAAAAGTTTTTTTTCGGAGGTCGGCTGACCCTCCTCCCACTGCCGCGTGTCGGTGTACGAACCTAGAAAGGGCTTGCGGTGAGGGTACCATACTAATCCCTCCATTTGCTTCTTTTACCTCCGCCGTTTTACGTCTGACTTAGACACTACCCACAAACTCCACGACTACTTATACTCTACCAACACCGGTCGAATTTTTCACGCCACCAACCATTTCATTTGCTGTATTGTAGTTTACTATAGTACAGCACCGCGTCTTAGTAGTTAGTTTTCTTGTTGCGGTATAAAAATGCTGATACAAAAAAAAAAAAAAAAAGTATTGATCGCGTGCCCGCGACACTGTTGGGTCAATAGCGTTTAGTGTTGCACACTCAGTGGCCCTTTTTTGTTGAATCATTAATTTTGACAGCTAAAGCCTATACTCACTGGATAGTAGTAAGTATATCCAAGACACTGGTAGTCGCACAAAGTCTGGTAATTTTTTTTGAAGTTGCTCAACGCATTCCCTGATCATGAGCCCTGGCATTGGTGGCAAAGTGCTTGTAACTTGAGGAGGCTTGTAAGTAACTTACAAAATTTGATGCTTACTGAATTCTTTCTTAATGAGCAAGCAACCATTGAGTATATAGGTGTGGGTAGGGTACTGTATATATGCTTATTCACAGCACATGAAGTTCAAACGGGCCAATTGAATCTGAGTTGAACCAAAGTTGAACACTCGGAAATGTTCATTCGGCGCGCAGTCCGAAGTCACATGACAATGACAGGGACGGCCGTTCCCGAAGTCCGAGGCCACGGACGCAGGACTCCTGGACAGTGCTTACAAAGCATCCGGACGGACATTTGTAAGCATCTGCATTCTGGAGCCCTATACCGATGAATGGGGAAGCAAGCTTCCCCACAAGCTTCCCCATTAAGTAAAGGACCAACAAAAACCGTTGCCAAAACATCAAGTTTCGGCAACGGTTTCCGAAAGTCCGAAAGGAAAAGAATGAGACGCACCTAAACGCTTTCCAAAACATTTGCTTTTGGGAGGGGTTTCGGGAGCGCCAAAACTTATTGTTTTGGGGCCCCCGGAATGATTGCTAAAACTAAAAGTTTTGGCGACGGTTTCGGGGGCCCTAAAACAATAAGTTTTGGCAACCGTTTTGGTCGTTCCCAAAACGGTTTCCAAAACTTATTGTTCTGGGTCATCCTGAACTCAGCTGCAGCTCGGCAGCAGCTGAGCTGCAACGTTACATACCGCCCGGCTGTAGCTAGAATATTTAACTTAAATCAATTCATTACACTAACTCGGCAAAAAAAATGTCCGATGGGTTTTTTGTCCGTATTGCGGTGTTAATACCTGTATTCGAGAGCAAACAACTTCTGAGCGTGCACACGATACTGAGACCGATTGGTATGCTACCTCGCCAGCATCGACTCTTGCGGCTGTTTTCGGCCAATCCGATCGCCCCACCGACCGTGCAGGAGGGGCGGACATCATTGCTGCTGCCATCCTCCATGACGGCTTTGCAAAAGAAGATGAGTTCCATATCATTCCGCCCATCCCTGACGTTGGCAACCCCAACGACGACATCCACCCCATCGCCAACATTATCACCGACTGCTCAGTCGACTTGAAACGACGACTAGTGACCGCGGGGAAACTCCACTACCTGCCGGACGGTTCGGATCGCGGATTCTCGATGAACAGAGCTGGTACACTGGCACTTACATCAATATCAGGAAAACTACGACACCCGCTGAGTTCCTTGTCGCACTTAAGACTAAACTTGTCGCTGACCCGATCATCGTTGATATGGTTTGCGCTGACCATACTCGGGTGCTGCTCGACCATTTCGACATGGACCTCATCGTCACGATCCTCCTTCATTTCGCCAAAGTCGACAAATACCCGGTGCATGCGCCGGGCTCTCCCACCGAGCGCATTGTGTTTCGCCTCTACATGCCGGCACCTTCGATTAACGACGTCGCTATCGCCAGGTTCAAAGACCGACTCATGTCGCCCAACTTCAGTTTCGACGTCGGCCACCAGGGGGTCGCCTCTCCCTTCTTTGTTCGCAAAGGGCGCTTTGAGAAGCCGATGGAGTGCTACGAGTGCTCCGGCCTCGATCATTTCAAGCGCGACTGCCCTTTGATCAACTGCGAAGGGCACCGTCGAGTCCACCCCGTTGCGGACGAGCAGTCCAACCAGCCGACTATTGCGATGGGGACCACCTTTTCGTCGATGGAGGCTCCCGCTCCCTCGCCTACCAATACTTATGCTGGATCTCAGCGTGGCGGTTATTCTGGGCGCGGTTACAATGGAGGAGGTCGCGGTTTTCTCGGAGGTGGTCGCGGAGGTTATCGCGGGGTTAGGCACACTTTTGAAATTTTGCGCAAAAATTTCGCGCTTTTCTAACCCTAGACTAGGGTTTCTCCGTTTTCTCTGAAATGCGAATTTTGCCTATAAACCCACCCCAAGTTCCTGCTAAATCTCAAGTTTCAAAGAATTTTGGCCAAAATTCCGGCTTGATATGAAGTTGTGTCTGCTATCATATATACAAGAACAGTGGGAGTGGGACTCGGCTATTTAAGCGAGTCCCACTGTTGATGTCTGTCGCATCAGCTGCTATCAGCTGGCGATCATTATTTAATCGATCCATCAAAATTCGGCATTTTGAGCCGCAATTGGTTCTCCAAGTGTTTCTGAGTTTATTTCAGGGCTAAAATAATTACTGGGGGGAACATTGTTCCCCCCAGACCCCCCTCCTTCAGCCTGACGGCATTTCTGAGAAGTTCAACTCGGTATTTTCGTTTTATTTTGCTGTTTACACTCAGAATTTCATTCATGTAGCGCGGGGGAGACCCCCGCGGACCCCCCCTTGACGCTCGCCGCTAGGCCCACTGCGTGGTGCTACCGCTCGCCGCGGAGGCCCACTGCGTGGGGCCAGGGATATTTTAAAGCGTCGGGGCGGTATTTTCATGATAATTTCGTGCTATTGATTCAAATCAAATGTACTGATGTGCCGGAATGCCGAGTCCCACTATTGAAGCTCAAATCTCCTCATCCGAGCTTCCGAGTCCCTCTGTAGGGCTTTTTCCGAGCTTTTCCCGAGTCCCACTCACACCCTTTTCGTCGTTCCTCTTTGGACGGCGGTCCTTAATCGTACCTCAACATGAATCATACAAAAATTGAAACACTATTGAGTACCGAGGGCCCTCCTGGATCACGGGAGGGTTTTGGGGACGTGGTACAGCCCTCTCGTCAGTGCCTGCCGGCTACGAGTTCAGAGAACGAGATCAGCAGGAGTCGAGGCGATTTGGGGCCTAGCCCCGACTATCCTTCACGCGGCCCCTTCTGTAGCAGTTCGTCTGCTCTGGCTGTTACGGCGACAGGCGAAGAGCAGAACGCCCGTCCCTCTTCAGTTGCGACCGTAATTTCAGACAATGAGTCTCCGTGGTTGCCTTCGGTAACTGCGGCGATTCAAAGGTCAAAATTCCAGTCCAACAATGTTTCGAATGTTTTGCGGGTAAATGAAGAGGGACCTACAAGCTCCCGCGCTGCCAATAACAACTTGCTGATAACTACTGATCCAGAACTACCGACTACAGATTCAAATGCAACTGTCGTATCTCGACACACACACAGATGATACTAACTCTTGGGAAGAAATCAATCGAAACATTCGTAGAGCTAACAAGCCACCAAGCCCACCGTGTTCCAACAAATCAACCAGGGCGAGTTTAAAAGTCTCTACTCTCAATATGAACGGACGCGAGCAAAATAAATCCATTCATCATACCGATCACAAATTCAACCATGTAAAGCGCATGATTGATGACGAGGGTATTGAAGTTCTTGCGCTTCAAGAGACCCATCTCGATGATATCGGAGTGACTCAATTCAACAATGTCTTCCAACGCTGGTTCAAATTGTTCAATTCTTCTCATCCCACAAAACCTACCTCTACGGCGGGTGTGTCATTCATTTTGAACAAGAAGTTTGTCGACACAGAAAATATACGTGAGTATGTACTGGTCCCTGGTCGTGCATCTATGATCGTCGTCCCAGGTCACGGCGAGACCACCCGCAATATCCTCAATATACAGTGCAACTAGGCACTTGTCTTACACCGGCCGGTACGGCCGGGAAAAAAATTTGTGATTTTTTTTGACCATTTTCGGCGAACTCAGCGCCTCAAAATACAACGATTTACGCCTTCAGACCGAATATTCCCACGGTGTTTCACTTTCTCGGGCCCAGCTGGCCGAGAAATTGCACCCGTTCCCTTCGGATCTGTCATCTTGCTCTTCTCTTCTCATGCCTGCCCCCACGAAACAACGCAAAGGCGCATTTGAGCAGGAAGGCAATCACAACAGCTGGCTCGGGACGCGAAAATGGCGAACCGCCTCATTCTCTTCAACGGCGTTAAGGCGTATGCGGAGGAGCGCCACAAGCGAGCGTTGCAGAGGTTTCTGAACTGTTTTGGCACAGGTTTCCGGGAGCGTGCAGATGGCACCTTTCCCACTGCCAAAAAATTGGTACCGGAGTGTCTTGATGAGGTTTCTGTCGACACAATCCGACGCTTCTTTCGACATTGCAATCGATACCGCGACGCTTATCGGTATGGACTCAATCCTCGGCAGGCGGCATATGCCGTGAAAAAGTACTCGTCTCATCGACGGGTCCCCCACAACATTATAATGGATGTAAATATCATATCTAGGGCTTAGATATTCTCAAAACACTCCTATAGACAACTCATAGTCGTTTTCTTGCGTTTCTGAATGATGCCGGTGGCTGCCAAATGACTTTCCCACGCCTGTTTCACTTTTTCGACCCTCTAAACACCAAATCTTGGCTGATTGCTTAGCTGTTGAATCAGAGGATGCCCAGAGCATACTAGAGTTGTTTTCCACTGTTCCCAAGTCTCTCCAATCACATTGTAAAATGTAAATGAGAAAGTTTTCTGAGGGCCGGTGTTACCTGTCACCGGCATTCAAGAAGTCACCAGTTGCACTGTATATGCACCGAATTCACCAGACGAACGTTGTAAACTATGGGACTATTTGGGGAATTTATGGCAGACTGACTGCCACTTACCGCTGCCTACTGAAGGTGCAGGAGATTGGAACTTCGTTGAAAATGTGCTTGATCGTTCTTCAGGAGTCACAGACCCTGTACCATCGAGCTTTGTTCGCAAGATGGTTGGCGTTTGACATTCCCAGACACGAGAGACTATACTCGCAGACAGATTCGTACCGATAGCTCCAGCGGTGAGCTTCATATTTCTCATGCTAGACTCGACAGGATATATATTCCAAGTACTCATTTCAACGAATACCGTAACTGGTCCATTAATCACTGTGCTGTTAAGTCCGATCATCGATTGGTCTGTGTCGACATCGTCTCGCGTTGGGATCAGAAACCAGGACCCGGAAGGTGGAGTATGCCACTCTATCTCCTAAAAACACCCAAATTTATGAAGCGAGTTCACGAGCTGAACACTAAACTTGGCGAGGACATCGATAGGCTGAACGACGGTGAACGACTTCCCGATTTCAACGAACAGACCCTATGGTTCAAATATAAAGCGGATATAACTGATTTTGGCAAGCATTGCTCCCGTTTCTTGAACGAGCATATCAAAGAGGTAAGGACATTGGAAACGAGGCTTCGCATGGTCATACACGATGAAGCCATGACTCTACAAGACCGGTTCCTAGCAATCCGTGCCATCGAAGACAAAATTGATGCCTGCGTTAAAGAAGAGGCTGATCGAAAAAAACGAATGGCAGAAGCTCGGTACGATGTTGAAGGCGAAAGTTTGAGAACAAAACTCTGGACTAACTCTGCGAAAGGGTACACATTGAAAGACTCGATAGACGAGTTCAGAGTGGACCCTGATCCACTGCATCATACTCGCCCCAGATTCGAAACACGACCACGAGAAATGGCTAAAATGGCCGGAAAATATCACGATGATATCCAAACGTGGGACCTACCAGATGAGTATAGTCGAGCTCTCTGTACTGAGATGGTTCTCGAACAATGCCAGGTACATCTTTCGCGAGATGAATTCCAGAAATTGGATACAACACTTACTGAACACGAAATTCGGGAAGCGCTGAAACTCTCAAGTAATGGCAAGGCACCCGGACTTGATGGCATCCCCTATGAGTTTTTCAAACACCTTGACCGCCTTTATATACAGTCCAAACGATTTGACCACAAACTCTTCAACATCGTTGGCTTTCTTGCTAGATTATTCCAAGACATCGAGATCCACGGGATTGTCAATGGCACAAAATTCAACTCCGGTTGGTTATGCCCGTTTTTCAAGAAAGGCGACAAGAGCCTGATTTCAAACTACCGTCCGATCACACTCCTTAATACGGATTACAAGTTAATGACAAAAGCGCACTCGCTACGGTTGATGAATGTTGCACCTTCTCTGGTCCATCCAGATCAAGCCGGATTTATGAAAGGCAGGAAAATCGAAGATCAAGTGAAACTCTGCAAATTCCTGCTGGATTACGCCGAGGCGGCAGAAGAAGATGGTGTACTTGTTGCCTTGGATCAAGAAAAAGCCTATGACAGGATCAGCCACGCCTATTTACTCCGAGTTTTGCAACATTTTCGATTCCCGCCCCGATTCTGCAACCTGATTAAGCATCTGTATACGAACGCAGAAACAGTAGTCATAGTTAACGGGATGCTTAGTGATCCCTACCTGGTTGTGCGCGGTGTCCGTCAAGGCGACCCGCTTTCCTGTCTCTTATTTAATCTTGCGATCGAACCTTTGGCATGCCTAATCAGAAACTCTAACCTGAAGGGTATACGCATTCCTGGGACTGACGAAGATCTCATCATCTCTCTCTTTGCCGATGATACAACAATTTTCTTGTCGTCTTCCAACTCCTTGGATGAACTTTGGAAAATACTCGACCTGTGGTGTGCCGCCTCAACCGCAAAATTCAACGAACACAAGCCTATTATTCTGCCTTTCGGACAACCCGCATATCGAGCTGATACCCTTCGCGATAGAAGAATAAACAAGACCTCACCGATCGGAAGCATTGCAGAGCAAATTCGGATTGTACCTGATGGGGGAACTTGTCGCATTCTCGGTTCATGGATAGGAAACCAGACAACCTGCTTGACCCCTTGGCCGTCAGTGATAGATAAGATCACATGTGATCTGCGCCGATGGAGTATGTTGAAGCCCGGATTGGAGGGAAAACGACATATCATTAACATGGTGATTGGTGGCAGGACTCAATACTTGAGCAGAGTTCAAGGAATGCCAAAACCGATTGAAGAGCAGCTAATAAAACTGGAAAATGATTTTCTTTGGGATGGTAAACGTGCGAGAGTCGGCCACGAAACCATGATTTTGGACATTTCCGATGGTGGTAAACAAGTTCTCGATCTTCCATCGAGAAACGATGCTATTGACGTGCTCAATCTCCAGACCTACCTCAACCTTGAGCAAGATCGAGCACGATGGTGCTACTTTGTAGATTTCTTGATTCGAAAAAATGCCGAGAAAAGTTACCTCAATTTCCGTACAGGGCAAGTAATAAATATCTTTCTACAGAATATACACATCCCGATCTCCTCTAAGACCAAACTTCCTGATCAGGTCAAGGGAATGATCACTGCTGCACAGAAATATAACCTACGATTCACCGGGTTGTCTATCTCGTCCGATATTCAACTACGTCTGCCAATATGGAGGCATCCGGGAGTTGATGTTGAATTATTCAAGTCAGCAAACCGCCGACGCGCCGCAACGTGCCTTCGCTCGAATCACGGTATCGAAACGCTAGAAGAATTGAGGGAAATAGCTCAGCGAAGTACGACTGTTCTTCGTAAACCACACCAAATTAATCCATCTGGCTTTGGACGGAAAAACTGTGGATGTCCACCCTGTCGTCGCGATCGAATTGAGCTTGGATGCACTGATCCTGGTCGATACTGCTAAATTTCTACTAAACAGCGTGTATCCAAAGTGGGACCCGCGATTACCTGCAGTTGATTTTTGTAGCGAGCTCAAACTCTCCGAACTGGAAATGCAGGAGAACAGTAAGTCATTGTCCGAGGAGATTACATTCACCTATGACCCTGATTTCTCTCTACACCGTATTAACCCAGGTTTCAAGATCTTTGCGGAGGAAGAGAGCATGAACTCCCTTCCTGCGAGACGGAATTCCGTTTCAGATCCAACTGCCAGTCCTCACACAGTCTATCTTCATTGCCGAGTCCAAAACGCTGGGGAATACCAACCTACTGTTACAGTTGAAGTAGAGGCCACTACAACTTCGACCGAATCTAATAGCCCTGAGATGCGGGAATAATTCGCAAAGGAGCCCAAAGTCCGTTCAAGAATTTTTGAAAAGTCATTGGAATACGCAAGGAATGAAGGCAATGTGCCTCGCAATGTAAGATAGCTGTCGGCAGATGGACATCCGGCATTTGATGTCCATAAGTTACTGTATATGGTGCGTGGGAGCATTACATAAGCGGCAAAACTTTTCTTCAATCCAAAATGTCTCCAATCGTCGAAAAACTCGTTTTTGCACTCAAAAAAAAAAAAAATGGGTCCAAAGAATGTTGTACTGCTCCACATCAGGGCAATATTTTGCATTCTGAGACTAGGGATCTCTTCAAATGACTCAAATACATCATTTCCTGGCCCCAGTTTTTACGTGTAAAAACTGACTAAACGCTATTGACCCAACACTGTCGCGGGCACGTGACCCGGTGATTTCCGTGATGGTCGTCTTCCGGGCGTCCCGAGACGGACTTGGAGATATTGTCGTGCATCTTGAGCAGCAGCTAAAGTTCAAGTCCAGCTTTTCATATCTGTTCAAGAACGAGAAGCGCAGAAAAGAGGGCAAAGCTGAAGGGGCTTGTATACTCTTGTATAGCTTCGTGAAAAATCAAGTCCGTTTCATTTTTTGAAGCTAAATCATTACTTATTATAAAACAAGACATTAGAGGAAAGCCTGAAAGCGGGTAAAAGCTCATTCAAACCATTCGTTCTCGTGGAAACTCAGGTCAAAGCATTGAACAAGCATTGAAACTGTATATTATCATGATGTAGTCAGTCCTCACACAGCGATAAGAAATCTAGTCTCGAACCCAGACGTTATGAGCAGCAGCCGCTCGCGCTCTGCGAGCGCTACCGCAATAGGCAATGTTGAGATGTCGAGATGATAGCGAGGCAGAATGATGGTACAATTTGATCGCGGCTGCTGCTCTATAACAGATGGTGCTGGTGATTTGTTTGATGTCTCTGCCCCGGCCATCATCCCGAAAGATCTGGAGCCGAGATTATAAGGAATCATGCTAAGCGACATGAGGCGGTCGGCAACGAGGGACATCGGATGTTACTTGTATGAAGAAGGAACTTCCTTCTTCATACAAGTAACATCCCTTCTTCATACAAGTAACATCCCTTCTTCATACAAGTACGATGTGGGGTCTGCGAGACTCGGTGCGCAAAAGGCAGAGAGAGTAGCGCGTCGTCGCGGGACTCGCGGCGCGCCGACAAGTCCGTCTCGGGACACCCAAAAGACGACCATCACGGAGATCACCGGGTCACGTGCCCGCGACAGTGTTGGGTCAATAGCGTTTAGTAGTTTTTACCTCCATGTTTTCGTGCCAGAGCTTAACGTCTGTCACGCTTTGGTCATGTGACCGCTAGTGGGGAGTGACTGTCGCCAAACTGTCGCCTACCTTACCGAGACACGTCACACGTCATGCACTCCACGCTCATCAGATTCAGTGCGCCCATTTTTTGAAAAATCGGTCATTTCGAGGGCTTTATTTCGCCGGAAATAGCCTCAGATTGCCGAGGGTTTTACTGGCCGGGGCCATCGGCTTTAATCGGTCTGGGGACCGATTTGCCATCACCCTTGGAATGGCGGGGTTGCCAAGCATCCAAAGAACAGTTTTGCACGAGCCGATTGTCAAAAAAACGAAAAATCATGAAATGATAGCCGAAAATTTGGCCGTAACCTCAAAATTGATGGGAAAAACCTCGGACATAGCGCAATCGACTGCTTTCGTTGAGTAAGTCTCTTTATCTGCTTATATTTACGTTCTGATCAGTAAATATGTCACGTCACGGTAAATCGCCGAGTCGGCATCAGAATCCCATCAGCTGTCAATCTGTTTCCTGTTTAGGAAACAAGCTGCACCCTCGCGCGCTCCTGCATGTTGGGTGCTCTAATTGGAAGCCCATTTAGATTGACGAGTTCATTGAGTCTATAATTACCTGCTGGTAAGAAAAGAATGTTTTGAAAGCGGTTTTTTGTGAGAAACAAGGCAATATACATACCGGGCTCATTGCTGAGCTCAAGGAACAATACAGCTGTACAGTGGTGGCAAATAGAAATTGCCGTGGCTTTTTGGCCAAAATCTTGCTGTATACTGCACCGAATGACCTGAAATAAAATGTAGAGATAAATATATGATACCTATGTACTGCTTAGAACACTCAGCTATATATTACGCCCTGACAATGCATCAATAACAGGACAGTTTCTGATTATTGCCCTATCTGGAAAGACTCAATGTATCCTCAGCAAAAAAGTGTCACAATAGGATGAAAGTACTTGAAAAACAGTCCTAGTTTCCACTTTTGTTGAATAGAATTGACCCTCATTTGAGCTCACAACAACCGCTCAGAGTTGGCTATTTTCACACAAAATAGCTGAAAATGCAGAGAAAATAGCTAAAATGACCTACTTCGAGCGGCCGTTGTGAGCTCAAATTACGATCAATTCCAGTCAATCAAAGTGAGAACTTGCATTGCTTTTCAAGTACTTTTATCCTATTATGACACTTTTTTGCTGAGGGTACATTGTGTTTTGCCGGATATGGCAAAAATCGGAAACCATCCATTATTGATGCATTCTCAGTGCATGATATATTGCTGAGTGTTCTAAGAGGTACAGAAGTATCACATACCCATCTCTACATCTTATTTGAGGTCATTCGGTGAAGTATACATCGAAATTTTTACCAAAAGGCCACGGCAATTTCTATTTGCCGCCACTGTATTTCTGGGCCCAAAGACTCATCATTTAGCTCATACTAAGAGAGGTATGATGGGGGAAGGACCTTCTATTGAGTCGATGGCTCTTGGGATAGAAAATTGCACTCAGTTGGAATCAGTGGCTTGTTTGCAACTTCTGCATGCCCTTTAAGAGGTAGGACTCCTGTATATAGGGCCAAACTGTACTCTATATTCATTAATCACGCAATATTGACATCAGGAACATTCCTTTAAATCCCTACTGAAGTTGAGGAAGCAGCACATTCCAAATCACGAGATTTTCACAAAAAAGTAATTATCTGGGGTCGAAAACGGGCTCCCGTACTCAGAAAATGGGCTAGAATGCTCATATACATCTACTCAAACTAATTTTGGACGTAGGTACGGGTCTGCACGCGCGCAAGTCCCATATTGCTCTTCAGTGTTGTTTTGATGGAATGATATAAGTTGGCTGATTTTCGTGTCGTACACGTCAATAAGACGCGATTTTAGAGCGTAGAATATACAGTGGTGGCAAATAGAAATTGCCGTGGCTTTTTGGCCAAAATCTTGCCGTATACTTCACCGAGTGACCCGAAATAAGATGTAGAGATAAATATATGATACCTCTGTACTGCTTAGAACACTCAGCTATATATTATGCCCTGACAATGCATCAATAACAGGACAGTTTCTGATTATTGCCATATCTGGAAAGACTCAATGTATCCTCAGCAAAAAAAGTGTCATAATAGGATGAAAGTACTTGAAAAACATTCCTAGTTTCGACTTTGATTGAATGGAATTGATCCTCATTTGAGCTCACAACAGCCGCTCAGAGTTGGCTATTTTCACACAAAATAGCTAGACCCACTTGATGATTCTGTATCCTCAGAATGTTGAAAAAGACTGCATATTTGGCGTAAACTCGCGTCAAAGCCAAGCTGAACATCCCGAAAAGGAAATCAGCGGGTTCTCTTCACTGTTTCTCCACTAAATGTACCGGGGACACCTTCCCTGCGTTTAAACGACTCATGTTAACATACAGGAGCTTGAACACGCTACTTGGCAGAGATGCCGCGCTAAATTCCGCCGAAAACTGAGGCTAACAGTTGAAAGTACACAAAAATCACAGTATATCCTCCTCATTTTGGCTCGTTTCAATTAGGTGAAGCTTTCAGACTAAGATACAAATACATTGACACGTATCCGAGGTAGCAAAGCTTTTGGAACGACAATATAGCGTGACCAACGCGCCGCCGCCTACGAAAGTGCATTACCCAATTTGGAACAATCACCGAGCCATCATGTCACGCGACGGCATCTCGGCACCGCTCTGATGCGTGACGCCGAGCGTAAATATTTTGGAATAAGTTATGATTCTGATAAAATAAAGAAAATTCCACGAGCGGTTTCTGAGAAATCTGCCTCTCTTTGCCTGGGAAATCGCACCGGATTTGGCAATTCCGACGGCAGACATACTGTGCAAAAAGTTTTTAGGGACAACTTCGATATTTGTGCTAGATTTTCGACAACTTCGGGATTGCGGTAACTTCGAGTGGCTGCAACTTTCGAATCAACATGTTCAAGTTGCAACGTCTTCGGTGTGTACATGTTCGAGGATTGAAGGACTTCGATGGTGGTTGATGCAGGTTGAACTTTTCGTGTCGCAGGTTCTGTCTTGGTGAAAGACCAACTGGTTCCTGCCGACTACTGTTTGATGGCCGGAACCCGGCAGCCTGTAATCTAACGAGTTGCATTTTGAGCCTTTGGTTTGAGCTCATTTTGTGTTGGGAAGTTTGATTCTCATAGAGAGCAGACCAACGCCTACATAATTATTCAGCCGCCATTTTATTGAAGGATCCAGATAGCTGACCAGTCTTGAACGAGATATCGTTGAAAAGTGTTCAAAGCAGTAAATATGCACCGAAATGTTGCTACATCCCGCTACATCCCCCTACCGGGGATGTAGCAAGTGCGACACTGGTCTTCAAGATTTGAGATTTAGCAGGAACATAGGGTGGGTTTATAAGCAAAATTTTCATTTCATCGAAAACGGAGTAACCCTAGCCTAGGGTTAGAAAAGCGCGAAATTTTTGCCGAAATTTTCAAAATTGTGCGGCGAAAATACTTGCATTACCATACTGTACCGGCGTGTATGGTAGCAACGGTAACGCGTAACGCAGGCCCAAAGTGTTGCCTAATTCTGGTGCGTAACGCTCAAAAACCGCCCCGAAACGACGTTTTGGAAGACGTCCCGAATCAACGGGTTAAGGTGAACGGAAAATAGCAGCTTGGTACAAGTTCCAAACAAACCTACACCAAACAGCTTTGTTACTGGATTTTCACCGGTTGCTCTCGATTCTTGGGCAGTTAGCTTCCATAAAATGAGGACTGTAGCTCATACCTGGGCTACTGGGGCCTGATGACGCTGTTGGCGAGGGTATCGCGGGTACCTTCCATATACTCGTGCGCCGTGGTTTTTGACCGTTTCTTGCGTTTCAGAAGACATTCTGGGGAGGTCTGATGTGTTTAGTCGGTCAATGGCCATTGTATGAGCGCATCACTCGCATCAGAAAATGTTGATCCGGGCCTTAAATATCCGTTATAACAAATACCGGATTTTTCAACTGCGCAGAACATTTTTTTTCATGGAATTCAAAATGCACCAAATTATAGTTCAATATCTTTCAAATGTGCCACCAAGTTGTTTTGGGTCGATACATGTAACCGTTGTCCCGCAAAAACGGTTACAATCTGCCGATTTTGGCCATTTTGAGCCATTTTGGGCGATTTTGGCCAACTTCGGGGCGCTCTAGCACCTGAACGAGTATGTATAGCTTTCTATTCAAACTAAGTTGGGCATCACCTCTCAGGTGTCCGCCCCACCAAGAAACCTCACCCCGACGCGCTGTGCACGGCCATCAACAGCATCCTAGATGGAAGGCTAGCAGTTAGTGCGACCTCGATGTCGTGAAACGGCAATTTGGTCCTTCATGCAACAGCTCCCGCCTGCTCGGAGCCCACCGGTCGTTGCTCTGGAAGACCACGACGCCATTGTTGGGAGTCGCCGACTCCCCGGAACCAGCGATTTACCCGGCAGACCCGTGGCACAAGGTGGTTTTCCACCGGGTGCCGGTCATGGAGACTGGGACGCTTCCGTCGTCTCGCGATTTTGTACGCGAAATTGCGAGGCGCAACCAACTCCCAGGAACACAATACCGTGTCGGCAATGTAAGGTTTCTCCACGGACAGGGAAAGGCTCTCCAGGGAGAAGTATCAGTTCGGGTGGACTTCATCGAGGAGGACGATGCCCGTCGTTTTCTGCGTGATGGCATCTTCCTGTATGGGTCGCATTGTCGAGCCACGCGCTACAAACCTCGAACGTACCAGGGGAAGCGGCACACTGGAGGTAATGGCTGATTGCTATCTCTCTTCTTTCCTTTTTCTATGCTCTATGCCTTATGGTTGTTACGGTTGGTCGCTCCCGATAAATCCCCCTTCCACTCCCCCCCTCACACGACTACACTACACATGCCACGGCGGACTACATCTGCGTTTCTACAATTACTTATTGCCTCACGGCACCGCGTCTTAGCACTAAGGGTTTTGCTTGTAGCGGTACAGTCGTAAACTGGGAAGCGCAACGATTAGCTTTCCCCGCGGATTATTCGATGAAAAATGCACCAAAACTCTGAGTTTTTTGTGCTAGGGTAATAGCCCCGCATCCTTTTAGCAGATTCGTCAAAAATTCGGGGTCGATACAGTCTGTTTTGAGTGAGTTCAAGGGCCAAAGTTTGGCTTCACCCAAATGGGCCAAATAACGTAGAAGAGCAACAATAGTAAACAAAGCTAGGATCCTTCCCCGCAGGTCGCGACAACATAGAGCATGTATATTTAGGCTCTAGAAGTATCATACCACAAATCAAGCATGCACCGAAACACCAGGTGGTGTTTATATTGCAAGGCAAAATTCACAATTCAGCTGAAAAAATAAAAAATCAGCAACAAACCAGCTGGTTCTAGCCCTTCAAAGAAGCTATTCAGTCCAATTTTTTTGCCAATGGGAAATATGGTTTGTGGGGACTTTTTAGACACCAAATTTTCCATGGAGATGTTCAAAGGTTTGGGGAAATCACAAACTTCCTTCCAAAATTGGGCATTTTCGACAAATTGCGCTCCCACTGCCCAGGGAAGTGATTTTCAGGCTCCAAAAAGTGGTCCATTGAATTCAGCGACCTCAAAAATGGTGGGAGAGTGCAAATTCCAGCTCGCCAAAATGTCCGCGGGTACGGAATATGCATGTTGCTCTTCTACGTTACGTTGCGCTTCCCAGTTTACGACTGTATACAAATGCAGAGTCAAAAAAAAAAAAAAAAAAATTGTTAGTCAGATGACAATTTAATTGTCATGTCAGCGGACCCTAGCTCGAATGGTATTCCAGTCAACAAGAGGAACGGTGCATGATTTAGCATTGGGGGTTTTTGGAAGCTTGACAGAATAGACGAGTTTATGGAGGTTCTGTATGGTAGCGCTGGGAAGCGCCGTCGGAGCAGGTGGTGGTACCGGATCAAGAGGCGGCTGCGATTGTCAGCAGCCATCACAAGCACTCGGCACAGCCACATCACTTTTGGCGTCCGCTCTGATAAAAGGGGGAAGCTCCCCCTCCCCCCCCCCCCCCCCCCCCCCCCCCCCCCCCCCCCCAAAAAAAAAAAAAAAAGAGAAAAAAGAAAAAGAAAAAAAGAAAAAAAAATAAAAAAATCACGTGTGCTTACACGTTCTTGTCTTTTGATTTTTATGGCGGAGACGTATACGCTGCTCAGTCAGTCCTGAAACTCGATTCTTATCTGTCAGTCAACGTTTCACAGTTCAAGAGATTAAAGGGGTCACAAAAATTCCTGGTGGGCTACACGGGGCGCCCAAAGTCTACGTAAACGTTGATCTCAATGGCTCTTACGTTTGCAAAACTCCCGATGGCGAGGGCACGCTCTGCCCGCGGTGGAATTTCACCCGAAATATGTGAGTCACTCAATCACGCATGCCCTCTTACCATAAATCTTCGCTAAGATCCGCGGAATCACCATCGGCCAACTTAGCCCTAATCGTGCAACACCACGGTCTTTTCGGTGATACCCTCATCGGCAGGTGCGATACGACCATCAGGGAACTTCTCGAGCAAACCGCAGGTATTGTTGTTCGCTTCGGTAGTTGCCTCTTGGGTGTGACCTCTATATGTACGTAGCTCTCAGCCTCGGTATCGTACGCGATGGGTCTGTTTCTGGCCACATCGTCTTGCGCTTGAGTCGGTTCTCGAAGCAAGAGTTGCATGGCTCCGCCAGTCATGCCACCCATCAATTGCGTGCAGATGTTGAGAAGATCGCGTCAACCGTGGATTCTCGCTTCACGGGGGTTGCAAATGCCACTGCTACGGCCGAAGTGATGGCCGATGACTTTCAGCCCTTGCTGAGCAAGTTGCTCTCCCAGCTTGAACCTATCGTTGACCTTGGGGATGAAATTGCCAAGGTGTGATGTGAAAGAATAAGTCGAGATCTGACAGCTGATATCTGTTTAGATTCACCCCTACATCAATATTGCCTGGAAAGTGTTAACGTCCGTGTACAAGGTTGTGAAATCCCCTCTCCGCCTTATTCAAGAACTCACAGGAACGTAGGTCATGGAAAAGCAACGCAATACCGACCAGGAAATTACGAAGCTCGTGCTTGCAATGGTTGATTTGTACTCGTCTGTGGGTGACATTGACTTTCTTCGGGAAAAAATTAGCTCCCTTGAAAGAGTTGTCCTCGAAATTGCGGCGCAGACAGTCGAATGTAGTCTCTTTATCCGCGAATATACGGGACACGGGTTCTCTGGTAAGCCAGTGTTTTTGCATTGTGCCATTGTTTTCTCACCTGCATATGAGGACGCCTCCTTCGAAATACGTTCTCTGGCACGGAGAAAAAAATTGGCGACCTCTCTGATGTTCTCGTGAAGCTGAAAGATTCTTTTGATCGAGGGGCTGTCATCCAATCGATTTTCATCTCTGCTAAAATTTCCGATCAGGTTCAGGGTTTAAGTGAGCTCAGTCTCTTCCAGATTTTTCCAACTGATTTTGGTACAGTGGAGTCCGATCTTCTCAAAAAGTTGAGTCCAGCACAGTACGATGCAGCACTGCGCGACGAATGCCTTGAAGGCACGCGTAGGGAGATATTGACTGAAATCGTCGAGTGGCTCTCCTCGGGCGCTGATGCCCGCAATATTATGTGGCTGTATGGCGTCGCTGGCTCTGGAAAGAGCACAATAGCTAATACGGTCTCCCACTATTTTCGAAATCTCCACCGGCTCGGAGCATTCGTCTTTTTTGATCGTGACAATCCGTCCAACAGTCATGTCCGCGGTGTTGTGCATCACATTGCTCACAGAATCGCGGAGTCTGACATACATGTCAGAAAGGCTCTCTGTGATGCACTTTCTGCTGATGCCACACTGGTAGACGCCGATTATAGGACCCAGTTTCAAAAGTTGCTGCTTGATCCACTTGCTGCGGCAAATCCCTACATTTGTGGGCCCATTGTGATCATTGTGGATGCTTTGGATGAATGCTTGGATTCCGCTTCACGCAAAGCCCTTCTTTCTCTGACTGCAGGCGACATGGCAAAGCTTCCTGCTGCCTTCCGAATCCTCATTACCAGCCGTCCCGACTCCGATATTGTTCATGCACTGCAGCTGAAGTCGCATGTTACTCCCCGACAGCTTGACATTACAACAGACGATACAAAGCAGGACGTTCTGTCATACCTCCGTCACTGCATGCAGGACCTCCGCGAAGAATGGACAATCACAGAAGCTGGATGGCCCGGGGAACAAAATATACAGCTTCTCGCGACCTATGCCGAGGGTCTCTTCATCTGGGCTGCTGCAGCATATCGATTCCTGCGGGCTTTTGACCCCCGAAATAGGCTCAAGCAGCTCCTGAAGACGGGAGAAGCCATCCATAATGATCTTGACCAGCTCTACAGAGTAACACTTGAACATGCCGGTGACTGGACAGATGCAAACTTCTCGTCAGCAGCCCTCTCGGTGCTCGCACTTGTCGTGCTCAGCAGAGAAGCATTGACGGATGAAACAATGGGGCTTATCCTAGGGTTCGAGCAGGAGGAACTCAAAGTGGCCGAAGTTCTTCAATCCCTTGCCTGTGTACTGCAATGGGGTTCTGGTACCCCAGTTTGCACCTTGCATGCCTCATTCAGCGATTACCTCATGGATCCCAAGCGTTCGGGGACTGAACAATGGTTCATTGACATCAATCTTCAGAGCCAATTCCTCAGTATCAGATGCTTCCGGGTTCTGTCTAGCAAGCTGCAATTCAATATCTGCAACATTGAAACATCCCACCTTCTAAATTCAGACGTATCTGATCTTGCAGGTCGTGTACGTCAACACATCCCTGACGGCCTGAAATATGTTGCTTGCTATTGGGCTCATCATCTGCGTGCTGCTGCCAGCTCACCTGCATTGCTTGATGGGCTGACCAAATTTGCTTTGCATCATTTCTTGTATTGGCTGGAGGTCCTCAGCTTACTTGGGCACGTCAATGGGGCTCACGAAGCACTGGAAACCGCACAGAGGTATGTACAGGTGAGTATCCTTCTGCCTCGAACTCAGCTCTACAACTGAGGGGAGTAGGGAAAGGACGATCGTCTCGCGGCATTCCTGGATGATGGTACCAAGTTCATTGCAGGATTTGCCGTTCCAATAGCACAGAGTATGCCACATCTTTATCTTTCCGCCTTGCCAATGGCTCCGCAAAGGTCATTGATTCGTCAGCGCTATGGAGGGAATTCTAGGCATACAATGCACTATGAGGCTCCTTTTGCAGGTAGCTGGTCAAGCCTTCTCAAGGCTCTGCCTGGCCAGGGAGGCATTGTCACCTCAGTTGCCTTCTCCCATGACAGCGCCCGCATCGTCTCCGGGTCGGGCGATTGCACCGTGCGCATCTGGGACGCCCAGACCGGTGCGGTCGATGTTGGACCGCTGGAAGGTCACACCCAACCAATCAACTCGGTCGCGTTCTCCCATGACAGTAGCCGTGTTGTTTCCGGCTCGGAGGACTGCACAATTCGGATCTGGAACTCGCAGAATGGCGCCATTACCGCTGGACCCTTTGAAGGGCACCGAGATCGAATATCTGCGGTTGCCTTCTCCCATGACAGCACCCGCGTTGTCTCTGGCTCAGGCGATTGCACCGTGCGCATCTGGGACGCCCAAACCGGCGCCACTGTTGCTGGACCATTTGAAGGACACAGTGACTGGATCTCCTCTGTCGCCTTCTCGCATGACAGCACCCACATTGTCTCTGGCTCTGGTGATTGCACGGTGCGCATCTGGGACACCCAGACCGGCGCAGTCGTTGTTGGTAAAGTGGAAGCGCATGGAAATTGGATCTCCTCTGTTGCCTTCTCACATGACAGCACACGCGTTGTCTCCGGCTCAGGCGATTGCACCGTGCGAGTCTGGGACGCTCAGACTGGCGCCGCCGTTGCTGGACCATTTGAAGGACACAGCGACTGTGTCTACTCGGTGGCCTTCTCGCATGACAGCACCCGTCTTGTCTCCGGGTCGGGCGACTGCACCGTGCGCCTCTGGGACGCGCAGACCGGCGTCGCCCTCGCGGAACCCCTGGAAGGCCACAGTAAACCAATCACCTCCGTCGCGTTTTCACATGACAGTAGCCGCGTTGTTTCCGGCTCGGAGGACTGCACGGTTCGGATCTGGGACTCCCACACTGGGTTGTCACGGACCGGCTCGATTCGCTCTGCTTCACCGCCAAATGGGCGCAGTGACTGCATTTTCACCGTGGCCTTCTCGCATGACAGCACCCGCATCGCCTCCGGCTCCGGCGATTGCACGGTGCGCATCTGGGACGCTCAGACCGGCGCCGCCGTTGCCGGACCGTTCAAAGGACACAACGGCCGTGTTAACTCGGTGGCCTTCTCGCCCGACAGCACCCGTCTTGTCTCTGGCTCGCGCGATTGCACAGTGCGGATATGGGACGCCAAGACTGGCGCCGTCCAGGCGGGACCATTTGGTGGACATACTGACTGGATATCATCCGTCGCCTTCTCCCACGACAGCACCCGCGTTGTCTCTGGCTCAGGCGATTGCACCGTCCGCATCCGGGACGCTCAGACCGGCGCCGTCGTTACTGGACCGTTTGAAGGTCACAGCGACGCAATCACCTCCGTCGCGTTCTCCCATGACAGCACTCATGTGGTCTCCGGCTCATATGATTCCACGGTGCGCATCTGGGATGCCCAGACTGGCACCTTGGTTGCTGGACCATTTGGAGGGCACAGCGAATGGGTTTCCTCCGTCGCCTTCTCACATGACAGTACCCGCGTTGTCTCCGGCTCAGGCGACTGCACCGTACGAATCTGGGACGCCCACACTGGCGCTGTTGTTTCTGGACCGTTTGAAGGACACCGAGTCGCGATTTCCTCCGTAGCCTTCTCCCATGACAGCACACAGGTTGTCTCTGGTGCAGACGATTGCACCCTGCGAATCTGGGACAGCCAGACTGGCGTCACCGTTGCTGGTCCATTTGAAGGGCATAACAACTACATTACATCGGTAGCCTTCTCACATGATAGCACCCGCGTGGTCTCTGGCTCGTCCGATTGCACGGTGCGTATGTGGAAGCCTGAGGTAAGTACTTTCATGCTTCTCGCGGAACCCAATCTTGACCTTGACAGATTCTCACTGGGCCCGAAGGGAATGCATTGTTTGTTGATTTGCTGCAGCATTTGGGATCACCTTACTTATTTAGGATTTCTTAGTCTGCTTCCAAACATCACTTGGGGACCCCATCCACGTTTTTTGGATGGTTGGATTAGGAACTCGGCCTCAGACATGATTCTTTGGGTTCCCCCTTGGCTTCGTGATCAAACCTGTCTGCCATGGAACAGCTGTGTCATTGGTTCACGTGTTTGTCATCTGGACTGGAGCCAATTTGTCCATGGCAGTGAGTGGATGAAATGTTTTACTCCTCCGAATTGGTAAATCTTCCCTCCGCGACCTACCAAAATATTAATCGCCAACTAGAGGGATTCTAAAGGTGATGGCAAATACTCAGATTCCACTCATGACCCGATATTACTTAGCATCGTAATTTGGAGCAAGTATGACACAATGTTTCGGTGGAATCTCGACAGTGATGCCAGGATATTAACTGTGGTGACATAGGTTTAGTATGTAGTTTTTTTTCTTCTAAAATCCTATTTTTCTGCATCTGTGTGAGCATCGAACAGAATATTTGGTCAATGAAAGCAAGGCGGAGGGCATAGACAGGTATTCACTCTGATACGTACCTGAATTACCGATGCGTTATATGCAAAGGCGTGTTTACGCTGCGCACGTTCATCGACCTTTGTTTTGCGGCTGCTCAGGCTGCTCAGCCCACCCGGTCTTGCCAGTGGGTTCCGAATGAGCGGCGGCTAGTATACAATGGGCCCAATGTTCTGGCCATTTCTACAATCATTCAATTTGAGGGCACGATAGCGCATGAACCCTTGAACAACACCGCACCATACGCATATGCTTCGGGGAGCAAAACCACACCTTTTTGCAACCACTGCACCACAGTGATGTGAAGCGTCCACAAACAGCGCAACGCTTATTGGAAGAGGAGTGCGGCATTCCAGAGGGCTAGTGAAGGGGTTATTATGACAAATTTGACCTGCAGATGGCTGGGAGGGGGGAAGCTTGTTATTTGTGGATACACTTGCCAAAGCAATTTCAAACACGGTAAACAGCATGCCTCCCAACTGTGGCAGGGCAATCCCAGTGCGTGGGAAGCCCGTACCCTTATGTCAGCAGTCACAGTGACATTTGTCACACATCTATACCGTCACCCAGAGGCCACTTAGGGCCAACGTTTTACATAGAAACACAAGCTACTATAGAATCCCCTCGCTCCGATACACTGCACCTCAGTCGTTTACACCCATCGCGTCCCCGACTGAGGTGAATTCTTCACTACTTCTTACTACCTAACACGATTTACTGACGTCTTTAGATCTTATTACTTTGCTCTTACTTTAGGTATAGTAATAACTGAATTTAGTCGTTTACACCCATCGTGTCCCCGACTGAGATCTTATTACTTTGCTCTTACTTTAACTCTCTGGACCTTGAAGCGTCTCTTTATGACACAGAAAGGTTAGTTGGCTAAAAGTGACGAACTACTAGGGCTGGGTATGAAATGATTTTGGCTTCGTATGATACACGGCCGCGCAGCGGCCTCCGTGTATTGAAATACAGGCCTGTATTTTACATTTAATACCGGCGCCGCACGCCCGAAATTTTCCGGTATTATACGTATTATACCTGTATTTTTCGCTGTATTTAATGTATTTTAAGTATTTAGAAATCCTCAACTTCGACCCACCGTGACATAGCCTGGATACCTCAGTGGTGGCGCTCATGAGTAGCAAATTCACTTGGAGATTTGGGTAGATGTTGTCGATGCCTCCAAATATCGGACTTGGAGGGCCAAAAAATGCAGCCAAACGAACCTGTAAAAGTGTAAATTCATACTTACATTAAATACATCGAGTTTGGAGGGCTCGAGGTTAGGAATGTATCATACCGTATAATACGGTGTATTAGAGCACTTTGGCAACCGCTGAAAAATGAATTTTTGTTTCAGTAAACGGCCAACCAAATTTCGGTTGTGGAGCTGAGAAATCGAATTGTTTTTTGCCCATCGTTCTCTCTCTTTCAGTGTCTTCTGCTGAAACATAGGGGTTAAATTCATCTCTTTCCTTTCAAGCAAAATACACTATAAAATAGGTCTGCACCCTCCGAATACTGCTCAACAGCAACATGCAGCACCAAGGGGGACTCGGGATTAAAATTTCGGACCGCGGGTGGGGGGGTCTAGAAATTCTCTCATGCCTAGTACTCAAAAGCTTCCTGGAGCTCTTGAACTGTTCAGAAACTGAGCTACGACCCATTTGCAGGTGGTACAGTAGAATCTGTCATATGGAATACAGTCGGGAGAGGCCAAGAGGCTATTTCATATTGCGGTTATTCCAAAATCAATTTAAAAATGATTTTAAAAATGAATTTCTTTTTCGACAAAATTTCGTCGCTTACCAGGGGACAGGGGCTGGATCCTCCGCTATTTCATACTCCAAGTCCCAGATCAAGGGCTTCATGGCAATGGCCTGTTACAAGGCACAATTTACACCCATTATGGTCACAAACCACTGGGAAAAAATAGTTCCCGGACCTTTCCCGCCGCCCGTACAATGGAATATCCACCAAAAAAGCCTCCAAAACTGTATTCCATATTCCGGACTGCGGAGAGTGGAATATTACCTTCTCCCGAGCCCGGGGGGCCCGAAAACTATTCCATATTGCGGTTATTCTACATGACGATATTCCATATGAAAGACTCTACTGTAGTTTCGCACGTTTCAAGTAGGTTTCGCACGTTACATTACTTCGTGATTTGGTGTCACATATTGTTTCTCGTCAGTCCTTCGAACTTTTGAAGGCCAGTTACTCCAGAACAAGCAAGCACTCTATGTATTCTCGTAGTATTCGTACTATACAGGACGAGTCTTCTATTCCACTGTGAAGCTTCCACCACACACCTTTTTGCTTTGGCGGCCCTGAAAACGAATGGAAGCGTAGCCGGCAGCCTTCACAGCTGCGAAGGTCCCTCGACGGAGCTGACGCACCGAAATTCGAAACAAATGAACAGGGTGGCGCGCGGTAAAGGCAAAAGTGCAAGGCACAAATTCAATCAAGCAGTCTTGAAGCAGAAAGCAAAGTCATTCGTCGCAAACTTCATCAGGAAAAACTGAATTTGCGCCAGAGTACCCCATAGACCCCAGTGAAAACACCGTCTTAGCCGGTATCGGCTCGTATAGGCTACCCTCAGAATTTCTCGGCTGCCCTTGAAAACGTCTGAAAGTGTCCAAAGTCGGGTAATGAGTCTGACATCACCAATATCATGCGCGTGCTCTCGGAACCGAGCATGAGTCAGAGGGATTTCTGAAAAACGACAAGTACCTTCTTTCTCTCCTACCACCACTGCTGGTACGTCGACGCAACTACCCTGGAACCACAGTCTCTCCCCCAAGTCGCCTCCATTCTACCCCAAATCACCTCCATTCACCTCCTCCTGATAACGCTATTGTCGATAACAACGCCTTCTAGTACTCTGACGCTGGTTTGCTGAAGTCGTCGGTCATCGTCATCTCACCTGTTCGTCTATGCGGGTTTTGCCCGCCTTCTGGGGATCTGGCATATTGTTTCTACTCCCATCGCTGCGTTCAACTGAAATCCTGTCCTTCGAAAACTGACCGACTCGTGTGGACTCGGCACAACGTCGAGGTACTCGTCGCTCTCCGTGATCATCTCTCCGACGCGTTTTCCATTCTCTCTCTTTCCGTGGCTCATTTGATGTCTGCAAATCCTAGCGCAGCTCCGTGCAAGTCATCGAAGTCGGGGTAGCGGGTTATGTCGGTGGCGGAACTCAGGGCACCTAAATCGATGTTAACGGAGGTATGGGTCGATTCTCGCGTGCATTCTCTCAAGTGAGTCCGTATACATGAAGGTAGTTGCGCCAAGTCGCACAGGTTTGTCGTATCTTGTGTTTCTTCCAAGTCTCAGTATTGATCTTGTCGCTCTCAGGCTGTAGGACGCCCTTCTCGCTTCACGAAGCTTTCGACAAAGCCAGGAATATCATTAAGGTACCTGCACCTCTCTCCGGCTTGTCGTACATTCTAACTGTTCCGTTAGGTTTTTTGCAAACGATATGACTCAAGTCAACGGTAAGTCATACTGTATATGTTCTGGCTATATATACTTATTACACATGTATCTAGCTACGCCTCGTACTCTCGGACAACACCCCTTCGTGCACAACCTCGTTACCTGGTACGTTCCACTGCTATCCTGTTCGGAGCAATCTGTAACTTAAGACATCTGTAGCAGCGTTCGGTGGAAATGGGGAGGACAGCGGAGCACTGGCAGAAGCAGGGTTGGCATAGAGGGCGCGAGGCGGGGTGAGGGCAGAAGCAATTGACGGGGTTGCAGGTGCCGGTCGCGGGAGCGGTAGCGCGCAGTAGAACCCAAATGTATATATATATAGCAAAATAAAAACATTTTTGACACTCTTATATCGTTCGATATAGCTCGATGCAGAATCGTCAAAAAACCCATTTTTGCTGTCTGTGGCATCGGCAGGTATTGAGATGCATCGAGAATGTGAGGTTAGGCTCCCCAAGGCATGCCGATACACGCCGATGCCGGCTAAGACGGTGTTTTCACTGGGCATAGACACCCAGAGTACCCCAGAGACGTCAAAGTAGTCAAAGTGGAGGGTCTTCTTTGAAAGAAACGTACACCCGTGGTCGCAAATCCATAGTAACCCATAGTCAGTCAAAGTAGATCAAAGTAGCTATAGTCGTCAAGAGTCATAGCACTCAGAGTTCTCAAAGTGTTCAAAGTAGCTCAGAGCACGCGATAGAAGAGTGAAGAAAAGACGTGATATTGAATCAAACATAGGGAACAACCGTCGTATCTAAACACTGCTTACTCAAGTTCGCTCGCGAGATCTCGTGATGATCGGTATTGAGAAGCATTGATTATCATTGAATCATCACAGTTCTTGTGATGATGAGTCATTCTCCATATGGTTTCCTTCTTATACATTGAAAAGGCTGTATGGGTGCGATGACTGTGATTGATTGTTCACACGGTCTGTGGCAGTATAAATAGCGTAGTATATTCTCTTTGTACTTTAGTCCTTTTATTCAGTTCATTTCTCGAAGCTAATACAATCCCCGGTCATCTTACCGATCAGTGGACGCGAGGCTTTGATTGTGACATAATAAAAGGACTGCTCTCTTACCTTCGTACCGCCCTACCCCGCCCTGTTGTGTACTCCTTACACCTGGGCTTCGACCTCCTTTCCCTTCCTCCCCTCCTCTATCCACTACTTGGATTGTGTTCTAGCTCTACTCTTACCCATCAAGACCCATTTTTGATTCCCCAAATTCTACCTCGTTGAATCGCGAGTCTAAATAAGCGCCAATTGTTGGTGATCCGATTAAACAGACAGACGCTAGGCCACGGGAAACGTTGAGGGAACTTCTCCATTCCGAGGGTGATGGCAAAACGGTCAAGATTCACACGGTGGTTCATTGTGTTGCCTTCTCCAAGGGGAAATCCCTCGGCCGGGAAAACGCGTTTTCGGCACCCAGATAAGCCTCGGAATGACCGATTTTTCCTTGGTCGCAGCTTTCAAGCAGCTTTACATCTCGACATGGTCCCGTGGTTTCGCGTCAAAGTCACGTTATGTTTCACGTGTCCTGATCCTGTATAGGACACGTGACACTATGCACATCTCTCCAGCTCGAGTACATAAGTAACTCTCATAGCACCCCTACTTGCTCAAACCCCAAAATCTTTTTTTCTGGCTTTTGTACGAGTAGATACACGAGGACTCCCTGCAATCGGACCGTACTCGAGTCGTGTTGACTTGAGTCGTCCGAAGCTGCCCTAAACAGCCACAATGCGCTTCACAATCCCCCAACCGTTTCCCAATCCAAATCAACAAATCATCTTGCTGCCATTGTCCTCCAGTTCCTCGTTTTTTCTCATTTCCACCACCCATATCGATGCGCGACCTAACTCTATCTGAAGTCCTACTTATTACCCTACCCGCCTTTTAATCTCTTTCCAGCTATCTATCCCAAATCCCGATACGCCCATATGCACTCAATTCACACACTCCCGCATAGGGCTCAACCAGCAACCCGCTCCAGGGTCCGTTGGCAGCCCTACAATGCTTCAGCCGCTGCCTCTACATCGTCTCTTTCGTCTCGTTCTCCATCTATTTCTTATCTCAATATCCCTACCACTTCTGTATCACCATCTCCTACTCCGAAGCCGATTCCATTATGCGCAAGAGAACGACTCAAAGCTCAAACACCCCGAAACCCATCCAATCCTGCTCGGGAGAACAAGAGTACATACGCTACCGGCTTAGTCGGTATGTCGCCACACATCTTCTTTCTTCCCGTTGCCCATGCCAGCCTCTTCAGATCAGGCCGTAAAGTCGTTATGCGAAATATGGTGTCGTCAGGCCCCCGGTCACTGACATATAGGTTCGTCACGTCCATAGAGTAAAACAAGGTCGAATCTGAGAGGTCTATTTCGCGAACCAGCCATCTGTTAATTTTACATATTAGGGTACAAAAAAAGCTCCTAATACTCTATAGTACTTTGATATCAAAGATAAAAGGCCCCCCGAAAGTTCCCCCGATTAGTCCCAAACTTAGGTGCAAAACAGGCTTCATCATTTTTGCGATAAAAATGTGCGACTTAAGCGGCCCATTTCCGCGCAACTTACATCAGGTATCAGGGCGCCTGATTTTCCCTGCTTATCACACATAATAAAGAGCTTTTTTCGTGCCTGATTATTACCTATAAGAAGCTGGGAATTAGGGCGCAAGATATGGCAAATATCAGGGCTGAGTAAAAGGTGGCCTGATATTTGCCATATTAGGCTCCCGTTTACGCATCGTCCGATCATCCACCGACCGTCGTCCGCTCAATCGGACGCTCATCGTCGCGGTACCAGGCGGGCGGCGTTCAAAATGCACCAGCAATCACTGGCAGCGGGCGTTAGTGTGACCGATTTGTGACGCAGCTCTCGTTCATTGACACATGCGGCGGCATGGCTTATCCCTAAACGCGTACAAGACGGGGACTCGTCGATGCGGATAGCGGATCAGCGTCTTCTTCTCCGTCGAAAAGAGGCGCTACTACTCCACGACGCAGCCCCTCGAGGGCATGCACCTACACCGTCGTTCCGCCCTCTCCGATCTCCACATCAACGTCTCATCTCCGTTGCCGCCTCGTCCGTTCTCTACTCCCGTCGCCCGCGACCACCACCGCTACCGATTTTCTGCCTTCCCTCCGCGCTGTGCGCCTCAGCCTCCTCGAAGTTCACTCCTCCGCCCATTCAGCAATCTTTTGCCCAGCGCCGTTACAGGGATGAGGGCAGCAAACAAAAGTCATGCAAATAATGAAGTGGGAGTGGGATCGAGGCGTGAAACAATGAGGAGGCGTACACAGTGGATTCGAGGACGGGGTGAAAACAAAATGCGCGATGGCTGCACGGGGAGGTACGTGCGGTGTTCCGCCTCCATGAAGCTGAAACGAGACGTAGTCGGCAGCGATCGATACCGCGGCGAGGATGAATGGCGACCTGACGAGAGAATAATCAGTATTTTACCTCCGTGACCGAAGAGAGGGGCAGCGTACCCCCAAGCCTCGTAGCACTTCGCCTATGGCGCAGTCCATCCGCCGATATTCAGACCACGTCTCGTCTCATACGCGGCCTCGCGCATTCTCCGCTCTCTTCGTCACGATCACTCGACCTTTTCCTTGTCCGCTTGGTCATCCAGCCGCCGCCTCCTGGTCGTACCTTGCGCTGGATCCCATCACCATCGCCTCGCAAAAAAAGACGAGGACGAGAAGATAGGACGTCGCGATGTAAAGCGTGGGGCGAGAGGGTGCATGAGATCGAGTCGAAGGAAGACGGACGCCCCAAGGGCGTGGTGACATCGATACGGATGCGCGGAGCTGCACCTTCGCGTTCTAAGGCTTCATCTCCGCCTGCAGCTACCCGAACTCGGTCCCGCTCATCTCCCACATCAAACCCTCCAACCTTTCCTTCATACTCTCCACCTCCCACCTCCTGCTAGAGCCCAGCGGCATCGTCCCGCAAGAATCGACGAGCACAGAAGTCTCGCAAGCGACGCGCGAGAGAATACGCCGGAGAGGAGGTCGAAGCGAGATAGAGGATCCGCGGAGCTGCGTCCTCGCGTTCTCTGTCTCCGTCTCTCTTCGCTGCTTCCCAACCTCCATCGGCCTCACCTACCCTCCGACCCAGCGCGCCACCGTAGCACGAAGCCTCCGGTACGGAAAGAAAGACGGCGGTGGGCTGCTTCATACAGCATCTATAGTGCGCGGTGTCGGATGAGGGTACCGACACGGATGCAGGGTAAGGTAGAGCAGGGGCGGCGGCTTTTCGGGGCCAGGATACGCGAGGCGCTATGGTAGCGTCAAGGGCGAGACGCAAGAACGTGGCGCTGAGGTTGGGAAACATCCGCAGCGGCGAACGCCGGTGGGGGATACCGACGGTTCGTGAGCTTTCAGCATGCCAATATCTTCGTGTTAGACGAAGATAGACGGCGGCGAGAACGGGTAGGCAGCGTTCCGGGAGGTGACGGTGCGCAACCAGGATAGAGCGACATCCTTGAAGGTGAGCGCTGCTCTGCGCCGCGAAGAGCGGAGACGGGAGCAAGGTGAATGGGGATTGAAGCTGAGTAAATACTCTATCAGCGTTTCGACAGAAAAATGGAGGAAAGAAGAGGTGCGCACTAGATGTAGTGTATGGATTGTACCAATGATTATGCATTCCGCGACGCCGTCCAGAAATAAAATTCGTCTTGACCGAATCGCTTCCCCGAATCGAGCGGGATACCAAGCAGCGCGGGGGTCTGGAATTTTTCGACTTTGTGCAGGGAGAACGATTGTTAGGTCGAAAGAAAGTAAGAGAATAGGAGGAAACTTACTTCCATCGCCTCGTACGCAAGCGACGAGGAAGACGTACTTATAAAGTGTGCGACTGAGCAGCATGAAAAAGAGCCGGTCATTTACTGAAGAACGACGCACCGGTGTGAATCGGGAGCCAAGCGCCTAGGCGCAAAATCTGCCTGAAGTGTCTGCACTTGCGGAATCCATACGTGTTGGACGTTTGAACGACTGTCTTCAAAAAAGTTTATAAAGGCTTTACGAGACTAACGTGTTGGTAGCAGGAAGCTGAAGATCCAGGCAAGGTCGTCAGAGGCGCTTAGGTCGTCGGTAGTGATGCCGCCAGCGTTGTATAGCGAGGAACGGTCTATCCAGATTGTTTAGAACTTCATGGTGTTGGCGCCGCTGTAGATTTCGGAGTTCATGCCGCCGTTCAAGTTGTCACTGGTGATAGTTGAAATTCGTTTCACAGAGCAAACACAGGCCTTGAATGCTATATATAGTAATACTCACATGTAAAAGCAGGTTTACAGTTGGTTTACAGCAAGAGAAAAGGGACTTGGGAATTTTTTGTTTGAACAATGACTCCTGCGCCCATTGTATACAGTACATTCTCCACGCTTTCCAGACCTCTTTAGTGTACTTGGATTCATGTTCTCACTTCCTCACGTTGCTCAGTGTTGTTCCCTGGTTCGAATCCCACTGTTGTTTTGCACCGAATTTCTCAAATGCTTAATCAGTGTTTAAATTGTTATGTTTTCCAACCTGTTCTAAGGCTTATGTACTATGTCTGTGGTTACGGAGAATTAATCAAGTTTTCAAGTTGCAGAAAAAGAGAAAAAAAGAGGGAGAAAGAGGAGAGATTATTAGATACCTCTGCATGAATGTCCTCAAATCTCAGAGCTTCAACTTTGCTGCAGCGAGCACAATCTACAATTCAGTGTCTTGATTTCATCTTGATTCTTTTGCCATATCGAGTAAACATCAGGGAATTCAAGACTATGTCTATTCGGGTTTGCGTCCCAAAACGACATAGGACACAGCCAATGGAATTCAAGATTCGTAATCTTCCGTAACACGGCGCCTCGGCCTTGGGCGCTAAACGAGCGCTTAATATGTGGCTCTGACCTTTTCTCAGCCGTTTCGGACCAACTCAAAGTCTTTCCTTGGTCCTCTTCCCAGCTCTTACAAGAAAGAGAACTGTGGCATTCCTGTGATATCCAATCTGAATGCTGCTCCTTGATATACTGATTTTTTCGGCGCTGCGCGGCCAATTCAATGCCTAAAATTTGCGTCCCGACATCTATCTATTCAAAAATGCGAGGGCAACCATTTAAAAGGTTCTTATTTCACTAGTATCCGGTCAACTTGAGTTGAAAATCACGGCAATTCAACTGATTACTTGCAACAGTTGCAGATTCTTCAATTTTAGGCGCACCAAATTGATTTCACTACTTGACAAACAAGGCAGAGATATTCAATGTGAGTATTTGTTTCCATTCAAATAATTTTGGAGATCAAAACGGTTTGCAGTCAATCGTGCAGTGCATTCAATTGACATGCAATCTTCAAGTTGGAGGCTCGGAGTTAGGTTAACTTTTCAACTTCCAACTTAAACATCTCTTTTTGTGTCCATATTTCCTCGCAATTTAGTACGGGTATGTATTGACTATAGTGGCAGGATCTCTTGGATCTTTAATTGAAGCGCATGACAGAAGCTACGACGTTCTAAGGAAACGACCTAAAACGGTTGGGTTGCGCGGTAAATGCCGAGTTTGACAGGAGGGATCAGCCGGAAGCATCAGGATCACCTAGGATCATTTGGCTATGTCTAGCCGAGACATAGCCAACCACAGGCACGGTTAATGAGCCTGTTCTAAGGCTGCTTGGCCATTTAATTAAATCAGTAAATAATCGGTGTTTCACGTTGAGACGATGATTGTTTAAACAAACTTAGTATGGCTACTGGGTTTCTTACATATAGTAAATACAATGCAAAAATCTCATCTTAAGCCGTTTACAATGTTGAAAGGGCTCCGGCTGAGTCATAGAGGGCGTCTTGGGCAGCAGTGAGCGAAGACGGCTCGTTGTGGCGGGCATGGTTGAGCATCGAGTGAATCGACATCGTGCAGAGAGACGGGTGGAGCATGCGGGCACGAACTCAACATCTCGACAAAATGACGCCCCAGTGGGGCGGTTCACGGCATTTTGTTAGCGGTCAGCCAATACGAATGTCCCTTTCGTTTGCCTTGTCTTGTCCCACCCAGACACGAAGTCTTTGGTACTTATATAGATGTTCTAACAGGTCCGAAACGAAATCTTGCCCAATGCCATCAAGGTAGCCCGACGACTAGCTGTGGACTCATATGCCGAATCGTTTGCAGCGACCCACAAGAGCTCAATGTGGTGCTGATCACCCGACTCGATGTGGGGCCTGCCAGTCACAGCCCAGCACAATGCGAGACTACGAAAGGCATCACTGTCGATTTTGTCGAATTGAATGAGGCTGCTGAAAGTTTCCTTCACCTCGGCGAAGCGAGAGGGGCATTGGATGCCCTGGCCCGAGAGGAAGGTATCGACGATAGCTCTATGGTGCGCTCGGCCTAAACACCACCAAATAGGTCCCATCATTGATGGGATCATTGATGTCTCAAATCGACCGAAGGAAAAAATTTAAATTTAAATTGTATTCTTTGCTGCACAATTGGGGCCAGGCAGAGTTAAAACATACCAGGAAACCAGGGAGTAGATCAGTGGTGACCTAAATTAGGCATGTTCCGTAAGCTCACATGACTGATTGATTGATTGCATCACTGATATCTCAAATCGGCCCCGCGGAAAAAGTATTTATTGTGAGTTTTGAGCGGATGAAGAATCCCTCTTGAGGGATTGTACTACTATCTAATCGGAGTGTTTTGGCCAGAGGATCAGTCGTTGGAAGGTTTTGATCAGGTGAAATAAATTTCGTTCTTGTTTGGTGGTGTTTAGGCCGAGCGCACCATAGGGTTCAGCACAATCGGCAGAGCATCAGGGGCCGCGAGGCCAGGCATGATGGTGGTCGTACCACGAACAGTGAGGTGGGGCTTGAGCGACTCGTAGCTATGAATCACCGAAGTCCAGGTGTGTGATAGAAAAGTCGAAGAGCCTCCAGGAAACGATGAAATGGCCTTGGAAAGAAAACAGTGAGTCTTTTGAAATATCACTGCGAATAACTGCACCTTCAACAAGTCAAATCCATTTTTGCAGGGAAGGCGAAGGCCGAAGAGAGTGGACTTGATCTCAGTCTGCGAGGGAGGCTGCGAACCGACAAGACTATGGTAGACAATCTCGTGGCCGAGGACCTCGTGCTGAACTGCACTGCGACCACGAAGAGCAGAGTCCTGTGATGCGACAGCAGGCCTAAGCCAAAGAAGGAGCTGAAAGTGGAAATAGCTTACCTGCATGTCAAAGCATGTAGCGAGAATATCACGAACCTCTGTGATGTCGTCTTCGGGACCAAGACTGAGCCACCGATCAAGACGACCACAGAGTTCAGGGCACCATTCCAAAACAAACTCCCGAGTAAGTGAACCAAGATCACAGCCATTCGCAGCGAACTGAATGAAGGCAGGACTGAGAGGCTCGGGAGCGATGCCATGGATGAGAAGAAGACCGACCAGACTGCCCAACACAGTCAGGTCCTCCAAACGATGAGAACTAACAAAAGCCAATGATGCAAGCGACATTGTAGTGGCAATAGAGCACCTCCCATCGTAGCGAGGGGTAAAATATGCCCCCTCGCAATCGGTGAAGATGCGAAAAGCTGTATATATAACCTCCCTCTCAACACCTGCACCGAAAGAAACAGCTGATCCATTTGGCCGAATTCTGGAATGTCGCCAGAGACTTGTGCTTGGGGAAATAATGAAAGACATACATTTGGAAAGTGCGATCGGAAGAGAGAACAGACGAGAAGTCACCCGATGGAATAACCCTCCTGATCTCGGAAATCAGATTTTGAGCACATGCAGCGACTGTAAGGCCTTCAACGATGAGCTCGTAAGGGGTTGAGCCACTCGAGGGTGTGTCGAAGATGCTCTTTGTCAAGTCGGCTGTGAGATCAAAAAGACCCGCGAAACGACAGGGCTGAGGAACAAATGGCTCTTGCCATACATTCCCAGCCCTGAGTTTCGGATACACCACCAACGAGTCATTAGCCTATGATGCTGTGGTCAATGATAGTTTTTTGTAGCGATAATACGACTCACCTCAGCTAGGGTAGTTCTCTGCCATATTATGAAGCTTCAGCAATATTCTTTTCAGCCATTGAAGAAGCATCTTACCTCGGCTGACGACTCATTGAACTAAGAGACACAGAGATGAGCCTCCAGCAAATACTGCGAAATGAGACCAATCAACTCACCAGAGTATTTCCGACTCCACTCGCTGTCGCAGCAGGGGAAGATTGTCCATATCAGACTCCTGAGAAGCAATTCGTTAGATTCAGTGTAATGTCAGAAAAAAACGAACTCACAAAGAGGTCCTCCAGCTCCTGAGCATCCATTTCGCTATCACCATCACCAGCTTCGCTAGCCCTGCATTTGCACTGAGGAGGAGTCCAATGAGAAATGTCGCGAGCCATGTCGTTTTCGATGAAGAACAGCGAATGCATGAACTCGGGGAGACAGGTGTGACGACAAATTGGGCCTTCGCCATCGCGATCTGTAAGAGTACTAATGCCATCTTGGGCGACGACTGAAAAAAAAGGTAAGAAATTTTGTCGTTACAATTGGAACTGTCCCTCACCGAATCGGATAATCAGGCTGTTGCGAATGCACAGGGAAGGTTTCGCATAGTGGACCTTGTCAGATAGAAGGTCGCTGATGGTGAGAGTGCGATCGACATTTCGGGCAGTAATGGCTCCATCAGAACCCCGAGCACAACCTCTGTTGACAAGACCGAGGAGCTGTAGCTCGAGTCGCTCATGAGGGCGAAGAAATCGGAGGATGGGTGGATCCTGAGCACTGCCAAACACCCACTGGCTATCCGAAACCTTCATGTCGCGAACTGTTGTAGATTAAGCGGGGAGGGCGAGATTAGAGGACGAGAGTAGAATAGGATTGCAATAGCACTGTTGGTTAGAAGGCTGCTTTAGAGCAATCAGATGCTCTAGCAGGGAAATTACAGGCTGCTTATATACTGTACAGAATAGTATCTAGAAGGTTCTCAGTGTATCTACTGAATACTTGAACTGTCCGTTGTGAGTCATGGTCCGAAGCTGTATCTAATCTCAACATGTTGGGTATGTGGACAATGGTCCACATAGGAGGGTAAGCTTGCTTCAGTGCGAATGGGAATTCAATATCCTAAGTTGAATACGTCCAATTCATCCATACATATACAGTAGCAAATCTTGCTAAATTCATTCGGGCAACATTACTGGCTCGAGCAGTTTTCGCCCGATTTGCGTAGCCAGCTTATTAGCGAGTTTGCGATGCAGCCATTGGATGGCTAATGGCTACACAAAAGTCGAGATTCCGGCGCATCGACAAAAACTAACCCAGGTCTCAGCATCCAAACTTCATTCCAGGCGGCTCTTCTGTAATTCGACATCAATTTTTGGGCCATCAAAGTCTTTTAATCGGGAGATTGTTAGCCATTCAATGGCTCCAATGGCTCATCGCAAAACCCTCTATTCAGTTGATGAACCTCAGAACCGCCTCAGTAATCGCCCTCATATTCACCTTCAAAACTCTTCTGCTCCTGATGAATCTGGTTGGAGTGACTCAGCGGCCCTGTTTTTTCTGGATTATTGATTTTGACAGCTGAAGCTTATACTCACTGGATAGTGGTAAGTTTATCCATCCAAGAGCCGCTTCCTTGTCAAGAAGCGCAAGTTTCCCACGCCTGTCAGCAAATTTTCGTCGGCGAAGACGAAAATAACAAGCTGAGTAGTACCGATATGGCAGACCCAGGAGCACAGTCTCCTAGTAGCATCTCAAAATCATCCACTAACATCTCCCAACAACCAAAAGGACGCCTGCAAGCAAAGCTACCCAACAGAAGCTAGCAGCCTGGGGTCTCATCGGCGACCTAACCGACCCAATTTACATCCTCGAACAACTTAAAAAACAGGTAGTATTCAGACACCCAACCACCAGCGCACTCACTGGAAAAATCGCTGCACTGGAAGATGCTTTCTCTCACATAACCGACATCCTGCACCAATGCTTAATGGACCAATCGGCCGAAATGACCCGACTATCCAATTCCGAACAACTCGCAAAATCTCAAGCCAACGCCTCAGCGGAATCACTCCGCGCCTCGATCACGGGAGAAATTCACAAAGCCCAAGATTATATAGCTAATCTCATACAGAACGATCCACGACACCAGATTTCTCTGGCTAACAATACCCTCACCACATACGCCCAGGCAAGAGGCGAGCGATCCCTTGACCACCCAATACTTCCCACGACCTACCCCCCCCAGAAAAGGAAATGATCATCAGTTGCAATCACCGCGCCACTCGATGCGCTCACCCTCTCACTCTTGCTCATACGCACTCGTAAACGCGGCTGGCACTCCTAGACCTCTAGAACACTCTGCAAACAGAATGCAACTATAACTCTGTACATCCTGCCACACATAGAAATTCGTCATATAACTACGCGTTTTCTTCCACTTCCGAATCGCACCAAGGATCTTTTTCAGCTGTTAATGATTCAAATAATGAGATTGACTGCGCCGAAACTGGAGACTGGCATGCAGGCACTCGTAAAGTTCTGTGCCCTCGATGCTCTGTATATGTCGGACATGGATACGATCCGGGGTCTCGGCCTATGGAAACCCGCTGGAATAGTAAACAATGCAAGGACCGCGTTGGTGTGTAAACTCTTGCCTTAATTAACGTGTTTGGATCTTCTGACGCGTCTTCAGTTTCGCTTAGCGCGTCAAATTCGCGTCTCGCTCCACCCGAAAAACCCATCCACTTGGTCAATGCCGACAGTGCAGCCTCAGGTGTTCAATGTCCTGGGGCATACTTCCGCTGGGACGTCGGGCCAATCTTTGAAACATACCCCTTTATCATACACGACGCGTCGTCGCATCATCGGCCTCGCTATACCCTTCTGTCGACAGATTTTGTCACATCAATCATTCGCGTACAATCTATTCAGTGCTCCGGGTTTGCGTCGCTTGCTGGCGGTTGTTGCGACGCCTGCCGGACAGTGGACTCCGCAGTAGAGGTTGTCGAAAAATGGGCTCAGCAATCGTTCGGGAAGAAATCTATTGACCGACTCAATCACGCTCAGCTAGAAGCAAAACTGAATGCCCTGTCTCGTCAACTGAAGGCAGAACAGGTCAAGGTTACGACTCTCATCTTTACCCCGAACGTAGTCTGATGATTCTCATAGAAACACAATTACTGGACATCTCTCAAAGTAGCTCGGAAACGAGAAACAGCCTTGATCGAGCTATTTGACCTGTTGTCGGCAAACAATGTTCCTGGCCTTCCGCGGTTGCTTTCCACCGCTAAGAAGGAGGGCTAGAGTGCTCGGAAAACTACCCAAAAGAGTCAGCTTGCCATCGAGGGCAAATACCATGCCAGAAACTACACGGAGTTTGACAGAGATCTCGCCATTCTCATATACGAGCTTGGGGGCGGCGCAGCTCTATATGCGCTGAACAAGGCGCCGACAATGCGCATGTACATCGTAGAGTCAAGGCGTCCTATATGTGCTTAGAAAGTCGAAAGACACTTGTGTAGGTCAGAATTAAGAATCAAGATGCCGGAGGACATCCACTGCATTCCGAGGCCTGATAGGCGAAGTGGTTTTACGTCAGCCTATCTCGGTCTATCTCAGCCGACCCGTGTGGGCAAACTTGGCCGAACCCACGTCAGCGAAATTTTTCCCACCTCTGCCTACCCTTTGCCTACCTCCGCTGACGTGGAATCGACAAACTCCGTCTACCCAAGCCTCCGCACTGGGAGCGCTGCCTCCCATCCCGCCGCCTCCTAGCCTGCGCGTATCATGATGTAGGGGTGCCACTACACCCATTGAAGCTTAAACATGATCCAATAAATTATTATAACTTCTCCCGTCGCATCGTGGCCATCCCTGAGCTCGTTTCCAGCACTAGAACAGCGTTTTTCGTCCAAATGGCTCCTCTTTCTTCCCCTCTTTCTGTTTTTCTTCTCCCGTTGCATCGTGGCCATCCCTGAGCTCATTTGCAGTACTAGAACGGTGATTGTCGTCGAAATGGCTCCATTCCTCCCTCTCTTTTCTGTCTCTCTTGTTTCTCTCTACTTCTTCTCACTCGCAACGGCGCTATCTCGAAAATGCGTCGCCAGGCCTTTCAGCCTGGGCCCTCGACCTCACGCGGCATACCAGCAAGCATAAATGATCGCACAGACCGGAACCGCAATGCAAACATGTACGGCGAAGGAGCGCCGCAGGGGGACCCGTTCGTAGTATTCTGCCCTCGACCCCGCTATGCTAATAGAAGTAATTCACGAACAGTTTCTTTCCGACGAGCTGTCAGGACCAGATTCTGACGCTGGCGAAACTAATGAAGCTTGGAAAGTTCGACTGGCAGCTGCAGCTGGCCTTCCGACCTCCCCAGAATTGTTGGCCAAATTCGAGGTATTTGAAATTACAGTACCCAACTGGCGTTCGCTCTGGGTTTGAATTATCTACAGAATCAACGAAGCATGTTCTAAATTTCCCGCAGTTTTCGAATCTCATTCACAATATGGAAGCGCAGGCGGGGCTCGACAAGAAACTCAAGTATCATCGCGTCGACGTTGGCCGGCCCTCTGACCGTATTCCGCGTTGGGCACCGTATAATTTTGGCATATCATCAGACTGGTGGGGCGACAACGGAACAGTACGTGCTAATAAAAAGCTTCTCAAGGAGTGGATGAAGTGGCCTGAGCCAGAGGGCTGCGGGCTCATTTTCGAGCGAGACGACGATGGGGAGATAATCAATATGAGTTACGCGCAGAACATTAGCTCTTAGTTCGCATTTCTCTACTAGAATACATAGATTTAGATTGCGGGAATCCACTAGTCTTCATCATCGTCTCCAGTTGCTGTGCCGAGGTCCAAAGCAGAGAAAGAGCTTGGAAACTGATTGTTCGTTAGATTAGGAATTATATTTCAATCGCACCCTGTCCATCGTTGTTGTGATCCATATGGGCGGGATACAATATCCAACAACGCCTCTCGCAACTTGACATTGAATGTCTGCAAGCGGAAGCACCTGCGGCGGAAAGCCTGCTTCGTTTGGCGCTGCGTACTGGCCACGAGCCCAAGTCTCGACACCAAGCTCGGGACTACCGGATTTCAGCGCACATCAGACAGAGGAAATTGAAAACTCACAAATCATGCCAAGGAAAGTCATTGTTTTCCATGGGAGTGTCAAGAGTTGGTACCAGCCATTCGATGAAGGCAAGCACCGTCTTTTCAATCGAGAATCCCTTGCTGACGGTGTCGAAAAAGGTGCCGTATTTCGCCGGCATGCGGCTCGCCGTTGAAATGTACCTGAATGAGAGAGGAAGCAGCACCACGTCGCGAGTAATTTGTAAATGTAAGGCGGCGACCGTCAAGCAGCGCATAGTCATAGAAATTAACAAAGGAATCAAGCGCCTCCGTGTTTGCTCCCGGAATGCGAAGCGGTAGATGAACCTTTGCTCCGCGCTGGTTGTAGTAGTTCACGATGCCAAGACGCATGGCATCGTGTTTAGGTTCGTCAAATCGCGCAGATTTCTCCGCAAACGTACCGGCCAACACACGCGAAGGTGCTCGTGCTACCGATGAAGTCTTGAACATGATGCTCAGAAAATTGCTAACAACTAACCATGATTTGCGGCGTCCTGAACTGTTCCTAGCGCTTCACGATCTCGACTCTCACCAAACAGTAGTTGAATGAAAGCGTGTTCCGCTTTGAGAGCAAACGGAAGATCCGGTGCCGATGTTTCGTCGAGGATACCATTCAGTTAGAAAATGGAGTAATAGAAACTCAAGAGATGCCCAGACATACCATGCCCTCCAATTGAACTGCGCGATGGAACTCCCGCATCATGGAGACTTCGAGCTGACCGCCGCCCCAACCATTAGTGTTCAGGTTCTTCAATACCTTGTTCAATCGTTCCGGAAGGAACGCCCAGAAGCCATAGAGAGGTCCGTAATCGAGAATTTGCTCTGGTACATGCACCGACCAGTGATGGTTTGGCTTCATTTTTTCGGCGCCATAAAGCTGTTGAAACAGAGTCAAGGACAGCTTAGCACTGACAGTGAAAGCTCACCTCCAAGAACTCCAAAAGGTAGTCTTGAAGCAAGCTTGTTGCTCGAGGGAGACCTTCAATTACACGTATTGAGCTTCCGACTAATATCTTCAGAGTCGTCGCTAGTCTAAGAAAATTATAATCTTCTCCATCTCGAAGCCGTTGAACCGGGAATTTCGGAGCGCGAGGCGCGCGAATTTTTTTATTTTCTGATGCCTTCGCTCGCTCGTAAGCCTTCAGCTTGGTTTTGTATTCTTTGGCGCTTGCAGGATACCGTTTTACGGCGTTTTCGTAATCGAGCTTTGCATCCTCCATCCAACGCTCCCATACAAGGGGGATCTGAGGGGACAGGTTAGATACTACACAATTTATCAATTGATAGCGGGTGATATTACCGCAAGCGCCAAAGGCCCTGTGGTTGCAAACTTGTACTCGTCTGCCGTCAATGAGCCACCCGCAGCTTCTCCAACACGCAGAGGAAGGGGACCGGCCCACAAAGGCGCTTCAAACTGCCGAGATTGAGCTGTAGTTATACTTGTGTGAAAACGACTCACACTTTCAAGGAATTCGTGAATGACGGCAAGTTCTCGAGGTGTTTGAGGGGTGTTTTCACGTAACGCTCCGCCTTGAATAAAACACGAAAACCATTGCTCCTTTGCGACACCTGTGATGAGAGAAATAAGCACCCTGCTGTGAATAGAGTGTGAGGACCCAACCCAACAATAGATTATGCATAGGGTCGACAACCGTGTAGCGAACAATGTCGAAATAATTCAAACGAGCAAATTCAGTCCAGCGAACACCGTGAGTGTTAAAGAAATCTTCCTTCTCTTGGTCAGTTGGTAGTTCATTATACTCCTTCGCTAACTGTCGATGTTCTTCTCCATCGCGTTTCGGGAATTCTACGAGATTATCAGTTTCCGCACTAAATTGGCAACGACTCGGTCACTTACCGTTCCGGCAAAGCTTGCACATGGCCGGGTGGTCTGCAATGATCAAAACCAGTGCTACCCGCACCCGAATTCCTGAAGATAAATCACTTGTTAATCATGATACAATGCGTGCTAGAGTCATATTACCGTCAGGGTGTTCCGGAGTTTTTATAACAATACCGTCCTCATGCAACATTATCAGGTCGTCAACAACTGGTCTTAAAAGATTTTGCAGTTGCACTGCAGTCGGTTCTTTTCGTCCAGTCATGCGACTGAGAATCAGATTATCAGTCCGATATCTGTAACAAGATGATGAGCATCCAAAATATTAACCAGGTAAACTCGCACGACGTCGCACTTTAAACTGGTCTCCAGGTTTTGAACACAGAACGACATCGCGCCGGAGGATCCACTAGAGGCAAAGCTACTCTTGCTTCGCTTGAACCTAGGGAACATTCAGCAATTGTCAGTAGTATCTGTTGAACAGCGTACCAGTCTAAACTAAAACTAACTCCCAGGCGAATCTCCTCATCCACACCGGGACCAAAGAAGAACGAGTGCCCGTTAGCATCTTTGATTGTCTTCCAAACCGCTGCGTCTTGCATGCACTTCAATTCACCTTCCACGACAGTCCGGTGCTTCCATGAATTAACTGCAGCGACCATACCAGGCCGCCTGAAAAAATCTTTCAGCCCTTCAGACAGCAGCTGAACCGGCGAAACCAACTGAGGTTTTCGTTTTTGAACTCGTGCGGGGTTGTCAGCAGTCTGCCAAGCAGCGCCGAACACTTCGGCATTGCATTCAGGACAAAAAGTATCCGACGCGACGTCTGGTTCAAGGACGTAATGACAGCGGAAGCAGGTAGGATTCACGACAAAATTATCCTTGATTTCGAACCGAGAAAATACCGTCTTCAGTGTCTCAGGGACCTTTATTGGGTCCACCATATTGCCGACAAAGCAGGTGAATAAAAATGCAGCGCAAACGAGAATCAACGCGGCCGCGCGGAATGTAACACGATGTTTGGTGTGCAGGAATGCGACCAGATACATCACACATCGGATGTACCATCGAGGGTGAAAATGATCCCGGGCTGTTAAAGCCTGCGACATGTCGACTGCGGGACGCGCTGGAACAGGGTCAACTCCGACGGGAGGAGGGGGTGCGGGATCTGATACAGCAGGAACAGCGGCAGCAGCGTTCGAAATAGCGGGAGGGGGGGTAGGAGTCCTAGCACCGCTGTCAGCCAGAAGTATCGAACACATAAATAATAGATACCGGGGCTCAGAAACATTGTCGTCGATGGCCGAAGATGCAGCGTCCGTTTCATCACTAGAGTCATGCCGAGTCAGCTCCGATTTGTCAATATGCGACTTGCGAGTGAAGGTAATACAATTTAGATATAGATTCTGGCTGAGACAGGGCTTGTGTTGGTCGTGTCGAACGAGTCCGGTGATATGCTGTCGCCATAGTCGGCTTTCCATGGTCCGCAACAGTGGAGGGGGGGACAGCTGAGCGGCTACCAGTGCCACGAGTCGCACCTCTTCCAGATCCGCGCTGTAATTTAATGGTCGCAGCTTGTCCGCTTCGAGTCGGTCCCGAGCTCGAAGTCGCGCGGCCTCGTCCACGACCGCCTCGGACAGCCGAAGGGATATTGGGGGCGGGGCCGAGATCTTTGAGAGGCGGAGCAGGCATTACGTTTGGCAAACAATGATGCCAACACCTCTATGACACCCAAATGACACCTTCGCAGTTGCTTCACAACCACTCAGAACGACGGAAACACTTGCGGCCGATATGTTTTGAAAACTCATAGATAGACTAAGGGACACTAACTACGTCTACTCAAAACTTCGCCTATGTCAGCCTACAGCCGTAGGCAAACCCTTCGCCTACGACCCCTCGGAATGCAGTGATCATACGGTTTTGCGTAGCTACTAGCGGGTGTGGGGCGTCGGCGTCAACGCACGTCCCGCTGGTTTCAATTAGAGGGAGGAAACCCACAGCGGGCACGGTGGCGGAGTCAAATGATCGCGGCAGCTTGCATTCTGTCTCAGATTCTCTCAATTTACTTGTTCTACTCCCAAAGGTATAGCTCAACGGCGGCTAACGTCCGGGCGGGGGCGGGACTTGATGCTGCCGATGTTGATGGGCAGCTGTCAAACCCCACCCAAAAAGGAAATCGCCTCCGACTTTTGCGCGAGCGCAGCAATATTTGCAGAAGTCTGAGTCCGTTGGGAACAATTCTCTCTGAGAATCTCGCGTAGAATTCGGGTAGAATGAGGCCGCATATCAAATGTTTTCTCCCTTCTCTCGTACCACTCATCATTTTCGGTGCCAAAGCCTGAAGGGCGAGGCGACGGTGCCTCTCCCGTCAGCCTCGGGGCCGACTCCCGAATCTGCAAACTGCTCCAGGAGGTCCGAAATTTGCAGGCTCGAGCTCGCTGGGGTACATATCAACAACAGTTTTTTTGGGCTTATTGGCTTGCCCTGCCCGGTTGCTACTACATAGCACTAAATCTCAAAGCTCCATGCAAATCAAATCATACTACTTATTTATGACAGTATATATGTAATACCAAAGCGCGTTCCACTGTTCCAGTGGGCGGTTGAGTACACTCCGCAAATATTATGTGGAATTGAATACAGTATTATCGACTCGTGGCTTTGTGAGATTCAGAGCGATGAGTCTTACATGCTCCTTTCTCACGGGTCGTCGACGCTGGGCATGCACCGTGCACGATAAGTAGTGGTGGAAGGCAGAGCAGTGACGCGTCAGATAGCGCGGGAATCGAGAGTCTAGCCGAATTCTCCCATCATTTGCTCGGTTTTAGCCTCGCATCAATTCTACCCGAATTCTACGCGAATTCTCAGAGAGAATTGTTCCCAACGGACTCAGTCTTCTCAATATTTGTGTGCGCACAATTTTGTGCGCGAATATTATGTAAGACGAGCTTTAGCTCCCTGCCTCCGGCACGGCCGACTCGCTGCGCTCGCCGGCCTCCCTCCGTTCGGTCACACAGCTTGTCGGGGCTGGCGCTCGCGACGTTTAGTACGATCTCAACATCTTGACATTGACCCCGTGATTTTCGGTCAAAAGTCACGCGACTGATGGCCTGGCCCTCTTTTCAAGTACAAGCTTAAGCACCCCGCCTTCGGCAGGGCCGGCTCGCTGCGCTCGCGTCCCTCCCTACGGCTGGTGCACAGCTTGTCGGGGCTCCGCCCCAAACCCCGCGGGTTTTTTCTTGCTGGATTGCGTGCCCTCGGCGCCGCACTACCGCTCGCTGCACTCGCGGTGCGTGGGAACCGGGAGCAACATCTCGACAGCCGGCAGCGTCATCTCGACATGGTCCCGTGGTTTCGTGTCAAATTCACGTTACTTTTCACGTGAGCTGATCCTTGTGTTTTCATGTTTCCTATAAACACAAGCTTAAGCACTCCGCCTTCGGCAGGGCCGGCTCGCTGCGCTCGCGTCCCTACCTACGGCTGGTGCACAGCTTGTCGGGGCTCCGCCCCAAACCCCGCGTTTTTTTCTTGCTGGATTGCGTGCCCTGCCGGCTGTCGAGATGTTGCATCCGGTTCCCACGAACCTTCCCGACGGCGCCGCGCACCGCGAGTGCAGCGAGCGGTAGTGCGGCGCCGAGGGCACGCAATCCAGCAAGAAAAAAACCCGCGGGGTTTGGGGCGGAGCCCCGACAAGCTGTGCACCAGCCGTAGGTAGGGACGCGAGCGCAGCGAGCCGGCCCTGCCGAAAGCGGGGTGCTTAAGCTTGTATAGGATAGGATAGGATATGGATCACGTGTCGGCGACACTGACACCACGTTCTCAACCTCCCAAGATGCGGCAGCATCCAAAAATCCGCCGTGACCTCTCTCGAGCCTTTTTAGTGGGACTTCCAGTGGGAGTCTTGATTTCATCCGGGTAAGATGCCCAATGCTGGATGTGCTTCCCGGCATTTCATTCTCATCTCGGAATCTATCTGTCTCCTCAATTGTGATACCTAAAGCCTGCTCTTCAACATGCTGAAGCCAAGTATCTATCCAAAATTGGGGAGGGACATCCGGAGGTCTTTGACCTGATACTGAATGCTCAGCGAGGAGGTGAAAATAAGAATTATATTTCCAAATGGTTTTCCGATTGCCAGATGTTGATTCAGGGCACAAGGGGCATTGCAGAGGTACATTGGTGCATGGCGAAGCTTCACTGAATGTTTTGGCAGGCTTATACAACATTTTGGCATAGTGGTATTCACAATTTGATACTATTTGAACTGAGGTGCTGTTTTTCTTGGTGCTTGAAGTCAATTGTGTATGACATCCATCAAGTCCACACCAGCCACAGGGTTCTGCACCGATTACAACTTCAGGGTGCAATTTAAAGTCCGGCTTATTGCGTATAGAATAGAGAATATGCTGGCCCACATGGTTGCGCATTCCAGCTATCTTGATGCTGGTACCACAAAGTTTGCATTGAACTGATGTCTTTGCATCCAGCTTGGGTTTCAACCGCACATGAGATGGTAGTTCCACGCAAAGGGATTTATGACCTAGTAAGAAATAATTAGACTCAGAGAGAAGATTGCTGTACACAAGATCACTGACCAACAGAATCACAGTAAGGTATGGATATATTGTTTATTTCAGGGAGATCATTGATTCGAGTTGCAATAGCATCACTGTCAGGGTCAAGCATAGCCCAGGCAAACTCTTCAGTATCCTCCAATTGCTGGCAATCAATGGCCCAAGTTGAGCTATCAGGATCGATAGGCTTGGTGCAAGAGGATATATTTCTGACGAAGGCAGTTCGAGGATCAGTTGCTTGTTTTTTGCTGGAGCTATTGCTTCAGCATTGATTTTGAGAAAGTTTTTCTTCCATTGCCATTTAGTTTTGTCCACAGACTGAGTCATCTCCATGACTCAAGCAGCAACAACGTCGCGCATGTTCTCAAGACACATTGTTTCGGGGTCCATACAGCGCGGTGTGTGCTTATCCTCTAGTCAAGGTTATTCTGGCTAATCCGACGAGCGTTTAGCGTCCCGTTATGCCCTTGTTTTCTCCGCCTTTCTCCGTAGTTCTCTTCCACGACGTCCAAACTGTTTTCTTGTGCCCCTCTCAAGCGCGCTCTGTTGCACTCCAAGTGCCTGAACACATCCCGTCTTCAAGTTTCAAGACTCACTGCTCGTTGTATAGCGCCGCTACCTCCCACTGATAGGACGACTCTCGTCCGTTGCCCGCAGCAACACCTCTACGCATCTCCGATGCTCCCATTCTGCGGGCGTCTTATACTCAACCACCCAGTACTACTCGCATGCCTACTTCATGGATTACCCCGCTATGTCGCTCGCAGATCGTAGGGAGCAGGGCCAGACGAATGTGTAGAAGTTATGTTCAATGTGTGTGTCTTTCTCGTTGTGTCTTCGTCGGTTCTCTTGAATTAAAGTTACGACATGTTATGTATTTTATCTCAGATGATCGTAAGCGATAGCGTCGTCATTGACATCTGGCGCGTCTGGGCGATTTAGGCGCGTATGCAGCGGTGAGTCGTGTCCCTCCCTGTTATGACGCTGGTTATGTCTTTCGGTGAGCGTATTCGGTCTTTTCCTGCCTTTCTTTATCATATCATTTATTCGCCATCTTTTTTTCCTGTCTAGCCTTCACCCACCATCATCGACATCAACTGCCTCACCTCCTCCTCCTTCTCTTCCCAATCGGCATTGGCGGGCGGCGGCGGCGTCTGCGACCATGCGGAGCTCATCTCCGTCGTACAACGAACCCCATCGGGCGGCTTGTCCGTGCCGCCGCCGCCTTTTCATCACCCGGGCGACAGGTGCGGTGCAGCGCATCCGAAAACACGCCTCACGGGCAGCCGTAACCAAGACCAGCGCCCGTTCTCGCTGTTCACTTTCTAGTATGCATTCGACCGGGTCCACTCAAGATCGCCGGTCTCCCCCCGAGCGTACTCCTTCAATCTCAGCTTTCGTCGCATCGGCGCACCCTCGAGGATTACTATGTACCTAGCTTTCCCCACTCATCAACACTTTATCAATCTGAGCTACCTGCCCTGCGTCGTTTTCTCTTCGCGACCTGTAATCCAGCCATATCAGATTCATTTCTCCAGCAAGAGACCCCGCGACGCTCAGTACACTCTCCTCAAACCTTCTCGACTTTGTCTGTGACAAGCAACGATTCTTCGACCTGCAACGTAATTCTTCGAACCAAGCACCGCGGTTCGCCTTGCCTCATTCCCAATCCGTTCCGGCCCTTTTGTCTCCTTTCCCCGCTCTTCCTGCCGCAATATCGACTGTTCCTTGGCTGGTGTTATCAGAATATAAACCGAGGTGGCTGGAAGCCGATAGAGATCGATCGGAACAAGAGCTGCTGGAGTGCAGGTGCAGGAGCACACGGAGGGGCACAAGAGAGAAAGACTCAGAGGTCAAGATGGGGGTTAAGAGTAAGAGTGATTGATTGTAGACCATACTCAACTACGGGAAGTATATAGATGTAGATAGATATCAAGCGATAAGGAACATCCCAACTTGGAATGATGCGAACGAACAAATTCATGTCCTGATACTCCCACCTTCGCAAAGAACGAGATATAGCCTACAAAGGAATAAAAGCAACAATAACCTGTTTGCGCAAAAGCCATACGAGCCACCAGGCGTGTGCGCAGCATATGGCTCCTAATTTTTGGACGTTTAAGCATCATACCTATATTGTATGCAACCTATCCGCACAGTGTGTAGTAGCTGTCATGGGCTTCCCCAAATGACCAGAATCCACGCGTAATTTATGGCATCAACAACAGTTTCTCTGCTTGAGTGGTCTCTCCCTCACTGTCTGGGTATTGCCCGTCATGAAGGTCCGCAGTTCATCACCGGGCTTTATCTAGATAAGCACAGATGGTCTTGATGTAGTTGTGAATAGAATGCCCAAGATCAGCAGCCATTGGAGCCATCGGCTGCGCACACGCCAAAAGCCACCAGATGGCTCGTATGGTTTTTGCGCAACCTCTCTAATAACGAATGTGCGAGAGCTCCCACCGAATAGCACATTCAGAAGACAGAAAGAACTATAGCAGTCATACCGAAAACAACGCCCAGGGCAGCGCAAACTGCAATCGAGACAATGGCTACAGTCCCCGTCGCCGAACGGTCGAAAAGACAGTTGCGCTACAATGGAGAAGTCGGCGAGAACAAGTTTAGTCTCCGCAACCCTGCTATAATTGGTCGCCCAAATGTGCGATCCATGTGGAAGCCCATGAGCTTTCACCTGGTGATGACCAGATCCTGCGTGCATAGCAGCGCATTGGCCATTAGATACCTAGAAAAAATACCAGCGAAAATTGGCTCCAGTATCCAAGTGAACAATAAAATCTGGATGTGGTATGCTGTGTGCGCAAGTACAGCACAGCAGGTGGAGCAGCAATGTTGGCTCCCACCTATCCCAAGAGACCACAGCTTGCAGTGCAGTGGTTAGGATTGGAAGTTCGTGGTGTGTTCTGCCGAACGGTAAGGGTTGTGATCCTGTGATGGAAAGGAAGAGGTCGGCAGAATGAATATGGAAGCTGATGTTGGTAGGAATTGTCGTGCAAGGGGAAGTGAACCGGCAATGGCTGTACACCAGAGGAGCACCGTTGGAATCCGCGGAACAGCAGGACAATTGAGGTAAATAATAACCTCCTCGAGGGTGAGAATGCTGGGGATGATGGATGGATCATGGAAGGAAACAATTCCTTTACCCAGTGAAGATCCAGAGAGAGGTCGAAGCGGCACACAGTGTGGGAGAACTGAGCACAGTGTGTGGGAAAGAACTTTCGGAGAGTCATCGGGATGAGCAGGTCATGTGCACGGACACTTGACATCCGTGAGAGGTCTGTACAGCAGCGTGAGAACCAGTAGATGCTGTAGAGATAAGAGTGTCGAGGCTGCAGTGTAAGGGAGGCTCGAGAGGAAGACCTAGGAAGAACAGCAAAGAGTCGAGGTGGATGCGAGGATGGCGTAGATCAGGATGAGCAGTGGAAGTAACGAGTGGATGGTAAGATTCCGAAGGCACGCCGGAGCAAGCCGCTCTCGCATCAAGCTCAGGCGCTAGGGCGCGGGGTCCATAACCTCTCAGAATATAAACCGAGGTGGCTGGAAGCCGATAGAGCTCGATCGGAACAAGAGCTGCTGGAGTGCAGGTGCAGGAGCACACGGAGGGGCACAAGAGAGAAAGACTCAGAGGTCAAGATGGGGGTTAAGAGTAAGAGTGATTGATTGTAGACCATACTCAACTACGGGAAGTATATAGATGTAGATAGATATCAAGCGATAAGGAACATCCCAACTTGGAATGATGCGAACGAACAAATTCATGTCCTGATAGGTGTCGGACTGCCGGTTATATACATGTACTTAGTGCTCATTCTTATTGCAATCTATGATTTGTTTCGCATTTTTATTGTGTGTACTTTGACGACTTTGAGCACTATATGTACGGCGGTCTCTGGCGGTCTTTGGCGCAGTTTCAGTTTTTCCTGATGGGCAAGATTGTCGAAATTGGTCTCGACGCGACATGTAAGTTGTTCACTTGAGTAGTCCGATAAGATTGCAACTTATTAATACTTCCGTTAGATAGCACAAATTCAAAGCACCTCGAACTTTATACTGTGTTGGGCGAGTACGACAATGCCGGCTTCCCGCTGTCGTATTGCCTTCTTTCGACTACGGGCGCGATCGAGATCGGGAAGCGCAAACGTGCGCTGGAGGCTTGGGCGCGCAAACTACGCGACAAATGTGGTGTCTTACCAAAGTTTGTTCACACTGACAAGGATTTGGCCGAAATCAAAGCAGCCAAGGATATCTGGAACGCAAAAATCCAGCTGTGTTGGTGGCATCTTCGCAAAGCCGTACGAACACGGTTGAAAACCAATAAATTAGCAACAACACCATACAATCCGTCTCGTGCTCATGCCGAGTTCAACTTCATCGACGTCACTTTCCGGCCCTATGGCCGCCCGGATACTACGGAGCACGAGGGCGGATTCATGGCAGATTCTGAAAACACACCTGCAGGATGAGCAGCCGATCCGAATTCTATCACCATAAAAATTCCGGCAACACAGTCCGACCCGAGACCGCTTGCGGATGTGAAAAATACTCCAAATTCCTCCCTTCCCGCTATTCCGGCAGCCACGAATCCGGAAAACAATGAAGATACTCAAAGCCGACGAATTTTCTGTCCTGAAGAATTCCGTGAACCGATTATAAACCTCGTGGAAACTCATCTGTGCGCTCACCCGTTGATTCCCGGCTATTCCCACCCCAGTTCAGAAGGAATTCGTGCTTGGGCTGTACGTGAAATATACACCTTCTGCTTCAGGCATGACTTGCGCGAGGTGTGGGCTTACCTTTGGGAAAATTGGTACCGGTGCGGGCGATGGGAGTTATGGGCGCGCGCCGAACATCCAGAAATCCCACGGTTGAAAACAACTATGATGGTTGAAAGCCAGTACGTGTCTGTCTTATTTTTCTGGATGAAAACTCATGCTTAATTGTTTAGCTGGCGATAAATCAAGAAGGATTACTTGCACCACTTCCACAAACCTCGGCTTGACCTTCTGGTATGGATTTTAGTGGTGAAACTCGCCCCTCACTATTATCGGCGGCTCGACAAGATATTCAACCCCGATGGCCGATACCGGGACCTTGCGTCTTGGCGCAAAGACTTCAAAACCGAACGGAAGAGGTGCGAAACTACACCTTCCCATCAACGACAAATACAGACCCAATGTTGTCAAGTGGGTCTGTACTTGCCCTTACTTCGCTAAGAGCCGGTTTCTGGTGTGTAAACACCTTGTTCAAGCTGGTGAGAAGGTGCATCCTTCATTTTTTCGGCATGTGGTTCGTAATAGAACCGTCCCGTTCTGGTCGCATCAGCTGCTCAAGCCGCTGGACCCAGAATTGGCGACGAACCCTGCTCCTCACGCTGTTGAGATTTTTTCTCACTAGCCTGCCGACAACGCTGTGGATTCGGACGACGAAGATGGGATGGATATGGGTTCCGAGGACGAGGAGATGCCTGGTTGGACTCCAGCAGAACGTCTAACCTTCGATGAACGGCTCACATCTCTTGTTGGTACCCTCCGAGATTTTGCTGATGCTATGGAGTATCAGCGACAATTTCAAGATTCTCGCATGCTCAACACTGTGGAGCGCGAAGGAGCTTCACTATTTCGGCTGGCTGATAGCTGTTTCAGCCGCGAGCGCCGTGCCAATTCTACAAGAGGACCTCAGCCCGCAACATGGGAACGCTCAACGTGAAATAGGCGGCGCGAACCCAACACTCGAAGGCGGAAAAATCGGTCATTCCGAGGCTTTTCTCACTGCCGAAAACGCGTTTTCCCGGCCGAGGGACTTCCCCTTGGAGAAGGGAGAACAATGACCCACCGTGGGAATCTGGACCGTTTTGCCATCACCCTCGGAATGGAGAAGTTCCCTATTTCATAATCTTCATAGTCTGGGAAACCCAGACGTTTATACGCAATCCGTGAGGGCGCGGAGCTCCTTCCTAATCTGTAATTACAATGACAGCTTTTGACGTCTGATTGATTTTGAAGGGTGATGGGAAAAAACGCGTATAAACGTCTGGGCCACTTTCCTTAAGTCACCTACCATAACCCTCGGGCCGGCGCCTTGACGCTTGACCACCTTTCGCTCGCGTCCGCCGCCATTTGCACGATGATACCCCCATAGGGTGGTAACCGCCACCCTGGTCTCCGCGAGTGCTCCCAAAACCTCTTGGACGATGCGGCGCGGCGCGCAGGCATCAAATACAGCTAAATACAGGTCTCAACTTATACAGAGGATCGACAAGATGGCGGGCCCAGATGATAATGATCAGGATTGATGCGAGGCAGGTTGAGTTGTTGTGAGGCAGTTAAACGCATTGTGAGGCACATTGGCGTCGAAAGGCGACACATCCTATTTGGGTATCTGCCTCATTTTGTGCGAGGGCTTGGAAAGATTTATCAGCATATTTTTTTGCCTTATGTAAAGATTCAATATTATTTCGAAGTTCGGTGCGATTATAGAAACGTAGCAAAGACCGAAGTGAAGTCAAAGGCCTCAAAATACGCGTTCATTTCCATGCAAGTATCTCCTTACATTAGTATTGTACTTGGTAGCTATGTACTATTGCAATGAGCTTTCTAGCTACTGGCCACAACCCATCTCGATGCAAGATATCACAAAAACAAAGTAGAAAAACGCACCGAAGTCGAGACACGATGGAGGGCGCATCGCCAGCAAATACAACAGCGGCAAAGGCACCTAGGAGGCGCATGTGTTGCTGTTTTTGTATGACAGAAATGAGACAGGTAAAAAAAAGAATTTGCTTGATAACACACCAGGCCAAGCTCCTTCTCAACCACCTCCGACCCCATGCCTCCTAAACTACCTAGGATACACTGACTATCATTGTCGACTGTCGTCTTGCATTTGCCGGGTGTCGCCGCAGGCCGACAAAATTCGATAGCCAAAAAAGGTGATGCGTTAGTAAGCATAGTTACCGGCGGATTGCGTACATACCGATATCAAGTGTCTCAGTCGTCATCGCCCCTTTTGTTCGTCGAAGTGGGGGGGCAGAAAGGTGGGATGGCGGGCTGGACGCTGCGACATGGTGGGGAGAAAAGAGAAAGGTTTGACAGCGAGAGCGCCAGCAGTCGGAAAGCATGATCCGTGACATAACATAACTCAAAACGGCATGTGCCGCACTTTGCGGCAATGTGCCGCACAATGCGTTTACCTGCCTCACATCGACGGAATCTGCCTCGCATCAATCCTGATCTTTATCATCTGGGCCCGCCATCTTGTATATCCTCACTTATACACGACATAATGGCAGATTTTCACCGAATTACAAACATATGGATGTACCAGGGTGCTAGCTAAGACTTTAATTATATGTTGAATGGATTTGCAGCCTCCCAGAGGCAAAAGAACGCGCAAGGAAGGGTTATGGTAGGTCGCCCAAGGAAAGTGGCCCAGACCTTCCTAAGTCCCCGCTCCCATCATGACCAAAATCAATCAAACGTCAAAAGCTGTCATTAGTGTTACCGATTAGGAAACATATCCGCCTCTGCACTACGCCCACTAGGACTACGCAGGAAGGTCTGGGTTTCCGAGACTAAATCTTCATTCTTTTCCTCTGGCAATATTCACATATCAATTAGCTTCGAACTTACGAAGACGCGGACAATGATACTCCAGCATCCGGCTCACCGCTGAACTCCGGTTCCAGCTCGCGCCCATCTCCCCGTCTTCATTCCAGGTCTGGGATACCTGCTGCTCCACATGCCGGGATAGCGAGAGCTGCTGCCCGATTTCGCAATGTTTCCCAGTCGCTCGATTTCTCGGATTCTGGGAATGTTGGCGCTGTGATCCAAACTGTCGAAGACGAGATGACATGAGCAGCCCAATACCGTCCCGGCAGCAAACAGACATGATCGGATATTGGACAGTCAGTACACGCTCCTTGCGCAATACACACACTACTCCTAACAATGCCCGTTCATCTAGCTAATCATGGGAAGTCAACGTGGCCGAGGATTTATCCTGTACAATTTCAATCAATTCGTCTGTCACGGGGTCACAGGCCTGCGGATTGACGAATATTTTCGCGCCTGTCACAGGTCACCAGGGCCGGAGACGAATGTGACAAACAAGTCGAAAAATGGCTGAAAAATAGGTGAAAATACGAATTTTTCTTCTGCGCGCCAAGTGGCGCGCTAATCTGGCTCGATTCGTCGCCCGCTGCGGGATGGCGCGTCAAACACGGATCTAGGCGTGGTTTTGCCGTGATGTGCAAAATAATGATTTTGGTTCTGTTTTGCATAAATTTTTCTGCCTTTGGCCCCTTGTCTGCAGGTGCTAACAGCTCCGGTTCAATGCTCTGCAGCATTCTGCCCAGCAATAGCTAGTTCTTGGCCGGTATTGACGAAAATCTTGCCAGTGTCACGGTCGATCCGGGCCAAAAACGAATGTCCTTTTTCGTTCCGAGGTGTCACAGGTCACAGGCCGGGCGAATTGATCGAAATTCTACAGTCGTCTGTTCTGCGATTACGCTCCTATTCAAGCGACATCTGTTCCATCTGAACGGGTTTTCTTTTCATCTGCCGAGACTGATACCAAGTGTAAGGATTTATGTAATGCAGCCAGCCTTGCACCACTACCACTCCACCAAAAGGGAGCAATGTCAAGCTCGGCTTGATATGTGGCTGGCAGTATATATACTGGATAATGTCCTATTATGACACCAAGCGGCGCAATCGGGGCTATGAGATGAAGACGCTCATATTATTGCACGCAACGCGGACGGAACCGAGAATGCAAAAGGAAAGATCACTCATTACGTAGAGTTGATCATCACTGTTGGTACCCATGCTGAGCGACAGAGGTTCCTCGTAACGGAACTCGGCAAGGCCCGAGTATTCATTGGGTATGATTGGTTATTTAAGCACAACCCCGAGGTCATTCAAATTGACAGGGGGTGTGACGCGTGACACCTCCAAACCGGCAGAATTTTGCGTGACCGAACGAAAAATTTCGGCGAAAAACGCAAAATTAGGCCTTTTTAGCACGTTTTGGGGCATTTTCGAGGCAGCGTGACGAATTTTTGGTCGACAATGGCCTCGGTGACGCTAGGGCTTGCACCCGTCCGTCTTTGTGACGGGACGGACGGACGCGGGATCTGATGCCACCCCCCAAAAAAACCCCCCCAAAAACAAAGTTCCAGAAATAGGCTGTTCTATTTTTAGGGGTGGCATCAGATGGCGCCGTCACTGTTTTTGCTCAGGTGACCGTGGAGCGGGTTCAAATCACATTTTGTACCAGTTTTTTGGATTTTGAATTGGTAGCGAAATCAAAATCATTGGTTCAAAATTTTTCATCACTTGCTAATGGCAAGCTAATGAGCTCTAATGACTACTTCTCAAACCAGGGAAATTGTTCTATAAATAGTTTCATGAAAAGGGTATATAAGGAAGGCAATCTACCTTTCATGGTCCATTGGTCCCTAGCTCTTTTATTCAATAATCTTCCCCAAAAGCGCCCTTACCATCTCCGTGACTTCACTCACTCTCAACTTGGTCTGACTCTCAACGACATATATGTCCGGTCACGGTAACGGTGGGAAGGTGAGCAAGATGTATGTTCAGCCCGTGGCGCTGAGTACTGATTTCGGTGCGTGCCGTCGTGGGTAGGGCCTCGGCAAGGGCAAGGGTGGAGCCAGGCGCCACCGCAAGATTCTTCGTGACAACATCCAGGGTGAGTTATCGACGCCCTCTTCGTTCGTCGTGTGGTGACACGTCCGCGATAGGCATAACCAAGCCCGCCATCCGTCGCCTTGCTCGGCGCGGAGGTGTGAAGCGTATCTCGGGGCTCATTTACGAGGAGACGCGCGGTGTGCTCAAAATATGTCTCGAGACTGTGATACGCGATTCAGTAACATACACCGAGCACGCAAAGCGGCGCGTAGCCCTGATTCTCGTCTTTATAACAGCATCTGACTCGTTTCGACGCTTACAGAAAGACTGTAACCGCTCTCGATGTTGTGTACGCCTTGAAGCGCTCTGGACGCACACTCTACGGGTTCGGCACGTGAGTTTTCCTAGGTGGCTTGGTCAGTATATCCGCACCTGCAGATCATGGTATTTTTATGTATTTGTATTATGATCCGAGGTACTGTAATACTTACTTGAATGTATGTACATACATACTCTGCACTAACGCATACATTTTGGCATCCACCAAGTTGGTTCCCCGCTAAAATTGCACACCTCGGCAATGGGCTTCCACGATAAGAAATTTCCTAATTTAGGAGAGGGGGAGGGGGGTACCCTTGGCCTTGAAAAAAAAGTTTTATATGATTTTTTTGGAACCACTTCCCGGACGGTTCCTGAGCTGGTTTTCGACTTTAAGAATACTTTGTATAACGATTTTGTGGGCTCGGATCAGCGCTTACGCACACTGTTGATATTTGATTGTATTTGTTCGCGGTGATCAAGGCAGACACTCGCAACAAAACCTGGAAAAATCGCCAGAGCTACCCGGCCACTCGATCGACTATGGTTCTTCGGTGAGTCGTAGAAAGTGTTCGTGTTTGAATTCTGATATTGAATTGTTCGAAGCCGCCCAGACGGAGAGGATCACTCTGAACCAGAGGATGAAGCGCAGTCTGAGGACGACGATCAAGCTCCTCCCCGTGCTGTCACACGGCGTGTTAAGCGTCAGGTCATTTTAGAGACAGAGTCGGAAGGGAGCTCGGATGAGGTAAACAAGATCCGGAAAATTACACAAGAGATCGACGATGCTGGGTTTCCTCTCACATGGGACGAAGACAAGAAATACGACTTGGAGTATTTTGATGACCCTCTTCCGCCGACCCTCCAGGATAAATCTGTCGAGGAAGGGCTTCGTTCTTCGCTTATGGGAAAAGCCTCCCTCCTTCGTCTCGCTCCCGACATTCAACATCATGCAGGCAATTTACCAGATGAGAGGGCGGCGCCCTCAACGGCCGTGGAAGCAGCTGAAGGCCCAATGACGGAGACGACGGCAGCAAACGTGCCGATAACGAACCCAGCGGCAGCGAATGCAGCGGCCGCAGCTTCAGCGGCAGCAACGGCAACTGCGATGGATTTCCCGAAGCTGCGAAAACGTACCAAGCGAAATCTCACAGAAGAACTTGAATGCATTTGCGGGCAGGAGGTGACGGAGCAGCAACGCCAATCATCCGCGTTGCAGTGCACCAGAGCCGGATGCGAGACGATTTGGGTATGGGTTTGACATCTTGCATCGTTTCTGACTTAACAGTTTCTCGGTTCCATGCCGAGTGTGCAGACGCGAGCAGTCGGAAGGGATGGGTATGTGAGTCTTGTAGAGGTGCGAAAAAGCGAAGATAAGCCAGTAGAAAGTGTTTGTTGAACATAGTACAATGTTTTATGAAAGTCTTGCGGTAAACGGCGTTGGACTGGCGCAGAGAGAGCTGAGAAGGAGTGGGCGAAGAGCAAGAAAGACTCGAGAAAGACGCGGAGATGCGCTGGCGCGTGCGAGTGATTGATTGCTTCCCCAAAAGGAAATTCCCCCATATAGAGGGGGGGAGGGGGTCCCCGAACTCGCTGAGAAAAAGATATCACCTAAAAGTTTTTTTTCTGGGCCTCGGCCGACCCCCCCTCCCCTCCTCCTCCTATATCGGGAAGGATATTCCCACGGCCCGGGCGGCCCGATGGTGCCGCTTTGATGCGCGCGCGCAGAGTTACCGTATTTTTGCATAGCAACAGGGACAGCGACAGTACATCATCTAATTTTTCTTCCCCTTCCCCGGCCGTGGCCCTCAGCCGTCGACTGAATAGCAGTTTCCAATTTGTTGAGGGCTTTTTGTAGCGCCGCCTTGGAACATACAATCCGCTTGATTAATGCTCCCAACTTATCGCTGCCCTGGTAATTGTGTGGATGATTTCCGTTGGATTTGTGATTCAAAATTACACACCATGTATTCATGGATTTTGCGGAGTCTTGCAAATTGTTGCTCAAGACGATCTGATCCCAAATATAGCGGCATTTGGCGCACGCTTGACACATTCTGAGGTAGCCTTTTTCGAATATCCAAGGAAAGGACAGCCAAGACCTCTGAGGCAAGGTTATTGGCATTTTTTGAAGGCAAATGGGTTCACTTACAGGCGTGGGTACGGGAAGTCAAGGGCACACCGTGGGAGCGCGAATATCAGGCGACCCAAAGTTTCGTTTTTATTGTAAATATCGGGGCACAAAATAAGGCGGCCCGATACTTGCCGTATCATGCCGAGTTATCACATATCAGGCGGCCGTTTGTGCCATTTTCCCCGATTGGACCGCCCAATATGGCAAGTATCGGGCGGCCTTATTTTGTGCCCCGATATTTATTGGATATTTACAAAGTATGTTTGTAATGCCGGTGCCCGGCTTACAGAAAAGGGAGCTTGCGTGAATTCCGTGTTCTTGAGACCATATTTCAGTATGTACTGAACAATTCTATCATGAATCCTCGAATACAAATTCGCTAAGGTCCATTCCCTATGTATCCAAAGTAAAACCAAGCTGTGCTCGGCGCATCAAATCTGCTTCTGCTCAGTGGAAAAGGGGTACGAAATGCAACTCCGGACAATTTTTTGACCCGAGAAATGGCCACAAAAGAAAGACCCGAGGAAAAATCTCTGGGCCCAAGGTCAATGACCGCTTGTTTCAGCGTTAGTCCTTGACTCTTGTGGATTTTGATTGCCCAAGCTGCTGTTAAGGGGAGTTGTGTTGTGTTCTTGATCATGACTTCCCCATCTTATCCTCACCTTGCAGTAACAGGGACAATTCGAACCCAACTCGGATCAATACCCTGGAGTGGATCAAATTTCATTCAATTGGGGGGTTTTACTCATAGACAATACCTGAATGACCGCCATCATCACATGAAACAAACACGACCGCTGCGAGTTTCAATTGTGGGTTTGATCCTGGCAGAAACCAGATCTTTTTGACTACCCCTTGAGCACCATTGACGAAGAATTATTAGTTGCGGCTTGGCAAGTATCTCCACCAGATACCGTTTGATGTCCAAACATTGCGAGTGGTCATGACCCGAGCTCCTTCAGCAATAGGCACCTCTTGCTACAACCCATCAGCGTCCTCTTCAGAAGTCTTGCTAGCTTCACGGCTATTGTGCTATGCAAAACAGCGAGTGTTCCATCCATCGTTTTCGGTCACGCCGAACCTGGGCAGCTCTTGCTGGTGAAGCTTTCAGAAACTCAGGATTAGTGGTTGGCATTAAGGGCTACACATATTATCATAGAATCTTGGATGGTATAAAGGTTCAATACGTACAATGCTGACCAGAGAGTTTCAAAGACCACAAATAGTTCTCAGAGAGTGTCCAGGGATATCCAAGTAGGGGCCTCCTTTACTCCAGAGTATTTCACTAATAGAAGTAAGTCACTGCAAGGCAGTGCCAGGAGAATATCCCGAAGCTTATTGACGCTCTTTAAAACCCCTTTTCCGCTTCATGCAGGTGGAAGTGATAATTTTGGCGTAGTTGAAACTTAAGCAACTAGACACCACACTATGTAAGAGGTCTGAGGCAGCGGCAGACTAAGGCCACGCAGGTAGACTTCACACAGACGAGATTCACACCAAGTAGCTATGGCCCTGATCGGTGTCACTAGTGCACTGCCTTCTCAGGCAGTCTCCGCCAAAACGATGGCAGATCAAGGCAGAGGTCTGCCCCAATGTCGTCATTTGGGTGGAGTCTGCCATGGTCTGCCTGAAAAGGCGAGGGTTCTCGAGGCCGTAGGCGGCCGTGAGAGCAGGGGAAGACGAGAGGGAGAGCACGAAGACTCGAAAAGCTTTGACAGCTGTCGATGTGGCAGGTGTGCGATGCCAGCACTGATGGCGTACCCGTGGGAGATCAGAGCTGATGGCGTACCCGTGGGAGATCAGCTGCCAGAACTCAGCACAGCCATACGCTTGCCGGGATTCTCAGACAAAAGGGGGGAGCAAGCTCCCCCAATAAAAACGAAACTTTGGGTCGCCTGATATTCGCGCTCCCACGGTGTGGGAAAAGCAGTGAGCTGTGTTGCCAAACAAGGATAAATCTGATGGACCCATAGGGCGGCAAGCTTGTTCCCGGAGCGGCTGACTGCGGCTGGCTGCCGCAAGTGCTGAAATTTCGTCATAAACTGCTTACCGGGGTATACATACTTTGAGCTACATTTGGTGTCAATTGCTGGGCAAAATTGTAAGAAACACACAAGACACAAGAAATACGCCCTTTTGGGCCACCTCTTAGCCCCGAACATGACTTTCGAAGGATTTTTCCGAATTACATCACAGTATCTCATGTTAATGTCCCACGTAGCACGTGATCTTTCCACTGCCGTCATCTCTCAGATTCTCTGCCAAGGGCATACTCTGGGTATGGGCAATTGCTCCGAGGAAGATCGTGCGCTGACTAATCAACTTTCCCACAGATTTTGTGGTACACGCTCGAGCGAAAAGGCATACCCTGAGGCCTGTCCCGAGACGTATGCCTTATGACAGTGACGACTGTAATAGTAATAGAAGACTCACGGACAAAGGCGGCACGATACATGCGAAAATAAAGGTCTATCTGGTTGCTTGCGTGCAATTCTGTGGGTTTCGGTGCCGTAGCAGGTGCAGAACACGCGTGAGCACCCTGAACAAACTTTAAGTACTAGACATCCGTGGCCTCTGGCTTCGAGAATTTGTTGAGCAAAGAGCGCAAGTTGGGAGGAGGGTTGGGCCAGCAGTCAAGCAGGTGGGTTGGCGGGGATGAGATTGGGGGTAAGTCGTCTCGATGCATATACAGTTTTTCACCGGTCACTGAGACAAACCGGTCAATGAGACAAACGGCTTGAACACCGGCAGATCTGGTTGTTCATGCGGAATTTTTTTAATTGTGGTTCATTTATCTTCTGTCTACCCTCCCCGGACATGTTTCGATGATAGTACTCTATTTGCGTCGTCGAGAAATTGATCTTTGAAGACAGCCCAAATCCGTGAATTTTGAAAGCAGAGAAATGAATTGAAAATAGATATAAACAATTGATTTTCTCTACGGGGAGCATTTGTAAGGTATATAAGTGCTCAATACCACATCCAGTCATCCAACAAGTCCTTGTTCCCGCACAGAAATACAGAAAAAAACGACATTGCCTCAGATTGTATGCAGATGGTTGGAGCCATAACTTACTGGGTGAAATTAAAAGTTTAAAAGTTCAGGGTAGGTCCTAGATCTCTCCTCATTCTTTCTATCACCCGAAATGTGTTTCAGAGAATGTGTGATTAAAAGGCCGCGATTGATTTTTAATTTCCATTTTTGGTATGTTTGATGTGGGGAGACAACGAGTCGGGAGCAGCCAAGCCTCAGGCCCTGTAAGGAGCCCACAGGGACAGAGTCCCCAGAGGCAAAGCCTGGGAGATGCAAATATTTGTGACCTGCTGCATTAATTACTCACTTAATTTATAGGACCTCTCTCCTTGAACCTGAGCATGCCACTCCATTTCTACGGAACTTTCTTCCCCTTCACAATGTCCCATACTTATGCTCAGTAAATCCACAAGGAATCCAGGCAAGCTCCCCCTCCTGTAGGCCGGGCACCGGCATACACAACCTACGTAGGACAAAGCTTTGCAAGGTGTTCTATCAACTCCCTACCAATATCCTGAGCACACTCCATAATCTCCTCCCAGTCTTGGGGAACGCATTTACTAATCCATTGCGTCACTTTATCGGGGTGAAAGATCAGAAGATTTCTACGGATAGCCCGCTTCTTCTGCGTAATTGTCATATTTCCATCGAACAGAAACCATGCTACGGAGGCTTCAATCCCATTCTTGAGGATTGGCCAGGGAACATGCCGCTTTTCGAGCAGAAACCGTAACGGTGTTGCTTGAAGCAGCCCCCATTTCTGTTCATATATGTCGCGCTTCTCGATGATGTTGTCAGAGTCCCAGTTCTCCCATGCTTGAAGCGATAGAGAGCGTGGAACTGGATCGTCACAATCTGAATGTATGTGAGAGAAGTATTAGGGCCTTCTTCGGAGTATTAGGCACCAACCTGTCAGTGGATAGGACTCTGGGGACAAATTGGGACATGTACACCGATCCATTGGCATTGCAGCTGCATCAGATCATGTGGCGTTAGAAAAAGAAGCCGTCAAAGTTCCAAAGCTCACGCGGCTCGTCGACGTCCATGGGACTGAAGCAGTTGGATATGGGACTATCAATATCCATTGGCGATGTAGGGTAGCATCCAGTCCAGCTTGTTCCCAGAGGGGATGGAAAGGGGCTGTCCCGGCCCAGGCCATAATTCTCCGGCAAAACGTGCATCTTGTTTGTGGGTCGCAGACCTGGGTCTTTGAAATGGTTTTCGCCCCACTTATGTTTCTCTCGGAGGATATTACTCCGCGCCGATTGAATGGTTTTCTTTGAAAAATGCGGCTTGACATGAACTCCTGTCCGCTATCATACAATGTATGGAGCGGCCGTCATTGTCGTCTACATCTATAGCCAAAAAAATGAGATTGTTTTCTTGTACAGTAGTATTCCATCACTGTGCAAAGGAAGGGTCATGAAATTCATGATGTTGTTGGCCATGAAAATCCTAACATTATGTCCAGGAATTCATGATGAATCGCCTGGAAATTGCTAACGAAACATCATGAATTGAAAGTATGTTTTCATGATGATTATGGGGCTCTTCATGACGTTTTTTCATGATGTTTTATCAAGTATTTCAGAACAAAATATCATGAAACGAGAGCGGTGCAAAGCAAATAAATAACCACCAACCTCATACCACCAACCTCAGATGCCACCAGCCGGCATCGAACTCAAGACCGCCCTGTGACATGCTACAGTATATCACGTTGAGAGTACTACTGGTAGACTAAGTGGGAATTATAAAGTTTGTTAGCTTCGCCAATATATAGATGTATCATGTCATACTGCACAGTCTCAAGTTGTTCATCCCCGTTCTCCTCATTTGTTTCTGATTTTCAGCAGTGTGCACTTGATAGAGACCAGAGACCGACTGATACCATTTATTGGCTTTATTATTGATATTATCACCCTACCCACTTAACTCTTGGTGGACTTAGCCAGAAAAAATCGCTCGGTTCTTTATGACGAAAATTCGTGATGTTTTGTCATGAATTCATAATCTTGCAAAAATGAGCTTCTGAGCATCATGAAACCCCCCTTGAAATTCATGGTGTGCTTCATGACAAAACATCATGAAACCTGAAATTCATGACAGTTTGCATGAATTTCATGATGTATACTTTGCACAGTGCATTCTCATCAAGCTTTAATCGTAAATCTGCTGCTAAATCTCACCTTTAGCAACGGCTTTATCTGCAAGAAATCCCATCTCGGGATGGCCAGCATTGAGAGCTTCATTGTCCTTTGAGGTATGTTGCCGCTTGCACTGAGGGCAATGACACTGTGGAGTTTGGATCGATTTCGAGGCTTTCTCCGCCACCTTCTTGACAGTTTTGCGTGCAGCTGAGGTGTGCGCAGAGAGAGTCGATGAAGGTTGAGGAATCCTCGCTCGCCACACATTTGGGGCAGCTCATTTGGGTGGGACATAGAAGAAGGGTATCACATAAAATGATTTTTTGTATCGCACGCTGTTGGCCGGCATTGAAATAAATTGGCTTTACTTGCACTTTGCATTTGTGTTGGATTGATCTACATTGAGATTGACGGTCTATAAGTACGCCTGATTTACCTCCCCGAACACACACACACACACACACACACACACACACACACACACGTCGTAGGAGCTGTTACTTAAGTAGTTGAATTTGAGTACAGACTTTGTCTCTACTCTTTCTAGTTTGATTTCGTGCATCCTTTCAGCGATCACGTAAGTTAGTATCACAGTGCTAAAGCAAAGCACTTCAAGCAGTCGCCAGATGGGCTGCGGTGTTCCATTGTGAAGGAACCTTCTCTCGATTGGAGAGTCGGACTCCATTCCGGACCGCGAAGCTGATTTTGGTCGAGAGAGGCAGCAAAAGGGAGGGTGTCGATGTCTGGGCGGGTATTGGGAGCACACGGGGTATCAATAGCCGCAGGAGGGAAAATAGGAGAGTGACGACTTCGCGGGTAGCTGAATTTGTATGTCGCAGAGAAGACGATGGTCGAGTTGTGAATCCTCGCAATCTCTTGGTATATCGTGAATTGAGTTGGATCTATAAATCCGAGGTGAGAATCCGGCGAAGTTGAAAAGAAGTGGACGTACCGAGACTGTCTGAAATGGTCTCCCAGTACTCCGGGACAAGCAACGTACTATAGAGACAGCCATCAACAGAGACGTCGATGACTGGAGCTAGCAAAGTAGTCTCCTTGTGGACGATACGATCACCGGCGAAAAACACCGTGAAGCGGGATTCCGCGATGACTGAGTCGCAGCGCGATATAAAAGTCACCGTCGGGTTAATGGAACGGAGACAGCGCGGACGGCCAGAGACGTGAAGGCCATCATCTGCTTCAAGCCACATAGGTCCCGCTGAAGAAAAGTCTTCTACATCGGGCGAGGGTAGCGTTTTCGGCAAAATGTCAATGAACACAACGGTATGAGCAGTGAATCGTTGTCCTGGGGTTAATGGAGACTCGGGGGATGTGCGTGAGCTGTCGCTGGATGCGGACGAGTCGGAATAGGCGGGTTGACGAAAGGGAGACAACAAATGGAGGACTACGACGAGTTAGAACTCGGAACTGCATGAAACGTGAAGAGCACGCACGTCCTTTACCGTCACATGACTCCCGCAGCTGTTGAAAACGACTCCCGACCTGTTTCGCTGTGCGCCGCCTCCCGGTGGTTTGGAGAATGTAGTCCGAGATGAAGCGATTGCGACGCGGAAAGCGCCCGAGCATCCTTGTCTCCAAAGAGTCATCCGGTTGATAGTTCCCGAGGCCTGTAGCCGTCAATGACAAATCGCATAAAAAAATGGCGGTGCACCGAGCCTCACCTTCGATTAGAGCGGCTTCGAGGTCGGGTGGCCAGACGGTCTCTCCACTACGCATCGTCTTCCAACTTTTGCATACTTTCAGAACAGACTGAAGGGCGTCGTTGATGGAGTGACTGTGCACCGAAGGCCAGACATGTCTAGTGATGCGCGTGGAGAGGGGGTCGCCAGGGTAGGTGGAAGAGACGACAAGCTGGACGCGGGCTCCGATATGGTCGAGACGTCGTAGTACAATGCCATTGAAGTCGAGGGCGGGGAATTTGCGCCAACTCACCCCCCTCCCCTCCAAATATAGAAATTTCTTACCACAATTGTTGTTGTTGTTGTTGTTTGACATCCATTAGCGGGTTGTGAACGTTGATGTCCCGATCAGCTGGGTGTTATCTTGCCGCAGCCACATGCTATCTGGTTACCTTGGCCATTTCTTGAACTTTCAGCCAATTCAACAAAGCCAGAGTGTTCCAAAATTTCGAGCGACGAGCGCGGTGAGGCGAATTCGCTGTAGAATCTCTCGCTGTCGTTAGTCTACCACCCACTACAAATATATTAAATATATCGGTGACCCGATTTTCTTTCAATACAATCTATCCATTTCTTGTGCAGGACCACAACTTAGTGAATACTTGAGATGAGGCAAAGAGGGCTCGCGCAGACACAGGTCTACGAGTCAATGTATTGTGATATTTCAACTAAATATTATCAATTTCATCTTCGAGAGATTCCTTGGTCGACGTCTAACAACAAGCTTTCTACAATTCTCGACTCTCCCGTAGTTTCTCCCTTTTCCCCTCTCTTTCCCTTTCTTTTTCGCTTTTTTCCGTCACGGGACCCAGTACATTGAAAAAAAAAACTGTATCTCCCTGTATGGAGGCAACCGCCAAGCGACCGTGACAAAACGGTTGCCTTATTTCAAGGCAACCGACCCTCCGTGAGCCGTGACCGTTGCCAAAAGAGGCAACGGGCGTCCAAGGCGCCCAAGGCGCTTACTGATTTTTTGGGCATTTAAACCATATTTTTCGATGTCACGATTTTTTCAAGGAAACGTGACCGTGACCACGTCAAAAAGAGGCAACGCAACCAACCCCACCGTTACCGTGACGGTTGCCTCCATACAGGGCCTGAGGGAGATACAGTACCGGATTTGGATGTTGAATGCAACTTCCATTATCACGCAGAACTTAAAAGTGTTCAGAAAGACTTTGGGACTCCCACTGAATGCCCTTCATGCCAAAAAATGCTATTCATTGTACGACTGCCATATCGGGTTCAGTTGATGCGACATCAAATTCCCTGATAAGGGAATAATGTACCCCCCCCTCTAACTCAAGAACCACTGCAAGTCTCAATGTCAGTAAAGTGGATTCATACTCAGAGTGAGTGGTAGTTTCATAATTTGAGGTGATTTAAATATCGGATTTTCCATAGCCCCTTGGCTCCCACTGTGCGAAGTATTTGTCATGAATTTCTGAATTTCAAGATTCATGATGTTTCGTCATGAACCACATCGTGAAATTCAAGATGGCTTTCATGATGCTCAGATACCCATTTTTACAATAATTGTTCAGCATATGAATTCATGACAAAACATCATGAATTTCATCATGAAAGACTGCGCAATTTTTGCTAAGTCCACTAGCCAGGTTGTTGAGCGGATAATGTACTTGTTTTCCTACCCACACACCATCTACCCCTCCCGAGACCCGTATCGTATCTGTATCTACTAATATCGTATTATATTAAATTTTATTATGATATATCATTAATATAATTTTAATACACCTCTGCTGGCTCAACGGATGTTTTTTCCGGCTATGAGAGCATGAGATGGTGTACTAGACTGATACATATTGCTGAGAGAGCCGGCAACCTCATTAACCTGGGTTTTGGCTAAGTATTGTTCAGAAGACCAAAAGATTGGCCATCACGTTCATCCATTGATCGTTGATGGAGCCTGATCCTTGATTGTTCCGCTCCCTTTTTTGAGGGGATTTGATAGAGATCTGGAGCGGCATCGCGAGAGGCATCAGGCTCTGGCCGGTTGGGCTCCTTCGGCTACCTGCCAGCTGCGTATTGGCCCAAATAATACAGAAATAATACGCATAATACGGTCCTGGCATATCGTACTATGTATACTCATATCGTATCGTACTATTATCTGCGACTGGCTAGTGGGCCGGACGAGGTAGTGGGCCATTTTGTAATTTCAAGATGATCAAGTCAAGATGCCCCTCCATGCAGTCCATAGGTTCGAGTATGAGTTCGAGCGATGCTGTATGTGAGTTTTTGAGGGATACTGAGCTGTCAATCACACGGTGTGGGAGGTTTTCTGTCGGGAGGGAGGCGTGTGAACCCGAATTCATATTGGGGGAGCTTGCTCCCCCTTTATCAGAGCCGTCACCGAAAAGCAATAAGCTGTGCAGGAGAGCGTTTTGATGTAATCGATAGAACTTTGATAGATGGTGAGTCCGAGTGATGCGAGAGATTTCCAATTGATCCAGAGAGAGTCCGCTTGATCCCGAGTGATGGTTGGTGATGGGAACACCGTTTTGACAGACACGCACATGCTTTCATCGGGACTTTCATTTGTGGTCATTTCACGCGTCAAGCTTCAATACTTTGGCTGAAATTGCGTTTCAAACGAGTTTTCACTGGGGACGACTGAAAAAAGCTAAGCTAATGTAACAGATTCAATGCGGCTGCTTGAGACTGATACATGGAGAGCTCAACTTACATTTACCCCAAGATTTACAATATTTACCGTTCACAGCCAAAGAATGGACTTTAATCTGAAACTTACATAATCTACTTCAACGTAGTTTATAATTTCTTGTTCAACTTCCTTTACTCCAATGTGCATTTGTGATATCGATACAGATTTGCGCAAGCTCCCCCTTCTGTAGGCCGGAACTCCGGCATACAAATCATATTTTTTACAGTTGCGGCAAGATCAAAAGTGACGTCACGTGACATATTTGGCGCATACTGTACGTGGCCCACGTGACGTCACCTTTGATTTTGCCGCAACTGTAGTAGCTGTCATGGGCTTCCCCAAATCACCAGAATCCACGGTTAATTTATGGCATCAACAACAGTTTCTCTGCTTGAGTGGTCTCTCCCTCACTGTCTGGGTATTGCCCGTCATGGAGGTCCGCAGTTCATCACCGGGCTTTATCTAGATACAGCCGTTTTGGAAACAATATACGGGTTTTGATTGGGCGGTGCTCGTTCGTTTGTGCTTACGTTTGTTGACGATTCTGTCATCGGCAAAGCCGGAGTCTTCGACGATGTTTGTATCCCCGCCCATGGCTGATGGCCTCTCGACATGGGGATGGCGGCGACACCAGTCCTTGATGTCTGTCCAAAATTGTGCATTGTCTGCAGGGGCGTTCGGGGCGTAAACCCCAAGAATGGCGAGTGGTTTTTCGCCGTGCCATTCAATCTCAATTGTCATCGCTCTCCCCGGTATGATTTCATGGGTTTTAATATTTTCTGTTTTAATCAGTGTTTTGTTTAGAACGAACGCAAGGCCTGCACGGCTCGTTGGCGCGTTAGGGTCGGCGGTGAATAACCTACCACGCTTGACCCTCCCCCGTTTCCTGTCCGGTTTTGCAACCGTCAGTAGATTTGGCGGGATCGGGGTGCGCACCCGTAGGGGCGCGGCTTCTTCTAGTCCCAGAGCTAGGAAGCAGCCGTTTGAGGCTCTTACGTTTATGTATCAGTGTAGACGGCGGGCAGCAAGTAAGTTTATTGCAAGCGGAGGTGCGTCTACAGTGTATTGTATGAGGGGGGTGGGATAGGTCAAGCAAAGAAAAGCATCATGATTTGTGAAGGTCCGCGTGCACTCATCTACCACCTCGACGGCCGGGAGGAGGAGCTTGCGCTCCTCGCTTTCCCCCCGTGCTGCCTCCCGTGCGACGGCCTTGATTGCTAGTCGCAGTGGGCGGTCCGCTCGGGCGGGCTTCCTTCCTGTTCCATGGTTTACCGAGAATTCCTTCTGTGATGCTCGAGAGATTCGTTTCCTTGTTTCCAAACCAGTGGTCGGGGTCATCGAGGACGAAGTAGCAGCCCCAATGGGCGTGGTCGTCGTTTTTGCAGTTGAGGCACCACGGAGCCTCGGAGCCGTCCTTCGATACGGGTTCGAAGGTCGACATCGAGTTGTCGTGGAAGAGACGTTGTCGCCGCATGGAAACCTTAACCATCTTCCACGCCTCGTAGTCGTCGGAGCAGGGTTTGGCGTACGCGCAGAGGTGCTTCGAGTGCGACAGAGCGCCCATCGGAAGTGTTCCGAGAGGTGGGGATCGGTGAAGTCGGCTTGGGTTGTCCACAGTCCGACGGACCAGGAGCGGCGGTGGGGAAGGAAGGAGATGATGGAGAAGACGAGGTCGCCGTTATGGGGTACGTGCCTATCGAGGTGAGGCGGTCCCGTATCAGAGGGTCGGTTTTCAGTGCGAGAACGAAGGGCGGCGTGTATGGAGCCGGGTTTTTATTGTCGTCAGGGGAGAGGGAGGTGAAGGCGAGGTCGGACGCGTCGGCCAGGTTGGCATCCAGCAGAACGTTCTTGATGTCCGAGATGACATTCTGCATACCGTACACACCGAAAAATTGCGCGCCGCCGAGGAAGGGGACGACGAGGGCGTATTTCTCGGGCTCCTTTTTCATTATGTCGATGAAGCGCTGGGGGATGTTCGCCAGCACATGAACGCCGTCGATTACGATGGCGTCGAAGTTGCCGGTGTTACGCTGGAAGGCTGCACGTTGTGCGCGTTCCCATTCACCGGGGTCTGCGAGGTTCTCGTCGTAGGGTGGAAGCTTGTGGGTTCTCGTCCTGGTGTGTCGGCCTGAGGCGCATAAAGCTTGCTTCGGACGCAAATAGCCACCGGTGGCTTCCGCAAAGTCTCTAATCAACCAGTCGCCTATCCCTGTCTCGTTGCAGCCAATCTGCACCACAAAACGCCGAATACGACATGAATACGATAAATTGTTCTGGTCCTTGGCTCCGATATACCCCTCGAAACCCTTCCAAAGAGTCGTACGCAAGCACGGTGGAACTGCATTCGGCAGGCTGATGGATCAGAAAGAGTTGGTCGGATGGGTAGATGGCGCAGACGCAGCGCGTCGCTGCGCAAGGTGCGCTTCCCCGAGTTGATTTCTCTCCGTTTGTACCGACTCGGGTCGTATTGCTCTACTAGTAGTAGCGTCGAGTACTCGCAAATTGTACGTGCTTGGCGCTGAATTGCCCGGTCTTCGCTTAGCATCGCGCACAGCAATATATTGATTATTTCACTGACAAAGTACGTGTGTACGTCCCTTTACCGTTCCGTTCCAAGTAACGCCCGCTGACTCGTCTCCTTACAGTCCAACGCTGGCGCGCTCCGACCGCGATTTCCTGCGAACGCACGCACAACAGCCTTCGCGCCATCGAGGGAGGCGGATTTTTGTGAGACAGTGTCGTGCTTAGGGGTCGGAAGTGCGGGCGGGAGGTGGGAGGCGGTAGGCTGCGACGAGAAACACAAGTTTGTAGTTACGAGTACTTATGTAATCGTCCTTTTAACATCCGAGGCCAGCTTTTCTCGCTACTTGTCCGCATCTATCCGTGAACACTTTTTTAGCAAAAGTCATTACAAAAGTTTGTATTGAATCTTAACTTTTTGAGAGCTTTCGGGAATTGGAGAAACCGGCATCAAATGTGGCCGGCGGTTGGCCGCCGGTCATGCTTACGTCACATCGGACCTCGAACTTCCTGATCTCATCACTCGGCCCCTGAGTGAGGTTCGCTGTCTCACTGCGCTGGCGTCGGTGAGAGCGAATTGGGCGAAGAAAAGTGGATAGACGATGTTAATTGACTGGTTCAAATTTATTGCACAGCGCTTGAAAATTTTTAAGGGGAGAGAAATCATGTTATCAAGGCCGCCCATCACAGCGATCAAAACTCACCCAAACCCGCCATTGACCAACCATGGCCCTAGATATATGTGCACATGTGGTGGGAATGAGAATCCAGGGCTTTAGGTGCAAGCTAGAGCTTAATTGACTCACAACAACACACCAGACGTCTGCCGCCCCAACGGGCGGCGCGGCACAGCCACCCGCCACCCGCCGTCGGCCATAAATTGGTGGGAACGCTACGCGATTGCTCGAAGATTTGCACGCACGTAAAGTAGAATAATGGGAAACAGGTGCCGGCGTCCAACGAGAGTCAACAGCAGCGACGCTGCGAGAATGTGGGAAGGAGTATTCAAACTCCGATCAGTCCTCTGCCGAACATGCCGCCGGTCAATTTGCCGGTGTCTCCAATTCCCGAATTTCCTGAACTTTTTGAAGCCCTCCGAACGCTTTACTGATCGTGAGAATTTATGCTTAGCAAATGAAATTCCACATGCGAGGGTTCGATTCCCGGCGTATACTTTTCTTTTGTGGGTTGCAAATGCAAACCCACATTTTTATTTGTTCATCTTTATTTCCTGCTCGGGGTAGCAAAGTGATTGACTCACCTAAAAAAAGGAAATTGTTGCAGTTCGAGGTTAGTAGACACAAAGTTAAGATGTCAGCAGTGTTTGATGAATTGTGATGATTTCCACAGCTTCTTTCACTTTGCGGGGGTTTTGACGCAGAGCGATGACTTTGAGGTGGTGCGGCATATGGTGAAGCATATTTACAGCTCTTTTTAGATATGACTCATTCTTATTGTTGTTCTATTCTTAGCCATGACTCATTCTAGTCATGACCGAGAAGGTACTCATATGTATTTAAGGAGCTCTGTCTCCACTCATGTACTTACCCTAGTGTTTTTATTTTATCATCTTTACGGGTCAACTCTGCTCCTGCTTTGTCTTATCTTACCAAGACACCCTAACCCCGGGAACTCTGGCCTGTCTGTGACACATGCTATCTGTCCACGCGGTGCTATCTGGCCAGATAGCGGCGGTGCCCGACTTTGCCAGTTCAGAGGCCAATTTTCTCAAGGTAAAGAGGCGGAAGTGTTAGACCCTCTCTTATATGCATACTGCACCAATTCTGAGGCTCACCGACGCGGGAAATGACAGGAAATGGCGAGAATGCTATCTGACCGCACCGCCACTGGTCAAATAACACCCAGTTGATCCGGTCATCAACCGGCCAATTTTCTTTTTTCCAGGTCGGCGACTGGACTAACATACTACGTAAGTGTTCCCACGCACCATATACGGTGATATTCTCTCACGCTTTAGTTACCGGTGCGCTGCTGAACTTTCAACGGACCAACTGGAAGTCCAAAATGTGTTCAAATCAATTTCAAATCATCTATGGGATAGTTTTGGCATCCATTAAGTCCTTTTTACTCAGCGAAAAATCTGCCGGAAAACACTTCTAATCCAGAGGCAGAGCCAAATATGAACACATTGTTACAAAAACTGTTTGATCTCTTCCGTGACCCTCCGTGAACTCACAGGTAAGTTCTCGGGAGTTCTCCCTTTTCTCTTTCTTTTTCCGCATTTTTCGCCGTTTTTCCCCTTATGGACACCCAGCAGTATGAGCGAAAAACCTCGATACCGCGTTCTTTTGACCTTCGGCAGGTCATTGGCCGAGATTCTCCGGGCCTTCGGCAGTCATTGTAGTAATTGATCCATGTCCGCGGAACTGTCAAAAATCACGGAATGTGTCGCTTTTGATCGGCTTATGTACTATGTCTGTGGTTACGGAGAATTAATCAAGTTTTCAAGTTGCAGAAAAAGAGAAAAAAAGAGGGAGAAAGAGGAGAGATTATTAGATACCTCTGCATGAATGTCCTCAAATTTCAGAGCTCCAACTTTGCTGCAGCGAGCACAATCTACAATTCAGTGTCTTGATTTCATCTTGATTCTTTTCCCATATCGAGTAAACATCAGGGAATTCAAGACTATGTCTATTCGGGTTTGCGTCCCAAAACGACATAGGACACAGCCAATGAAATTCAAGATTCGTAATATTCCGTAACACGGCGCCTCGGCCTTGGGCGCTAAACGAGCGCTTAATATGTGACTCTGACCTTTTCTCAGCCGTTTCGGACCAACTTAGAGTCTTTCCTCGGTCCTCTTCCCAGCTCTTACAAGAACGAGAACTGTGGCATTCCTGTGATATCCAAACTGAATGCTGCTCCTTGATATACTGATTTTTTCGGCGCTGCGCGGCCAATTCAATGGCTAAAATTTGCGTCCCGACATCTATCTATTCAAAAATGCGCGGGCAACCATTTAAAAGGGTCTTACTTCACTAGTATCCGGTCAACTCGAGTTGGAAATCACGGCAATTCAACTGATTACTTGCAACAGTTGCAGATTCTTCAATTTTAGGCGCACCAAATTGATTTCACTACTTGACAAACAAGGCAGAGATATTCAATGTGAGTATTTGTTTCCATTCAAATAATTTTGGAGATCAAAACGGTTTGCAGTCAATCGTGCAGTGCATTCAATTGACATGCAATCTTCAAGTTGGAGGCTCGGAGTTAGGTTTAACTTTTCAACTTCCAACTTAAGCATCTCTTTTTGTGTCCATATTTCCTCGCAATTTAGTATGGGTATGTATTGACTATAGTGGAAGGATCTCTTGGATCTTTAATTGAAGCGCACGGCAAAAGCTACGACGTTCTAACGAAACGACCTAAAACGGTTGGGTTGCCCGGTAAATGCCGAGTTTGACAGGAGGGATCAGCTGGAAACATCAGGATCACCTAGGATCATTTGGCTATGTCTAGCCGAGACATAGCCAACCACAGGCACGGTTAATGAGCCTTTTGATCAGAATGTGTCGGCTTTGATTCCTTATGTCACCTGTCCTAATGCGGTGTGTCGTGTCGGTTGTTGTTGTGCCCGCAAACCGTCCGGTCCGAAAGTTTTGCCCATCACATGCTTGAGTTTGAAATGGAACATCAGAATATGCTCGATCCACCGATTGTCGGACCCATTCCTGGATCGGCATAGGCCGGGGTCCACGTGACTCTAAACCTAGCGTATTTGGCATTTGGTAATGATTTGATGCGATCATTAGGGTTTGTTCCATTTTTTCTGACGTGAACATGGAAAAACTTGTCCGATTGGCCTGCAAAGCACAGACCTGGTGACGGGCACTGTATCGCCAAAGGCCTCATTTACAGTGTTAGAAATTTCGAGCCAATTTTTCTGAGGCTAATGCACGTCTTCAGATGAGTAAATGCTGGTCGACCTTGGACTTGCCCCCAGCGAATCATCGGCCCGCCATTGATGTAGTTGATGCAGTGATGTCGCATCATTTATTCAACACAAAGGGATGCGAGAAAACCGACCATTGACACGACCTGTGTATCTTGGAGCTTGCGTTGATTTGCAAGGCAATTGCACCTGTGCGTGTTTTTCTCAACCTGTGTAATTTTTTGTTGGAGGGTGTGCATTTATTTTTGAAAATCCGACCAAATTAAGGCCCACTATGACTGCCAAACGTTACACTGTGAAACTCGTGAATAATTCACACAAGCTCCCCCACCCGTAGGCCGGGACTCCGGCATACAAACCCTATGTGGAAATTCCCCCATGTTCATGAGAATGAATATACAAACTATGGTGCCGCTCACTTAGTCACCGCTACTTTTGTACAAAAATTGATGACCCATTGATCTCATCAGGCAAAAATCTGATTTTTTAATCCTCTTGCAGAAATGCTCCATTTCATGGTAGCTACATTTTGGCAAGAGGAATTGAGCTCAGAATAAAAACTGGGCGAGATATATATTTTACCTTCGACCGAATTGGCCACCCCTAACAAAATGCCTCAAGCGAGGCCTTACGAGGGGTGGAATACTGGTGGAATACCACTGGAAAGGGCAAAAACGAATGATTTTTCCCGCGCTGCGCGCGCTAAATCCTTCCAAAAGAGCTCTAAATTTGAGCCAAAATCTGCGAATTTAGGGGGTCTATCAGCCAAAAATTTTCCGCGGCCAGATTGGCCGCTGACTAAGTGAGCGGCACCATAAACGTATGGTGCGCATCGCCAAGTCACCACCAAATAGGTCCCATCAATGATCGGATCATTGATGTCTCAAATCGTCCCAGAAGAAAAGATCAAATTTAATATTATATTTGTGGCCCTGAATATCGATGAGGGGCATGCTAAAAAAGTTTAGGGAGCAGTACAAGCTGTTGTGAAGCACGTACCTATGACTTTGGGACGTTGTCCTAAGTTATGGCTACCCAAAATGGGAAGGTTCCGTAAGCACACGTGAGTGATTGCTTGATTGCATCAGTGATGTCTCAAATCCATGCCGTGAAAAATATATTTATTGTGAGTTTTGAGTGGATGGGAAATTCCTCTAGAGGGTTTAATCTACCATCTAATCGGAGTGTTTTGGCCAGAGGATCAGGCGTGGGAAGGCTTTGATCTGGTGTAATAAACTTCGTTCCTGTTTGGTGGTGTTTAGGCGATGCGCACCATAGGCTCGTAAAAGCTCGTAAACCAGCCGGTCCGGTGTGACGTGATGCCATCGTAAACTCAGGCACCCCGTCCGATCCTTCCGACTCTTCCGAGAGTCCTCGGAGGTTTCTGGATCCGGGAGGTCCTATGTTGTAGAATACAGGTGTATTCGGTTGAGTTGAATGTAATAGACGAGAAATCCGGTTACAGTGGATGGCGTGGTGTGTCTCGTTAACCAATTGACATTACAAATAATCATTTTCCGTCCAACCTAATTGTCACCGGACCCTAGAAAAATCAAGTTGGTGAAAATGGACCAACTTTCACTGAGAAAGTAGGGCAATTGGAAAGGTGCAGAAGATACCCAACAGTGAGTTACTGGGAGAACGAGCAAGAAACGACCAAGTCCGAAATCACGTTTGGCAGCATCAGTTACCCAGCACTGATCGTTCTTGCCCTTGTGATCACTGCCACAGATCAGTGCGTGGGAAACGAAGTGGTTGCGAGTCTACATACCAAAAGAATTCCTATAAGTAAGTACTTAAGTTATGGGAGTGGGCAGCGATCGTGCGATCAATGATCTATTTGGACATATTGATTGATGAGGCGTCCCGGCCAAATGAGAGGTTTGAGCTTCCCTCCCTCTAAAGTACAGTGATGTTATGGAAAAAATGAAGTTTCCAGTATGTATACATCTCCAGATTGGTTAAGCCGAAATTTTTATTTCCGGCCCAATTCTCGTAGTGACACAGCCGGCATCCGTGGAGGTGTACTTGCCGGCTTACATAACCAATCTGTAGATAAAATCAACGGCATAAATTTGCCGCATGGCCGGCAATGCCCACCGGGACCCACGGGTGATAGCGACTTACCTATTCCGCGCAACAGAAATTTTGATGTGGAAAGAATGGCCCAGTTCGAGGTCGCAAAAGCCGGGTGAACACCAACTTCAGGCCCTCGCAGCTTGGAGAGCAAACATGACGCAGGATTGCATTCAAAACCATACTCTTGTCCGGTTCACCACGAATAGAATGCTCTCGAGAAATCACCTGCAGCTGGTTCAAGGACAGAAACAGAAATCCATGACTGTCAACCGCGCAAATTATATGGGTTGGTGAAGCGCCGTATGCGGCCGGCATTGCCGATTCACCGCCAATTGCCACAAAATGAAACCACCGATTCAAGGTATAGGTGGAAACTTGTCCTGGAAAATCGTGACATATTTCATTGTTGAAGATGGTGGCCAAAGTATGCGAAGGAAGAAACGTCTCCGGGAAAACGATTCTTCGTCGGCTGAGCCAGCGAAACACAATCTCCTGGGTATTTCCATGACAGGATGCATCACATATATATGCTGCGATGAGGGTCAACAACGACGACTTTCTAGTGGATGTCCGGATATTATGTGCCCAGGCAATGTCAGTGAGTCGAGCAGTCGTCCAATGATTGAATTGCGGGAAAAGAAGGGATATGTCTGCACACCGGGCAGCCACACATCCTTCTCCCATGTTTTGACCTTCTTTTTGGACTGCGACGCATTGATTTCGGTTGAGCATATATGGCGAGATCATCTTTTTTTTTTTGTCGGCTACGAGTTCCGATAAATGGCATGCGGCAAACTTGCCCAGTTAACGGACGTCACATCTTTCAAGGCCGCGGACTTGAGGCAACCATAGCTATCCGCATAATCAGTAGCTGCCTCATACTATTACTTAAATATTTCTACCCTGTCGCTGGGTTTCAATGGATCCAGATAGTAACAGTTCTGCATGTGCTATCGGCAAGAGGCTTGAGAACGTTAAATCGAATGGAGTTTATTGCTTGCTTACCTGGATTCGACTGGTTCGGAAAGTCGCTCGGATGGCCACGAGAAACGACAAAGCCTTCGAGAATCATTTTGAGACAAGAGCTTTTGCAATTGGATCAGTGGAATCATTGAAACAGTTTGTTAAATTTGAAATCGTACCAAATTTCTGTGTGTAACGAAATCATCTTCTATCTCTCTTGTATGACAGTACATTAATATATATTTCATTCCGATCTCTGCATTGTGGAACAAAAAATATTGTATATCAATCACAACTGTCGACACTTGCATTGAGAGCTGGATGAAAGCTGCGGCGCCAGCTGGCTTCCATTAGTGATCAACCACCAATCCTGACCCTCCTTCTTCCCCCCTACCTAATGGCGGGTCGCTCGATGAATTTCTTAGCCGTTTTCCCCGCCTTCCGACACAAACCCGGGATTTTCTTTCCGAGTTGGATTTCGAAATTGGAGACGATCTCTCCATTGTGACGGAAACTCAATGGAAAGAAGCCGGGTTTGTTCCATTTGGCTGGCAGCGCGTATTGGATTCCTACGCTAAGTATAAACGTTCTCTACGAAACTAATTCCCTCCTTTCTTTCATTGACTAGTTAGTTTATTGATGCTGTATATTTGTTCTAACGCTCGTAAATAGTCCAACGCTGTGCATACAAGTAGTATCTGTCCTTACAATCGTCTACAATCTGCCTACAATTACCCTTTGGTAGTCATTTCGAAGATTTTAATACATTCACTTTCGTTGTAATCGTTGGCAAGACTAGTTTTCGGGGCCGTCAAGAAATCCTGAGTGTCTAAACCAACCACGAGCACTCTCTGCAGTTACCACTCCACACGCCTCGAGTAAATCAACCTCAGGATGCTCACTGGCCTGCATTCTCCTCCAGTGTCTCCGGATCCATGCCTTCACTGAAATGATTGAATTTGCTTTGCATTCACTAATAGTAAAGGAGTAACCCACCGGCACTGAAACTCTCCTCGATAGGGTTGAAATCCGGCGAGTAGGGCGGTAGAAAATACATACGACAGCCTACAATTGAGTGAGTCCACTGGCGTACCATTTCACTGGAAAGCAAACACTCACCGTAAGACTCAACAAGCTCGCGGAGAAGCTCGCTCTTGTGCGAGAATCAGCACACTTCGATCATTGGGGAATGGGTTCATTTTCGGTAACTAATTCAAGCAATGAGTTGAGATTTGAGATGAAGATGAGCACACTCACAATCTCGTTTGCAATGAAATCAAAAAATTCATCCCCATCAACCGAGCCAGACACTATCCGTGCGCCTATATATCCCTCCACAGTCAATGCCGCCAAAATACTGTAGCGCTCGCCCCGCACAAAATCCGCATCTATTTGAGCACGAACACCATGAGGTGCACGTCCACGTTTGCGGAATATTGTCCGACCATCCTTACTGGACTCATCCACAGTCACAACCATCGATGAAACAAATGTATCACGTATCATCTGCCTCCACTCCTCTCGCGCAGCCTCATCGCGTTCAGATGCTGCGCGGCGAAGTACTTTGTAGGTTATACCGATATCCGAGATGAGCTGCTGTACTGCACTCCGGGAGATCGCTGTGTCATGAGTAATTGCGATCCAGTCCATGATTTCGTCCAGATAAAGCTCCGGAAACTGCTCCAACAGCTCGACAACAGAATCGGTCTGAAAGGCATTGAGAAGGCGAGGTCGTCTTTGAACAGGATTTCGAGGTGGAATAACGCTGCCGTGGTTTGTGACATTGGACCGCCAGCAAGCAATACTGCGCTCAGACACTCCAAGTAGATCACTGACATCCTCGGTCACATACCCATTGTCTAGGAGCCACAGTGCACGCACTTTGAAGTCTGCGCTAATGTGTCTGAACACCATATTCGACGAGGAAGAGCTGTAAACCGTAATTGTTATCTGATTCGGATACATGACTACATTTCGGCCGAAACTTCCATATAAGGTGCATCATATCATTTCATCAAAAGTGGGCAGCGCGCGGAAAAATTCTGCGCATGACAAGGTTTTCCGGAACAGCTGTAACCATCTGAACAATTTCATGTCCGACTTGCCCCGAAAACTGGGCCCATAGCCCATGCCCGTGGAGGCCTTAGTCCTTTTTTGGACTAAGGACTGCACCCGAGCTGATGCCTCGGAACATTCGGTGTTCCGGTGCTCTCACCCACATCCACCATGGCGTCGACGCGCAACCCCTTCGCGCCGTCGCACTCGTCGAAGCGTTGCAAAGCCTTTAGATTTCGATGATTCCTCATCCTCGGCGCCTTCGAAAAATGTCTCGTTGATGCTCGTTAACGCTTTCTGGGGTACCTTCGCCACCTCCTCTTCCCCGTCGTCAGTGTGCAGTTGGCGTTGGAGGGCGGGTGGGGTGGGCTGAGTTTGCTTTGCTTTCTTTGCGTTTCGGTAGTACAATTCGGGAATCGACCCGTTTGGACTACAGCCATGCTCGGCAAGGAAATCAAACACCGGGTAAGAAATCAAAGATTGGCTTGAGCGCTGGGTGCCCTCCGCCAAGAGGTGAGCGAGAATCTTGAAAAAGACACCAGGCTCTTTTTGGAACCAGATTTAGGCCTATACGGTTCTCAAAAACACCCACGATCCAGAGATCGCTCGCCTCTTGGCGGCTGCCGCTCCGCACAAACTCGCTATTGTCCCAAAAAGTAGCCGTGGGAGCTGTTGGGATCATGGGTGCCGATACGACCGATTTCTCGGCTCAATACCACCTCAAAACATCTCGCCAAAACTTCATTCAAAAGCCCGAGACAATGAGACGAACAAAATCAAAGTAGAGCACCTCTGAAGTAGCTATGTATTAACGCAAAGCAGCAAAGTAAGCACTTATTCTGTATTGATAAAAACACCGTTCAATATTATGGATAATTTTCAGCTCTGAAGCATGTATATGTTATAAGACGTCGTGAGTAGGGCCTGGAGCCCAGGATTGTCATAGCAGGACCCGGAATCTAGAAGCATCTACCATCTTGAACTCAACCAATGGTTGCTTTGAGTCTGAATATGGGTGAATGCGGGAGATTCTTTCAAAAAAAATCAAACCAGTTGGTTAATTCCCTGTGTCAAATAGATGTCTTACCACCTTCGAAGGCACCCGGGGTCTTCAACAGTATGTACATAAGAGTGCGTTCGGATCATCCTGACCCCAGGTCAGGATGCAGGATGCAGGATCGGCAACCCGGGTACGGCGCAAGTCCGCGGCCGGTTGGGTTGATGACAGTGGTGGGAAACAAACAAAACAGCAGTATCTCCCTGTTTTTCGGCAATAAGACGCGCAAACATTTGGTTCTAAAGGCATTCTCGGCTACTCTCAGACATATGACACGTTAAAACACCCAAAAAACGCGTCTAGATTTGCGGAATAATACTATGTTTTCAAGGCACGGGACTTGTTATCAACCGGCACAATGCTCCGGACAGCCGTCAAACAGCCATCATCCTGCATCCTGCACTGACCTGGCGTCAGGATGATCCGAACGCACTCTAATTGCTCAGTTGAGCCGAATCAAACGAATATCTGATGCGGCACGCACCGGCTTGATTCCCGATTCAATGCTCAAATTCGCTGACAAAAATCGATGCAACTCGATGACATTATGAAAAACACCCACCACATTGATCTGCAGTAAATTACATTGGCTCTGCACTCATCTGCATTGCATTGCGGATTGCATCAGATTGGATTGATCTGCATCGAAAAACTTGATGCAATTCAATGGCATTGTATTTCTGTCCGATAAAAGCCGTCATAATAATGGGGTCAGTCAAGGGTCAGTGTGAGCCACCCTGACTTGTTGGCGGCAACGAAATGGTTCACTGATTGACGCGTAGGTATAGTCATAGATGTGCGCACACATTCATTAGAGTAGGAAGATACTAGTAACACGGACATTTCTGAATCTTGATTACTTTTCGAATCTGGCCGATGATTTTTGGCAAGTTTTTCAATGACGAATGGGCAGATGAGCGGTCGTAAAGCTGCTGGTGACGGAGGAAGGGTTTTACAGGGGCAATTGAAGGCACTGCACAAGCAGTTTGAAGTTGCGGTCAAATTCAAGAATTATTTACTCTTTATACTGTGATGCGAGACTGATTGGGTGATGCAACGCCGATCTTCGCTCATCCTTTTGCTTTGCGACGTAAATCACAGCTTGCCCAATATCTTGGTTTGGATTTGGGCGGACCTGTCTCAAAGCCCACTCACCTGCTTACCGTATCTTAACGACTGGATTGGACTGTACAGCAGAGGGTATATTACATACGACGTCACAGGATGAGTAGGCTCGACCAAAGATAAGCCTTACCAATATCAAGGCTTAATTGAATTTAAGCCTTAACCCTTAGCCCGAAAAGTCGCTACCCTTCCTTAGTATGGCCGCAGCAACCGACCGCGCAACCCCTTCTCCCAACTGTACGGGAACCGCATTGCCAACTTGTCGATACAACTTGAATGGTTTCAGGTCGATACAACAAACAGAGAGAAAGTTCATGAAACACGTACGTCACGTACTTCGGCTTTGATGCTGTATTTTTTGTTCATTTTCCGTCGATATCTGAGCCTGTAACTGTCCCTGAATCCCTGAGCTCTCTTCACCTCAGCCAATGTGTATGTGCGTGATTGCTTAGGTACTTCAGTTTTCTGAAGCCACCTATACAGAAACAAACCTTACATTGGGGTGTAATCCGGGGCTTCCTAGAGAGTCGGCTCTCGTCCTTGTCGTAATGGTGTGAAATTTGCCTTGTCCGTTGGCGCGACGAAACCAGGGTTTTCCGTTTGAAGGGGCTCTGCGAGTTCTCAAAACGCTTCTCCCTTTCTTGCTGCGAACATCTGAGCTTCATGAGTCACATTTGTAGACTAAGGTTGTTGATCCTGCCTCTGTAATCCGCAAGCGGAAGAAATGGTATCTGTGCTGTTATACGCGCAACTTCTCGGCTGACTCCGCCTGTGTAATGATATGAGAGTGTCTCTTGGGTGTCGTTTCGCATCATTGCCTGATACGGGGTGGAAGGAGGGACGGGGTATCTGACGGGACGCTCATATCCAACACGGGGAGTTGTGGCATCGAACTCAGGCGCTCCCAATGCCCGCTTTGGGGCCCCCGGCACTGTCCTGTTTCCTTCTTTCAGCAACACTATTAGTTAGAGTCTGTATTTTAGTTACCAGTGAAAAGGCGGCTGTTAGTCAAATGAATGAGTAAGAAAAGCGAGAACCACTGCGTCGACGCACCATATCTCCGATAGCGTCGTCAATTGTTACTCCCGGATGAGGGGCTAGCAAGGTGTCCCGTCGAGCAGCACATGCGAGCTTCTCTCTCACGGGTGAGACTGAGTAGTTGGGTGGTTTAACGGCTGCATGTGTTGGAAGCGGCAGATCCGGAAGGCTGAGACCACGTTGTGCAGCCAACAGGAGTAAACGATTCCTGTTTTGCGCACTACCGAGCTGGGCAGAATTTACCATTCCGATTCTGACTTGATATCCTAAATCAATCAGTCCACGGCTCATAGCCTTTAGCATCAAATTCTCAATTCCGTTATCGTTGTGACCGGTAATTCGCAGAGACGTTTTCGAAAACAACATGACGAGGCCTGTATATTTCTACGACGCTTAGCCATGTTAAGGGCAGTCCGCTCCTGGCCACATGGATGAATGTCGCGTCCGGCTCTGTGCTGAGGCGTACCTAGGGTCATGTGTATGCTGTGGTCCTTATTGAAGTACTTGAGATTTGAAGCTCAGAGGTCAACACACACCTTGGATGTATTTTGGTTACTGAAGCTTCCGCATGGGGTACCTGAGTCGAAGTCAGTTTACGTCGCATTGATTCAATTAAAACTGCTTGCCTCCGCAAAGAACTCCTAAATTATCCAGCCGTGGGATCGAAGTACTCGGAATTCTTTGCCCATTGATACCTTCCATGAATCGAGGCTGTTTCCCAGCCTTTCGGTTTGCCGAGAACTCCAGAAAGGCATTGATATCGGCCCAGAAAGCGTTCTGATGATTAGCACTAAGACACAAGGTTCAGAATGCATACAAATACGTCAGGATTTCCGTTTCGCACTTGAATGATGCTACTGCAGATTCATCCGCATCAATTGCGCAAGCAATTTCAAACATATTGGTGTTAGTGAATCCTTCAGAGAGCCCACCAACCCCTTATTTACTGTTAACTGGAGGTGTCGAATGGATAGCAGAAAGCAGTACCACAGCATAAGTCCAAAACAGACACAGGTTTATGATTCTTTGAGTGCTCGGGCTCAAGTTGGGAGCAGTGGGTCGTAAAACACGGCCAACATATCTTGCGGCTGTTGGCCGCGTTTTGCGCTCATCTTCCATGTAAAAATGGTCGGAGTGAGAGTCTATCCATTTTTTCAGGTCATCTGGAGATTTTTTTCCACTGACGTAGAACGCTCCCCGAACATCCTTCACTGCACGACATTCGACGATTAGCGTCCGACAAAGACGCCTCTGTGGTGTATATTTTAGCATCAATGAATGCAGTAATTTGAAGGGGTTCATACAGGGTCCTTTGTGTGGCGCTCAAAGCGACGAATTCGAAGCTGTTGGACTTGGGGGATTAATCCGATGATTTGATTGAGCTCGAAACAACCGTCAGGATCAGGATCAGAGCCGCTTCTCGTTGTTGGATTTTTTTCCATGTAAACGAAGTCCCATGTGTGATAAACGCTTCCTTGGTAAAGCACTGTATCCTCGCGCTCAAACTGCGGAGTATTGATTGCCTCTACCGCTGTCTTGAGTGTGCAACAAGGACACGGCTTGTGGGATGGAGCATCGCTCAAAAGATCGCGCCGTCTTTTTTGGCTGAATTGGTCAGTAAACTGGAAGGGTCCGCCGTATGTTAACCTAAGGGGATTCGACATCAACACATCTATCAGTGGCTTGAGTCGTACCTGCAGAAATACCGACCATCACACTCTGCTCCTGGTTCGCCCCTTGGGCCTAGAAATTTGACTTGGTGCTTTCCTATGATTGATGCTACCGGAATGTTATCACAGCGAGAGGTATAGCAAAGTTCATCCCTTCTCCCGGCTTCCCCCAAGGAAGTTGATTGAGCTGGAGAAATTGTGTTTGTAGATGATTAGGCCAGGGAAAAAACAATTCACCCTTTTCAAACCATTGCACATGCACAATGTGGTCTCCCACATTGTCGCCGACAAAGTACGCGATTTGACAAAACCTGTAAGTCCATCAGACATCCGGTGGGCTATGACTTTGACCCACTTGCCACTCTGATTCTGTGTTGCGCTGGAGGCAACTCGCGTCGTCCCCTGCGGCGACCGATACTACCTCTCCAATCTGCGAGCGCGATGAGAGCCATACTCAAAAGCCCAGAAAACTGTGTACCGAGTAACGCTCGTCGTCTATGTTACATCCTTTATAATAGCCTATTTCCCCCAAGGAGCCATTGAAATTAATGCTGCGGGGATCAAGGTAGTGGCGAGAAGTCTGAGGCGCCGCTTTGGGCCGACGGGGAGATGCTGCGCTTTCTCCTACCACCTTGAAAGGAATGCGCAGAAACCGGGCCATGGGAATCAACTTGGCTGTGATATTGCTGGTCGCGGAATTGTGGCGAGGTTTTTTTGAAGGCGGCGGTGCTTCAAGAGCTAACGGTCTCTTCATGGTGGTGAAAAGAAGGAAAAGAATATCTTGTTTCAGAATGGCTTGCTGACCCCTCGATCTGCAGCTGATCGTTGCCATCATACGTTGCCATATTCAGAAGTGGAAACCAAAAGTTGAGCGGATCACAGGGAGTTGTCCGACTTCGCCAGCTGCTTGTTTTCGTCGGCTGCGAGTGAAGAGATAGATGTCAGGCGTTGTTGCAATAAGACCCTGGAGAAATGGTCAAACGCGACAAAGGATGATACAGACCGCCATTTCGAAAGAGTAAGATTACGCGGTCGCCCCAACAAGAATTTGTTCGGTTCTCCGCGAGATAAAGTAGGGCTGCCGGAAGCTGAGTTGGAGTAGTCTCCGAAACCCAGACGTTTATCCGCGAGGGCTCGAAGCTACAGTCAAAGTTGTCATAAGATATCCCCCGTCCACTCCCTTGTATGTAGTGGACCAGCTCGCTGAGGTCTGTGCGGTTGTACCGAATCAGGGTGTTCTCGTCAGGATCAGAGAGAAACATAATCTTTACATGGTGTTTGACGTCTGCGGCTGGATCTGCAAGGTCTTAGACATGTTCTGCAAGGTAACACAACGGGACGTACCATGAGTAAGCAATCTCATGACAACGTCAGGCCCTCTCTCATAGAACTCCTCCGCAGTGCCCTACCAAGTGTCGCTATATCTTTCTGGAAAGGGCGTAGGATCACGGGTGTCTGTATCTTGACGGTGGGTGATTATGCTGTCACAAGGCCATCTCCGTGAGAGGAGATGAGGTTCGAGAAATTGTCTCTTCATCAATAGTCCCCTAGCAGAACATGAGTGTTTCTTTTCAGGAAAGAATACTAACGTGCAACTTAGTCATGGGAAAAAAAAACTCCCGCATTTTCTTGTCGAGACTGGTGGGAGCCCCAGTACCGTGCAGAACATGACCCCAGTTGACCTGAAGAGCAGCTAGAATCATGTATTAGAGCTTATTAGCAAGTGAACTTTGTTTATACCGTTGCAGGGGTGTGGAGCGGTTCCAGATTTGCCTGGCGCTCGAGTCGTTGGTCTCAGACTGTCGCCCGAGCCAACCAACGCGTTGAAATCGACGCGGGAAGCGACGGCGCATCTGTTGGCTGTTATCACGACTTCCCTTGTGCGCACTTAGTGGTTAGGGACATCGCGCAGGGCAATCTCGCGCTTGCAGCCCTTTGAATTTGAACCGAGATTGTCCAATTTGGATTTTCCTCTGAACTTATAAATCATCGGTGCAAAATTTTTCGTCAGTTGCTAATAAGCTCTATCCAGGTATATATATGTGTTCTACGTCCTCAGCAATCCCGGAAGGCTCTGGCACACCACCGGCTACGTCGTCGCGCGGCCAGAAACTAACGGCCGCCCCTCCATCCTCACCTCCCTTGATCTTGAGGTGAATTTTAGTCCTTCTTCGCATCTCCCTGCTACTTTGACATCACCGCAGTACCTTGAGGCCCTCATTGAGCGTCAATCCGACATGGTAGGCTGCAGCACGAGGTCGCTCCGCTCTGACGCGCCAGCGACGAGTTGGCGGCAATGGATCCGGCAGTGCCTACCTCATATGGTAATTGACGTCATCGCATCAGTGGGAACTTTTTTTCTGAGCGCTCCAATGTTTTTTTTTTTTTGTATGTAGCCAATATGTAGCTGTCAGAAAGTATGTTTGTAATGCCGGTGCCCGGCTTACAGAAAAGGGGGAGCTTGCGTAAATTCCGTGTTCATGAGTATAAAACCAAGCTCTGCTCGGCGCATCACATTTGCTTCAAGTATCTTCATTGACTCCGTCACATTCGCTCTCTGTAGTCTGCTCAGTAGATAAGGGGTACGAAATGCAACTCCGGACAATTTTTTGACCCGAGAACATACTTCCACCATACCGCGACCGGGGAAACATATATTGCAAATTTACCTGTGGTGGATCCTGAGAGACGGGGAGGCGTGACGGTCCAGCTACAGGTTTTTGGCTGTTGTAAGCATTTTGAGAGGCCAATATTAATGCATCTGCCCCTTGAGTCCATTCTCGGTCATAGCAAACTTGGGCATGTCTGGCCTAAGAAGTTCAGGATCCGTGGCCACCATTCAGAGCCGCATAGGTTAGACACAGAACCCCGAATAGCATAAGAACCCAAGCCTTACAGTGTACCCCAAAGACCACAAATAGTCTTCAGGGATATCCAAGTGGGGTTTCCTTCAATGTAAAAAGGCTAAAACCCATAGGACCTATTAGGAGTTCTTCCCTCCGAGGTAAAAATCGCCAGAATCCACCAGTAACCCAACGCAATTGTACGTCTTCCCTTTGCCGAAGCATGCGCACCACTGACGCGAGCCCAGGGACTTTAGGGTGGTAGGGGTGATCTTTGTTTTATTTGAAACCACCAAAAACAATAACCAAAAAACAACCAGGTCCAAAATCGGCACGAGGAAAAGGGTAGGAAACAAGGTCCAAGAACCGGTGGTATATTTGGTGATTTTATAACGCCGATGAGAATGGAGGTGGGCTGACCAGCAGCATTGGTGTAGCGTCGTAAATCCGAAGAGCATCAAAGGCCAATTTTGCGAGGATCGGAGTAACTTCCCTCTTCGCAAGGACCGCGCGGTAGTAATCCATCACATCTGTGAAAGCACCTTTGAACTCTGGTACTGTCTTGTACAATCCAGCCAGAAACTCTTCTCGGACTTGCATGAGCTCCGGATGATCACAAATAAACAGTGCATGGGCCTCGTCCTCCACGGCATCGAGACAGAATCTACAATTTCGCCATTGGCTCGGGACGACGTCTTTTCCTCGCTCCTTCCACCTACGCCGCTCCACAGCAAGACTGTGGCTGGATAGAACAAGGCGTGTCAGAGCGAGTCGATGCGCAGGGGTTTTAGCGCGCAGATAGAGCCGAAACTCCAAGGATTTCTTGGCCAATTTTCCCGGTTCTTTGTCCATGCCTACCAACAAGGAGATCCTTTGTTTGTGACGAGTTCGCAAGTTCGTGATCAAACCAGGCCTCTATAGAATGCTTTACTTGCTTCATGGCTTCTTCCACTTCTGCGACTTCCAAAGGGCCCGAGATATCCAGTGCCACGGGTATGTACAATTTCGAGAGGACAATACGCAAGTCGTTGATCCAAGAGATTTTGCGTTCGACGCCGGCCTATCTTCATCCAGTTTAATCCAGTAGCACAGATTTTACAGCGCCAGATAAATACGCCGGTAGCGAATGGGCCAAATCCCTGTTTCGGAGAAAAGAACGGCCTTCATCGAGCGTGAGCCGATTCCAAGCATCCGACGGAGAAATTTTAGTTGAACTCTTTCAAGTAGACTCAAACTCTTCTCCTGAATATCCAAACAAATCTCGCATCCAGCAGTGAGATAGAGATCCACGCGAGCCATGTACAGAGTCCTTAATTCCCAGACTGGCATTGAACCCACAAAACGATGGAGTCCAAGAATTATGTTAGCCAACTTTGACGCCTTCTTGGCCTCATAAATTTGCATCCCGTTTCGACCAGATACCGAGGTAACGTGCTAACTGTTCGTGATGTATTGGTTGGCCCGCAATGTGAAAAATAGGATAGAATTTTTGTCGACGTCCGTAAATTCGGCAAAGCGATCTGCATAAAGTTGAAAAAAAAAAAAAAAAAAAAAAAAGACAAGACCACCTGTCACCCCCGGTGAGAAGTCCAGGCAGCCAGATTGAGCCAAATCTGGCAAATCGAGCCAGGTAAAGCGGGGGTTTTTTTTTTTCAATGTACTGGGTCCCGTGACGGAAAAAAGCGAAAAAGAAAGGGAAATGAATACATGTCAGAGCTGTGGCATGATTTTCTGCGCAAAGTTCTGTTTTTTTTCTAATTCTCCGACGTTGGTACTTGGGTATACCTAGCGTCCTCCAAATTGCATCTTGTTTGCTGCTAGATAACAAGCAATACATTTTTATTTGCAGAACACCTACCTCTTTGTGGTTCTTCTGTGGCAGAACTCGTCAATTCCTATTGTGCCAACTTGCCTCTCAATTTATTTGGGGAGCTTGCTCCCCCGTTTTATTCACCCCCTCCCCGAACACATCACGTGAATTTCCTTTTTCGGTCACGGTTGATGCCGTCGACTCGTTTGAGGTAGAAAACGCGAGGCTGCATACTTATACTGCGATCGATTTTCCTACATCTGTGGAAACTCTCGTAGAGTGGTTATCGGTCATGTTCTTACCCCTGTTTGTTTTCAACTCTGTATTTCTGAAACTCTGAAGCATTGAGATAGGGAGGCTCAATTGTACTAAGGGCAAATAAATGGTGTCTCTCACTCATAGTGCTTGAGAGGCCATAAACTTCATACCAAGCTATCAATTTGTTGAATGTGACTCTAGCTGTGGGTTAATCTACATGGTTGAATTTCTGGGAGGCAGAAACAATTTGAAATGTCCAGGGGCTACCCTAGTATTGTGGACCATGATAAGGTAGACCCAAGGGGTCCCAACGATAAGGATTGATGACATCAGGTGGGGGAGGGGGGGGTCAGCCGAGGTCGAAAAAAAAACTTTTGTGGCACAAAAGTTTTGCGCCTCGGGACAGGTTGTAACTGATGTGGGGTGACTTCCTCATGGCAGATATGATCTCTCCAAGTGTTTTGATGCCTTATGACCTCCCAAATCAGTATGCATTAGAGAGGTTGCGGTGAGCCACCAGTGGCTCTTGTGCTGCCTGGAGCGGGACCGTTGTTTGGGCCTCGGGCCTAAAGTAGCCACTATTTTATCCCATCCATGGGTCCTACAAATAGTGGCTAATATGCAGCGAGGCGGTCATCCAGTCTCGAGAAAAAATAGCCACCAGTGGCTACCGCAAACTCTCTATTATGCCATATGGGAGAGTTATACCTTATGCCCCCCCAATCACTGCAAACCAAGTTGGTGCAGCCCAAAAAGTATGCCCTTGTGCAGAGTATGCCTTTTGGCAGGTATGCCTTAAGGCAGTGACGACTGTATTTCTATCTGAATCCGTTTCTTAATATGAGGTAGATTCCCGAACTGGAAGGCATGGAGAAATGGTCTTACAGCAGTTTGCAGATGTAATGACACCACGTCGCATCACATGAGAAGAAAGCACAAAAAACCCGTCTTCTTCTCTCCTTCGTATCTCTCTCGTTTCGACGACAAATAGCATGATTTTGGTATCGGAGGACTCGCCGTAATCCGGGCTTCAAAACAACTATCTTTTATCGCCGAAATCCTGACTTCATTTTGGCCGACATCCACCTTGCTCGTCATCGTCATCGCCGTCTTGGACGCAATTAGAATGCCTCGTGTGTAGGCGCGTTAGGTAGGCAGTTCTAGTCGCTTTCAATCTATATGCATTTGTAGCGCGGATTCCGGTTAGATAACTTATTGTTCTCAGTTTTGTTCTCTGGTTTTGTAACTTTTGTTCCTTCTCAGGCGCGCGTAACAATTCTCTGCCGTGCGGTGTATAGCACCAGTGGGGTGCGTCCTCAAAAGGAAAGGACGCTAATTTTTCGCCAAATTTCGCTGTGGCGTATTCTATTTTTTTCTCGTTTGCCACTGGAGCCTGCGTGGCTTACTTACTATTAGCCACTTTGTACCACACATACAATACTAAGCATGCCAGATGACTATTTTCTGGAGATCTTAAGACTCATTCTGTGTGCATAACGCTGCTACTCGGCATGACCAAAAGTAACCGGAATTGTAGAATTTATATAGGAATTTCAATGGTCAACCAGCTTTGATGGGTCCAGCTCTTACCTATAGCATATTTTCTCCGACTTGCATGACATAAACACCGATTGGAACATCGGGCAGCCAGAGAAATATTCGAAATTCAGAAATTTCCCAATTTGGCAATATCTGCGTTTTTAAAATAGCAATTGGACAGATATGGGGTCAATGAGTACTTGAGAAATGGGATTTAGGTCTTATGATAATGTACATGAAATGCCAGAATTTAGCATCCTAGTCTCCACCTTTTGTGAGACGTTAAAAACTGGGCATAATGTTCAACCATCATAACATATATAATTGCAATTCAAATAGACGCACAACAAAGAGCACAGTGGACCCAAGCTACTTCATATGCAACAGCATATACTTCTACCATGATTACAGTACCAATCCTCCCAGCGGTTCTGTGTGCTAGCTTGCCATATATAGGCAATTTGTGATTCCGGTTACTTTTGGTCATACCGAGTATGCCCATGGAGTAAGATCAAATGGTCCCAAACAAATTATTCTGATAAGTTGTTATATACACCCGGCAGCCACAATTTAAACTTGCACATATGCCAAGAGCGACCAAAAATGCCTTCCAAGTGCGCCTACACATGGGCGATTCCGTCCAGAATCGCGCCGAGCGCGACAATGTTGGAGAAGCTGGATGTCAAGTGGATGTCGGCCAAAAAGAAATTTTGCCAATAAAATACCAGCGTCTCGAGGCCCGGACTAAGGCGACCTCATACATACAAGAATAGTCGAGATTGGGCAAGAAACGAGCAAGAACGAGGCGATACAAGAAGACGTGTTTTTCGTGCTTTCTTTACATGTGATGCGACGTGGTGTCATTACATCTGCAAACTGCTGTAATCAAACAAAGACCATTCGAGCTCATCTCGAAGACGAGCATGGCAAGGTTTGGCAGGAGCTCGTGATATTGAGGCGTCTCAAAATTGGGAGAGACTGGCAAGATGAAATCTTCGATCGTGGACTTTTATTTGAATTTCTATCGTTGTGCGCTGTACTGCTCGACAATTCACATTACCTTGCTTGACAAGGTCTCTCCAACCTCATAATTAGCTAAGCAGCACATCGGATGTAACCCATTGATGCCCGGTTCTCCCCGATGCACAGCTTTCCAAATTGTCCGAAATCACGATCTAAGTATCGGGCACTAGATCCGAAAACAATATCTCCGCCAGAAAGCCAACAGAAAGCCAGCAAGCGCGCCTCTCAGAGTCCTAGAAAGCCTGTTGCAAATGTCCCCATCAAAGCACTGGAGGCTTATCCCGCAGCTGCCTGAGGTGTCCTACTCGAAGCAAGAGAAAATCCGGGCAACGTCGAGTCCTCAGCTGATCAGTTGGCGATGCCGCCATCTAGATCCTCTTCAAGAGGCTCCGGGAAGCTTCAGCAAATCTTGAGCGTCGACGTCCCGAATCCTGCAGGCCTTGATATTTAAAGTGCTCAGGTGTTACGGCTCTGCCAGTATCTATCTCGCTCGCTCGCTCCCGACTCCCAGCTCTTACATTTCCATGACTTCCAGTCAACGTCCACAGTTTCTTTCTACTCATCCAATTCAATATCCTATAATGTCAGATGTTCGCTACAACTGGCTGCGACTAGGCCGGCCGGTGCCCATTATGGCCTCTTCGAAATATAGTCAATCCAACAAATTCCTTTGATTCAATCTCTACATGACATGATTTCTCAGCTGTCAAGGTCCAATGTTCAACCAGAAAACTGGACAATGCCGACCAGCGATATTTGACTTTTCACTGTCGAGAATGGTGTCTTTACCTTCCGTTCCATTTATTCATGTGTTTGTTGGAGGCGACTGTTGTCTCCAGGATACTCTGACATTTGGTTGTATTGTACATGTGTACACGCATGATCCCTCTTCCCAAGTCAATAATGAGACTGACAGCACGAGGACTGGACGATGATCACCGCGACGCGCCTCGTTTCTCGACGACCTCCTATACCAATCATAGTTCGCACTCCGATATGTCCTCGGGGACTCTGTTAGGCTTTTCTTTTCAGTGTCATTGTCTCTCCCGGACTCTAATCTTCAGTAGCTCCTCTTCAATGGCATCCCTTCAGCATCCATTCCACACATAAACGCACATTCAGCCCCTGGAATTCCAATCAATACACAGAATCATCGACTCGAACTACCTCACTCACACTTTTACTTTGAGGCCAGTTCGTTGTCTTAACTCGCTATTGTCTTCGTTGCCTGTGACCTATGTCTTCTGTCGACTCCAGCTAAAGACAGGTCATCGCTTTCGTCGTTCTCTGTATGCAGACTCGCTCACCTCACTGCTCAGTTTCCAGTTCCATTATTTTGCTTCATTGAAATGTCGCAAAAATCGAAAGTTAGAGATAAGAGATTATAACCACTTACAGCCGATATAACCGGTTATAACAAGGTTATAGTGACCTCAGGCGCATCCTAATGGCTCTGGATCCATTCTGCAATCCAGACCACCTACCTCCCTATGCAACCTCATCGTATTTACGAACAAAAGATTTGATTTTGAGCCGTGCGTGGTTGGTGCGTGGAGCCTCAAGGCAATGACATCATGTATAGTAACGGCATATATGGCCTTTGTTCCAATGGCTCCTTGGTGGAGCGGTAATGGTGTGTGATTTCACTGCGCATGAGATGATCGGGAGTTCAAATCCCGCCGCCTCACACCGGTTCACGCCCCCCGCGGTAGCGTGAGTGTCGGGATGCGGCGGGGTTGAGGGAAAAGAATTTTTTCAATGCTCTCGCATTCACCGTTATAACTGACTATAATGTTTGGCAGTAATACTGGGCCATAAATAGGTTTGGATACCCATTTTTGACACACGCATAGGTAAGAAAAACACACAGGTGCAATCGCGGGAGAAAAAGATGCACAGGTCGTAATGTGTTCACAAGTGCACAGCTTGTTTGGATTCAAAAAAATATGCACAGGTGTGTTGAGTCATTCGAAATCTTACACAGGTACGCCAACTATTCTGCAAATAAAATGCGCAAGTAGAGTACATTCTCTCTGACTGATCGGCCACACTTGATGCACTATCTGCGCATCAAGGCCTGCCGATGGCGGGTCAAGTCACATAATTTGGAGTCTCACATATTATCAACCGAAGTAAGACACAGTTGATCTCAAGTTGAGTCATCCAGGCTGCTGAACATCCTTCCACGGTATATTCAACCCACCTGTCCTGCAGGGGGGTTGACAGTTCAAGTCCTATGCCGAACATGCTATTTGTTGCCGATAATCGCGGTGATGTCCGGCTGATCAATGCCGCCAAAGCCGAACACAGAATTGCACCGAAGTAATATTTCAAGCTGGAAGGTCGTTTATATTTAACCAGCAGGTTGAGGCATGGCCCTGTGGGCTTATTTCCTCGACCCAAAACGTGTGCATTTTTTTTCACTGCACCGGGGATGTAAAGGTTGTGCATATCTGTCGCCCAACCCAGCTTGGGTGAGACTGTACTTGCAACAGTGTAAGCGGTGAACATTTTCTTCCACCGGCCCGGGGTGCGTAAAATTTAGTTGAAATAGTGCGAAGTTGTGTCAAAAGTGTGCGAAAAACAATTATGGCCCACTATTACAGCCATAATAATGCTATAAGGCTGTAAGTCTATAGACTTATAACCGGTTATAACCTGATATAACCCCATTTCGATTTTTGCGACCTTAAAGCTCTCGTTCCGGATCTTACGCGCTGTTCTTGCTCTGCGCAGTGGAACTGGTAGCTTTGATTTGCTTTAGGAACTCCTCACATCTCTACGACTTTGCTACGGCCCGTCTCATTTGAACACAAGGCCTTAGCGAGAAATCTTCTATCGTAGTAATCTCTCGCTACACCACCATTTATTCGTTTTACAGTTTACTACCCTAATTAAAAGTTGCTAGATTGTTGCTAGAGCTTTACACGTCGGCTTCGGACTCAGTTGATGAAAAACGCTGGAGAGTTCTTCATCTCTTGGGTGCAGAACATATCCTTTGAGCAAGCAAGGTGCCTTCCGACGTAGTCGGAGCTTCCTATATAAAGTATTGTGGAAAGCCCGGCACATTCGCTGGATGTTCCGGGTTTGAGATGAAGCACGGCACATTCCTTTTGGGGACCTGTCTATGCCGGCAAACATTGCTGCCGGCATCACCCCCCACAGTTTCTCGTTTCTTCCTCTTCCCCTCATCGCGCCAGCCTCCGACCCCGACCCCGACGCCTCAGCGTGGCCCAACCATGTCCCCTGCCGCACTGCGCCCATCTCGCAGGCTCAGCTTTCGAAATTCTGGGAGACAATCGCCAGCGGCGGTGTGCCGGCGCCGTGTCAATCGGCGAGGTCGGCGAGGATTTCGCAGAGAAAGTATCGGAAATCAGACTATGTACGTGGACGTTGTTTGTGGCGTGAATGCTGGAGCTCAAAATTTATGAACAGTATCACTCGCCTTCGAAAGTCCCCGCTGGCCCTCGACACCCAATCCCGGATCGTCTGGATATCGACGTCTTTGCCGGCGCTGCGGGAAGTCCATTCGACATCGATACCGTGGAGATCAAAGCTCAGCCCGTTCACGCGGATTCTCTGGCTGGAGGTAAGCTAACGTGAAAATGTGATCGGCATTTATTGACACTGTATTGTTGAGGATCTAGAGCCTCGCGCCGGACGTTCAACTTCGGACGAGGAAGTTTTGAGTGTTTTTCAGCCATCCTCAACGTCTTCCGGACTCGTAGAGACGACAACTAGTGCGTATTACTTCTTCGCTTGAGCTCCTGATCCTAAGATTTATAATTGTTTTTCCGCGTCAGATAACAACACCGGTGGGGATGATTATAATGAAGATAGGGACAACGGCGGTGAAGACTCCTATGACGATGCACAGGGAGGTGAGAAAGATTCACTTACGCATTTTCCATTGAGACGTAAATTACCTGTCGCTCAATATTTGTTAGATTGGTTCAAACGCAAAGAAAATACCCCATGGATTCTGCCGCCCCGCACAAAACCTGTGTTCCACGTCGAGGCGACGGAATGGTAGGGAAAGGTGTGTAAAATGAATTTCCATTCAACATCTAGAGTATTTGGACAGCTAAAAACCAACGGCGCGTTGTCAACAGGTCGTAGTGAGCAATTATTGTGTGCAAGTCAGATGAAAGTTTTGGATTATTACACAAATATATTTGGTGTGACTAATAAATTGCGGGTTGTCGAACTTGGTTGCAGTTCGTCATCATGAGATTAGGAAGTCATAGTTACCGTGAGTGGTATCCAGCTCTTGTTAAGAAAGTTATCTCAATCTATATTACAATCGACCTCCCTAGCCGAGTTGACTTGAGACAAACCTGTTCCGAGAACGCCCGAAAGCCCCACTCACGTCATCAGTCCACAGCCAAACAACTTACGACAACTTCGCTGCTGTCTCTCCCGTCGACCGGCCTCCGCTCCACACCGCTCCACACCCAACGATGTAGCTGTACCCGTAGCGTCGCCTTCAATAATGTTCTTTCTTATCTTTCTGTGAGCATCTAATACCTTTTCCACCGTGAAATCGACATCTAAATGTATGACCACCGTTTCTTAATTACAGTCCGCTAGACTCACAGCGCGTGTATAGGAATTTGTTAACACCTCCAACGACACCTCAAAGGCACCAACAACGGCAGCGAGAAATACAACGCGCTATTCGCGAAAGTAACGAAGCAAGCCCGCGCCGTAGGCGTGTACCTGCTCATCGCGACCAGAATGTCCCACCCTAACTTCCACCACTGCGAACCCCAACGCCCGTTCTCTCGGTCAGCTCAGACGACATCAGAGAGCCCGAGAGAATCGTCCACACCCTTCAACGGAACCGCTTTCCAGTAGGTCACAGGCGCAGAGAGCGCGGAGCGAGCGAGAACGTGCTGAAAAGGCCGCGAGAATGGATGTTGACGGTACGTGGTTGGACTCTTTCGCTCTTGCTGTTATCTGATGCCTTCCTTTTCAATTGCAGATTCGCCGAATGCGCGCACCTCACGCGTACTGCAGGTAGGTTGCGAGACCACTCTTCTCCTCCCCTAGACTCAATCTCCAGGCAATTCAAAACGGTCTCCTTACCCCTCCACAAACTCAGCAACATGGAGCACGTAGCGTCTGTATCCTGTCCCACTCACGTCCTTCCAGCGCGGCCAGTCAGACAGCCAAATCCTGCCCCGAAACAATCCGCCGCCGCCGCGTCCCGACAGTCAGTGCCGCTTTCCCCTCTCTAACCACTAAAATACTCAATCACCGAGTATAGATCAGCGCCGAAACAGTCGCGCGCCCCGTTGATCTGTTCCTGATCGCACAATCAACCTTCGAACCCATGCTACCGTCCACGTCTGTGGTGTTTCGAGCGACATCGACAAGGCAAATTCGACTTTCGACGTCAAAGCAGAGCAATACCTCACTGCTACTAGGACGCCAAACAATATTTTCCCCATTCACTGTGTATTCCCTGCAACGCCCAGGTGGGAGAAGTATAAACCCATTCCGGGGAAGGGAAAGAGTGTCTTCGTCGAGGGTTTTCTTACCGGTCTCGAGTTGAACGATGATCGTTCGGTGAAGTATTCATTGTTGATGTTGAGAAAGTGACGTTCCTCGGCAATGCTTCCTCGACGACGGTACCAAAAGCAGAAGAGAGTCCAACCAAAATCGGTATGTTTCTGTTTTCTATCTCTCAATGCTTGAATCTCAAATCATGTTTAGTTACCAATGGTACTCCAGCATGCCTCAAGTTCACCGGCTTCCTTGGAGGGCAGTCCAGCCGAATTCGAAGAAGCGCAAACTAGATTACCGCACCAAAGAGCAGGAGGACAAAGGGGAAGGGCAAGGGGAAGGGACTTCCAGTGGTCGTTGCGCCGGTGGTAATGGTGGTAGACATTGAATCAACCATACTCAAATTTCAATGTATTTGTAACACAAGCATTTAAGATCTCTTCATTCTGCTCTGCCATGTCCTTTTCTTTGTACTCCGATCACGCCGTAGCGTAGCACGGGTAACTGCTAGTTTACCTTAAGAGATCTCGTGTAGCCAAGGACATTCTGTACGGAGTTCAACTGTGATCAGTCCTTCGTGTGCGCTCGAGTAATTACTGTACATGTATTATCATCTTGAACCGGTTTCCGAGGGATTGTAAGTGTGTTCCAAATTCATGATGACAGTCGGAGCTGATGATTTCATGTCCGTCCACAGATTACTCAGGTTGTTGAAACTCACTTCAACGACAAAGTTTGACTGATGTTCAAATGAGGGGGAAGAGACCCGAGATATTGTGTTGCATATATTTACTGTATGTGTGTTGTGAAGTGAAGTGGGCTGCGGCTGCTACATCTTGAACTCGGAATGGAAAATGCTGGCGGCGTCGCGGAACGGTCTCGGCAGTTTCGGCACTGACGCGGAGCTGATTCCGTAAGCCTAAAGGAATGTTCCGTGTCTCATCGAAATGTGCCGTGGTTGGTTGCAGTGTGCCGCGCTTGATATGGAATGTGCCGTGGTCTACATGGGATGTGCCGTGTTTGATGGGGAATGTGCCGGGTTGGAAATAAACGGTAGGCCCGTGCTTCTTATATCCCGGTGGGAACCGGCATTGACTGAGCCATCAGCGTGCTGTTTGGTCTTGTTTACCCTCAGCCAACTTGAGATTCCGAGCGTTTCCAGGTCATTCAGCTCATTAGTCTCGTGACCAGACTCTTATGCCATCCCAAAGGGAACCCTGTCATAAGAGTCTGGAACAATCAGCGGCTGTCGAACCGTACCCTTGAGCTATCAAAATTGATCGAGTTTTCCCACAGTATGTGGACTTTACTTCTACTCGTTTTGCTCACTTCTTCCTTTTACTTAATGACATAGAATTTGTGCATATTAGGGCTATTTAGCTGCTCAAAGTCTATTGAGCCTTCCAAACAAATATTTTCTTTAACCATGGTCGTAGCTGCACAATATTCGGCCCGTGCGTAATTCTGCTGACAGCACTTCCCAAAACGGTCTAACTTGTCAAAAGTTCGCTGAAAGTGCGCGAAGGGCTAAGTTTCTCGACACACAGGAACTTATTAGATCTACCAAATTTTCTACCTAATAGTCTGCAGAAGATTCAAGATGAGCTACTTGAGGCTCTCGACCGGTTTTGGGACGTAACAGTCATCCTTATTACGCAGTATACTCAAACCTCTTAAAGCACTGACATTCGATGCAGAAATGTGACTTGAACTGCACAGATAGACTTTAGCTGCATTATAGCAGCAGACTCTGCCCAAATATTGTCAAGTTACGCTGTAGAAGCAAGCAGAATGAGAGGAGGTAAAGTCCACATACTGTGGGAAAACTCGATCAATTTTGATAGCTCAAGGGTACGGTTCGACAGCCGCTGATTGTTCCAGACTCTTACGACAGGGTTCCCTTTGGGATGGCATAAGAGTCTGGTCACGAGACTATCAGCTCATTTGGTTGCAGATTTTGCCTTAAGCACCCCACCTTCGGCAGGGCCGGCTCGCTGCGCTCGCGTCCCTACCTACGGGGGGTACACAGCTTGTCGGGGCTCCGCCCCAAACCCCGCCTGGATTTTTTTTTGCTGGATTCCTTGCCCTCGGCGCCGCACTGCCGCTGCACTCGCCGGCGCGCGGCGCCGGGGACCGCGTGTGAGTTTCAACATCTCGACAGCCGGTTGTGTTGTAGGATGTTGACAAAACCCCGTGATTTTCTGTCAAAAGTCACGCGACTGATGGCCTGGCCCTCTTTTCAAGTATTAGTATAGGATATGGCGGGCAGTTATGCTCAGAAGAGCTATTTCAGCAGAGTTCTGGAAGGTCCTCAGCGTTTCCTATCTCTTTATGGTAAGTCTTCTTGATTTCTGGCTATGTCTTTCGGAGATAAAGTCAAAGCTGTCATAACCCATACCTTTCATATAACCGATAATCGCCCATAACCCATACAATTTTGACCGACTTTTGAGTGGGATAACCCATAAATCTGCCATAACCCATAGGTTTTGGGCTGCACCAAAACCTATGGGTTATGACAGCTTAAAAGAAACATATGACACAGCGAATGAGATTCAAGATTCATGATCTCTCATAACACGCGTCTGGGCGCTAAACTGGCGCTTATTACGCCCGCTGCTTGCCGCTGCCAATTTCTGTGTCCGTTTCCGGTGCTCACTGCTTAGTTCCCTCTCGCTGTAGCCCTGGATCCAACATGCTATTGCTTCTGATGAATGCTCATCCACCCACCATGATTCTTGTTGTCCTTGTCCTTCCTTGCATTCTGGACTTAGCAGTATAAGTTATTTAACTGGGCCTGCAAATTGACTGTCTCAATTCAACGAACCTTTTGTGCTTTTATTTTTTCGACAACCCTCGCGGCTCGATGCTCGCCATCCTCATCTGCATGCAGGAATCAAGATCAAAATACCCGCTGAATTGGCGCATTTGACGCGGCTCTAGCTTGGTTGAATACATTGCAAATCTGAGGCGTCCAACTAGTGCACAACGCAACTGTCACTTAAAACTGTAGCTCAGGCCCTGGCTCTGTTCGAACTTTGGATGACTTTTATGCCACTCATCTGGTGTACTGTAATTCAAAGGCCCGAGTCTCGGTGTTCAGTTCAATCGGGTAAGAAACGGTAGCTCTGCAATCACTCGGAGGACTATAAAATCCTTGAAAGAATTCCCCCTTCTCAGCTCGTATCAATTTCAGTCCTTTTTCAAGTTGCGCACCTGAATGAAATTATACCTATAGCCAACATACAGTTGGATTTGTCATAATGAATACGCTCACAATGCATAAAGCTCATTATACATAGGGTTAGGGGGTCCACCGAGTTGGTAGGCGGGTGTTTTATGCATTTTGCTCATTTCACCTATTGCATAGGGTTTGGAGTGGATTGTTGTCGATTTATGCATTATGAGATCGTGAATTTGGGACAATTTGATGCATTTCCGTCACTTTTTTGGTGGTTTCGGAAGTGCTTTTTAACCTCATTAAGACATATTTGAAGGAAAACACAACCAAGTGTTATGGTTTGCCGCATAGTGGTTACTTTTGATGGTGCCGAAATTGAGTCAATTGACGGATAATCTTTATGCATCACAATTCATGAAATACTTTGACACAGAAAGCAAGAGCTGTATCAGTCTAAACTTGCTGGTGTGGAATAGGGGAGACTATAAAACGCTGGTATATACTTTCACTTGCCCTCCAGGCATCATTTTGCGGGGACAAAATATGATCTCGGCAGAACAGCCAAGTAAACTGTTTCTCTGGTTTTTCTCGCGAAATCTCAATTTTGGAAATTGTGGACCATGATATCTTGTACCCGAAGTGGAACATCTACGGTTATTTTGCAGGTTGGACAAAATCTTGTATTGTATGTATGGATTACTCGTTATGGACAGAAGTGATGGACGGTGGGCCTTTGGACGATTCTCGGCCATTGAGTGTGCGTTTTGCATGATTTAAAGTGCTGGGGGGACTTGGGAGGACCAGACCCGTATTTCTAACCCATCATTTCCATCAAATCCATTGATGTACTGCCAAATTTGGCAACATCCTGAAAATGCGATTTTTCAGCTTGCACAGCGGATGCAGGTGGGAAAAATTAAATCGCCTAGATTGTAGCCCTAGTAGCACTGATCAATATACTAAGTTGTTTGAGGGTGAAATCTGTAGTGGTTGGTGAGTTCTAAGGGCTCCAAGGAGGTCATTTCTGCTGTTTTTGGCCTATTTTGGCCTTTTTGCCTGATTTGAGTGCCCTGTAGCTCAATAACGGCTAAGACCTTTGATGCAAATCAACTTGGGATATCGATCAGTGACACCTGGGCTACAATCTGGGTCATTTCATTTTCGCTGAGAAAAATGTCTCCATGAGTTGAAAAATCGCATTTTCAGAATGTTGCCCAATTTGGCGGTACATCAATCAATTTTACTTCAAATCATGAAAAACGCATACTCAATGGCCGAGAATCGTCCAAACACCCACCGTCCATCACTTCTGTACATAACGAGACTGTATATAAGACCGCCTGTAGTAGCTAGTGAATTTAGAACTTACAACAGTCACTTGTTTTGTCTTTGTTTGCCAACACTCTCGTGTGCCGAAACTGCCGCCTTACCGCCGGATCACTTTCGTCACACTGTCACAGGAAAACTCGGAGGCGCCACGGTGGTGCAGCTGTTGCAGACATGGTATCGGGTATTGTGTATCACTGCCCCCGCTTATGAGCTTTTGAAGCAGTGGATATGTAAGAGGCGTGCATTATATCTAGATCTGCCTCGTTGCAACCGCGCCTTAACCTCCTTCATGCGGGGGGGATAGGCCGCCTGTTACAGAAGTCGCTGCGTGTCGGCGTCTAGATACTGGGGCGGTTGCAATGTACTTACCTAAGCGTAAAATAACAGGTTGCATCAGACTGCAATATCCAATCTCTGCAGCCGCTTGTTATACTCCGTACTCTGCCTGATGATGCCTACTGGACTGGATTATTTTAAGTCTCTAGCGCTTAGATAAGTACTTACATTGCGAGCTCCGCCCAACCGCCCCCCAGTATCTAGACGCCGACACGCAGCGACTTCCGTAACAGGCGGCCTATCCCCCCGCATGAAGGAGGTTAAGGCGCGGTCGTACTCATGTCTCGACGCAATCTCGACGTGCGGTGGAGCAGGAAGAGTACATATATGCGGGTGATGGCAGAGCTTGATGCAGGGAATATGACACCGGATGCCGGAGGGCAGGAAATTGACGATTCTGAGGTGTACGAAGAGTAATTTATTCTCGTACTTAGACACATGGTTATTCAATTTTTTCTTTTTTGGGACCTCTCTTAGACCCTTTAAGGCTTGAGGGCGGGGGGTCGTAGGCACATCACTGGGTTTTGGAGAAAATGTTTATCTACGACACGGTATGGTCGGCTACGATAAAAAACGAGGGAAGTGAACTCGGGAACGCGTTACTTCAAACAGACAAGTAGTAGATGATATGCAGCAAACAGAGTGACAGCGCGAGCAATGGATTAAAGAAGGAAAATCCGCCAAGCTAATTATCGTCATCAGTGATTCTTGATATTTTCTGGTTTGGGTTCAGTAATAAGAGTAAACATAGTGTAAGAACTGACGAACGGGCGGATGAATAGGTCTCAGGTCCAGTCGCTCGGCCTCAACAACATAAACGTCGCGGCAAAGAGATTCTCGTCCATTCAGTGTCTGTGATGACCGTTCAGTCAGCGCCTCCGTGCTGGTGAGTTTCTGTACCGATAATAGCGCGCTCCTAGGGACGGGTGAGATCCAGGAAAAGAGAGTCAGAGTCAGACAATTGGGACTGACGTGTAGATGCGACCCATTGGCTGAGAGAACATGAGATGGAAGCCTGTCCGAGGAAATACCGTCTACAGATCATCAGTATCTGGAGCTGCTACTCAGCAAGGTACTTGCAAACATGATCAAAACCATCATCTATCGGGGGTGAATACATATAGCAAACTGAGCCACAGCAGAAGAACTGACGCTCACCGAAAAAAAAGGCCCGAATACAGCACTCTCGAGCGCAGATGTAATGAGACGGGTTATCAGATGGTTTGTTTCTATGCCCCGGAGTCAGCTGCGTAGCATGTGAAGAACAACATATGTGCAAACTACTGAATCCTGTTCGACTCTTGTGGAGGTAGTAAATCAGCAGCAATCTAAAGTTGTGTGCCATCGGTGGAGAATGATTCAAAAGAGAATAATGCATACGTTACGATCAGATCGTTGGCCACAGTGATTACCAGCCAGGAATCGACGACTGGAGTGAGGCGAGAGCCCTGATCGAACCTGGGCCAATGAGTCAGGGCAGGAGGCATCTAAATGAAGACTTATTACTCCAAGCCGAAAGCAAGCATGCTCCTGCAATGCATCCCTATAAAGTATAAACTTGAAATCTTTTGTTAAAGACAAAATCATGCTACGGACGTTGGCAAATGTGAGGAACGTCATTAGCACGAACAGCAAGCGCGAGGTTGACAGGCGGAAAACTCGGTGCGCCATGAAAATTGAAACGCCGGGTTAAAGTAGCTCTCGACTAGGTAAAGGCACACAAAGTAGGCCGAAACGGCAGCGGAAAATATACTGAGTAACAGTCCCCAAGCGACGTTAAGGCTTGGGTACTCTCAGATGCCATAATGAGACGACTTCATTCCACACGCACCGTATGATCAGGCTATCCTGTTTGGCCCGGGCAGATAAGAAGTAGCTCATAGACTGTGCGACGCATACGCCGAGGAGGAAGATATTAAGCTAGTTCAGCTATGAGCTGTGGAGGTCTTTACTCTGGAAAGGAGGGCCTACGGCTGCTCCCGCGTATATAGGCCCAAGTAAAAGCTTTACGCTCTCCGGGGTGGCGGCCATGACAAAGGTTTGGCGAAAGGCGAGTTGGGGGTGAGATCTAGAGTTGGGTGAGAGCAAGGTGGGAGAGTGTTGTAGCAAAGAGACACGGTGGGGCACCTGACAGATCCCATCTGAATGTTCGGCCAACCAACGGCTCAAAAAAGGGCGTTGATTAAGGACCGATGATAATCCCCATAAAGGCCTGATTTTTTCGGAGGCAAAAAAGTCAGGATTTTTGGGGCCAAAATTCGATGAAAAAGTCAGGATTCACACAAGCCTGGACCCAAAATTTCGTCCAAAATCGTCAGGATTCGGGCTTTCGGCTGCTTTTCGCCGGATTTTCGGCTATTTTCGACACTTCCGGGGGTGTTTTCCGAAAAAAATTTCCCGCTGCCGCGGTTTTCGTCAGGAATCAGACCAGCCCTTCGCGTCGAGAGGGGGCCAAAAGTCAGGATTTCGTACAGGCCAAATCGCCAAAATCTCCAATTTTCGTCTGGATTTGCATCAGGCCTTGACCCGTATTATCATCGGTCCTGTTGATTACTACAGCAATTTGGACTGATGACACCCGGACGTCAGCTGTGGGATATCCGTGGACATCCCGGTAGGCGCTCGATGGGATGGTCTTTGGAGCTCTTGCCAGCGACCCGTCTCTGGCATTCCATAAAACTATGTCTTGTAATGCCGGTGCCCGGCTTACAGATGAGGGGGAGCTTGCGTTAATTCCGTCCAGACTACACAGAAGTACGACGAAAAAAAATCAAAACTGTGCATCAGTCCAATGGAAAAAAAGACAGCTATCTTTCGACCTGAGAATCTCAGAAGTTAGACTGAGAGGCCAAGTTTGTCCTTAGATCAGCCTTCGATTCACAACTCAAGGCATCTTTCTTGTATTACTGTCGCAGTCCCGGTGAAATCTGCTACCATGAACTGAATACAGGAATTTGTGCAGTTTTGACTGCTGCCGAAGCTAATGTCTTTGATTTTTTTTTTGGAATTGTCTGAATTGAACTCGACTGCAGCCGCCTTTGTGCGGCGTGCCATGTGGTGTCTTTAAGGGTCGGGATGACTCCTTACACTTGATTTCCTATTGATGCTAGCCCTTGGCTGAGAGCATTCCTTGACTGCATTTTCCCCGAGTGCACCGCTGTACAGTAGGCCACCTTGAGGCCCACTTGAGGCCAATCGTCTCAGGTCTGAGTCGTCTCTAAGCCTCCATCACGGATTGATGGCGTACCCGTGGGAGATCACAGCTGATGGTGTACCCGTGGGAGAGTAGGCACATTGCACAGCCATCCACTTTTCGGGAACCTCAGACAAAAGGGGGGAGCAAGCTCCCCCAATTACTTTTATGAGTACAGGACTACGTTGGGCACTGCCCAACTATGTTACCTAGCTAAATACTCGAGTGCTATTCCTCAGTTTCTCTGTTTTTGTCTTTTTGAGCGTTATGGTGGCCCGTGCGCGAGACGTGTGAAACGGAACTCGGCGCCACGTCACAGCACGTCTCCCTTCGCCTGCCAGGGCCTCGCTCCCCAGCTCCGTCTTTGTTTCCCTTGATGCATATAATTACGTTCGTCAAAGTTGTGGCATCAAGCCCTCAAGCCAACCTGCAAGTGACTGCAATGTTCTCGTTCGTCAAGGTTTTGTCAAGACTCAAGAGCGGTGTCCACTGTTCAATGCAGCAATGCTCTTGTCAAGAGTTGAAGCCGCCTTCTGAAAATGCGCGCAAACGCTTAGTTTAGAGGAGCTGCGTCGCCCTATCTAGTCAAAAGCGCGGTCAAATGGCTGGTTCGCGAAATAGACCTCTCAGATTCGACCTTGTTTTACTCTATGGACGTGACGAACCTATATGTCAAGGACCGGGGGCCTCATGATGATTTACCGGAAATTCATAACAAAACATCATGACTCGGAGTCGTGATTTTCATGATGATTATGGGGCTGTTCATGATGGCTTTTCCCCGTTGGTTATTTAAATCCAGAGTATTTAGACAGGAGGGCGAGTGTGGCAGAAGTATGGGTTCCAAGATGTTATTCTTGCAACCCTCAGGCAAAGGAAACAGTGGGTTGGCACCAGACGTTATGTAGGAATGGGTAGTAATTGGTTGACTTCCCATAGTAGTATTTATTTCCTATTGTTTCTGAAGGGGTGCCAATGATGGCGACCAACAAGCTTTGATGGTGTCGAAATAATATTCGTTCGTTTCCAGCATGCTTTTTTGTAGTAGACATGGAATGATTTTATCCAGAACTCTCTCACAGGCTGACAACTCTCACCGAGGCTTGCAAGAGTCTCTTACAGCCTCCTCTGCGCGTCTCGACGCGTATTCGGGCGCGGCCATCAAACGGACTAATTTTTGCTGATCCAGCATCACCCCACCTATGGATCCCGACAGTTGCCGACAGAAGGGCACGGAAGCGTCCGAGCGTCCGAGAGCGGCATAAGGTACCAACTTCCCAAATCCATCTATTCAGAGGATGAGCAGGCGGATAAAATCTGAACGGGGGGTCCCTACCCCCCGACCAGATTTACCATTTAACAAGCTTTAGTACGAGCTAAAAACAGGTGAAATGAGATCTGAGCCCGATAAAAAAATATTTACCACTATGGGAAGTCATCCATTGGTACGATGCTCTCGAGCAGCAACTACGAATAAATACAAAGAAGAGTACCGGTATTCTGGGTTATTACATGTGGTACAGAATAAATTGAGATCAGGTGTCCCTATGGCTTGCACAGCCAAATATCAAGGAACAAGGGATCGTTTCCATAATCTGGGGATCGCACGCATGGCCGTAGTAAGGTACAGAATATCAGTTTTTACCTTGGAATGGAGTTCAACCAATAAAAACCTGAGCTGATGCGGTGCTGATCAGCCCACCCCGAAAACCTGACCAGCCCTGATATGGCCGTCAGTCGCTGATCAGGCAAATTGCGATTTTCCGACAAAGCTATGCAAGAAGCTATGCAAGCCAGAAGTGACAGTGAGAGGAAGTCCAAAGACAAGGATGTCCTGGAGGGGTATCTAAAAGCATCAAAGCTCAGACTCAGAGAGAACGGTTGATAACAACAGAATGTCTCAAGTCCCATGCAATAGGGAGCGGTAATGTCTGAATGTTGTAAGGTTGGCGCAGCATCCTTACAGCGCATTCGTTTGGTCGGTTTCCTTCCCCAGAAAATTGGAAATAAATCACATAAAATTCTATTCGGAAGAAAACGTGGTGTTGGAGAAGTCATGATGAGCACTACGAAAACGAAAATTATAAACGGGGCTCCTAAAAGTTGCCCAACATCCAAACGCCATGGCCGTCGTGTCCTGTAGCAAAATCAATCATGTAACACGCTTTAACCATTGCTCCACCAATTTCATCGCGCGAAGCCTGAACCGATAATGGTCATCGCCAATCACACTCGCCGGAGGCAACCGACTGATATGGCGTAGTACCTTTCCAAGTTTCGAAGTCTGGAAAAATTATGAAGGCCTTACCAAAGCTCCTTGTGAAGAATGCTACTCGCAATTAAATCGTGCTCAGTGATATCCACATGCTTCTCTTCAATCTTGGTGAGCGTTCTGTCGGCACTCACGATATTCTGTGTGTTCCAATGTCATGGCTGCACCATACCACTGTCAAAGGTAGGAACTTGCCTCCATCGAGGGAACCTGGGTGTCTAAAAATGTCCTCTGCAGTTGAAAGCGCCATCTTCGAGTCCGTCTCTGCTGCAAGAGGGCTTGATGGGCGGCTTTGTAACCCTGCTGCAATTTTTTACGTTTATTAACCAGGTTCGGTTTCTCGAGCAGCCTCGCCCTGATGAGCTGGATCTGTGCGGTTTCTACCCAGGCGCTGACAACGGATTGAAGGGAGGGGACTTAGTTCTAGGATTCGTCACGTACAAGTCACAATCAGGGTAGAACTTAACTGCATGCGATGCAGCACAATGTCTCGCGCAAGCAACCTGCTCAGGCAAAGTTTCCGGAAATACCACCTAGGATTATGAGCAGATATTCTGTCGAAAAGGCTCTTAAGTACCATGGCCGGCCAACTAGGATACCCCTTCAACTTCGCAAGCACAAAATCGCCCGGAACTATGGGATTTCGGACAAGGTCCATGGACGGGAGGGGGAGGAGGGGGAGGTTTCAGGTCTCGGTGAGCAGCGTGTTCCAATGGTATATGAGCTTTAAGGTTAGCCAATGATACTCATACGGATATTCGGAACGGCCGATTTGCCGACGGCGAGCGCTTGGTTTAACGCACCATCTAAGTTACTCTACGATCAGATCGGGCACTTGACAGGCCCCGGGCTTACAAAACAAGTGCGTTGACTGAGCATCTGCATTTTAATGGGGCAACAAGAGTGCTTCAATCCCAGACCAGACGTTTGATGCTTCTTCGAGCGGTGAGTCCAGTTTTTTCTTGCCTTTCCTGACACTTAGGGTCTCTCCAGCCTCATAATTACCTAAGCAGCAAAACAAATTGATCCGATGCCCAGTATTACTCGGAGTCACGGAAAGTGATGGCGTCGCTTCGTTTTCGGATTTCTGAATGCTGAATGCAGAGTTTTTCATGAAACAAAGTGCTACCATGATGCTCGTCTGAAATTGCACAACGGGTCTGAAGTTACTCGTCCCTTGTACATTTTGGCCCCGGTGTTTTCCGGGATGTATTCCTGTACTAGTACTCTACATAAATACAAGAGGTCTTGAAAATCCGTGACGAGGAAGGTATTAAGAAACACTTACCATGACATCAAACTCAGTGATCTTTGAACACATTGTTGAGTTTGAACCGTCCCGACCACCGAATAAATCAGAGAAAATTTGAGGCATGTCTCATAGCATAGCAAATACTTTGGAGACACTCTGACGGTTGTACCGGAGCTTCGTGGTTGCGCGCGGAGGGGAGGGAGGTTGGTGTCACTGGAGGTCACATTCTCGATCAATTTCGGCTCTGATTGGATTGATCCATTGCGCTCCGCACCTTCAGGCTTGCGACATGACTTACGAGGAAGTTCCAAGCTGGCCTTTGGGGATTTCCGAATATTTTTAAGGTGTCACGCTCGGTCCGGACCATTTATCCATACCTATCATCAGGCTCCATTCGGCTGGCGTGTCTTAGCGTCACTTAGCGTCACTTTGGAGCACTTGTGAAAAACTCCACGCCAATTCCACGCCAAACTTTTGGTGAGAAATACTCTTACAGCTGTTTTACGGTTTTTGTCCGGTTTGTGATGGGGTGGGGTTCTTCAGAAGTTGTTTACCTCTGATTGCTTGTGCGTGCCTTCGCCGAGGAGCCGGAGGCAGTTCAACCGCTCCACCGCACCCCCACTGCATTTACTGTGGAGCAAAATGCCCAATTTGAGTCAGAGTGGAGCCATACGGCGACTCGGAGGCACACAGGTGTAAACAAGAAACGAAATGCCCCACTCCATCAGAAACCGGACAAAAACCGTAAAACAGCTGTAAGTGACGTCAAGTGCTCCGAAGTGACGCAACCGAATGGAGCTTATAGTAAAGTTACGAATCTCGTTCTTCGTTTCCATGTGTCACGCGTCACAAGCCAGGAGTATTGACCGAAATACTACAGTACGCGCTAAAGTCGCGCTTCCCCTCATTTACAGTGCCGGACACGCAAATTCGACAACTTTGATCTTCCATTTATGGAAGGCCCCCATCCCATCCCGACGCGGCCACGGCGCTCGAAGAATGTCCTCAGCGTCTTCCTCAGGCTATGGCACCACCGACCCTGCGATCACAAGTCCGACAACGTGTCCATCAAACGAGTCGCACAGCCCACTTCAAGTCAAATTGGGTATATGACCGCTGGCGGCGACACGGTTTCTCATATATCTGGCAATGCACTCACTTTTCTCAACACCCTCATATTTTAGTGAGGATATACAATATGCTAGTAGAGCCGTCTCTAGATGCTCACCACATTCACGGCCAGGTCGACGGGGATAATATGGTGTCGGCATCAATTGGTGCGTGTTCCTGCAGAGTTTTTTGAATGATAATTAACGTGTTGATATGCTGTTCGTTTTGGAAAAAAAATAAATTTATATTTGCGAGGGCTCAAATATTTGTGTTGAGGACTTTGAGTGTGCCTATCAAATACGCGGAAGAATGGGATGCTTTGTTGAAAGTAGAGTTCGATTTTCCAGTATCTCAGATCTCCCAGATATTTGGAGACCACGGAATATATTTGTGAAAGCGCGATATATTTGGGAAAGTGCAATTTATTTGTGAGTCGGATTTGAACAAATCTGGCTCGGAGGGCATCGGAGATCAGCTGGATCATGTGGCATAGCATGCCGTTGGGCCCGGCGAGCCCGGCATTGGCTCAAAATTGATCTTGTCGAGTCCACGAGGATTGACGCGGTTCTTGGGCGTGTTATGGAGGAGATCTGGAACCATGTCTGTAAAATAGATCAGTATACAGTGGCTGGAGCTCTCACAGCAAGTTTTGAGGCATATAACCCCACCGGTTTCTTTGGCTGCATGAAGCCAAAACCTGAAGTTCTGTTCCACTGTGATTGAAGCGGACTTGGACGCGTTTTTTGTAGCCAACGTGTATGTACTGTTAGTCTATTTAGCTGTGCTGAGAAGTTACTTCCTACCATTAGTTCTGGAGACGCGCTGAAAACTGTCCACCGTGGACAATTCCTGACACGGTGCATGTGACAATCATGTGACTGACTTGCTGGCCGACGACTCTCCCTCTGCCTCTAGTTTGGTCCTCTCTGCTTGTGTTCTTCTCATCTCTGTACCTCAAATTGCAAGTCTATGATTCACAGTGTATACAGTGTTCAGCAGGTACGTTCCGGAGACCAACAACAACGACAGCTACGCTAATGTCGCATGAAACTGGATAATAGCATTCGATACCTGCGTCACGATATCCTCGTCAGCGAAGATGATTCTGCTGCAGTGAAGAACCATATCAAGTCGGCAACACTCAGACAGCTTGGGATGTGTGAGCGTCGCATCCTGCAGGATCTTTGCGACAATTCCTCCCAACTTCATTGGCGTTTTTGGATGGAGAAGGTCACGGCCAATTCTGTCGAACCACAGCTTCGGCCAGATCGACTGGCAAGATGTATGATCTGTGCATTGAATAGAGGGATCTTTGATCATGCCGGGGGCAACAAGAGCGGTGCGTCGTGTTTCCTCTCCCAACATCTCCATTGCATTCACCAGCATTGAATAGACTTTCCACCCCATGGCGCAAATGTCATCATCCTTCAACTGGCTGAGCTTGCCATCGAGGATACGACGCACAGCTGGCCGGACCCAATCTGGGATTGCGAATTTGCCCGCAAGCTCGAGTCGACGAGAGGGAGGAAGGTACACCATGTCAAGAGCGTGAATTGCATACTTTTTGGCAGCCGCAATCTCCCACATGTCTGCCAGCTTCAGTAGGTGAGTGCACATTCTTTCTTTCTCGACGTCGTCGCCCAAAGATTCCCATTCTCTGCTTGCCTTTTAGTATAGTTTAGATTCATGCTTGCAGACATATACTGACGTGCGGTACAGCCAAAACAAGAAGTCGTTAAACTCTTGCGCGTTGGTTCCGGGAATGAATAGTGGGTAGAGCGACGTGCCCTCTCGGTTTGGATCGTCGCTTTGCTTGTCGTCTGGAATGGTAAGAATTTCTTCCATGACCTTTGAGAGCTTCGTCAACATGCTCAAGTGGATCTTGTAGATGGTTTGGTCGTCAACCTATCAACTCGGCGACGGTCAATACCTGTAACAAGACAATTTTTTGAAGATTGTATCATACCCGGACGACGATAGACCCGTCGCTGTACCAATACGCAATGTGCTGAATAAACTGGCCGGTGTTCTTGACAACTTCTCCATTCTGCTGAGCTTTGTTGCCGCTCTCGCTGTCGTTCATGGTAATGGTATGGATAGAGTTTTTTTTCTTCTGCTTCCGCACAAAGGTGAGGCTTCAAATCAAACATGCCTTTGAGTTTACGACCACGCATGGATCCGCAAGTCAGTTATTTTCGGAGCTTGAGATGTCTCTTGCCAGCGGCCACCATGTCACACCGACTTCCGCCACTGCCGCCTCACCCCGATAACGCACCCTGGTCCCCAAACGTGTACCACGCATACGACGCGTTGCATAGCGGGTTTCGTTACGCGTCGAATGTCCTCAGCCAAGACGCAGATGCAAAACGGCTTCAGGCGCACATTGAAAAGGCAACGGAAGACCTACTTCCCATTCTCGAGGCTTTCGAGACTCATGCGGCTGTGGAGAATATTCCCCTTCCTTGGTTATACTCTTGCACAGAAGCTGTTGGGCACTTGATTGCGGGTCTGTGTCAGGCTCAGGAAGTCGCTACAACTAGGTACCGTACTTCACGATTTATTCGGTGTCTTCAATTGAATTGTTACTCACTGCGTCTCAGAGAGGAAACAAATGTAGCCTACGTCGAGCCAGTGACAGTGGTCCGTACTGGCAAGAGGGGCCGACCCCGTAAACAGCTCAATCCTCAGCTCCTCGGCGAGGCTATGAAATCACAACGACGAATGTCGCTCACAAAGCTCGCTCAACTCATGGGAGTCAGTCGACCTACGCTGAGAAAGCAACTGGTCTTGAATGGTGTTTACTCAAAATTCACTTCACTTGCCAAATCCGAACTCGACGACTTGGTCAAACATTTCCGTGAAGCTAAACCAGATTCTGGCGTCCGGTATCTGATTGGGTTTCTTCGCAACCATGGTGTCCATGTACAAAAACGACGTGTTTACTCTGCCGTTCATCGTGTTGACGGGCTTGGCCGCATTGTTCGGCAGCAAAGAGTCATCAAACGCAAACCATATCAGGTCTCTAGACCGCACGCGCTCTGGCATGTAGATGGGCACCACAAGTTGATATTATGGGGGATTGTGATCCACGGTTTCGTGGATGGGTACTCTCGAACGGTGCGAATTATCATTTCCTTTGAAAGAATTTCGGACGAAACTAGAACTCCAGATCACTGGATTGCGCGCAAGTACAAATAACAAAGCATTGACAGTGCTTGAGGTTTTCCTTGCAGCGGTTGGGGAGTATGGTCTGCCGTCTCGAGTTCGCGGTGATCGTGGGGCAGAGAACAAGAAGGTATCTGTATATATGATTTTGAAGCGTGGCCTCGGCCGTGGGTCGTTCATTTGGGGCTCGTCAGTCTTTTCAATCTGAGCCGCAATCGGTATCAACTGACAATGATATTCAACTAGATCTACCCACAACACGCGTATCGAGAGACTTTGGGTCGAAGTTGGGTCGCAATTTGCGCGGCGCTGGAGGGCTTTCTTCTACCGACTTGAGGCGCTGCACGGCTTGGACCGCCGGAATCCGCACCACCTCTGGCTTATACATTTTCTTTTTCTTGATCTCATCAACGACGACTGTGAAAATTTCCGTCAGGAATGGAACTGCCATCCGATTTCCGGGGAGGGTCATGACATGAGCCCACAGGTACGTTCGAGCAGAGTACTGACAGCTTCATTCATTGACATCGTATTACAGGCAATGTGCTTTGAAGGACAACTCCGCAACGGAATCTACATTGACGAGTCGGACGATTGTGACGGCGTGCACCCCAATGTAATCCAGCGCTTCTACGGTACGCATGGTCCTGAGCGCAGCCAAATCCCTGGCCACACAGGCGCAGGCCAATTGGACGATGAAGAAGTATCAATTCCTTCTGCTAACGGCATGACTGGCTCGGAGGACAACGACGAAAGGGATTTAGAAGAACAAATTGAAGACGCACAGGCTGATAATTTCCATCACGAAGCTGTTTCCGTCCCCAAACATTCCAATCCCTTTGAAGACGACAGCTCAATGCAGCTCTTTTACGACTCTCTGGAAACTGCTATCAACGAGTCGATTATCCCGCCGGGGTATGGGTTGCTGCCGGAGGAGTGGGACGAAGAAGGTTATCCTTCGTTTGAAATCCTCAAATCAGGGCGGCGTGGTGTCAAACGCCTTCGTGTCGCATTGCCCGATGCAATTTGGCGCCCTCGAGCGGAGATGTGGGGGCGCGCGTTGGCTATTTTAGAGCATATTGTCATTCTAAACGAAACTTCAAATTAAAACTGGATTCGCACTGGAACATACGCGTGTTGATATTGTTTAACGCTGAGAAAACACCATGCAGGTTGCTGTAATCAAAGCGGCCTCTCCATCCAACCACAACCTTCTCCATGGCCTCCTCATCGTCAGAGCTGTCTGAGCAGAGGGGCGAGTGCACAGCGTACGAAGAAGAGACAAAGGAAGAGTGTACTTGCAGTGAATTCCGCCCTCTGAAGAAAACTGGCCTTTGCGCGAATTGTTTCCACGCGCAAAATGAACATCTGCTTCTCTCGCAGCGAAAAACTGTTAAAGGTGTTCTTGCTGGCATTCTCGGTACAAAGGGCTTGACTGTGGGCGGTGGCGCAAGTGGTTCTTCGAAAACACTGGACAGCATTGCAAAAGCTCGGAAAGGGCTTGCTTTGTCTGGATCTCGCAAAGCGGCAGCGAATCAAGAGTCGAATAAAGGAATGCGCCCTACGCGCAGTGAAGGGAAGGTCAAGAACAAGGTAAGACTGATCGTCGTCTTTGTTTGATGGTGATTGACTTGCGAAGAGCAAGGAAACACCCGAAAACACCAATATCTTCAAAGTCGTCTCCGTCTACATCTTGACCTGCGGGACAGAATACGTTGTAAGTCCATTGTCATTCATTTTTTGCTAAGGATTGTTGGTTCTAATGGCTCCGGAACCCAGGATGACGGCGAGGAGCGTTCGCTCGAGCTTCCTGCAAGCCACACGCGTATTCCTGACAAAGTCGATGTTCAGAAAGGGGAGCTGAATGGCATCGCTGTGCTGAGGGACCATGAGGGTATTCCTCTGGATCGCACCTGGAATCACGAAGAACTCTGTGATGCTCTTGCGGCATTGCTCCCTGGCCCCTTTGGATATTTTGAGCGACAACAGATTGACGACACCAAGGGATTCGACCATCCTGGCTGGTATCTTGCAACGATTTCCCAGCGCCGGCTTCGACTCGTTCCTGCCAACTACCCCACTGGTGCGCAGGTAGACTACAACAAAGGGGCAAATACCACGGGCTGGCGCAACAACCGTGTTTGGATAGGTCAGCGGTTGCGTGCTTCTATGATGGCTCTCATTTAAAGATTATCTTCAGTATCGAGAAAGCCCGTCCCCAAAGAAATCAGCCACGAGTGGGCTAGCCCCGAAGCCCAAGACTTTCGTGAGGCCAGCGGTGCGTGCTTCTTGGCTTAAGGCTCTGTATCTATCTTGCAGCTTGCTGACGTGAGCCCCAGAGTCCAACTTGAAAGCTGGCGGCGACGAGACCGATAGCGATGAAGATGAAGACTTTGCTCTTCCCATTGAGCCGAGCTCCAAGCTACGTCGATCGAAGAGACGTTCCATCCAACGCAATGACGAAGAACCTCAGAAGAAGAAGAGGAAGAGTTGTATGGTTTTTTTCTTTTCGATCACACCATTCAGTTTTTAACTTTCCGACACAGCGGAGACTGGAATTTTCAACGATGATGTTGCTCATGAGATAATGGGTATGCTTCCGCTGTATTCACCCAACACGACACGGTTAACCTGATACCAAGGATCGGAGTACATTGATCTGACTGCTACGGATGAGCCGGCCAGCCGCCCTCCCACTCCGGATTGGGCCCGTACTCCCCCGCCGAAGGCTCCAACTGTTGACCCGAAGTTCTCTGACGAGTATAAGGTTGACCCTTCATGGGGTAACCCGTACTCCGACGAACGCAAGTACACTTTCTGACCGATCAATCGCTTGTAGATTTTCTTGTCCTCTAATTGCTAAACAAAACCGAGCTTAGTTAGATTGCTATGCTTGATTACCGCTCCGGTACAATCCTCTGCTGTCCGTATCAGACCCTCCGTACATAGTAATCATCCTAGACATCGCCTCCAATCGTCCAATACAATTTTGTTCTCGTGTGTCTTCATAGCTCCATCTCAATCAAGTCTCATAAATTGTACTCAAAGAGAAATACAACAAACCACTACGGCTTCAAGAAATGAATAATGTACGAGTCTCAGTCAAATATGCCGACAAGTACTCAGAAATATGCGAACCTCTCAGCTTTACATAAATATTTGGCGCCAATGAAATATATTGTAGCATCGAAAATATGTCACGACTGCCAGTGAGAGATGCGACACCATTCAAATATGAATTGAATTTTTTTCCAAAACGAACAGCATATGTTGAATGTTCTTGCTGCTAGAGGATGATCCTGATGTTAACAACGAATTTCTCGCCTTCGTTCATAATTTTTCGGGACCGAAGGGTGTGTGTTCAATATTTCCATCAAATTTCCATATCCGAGAAATTTACTGACATTGAGTCGCACCAGACTGGTTTCAACACAAGAGGCAAAAAGGCTGGGCTATCCCTCAATTCAAGCCCGCCGAGAACGATTGGTGAGGTAGGTACCTTCGTGTTTACGTCTCAAATCGTTACATGACGTGTATTTTAGGGTAAATTCAAAATTGGGGTGATCAGGGCAATTCACGCTGTAGGTAGACGATACATATGTTAGCGCTAAGTACACCGTAATATATTGAGCTTTGGGTTCATGCTACGCGAGTGAATTACTTAGTTACTTCAAGTTTTTTCGCAAGTGTGGTCCGGCAAGTGCCGATAGATCGAATAGGGATCGGCACCGTAACCATACAATACGGCAATACGGCCCGTATTGTACGGTACCCGTAACCGTCCCGTACAGGGCCATTTTCGCCTCCCGTAAAATACGGTACGGTACGGACACATACTGATCTCAATATCCTGGGCTCTGTGAGTGATGCCGGCGGTGAAGTTGGAGTGGAACTGGTAAAATACCTCACTATTCATCGATTTACACCCCCCTCACCTCGTCATAGAGTCGTACTCGTCGTCGGGAAGACCGTATTACGGTTGCATACGGGTGTTGGTCGCCGTACCGTAGCCGTCCCGTATAGCCCCAAAATCGCGAAATTTTACGGCCGTATTCTTACGGCCCGTACCGTATACGGTACGGTGCCGATCCCTAAGATCGAAGATGTACGGCAGATAAGCCAAGCGCCGATGTGCCTCACTTGCATGAAATCAACACCATCCTGCCTCTCTTTGTTGCATCTGCCTCGGATCATCTTCATCTGCCTCAAATCATTTTCCATCTGGGCCCGCCGCTTTGTTAATCCTCGTGGCCAGAGTTGGATCTGAAGTACTGAATTGCTAAAATAAGGCTGTAGAGCAACGTACCTAGCATATATCTGCTGCATACAACCCTCAGAACCGAGTTACAAAAAATCATATGAAAGTTTTTTTTCGAGGCCCTTGGGACCCCCCTCCGCCCCCTTCTATATAAGGAAATTTCTTATCTCGGAAGCCAATCTAGGGTGCTGGAAACCTCCAAAAACATCAGGAAAAGGCTGTTGCCCAGCAGCTGGTGGGTTTTGTGGGAGAGGCTGCTGATAGACTGGGGGAGTACGATGTCTGTGTGGACTATCCATAGTACGGCTATCTCGTTCCTGTTGTTGAGCAGTAATCCGAGCGCGTTGCGGAGCCTTGTTAGGAGGGGTTTGATCCCTAGATAAATGTTACTGTAGTTCAATTAATTCACAAACATAGAGAAGCCTTGCATTATGATATAGGCCTGCAAATGAAGTTCAAGATGGTTTTTGTACATATCCTCATGAAAGACTTACACAAATGATCGATTTAAGCAAAATCCTCGTAATTTTCATCAGCCAAAACACAGAGATTAACTCTGATAGTGAAAGAAAGTGAGAAATGGAACAGGAGAGAAAAATCACAGACATTTTACCCCCAGGCAAAGAGGAGAGAAGGTGGGGGAAAGGGGCAAGAGAGGGCAGCAGGACACACATGTTTCCGGCGTGGTGTAAGGGCAACCTTTAGGACCCGAGATATCTCGAGGGTCTAGCGAGGGAGAATCCGAAGTTAATTAAGAAGCTATGATGCGCTCGGCCTAAACACCACCAAATAGGTCCCATCATTGATGTCTCAAATCGACCGAAGGAAAAAATTTAAATTTGAATTGTATTTTTTGCTGCACAATTAGGGCCAGGCAGAGTTAAAACATACCAGGAGGCCTCAATTGGGGTAGCAGCGATGGTACAAAGTCATGAGATACATATTTTTGAGGTACTCACCCACTTGAAATCCTGGTGAGTGTGTTCTAAAAAAGGCAAACACCGCCAAATTTTGAAGATTAATTTATTCAGCCACTGTGTGATACCTTACCCCAAGTTTATATCATAAAAGTTGTAACAAACACGCTATAAATGAACCCTTCATCGCTCAAAGTTCCTTGACCATCGTAATTTCTGGGAAAAAACCCCGAATTCGGTTACTTTTGGTAACTGCGAGTAGGAGGGGAGGGGGGGAGGGGGGGTCTGGCCGAGGCCTTAAAAAATTTATCGACCCTATATCCAAAATTCGAATCCCGATTCCCCCTTGTCACTGCTCCCAGAATGTGGAAAGACGGTGGTATTCACCTATGAGACTACTGTGAGTACTAGCTACATGTGTATAAGTACCTCGCGTAGTATAATAAGGATGAACGGCTTACCTCTCACTGCTCCCAGAATGTGGAAAGACGGTGAGAGGCGTGGTCACACGGTCACGACCTGTTATAGGTCGCGCCGTGTCACACTCTAAACTACAAGTCCGTGACGCCATATCCAACACACCCCCTCGTCTCGGACGCCTACAACACGCACCCCCTCACGCACAACAGCACACCCCCTCATTCCAGGCCCAAAGCAGCGCGGTGACGGAGAAAATCGACGGCGGGTAGAGATTTGGTTAGGCAGTCGGCGACGTTGTCGTGAGATGAGACGCGCGGTAGGATGATTTTCTGTTTGCTGATGCCGTCGCGAACGTGGTGGTACCGCACGTCAATGTGCTTGTTCCTCTTGTGGTCGACTTGGTCATTGGCCATGATACGGGCTGCGTCGTTGTCGCAAAGGATGGGCATAGGGCCGTCCAGGGAGATCTCGAGTCCACGCGCGAGTGAGCGAAGCCAGTACGCCTCGCGGGCTGCCTCCGACGCTGCTATATATTCGGCCTCCGTCGACGATGCTGCCACGACACGTTGCTTCCGGGAAGCCCAAGTGATTGCGCCAGAGCCGAGAGAAAACGTGTACCCCATAACAGATTTCCTCGTCTCCGTGTCACTTGCCCAATCTGAGTCGCTGAAGCCCCGCGGAATGCACTGACGACCTCCCAGCACCAACCCCATCTCCCTCGTGCCCTTGAGGTAACGGACGACGCGGATAGCGGCTTGCCAATGTGGTAACGTGTAACAGTCTAGGTATGATGTGAGAGTGTTAACGGCGAAGGCGATGTCCGGGCGTGTACCGATGGCGATGTACATGAGAGAACCGACAAGGGGGCGGTATGGAATTAACGCCAGTCGGTCCGTGTCGGCAGCGCGTTCGTCAGAGGTGGGTCGCGAAAGCTTGAGCTTGGCCTCCATAGGTGTGGCGACAGGATACAGTACGCGTCAGTCTGGCGGAATTGCTGGATTACGCGGTCGATGAGGGCGGTCTGGGTGAGTCGAGCGGTGTGGCGTTCCGGGTCGCGGACGATTCGGATCCCAAGGCAGTAGTTAATGGCGCCGAGGTCGGATATCGTCCAACGAGACCGGAGCTGACGTTTGAACCAGTCGTTCAGCTTTGGAGATGAGGCCGCACACGCCATGTCGTCGACGTGGACGAGTATGATGATGATCTCGCCTTCCGCCGTCCGGTGAAAATATATGCACCACTCCCACGTTAATCGCCGAAACCCCCACCCCAGGATCGCGTCATTCAACTCCTTATTCCAACACCGTCCCGCCTGCTTCAGCCCGTAAATCGCCCGCACCAACATCCACAACCACTTCTCCTTCCCTCCCTCCTCGAAATGTCGCGGCTGATATGCGTATTGATACTCGCTTTCTGGCAGCGGCGCGTTGAGGAAGGCGGTCTTCACGTCAGCCTGTTGGACGTCCCAGCCACGGCTGGCAGCAAGGTGGATCAGTGCACGAAACGATTCAAGCCGGGCAGTCGGTGAGGTCGTATTGATGAAATCTCTACCGAATACCTGACGAAATCCTTTCGCGCAGTATCGAACCTTGTGCCGGGTGACATTGCCGTCGGCGTCGTGTTTCCGAACGTAGACAGGGCGCAGGTCGAGGATGGTTTTGTTGGGAGGGACGGTAGATGGGTCAACGAGCCGATACACCCCTGCTCCCGAAGCGCGTCAAGCTCTTCGTGAGTTCCTTCCACCCACTTCGCTGCGTTCGGCGCGGCCATCGCCTCGTCGTAGTTGCGTGGGTCGTTGGGAAACTCGACGTCGATGGGGTTGTCGGCAATGAAGGCGTTGAGGCTGGCCAGCATGGCGACCTCCACGCCGTCGTCGTCCTCGGGCGTCTCCGCAACGAGTTTGTCGTTGTCGCGCAGGATGCTGAGTTCGTCCTCCTCAATGGGTCCGGGGTCGACTTCAGCTGGAATTGGCGTCATTTCGGCCGGCGCAGTGGAAGAGGTGGTAAGGGGAGGATCGTCGGAGGACTGGTCACATGGGACGTTAGCGGAGGGTTCGGTAGGAGGGCGGGAACGAAGGCGTAACGACCTGATGAATTTATGTAATGAAATTGAAAACTCGCGTCGTCCACATTTCACCGAAGGCTGCCGAATCATTGCCGAATGTCATCAGCGTCAATCAAACATGCAAATGTGTGGGGGAACGAGATACTCCGAGACCACAAGGCGATTCTTAGAGTATCAAAATGGGGGGGTAGCCAAAATCTCAGCGTTATCGGTCCGAGTTCTGAGCTACAGAACGAAGTCGAACGGTCGAGCCAGGAAAAGCTGGTCGGCTAATTTATCGGATTGCCTAATTTGGGGGGGTTTGTCAAAGAGCCCTGTGTCTGATCGACCAAGATCGCTCACCGCTTGACTGTATGAGCTTCAGGCTGAGTATTGCCGTATACCGCCTATTCCCGTCCATCCCGCTGTATACGCTGTCGCGCTTACCCAATTACGTGACGGCTGAACTTTCAAGGACATTCGTCAGAAGAACCAGGATCTGTTGAAAGCCAGAGCATATAAGGGCTTCCCAGACGACCTGCGAGACTCACCATATCGTTGGATCCTGACCCATAACGACTCACCATCGCTATACCGGCAGTTCAATCGAATGAGGGGTATCATGGTTACCGTGGCCCCGGAAGTTAACATTGACGACTGGCTGGATCCGCAATCAGACAACTTTAATCCGACGCTTGCACATGCCGTCTTCCACTACTCGGCGCGCACCCAAAAAGGTGAACGCTCCGAGGCAGCGATTGCCACAGACGAGATGAATTGTGCGGCCTGGACAGTTCATCGTGATGGTCGTGGATGCGAACCGGAAGGGTGTTCCTGTCTCATTCCTTTTGTTTTCCGCGCCTACGGGGAATAAATTTTCTGCGTCAGGCTATAACACCGAAATACTCACCAAGCTCTGGGCGCCAAGGAGTTGTGTTCAAACCAGTGTCTGCCATCACGGACACTGACTTGAAGGAGCGAGGGGCCTTGGCGGCGGTGTGGCCCGACATCTGGTTAGTAATATGTCGCTTTCACCTCCGCCAGCCGTGGAGAAATCATCGAAACAAAATGCTGAAGTGGATCTCAAGCATCGAATGGCGCGCTTGGAAGTCTCTTTGAACCACTGTACCGGAAATTCATAACAAAACATCATGACTCGGAGTCGTGATTTTCATGATGCTTATGGGGCCGTTCATGATGGCTTTTCATGATGTTTCGTCAACAAATTCAGGGCAAAACATCATGAAAAGGAGGCCAGCGCGGGGCAAATAAATTAGGCTCCCGGCAGCCGGAGTCGAACTCCGGACCGCTGCACTGGGTGGCGCGCACAGCCTAACTAGTACTAACTGAACTATTGACTTGTTAACCAACCGATTTACAGTAGGATGTAGTTGACAGACCTACTAGCACCATGTCCTGGTGTCACACTGGGATGAGCACACTGTGCACTCAACATCTGGTGGACTTGGCAAAAAAAAAATTGAGTAGTTGTTTCATGACGAAAATTCATGATGTTTTGTCACGAATCCATATTGTCACAAAAGCAAGTTTCTGAGCATCATGAAAGCCGTCTTGAAATTCATAACGTCGTTCATGACAAAACATCATGAAACTTGGATTTCATAACAATCTGCATGAATTTCATGATGGATACTTTGCACAGTGCAATAACAGCGTTGACAGCATGGTTTGAGGGCAATTCGAGGCTTGAGATTTGAATTCAGGGTGGCTGGCTTGCATTTGAGGTTACAGAGAGACATTGACTCTTGACAAGAGCATTGCTGCATTGAACAGTGGACACCACTCTTGAGTCTTGACAAAACCTTGACGAACGAGAACATTGCAGTCACTTGCAGGTTGGCTTGAGGGCTTGGTGCCACAACTTTGACGAACGTATGCATCAAGGGAAACAAAGACGGAGCTGGGGAGCGAGGCCCTGGCAGGCGAAGGGAGAGGGAAAGAAAGAGGTTCGGGACGTGCTGTGACGTGGCGCCGAGTTCCGTTTCACACGTCTCGCGCACGGGCCACCATAACGCTCAAAAAGACAAAAACAGAGAAACTGAGGAATAGCACTCGAGTATCTAGCTAGGTAACATAGTTGGGCAGTGCCCAACGTAGTCCTGTACTCATAAAAGTGATTTATGGAATGTCAGAGACGGGTCGCTGGCAAGAGCTCCAAAGACCATCCCATCAAGCGCCTATCGGGATGTCCACGGATATCCCACAGCTGACGTCCGGGTGTCATCAATCCAAATTGGTGTAGTAATCAACAGGACCGATGATAATACGGGTCAAGGCCTGACGCGTTTTCGGCATTTGGAAAACCCTCGAAATGACCGATTTTTCGCACAAATGACAATTGACACAAAGTCACGAGAATACTCGACCATGAACCGGCCGAACTCTGCCGCCGCTCCATCACTTTGGGATCACGGAAACTGTTGACCCAGACAACAGTTCTTTCGGCAACACCTCAAAACACTGTGAAGGGACAGTCAAAGTCCAAGGATGCCCCAGCCTGATAAATTGCACCATATATTGGAGATAAGGCTCCAACCGTTTCCGTTTGCAAACGTTTTAAACGGTTGTATCCGTTTCTTTTTTCGTTCTTTTTGCCTGGGTCGCTAAACGGTAAACAAAAATAAAATAAACGATTAAACGATTAATTTTTTTCGAGGTTTTTCATCAGCCACGTACTGGGTTGAAAGCCGCGGATTGCCGGTTATGACAAGTGCCGTAGTGATGCTGTCTTAGGCGTATGTTTGGTGACTGTTTGTGTCGCCTATCAAGGCTGCTGCTCTTGCCTTCCGCCATCTGCGCAGCTCCGACGGTGCTATGTGATGCCGACGGACTCTTTGACCAACCGACGGCTACACAATCAGCTCGCAATCGAAGACCAACTGCCGCAAACACTATCACCACCCGATTCCAGTAACACACAACGGCAGCTGGAGATGGGCATTTCGATGCAGGTACTGCGCAAAGTAAGTTCCCTGATATTTGTGTTCATCGAGCAGCCTGATATTAATAGCCATGCTTCCAGGATCATCACAATCCCAAGAACTGTCCATGGAATGTCCTTTGAAGATGAGCCCCAGCAACCAAACCTCGCCAACCTTGCAATGCACCTCAACTGCGGCGACCACGGGCAGGGCATGTCGATTCCAAGGGCTTCGGGATCAGGTCCCGCTCGCAGTAGCACTGCTTCGGCGCAGTTCATGGAGGAATTTTTGATGAACAGCCACCTCGGAGAATTTCTCTCCCTTTTCTCGGCCTGGATATTGGAAGACGACCTTCGATTCGTGGCGGGTGCGAGGTCTGAGAGCTCGGGGGTCGATGAAAATTGCTAACGAAGGTGTGGATGAAGGCGGGGTATGGCAAGTATTAGTATATATATTCTATCTCATTTATTGGACCCAAAATAACCGTTTTAAACGATGAAAAAGGTTTTTCCAAACGTTTATTACCGTTTCCGTTTGTTTTGCCCTCGGGCGAAAACGAAAACTAAAAGGTTGGAGCCTTAATTGGAGAGTCTGACACTTGTCCCCCAGCAAAATTGGACTCTAAACCTGAGTGGACAGCGGGGGAAATCGTTCTGATTAGGGAAGTTTGCAAGTTTCATGTATGTTTAGCACACAAACAGACTTCTGTTCGCACTTAAGCCTACTGAAAATTTGCCTCATATACTTCCGAATTGACCCTGGTGCACAGTCGAAGCATAGAAGCAAACATCAGTAGTATATCAGATTGCCGCTGTGCCGAAACTCTGCCGACCTATTCCTGAAGTTACTAAGTTCACATTGCGTTTTTTTAAGTAGCATCGTAGGCGGATTGTGATTTTTACCGGAAACATTTACCTATGAATTGAGATTTTTCTGCTAGCTTCATTGTGTTTTTGGAACGGGTAATTATGAGACACTATACCGCCCATAGTACAGTAGCCACCAGACCAACAGAAAACAAGAAATGGGAGCTAACGATAGTTGAGGACGAGCTATCTGGGAGCCATGAAAGCTTGAGGGCGAAGGGATGGTGTGGCTAGGGGCGTACAACGCCGGTGATGAAGCGTTTAGGCTAACACGAGTGGCAGGTGGTGGGGCTTCAGCGGCTGATAGATCTCGAGAGGTAGAAGATCGTTTCCGAGAATTTCCTGCATTAGGAGGGGAGCTAGGGGTTATTGGAAGTGCAGGAGGCCGTGTAGACGATCCAACTGGCCCAGATAACGACTGAGAAGTGGGGGCTGACCGCTTCTGTCTTGGGGGAGGGGGAGGTAAAGCCGGAATGTCGAGGCCTTTCATATAAACAAATAATTGCCGACGCAGATCCTCCCATCGCGACCAACTTGACGCAAGAAGCTGCTCAGGAGTCTCGATGGCATCGATGGGACCAACAGAGGCCAATAGCTCACACGTCGCATCGTCCAAAATGGCATTTGCTGCGAAGTAGCGGCCGGGGTACTTTGTCTTCAGAATACTTTTCGAATTCCCTTTTGGCGACTGGCACGAACAAGTTTGCCTGGACGGACTTGATCGAACAGTTTCGGGTTGCAGATATCACAACACTGAGCCGCCGGAACATCTGCGGTTATTTGATTGGTGTCAAAGCAATATCGAGAGCAAATTGAAAGACTCACTGTGTACAGGGTTTTGAAATATTTGACGTAGAATTAGACGGCGGCATATGGTTGCCTGTATTAAAATATAGATCCCTTCGCGCGGCGTATTGTCTGCAATAACATGTTCGTCCCGTGGAGGCACGGCGTCGTCGGACCCTTGAAAGATCCTCGTTTTTGACCATGAAGAATCGCATAATCGCGACCTTGCTTTTGTCCACTACGACCGCGCGCACCGGCACCCCGCCCACCTCGACCTCTGCCTCCGCTTCCACGCCCACGCCCGGATGTCTGCGTAGTAGTCGCGGCCAACGTATCGGCAGCGGGATTCACTTCGAAGGCAGCTTTTTCTGCGAGCAATACTGCTAGACCCAGCGTGCCTGGGCGACGCGCAGCACGATCAGCGCGTTGGATCCATGCTGAGAGAGTCTGCGGCACTTTCCACTGGACAACGAGGGTAGATCACAGCCCTAAAAACAGTACATACCCCAAGGGGTTGCGAAAAACAATTATTTTAGTGGCCGTCCTTTTGGCCATTCCTCACAAAAGAAGTCAAGTATGTTTGTAATGCCGGTGCCCGGCTTACAAAAAAGGGGGAGCTTGCGTGAGTTCCGTGTTCTTGAGACCATAATTTAATACTGAACAATTCTATCATTAATCCTCGAATACAGCTAAGGTCCATTCCAAGTAAAACTAAGCTCTGCTCGGCGCATCAAATCTGCTTCAAACATCTTCATTGACTCCGTCACATTTGCTCTCTGTAGTCTGCTCAGTGGAAAAGGGGTACGAAATGCAACTCCGGACAATTTTTTGACCCGAGAAATGGCCACAAAAGAAAGACCCGAGGAAAAGTCTCTGGGCCCAAGGTCAATGACTGCTTGTTTCAGCGTTAGTCCTTGACTCTTGTGGATTGTGATTGCCCAAGCTGCTGTTGAGGGGAGTCGATGCTGTGCTACTACATACACTGTGGTCGCAGAACCCCATGAATTTCCCATAGCCGGACCATGAATTCCACAATTCACGGGTTTATCTAGTGAATTCAGATTCATGGGGTTGTGACTTCACGTACCCAATTCACATAATTAGAGTCCGCAATATGAAGTGCGTGAATTTCACTCGAAAATCGAATGAATGCATATGTGTGAAAACTGCTCAGAAAGTTCATTCCTCGCTTCCTGGCAACTCTTGGAAATTCACCCGTAAACCTCGTGAAATTCATGGAGTTCAAGTTGCCTCGAACATGGTACATGGTTCTGGTCACCAGTACTGGTTGTGTTCCTAATACAGTAATATAGTCAATTTACATACTTTGAATAGTACCGTAACTTAGTAATCGTTAGTAAAGACTTGTTGTACTTGTTCAGTAAGTACTTCCATACAAAAGAGATAAGACTAATACTTGTATGTTGACACTGGTCAAAGCGAGGGGTACGTAGTAGATTTTTCATGCAGTTTCCACTGTGTTTTCACGTATTTTTCAAGTGACTTCCGGGAGTATTGGAAGGGAATCCAACACAGTGAAAAAGTTTTCATTGGAATATGAGGTGGATATCATTCCCAAACCATGTGAATTAACACCATGGAATGTCCCACTCACATAGTTGGACCCAGTGAAAATATCTCCGTGAAATTCACAACTCCATAGTGGAATTCACAGAGTTTTCCGGTGAATTTCCCATTGAAACCTTGTGAACAAACTATGGGAAAGTCAGGGGGTTATGCGACCACAGTGATAGTTCCCACACCCCGTGAGAAGTCACGCGTCACGCGCCCTTTTACTGTGACGCCTGGGCATGGAGACTCCTTACTCTGTTCTCTAAGGATTCTCCCTCTGCCCAGGTGAGTAGACACTTTTTCTCTTGTTGTAGCTAGCCCTCTAAGGATTCTCCCTCTGCCCAGTGCTTGTGGGACTCTTGAGTACCTCGGGTCTCAGGCCCTGGCAGCTGTTGCCCTTACACCAACTGGGATCAATACCCTGGAGTGGATCAAATTTCATTCAATTGGGAGGTTTTACTCATAGACAATACCTGAATAACCGCCATCATCACATTTAACAGACACGACCACTGCGAGTTTCAATTGTGGGTTTGACCCTGGCAAAAATCAGATCTTTTTGACTACCCCTTGAGCACCATTGACGAAGCCTAGTAAGAATTATTAGTTGCGGCTTGGCAAGTATCTCCACCAAATACCTTTTGATGTACAAACATTGCGAGTGATCATGACCCGAGCTCCTTCAGCAATAAGCACCTCTTGCTCCAACCCATCAGCGTCCTCTTTAGAAGTTCACGGCTATTCGTCTCGGCCAACCCACCCTCCCTAGCCGGTGTGCCGGCTTCTCCGGCCCGCACCCCCTTCTTAAGGCTTTGATCGGACCGGCTACCTGTGCCCCGTTCTGACTTTAAATACCAAGACTTTGTTGGGCCTTCTTTCAATACTTCAAGGGTTTGTTTTCAGTCTTAACTCGTTGACGTTGTCCTCATGATTAGTTTCAGGCTGGACCCAACTGTATTCCAGGAATTCATAATGCTACAAATCTACCCTTTCTTGTGCATGTCAATTCTGGCGCGTGGATTTCCGTTGATGGCGACTGACAATGAAAGTACTAGTAAGTTCGGCCAGCCAGCGCTGGAAAATGGAATCATTAAACAAGGGTTCCTATCAGCCAACTTATTGGCGGAGCTGGAGGTGGACGTATCCAACAATGGTATAATTTTCGATATCAAGTTTGGCGATAGTATTCCTCAGGCTGTGCCACCGTCCTCGAACATTACAAGCACTGTTCTTGGAAGTCGAAGTGCAGAAACCCTGGCGACTGTCGTTGGCGGGAGTTCTTTTGCCGCAACCACAACCATAGTCCAGAGTAGCGTGGCGCCGAGCATCCCCAGTGCTTCGTTCAGAGCGTCGGCCGTTCAGACCAGTTTCCACTCGCCAACGTCTTCTCATTCTGGAACGGGGAGCGTGTCCCAACCAGAATCTTTCTCGGCATCAACAAGTATAGCAGCAAGCGCATCCCGAGCGATGTTTTCCAGTCTTCCGTCAAGTGGGCTAAGTCAAACGAGCTCGGCTGTCTCGCCTTCATCCTGTAAGTCAAAAAGCACGTCCCATACGATATATATCAGGTACATCTGAAACTACATCTAGCGCACAACACCAGATCAACAGCCAAAGCCCAACATTCGCAGACATCTAGCGTGTCTTTCGCAAGCGGCCGTGACGCACCATCGTCAAGTACTGAGCTGTCGTCCGATATGACTAGCACATCAGCAGCACCAGTGCCGACCGGGACCCCGTGCAGCTGTGCAGGCAATGGAAGCTGAACAATAAAAATTAAAAGCCCCAACACCCGAGCGCAAGAGGTACGCGGGAATTCCCGATCGCACACAGACCTTCTTGACAAGGCCCCTCAATTAGGAAGAGCTGTTTCAACTTGTGCCGTGCTTCCTTCCCGGATCCCTCTGAGATTTTGCGTACCCTCCCATTTTTGTATATTATCTGTCGATTGGCTTCTTCAGAATGACTTATCAGGGTTACTCCGGCAGCGGAGCAGGATCTGGATTTGATGGGATTTGGATTTGATGGTGGAATTGATGTCTGTATGTAACGTTACATACAGACATGTAACGCCGTAGTCCGCGGAATGTCCGACGTTAGCCGCCGTTGTGTTTGCAACATGCCTGCTCGTCGGCGACGACGACGAGCTCCTTCATTGAGCCCATTGCTTGCCTCCAGAACGGCACACTTTTTGAGAACGGTGTGCTTTGATTACTATATGTTGCCTGCCCAATTTTATTGCTATAGCAGACCTCTTAAGTGCCAGCGCAGGCACGGCAGGAAATGGAGCGGGATGGCGGGAAAATGCCGACGAGGCAGTTTGGCGGAAACAGTGCCGTCATCAGTTGGCAACGGTGACTGATTGGTGACTGATCGTCACCCATCAGCTCCAAATCCCATCAAATCCAAATCCAAATCCGCTGCCGGAGTGACTCTTACGCTTCTGAACTTGTACAATGAAAGGATTGATATCGCCATGCTGCACCTAATAACGTAGGTTTTGTATGCCGGTGTCCCGGCCTACAGGTGGGTGAGCTTGCGCGAACCCATGAATTCAACATATTACACAGATGAGGCAGAGAAGTACGAGAAAGTACATGCACAGTAGTATAGCTTTCAGTTATATTCAGTACAATCAAAGCTGCCCTACTACTGTAGCCTTCTGTATGACTGAAACGTAACGCGTAACGGAGGGCTGTTTCTGCTGACAAATCACCTATATATGGTAAGTCTCCTTCCTTAAAAGGGTGGTTTGTAAGCCGTTTCAGCCGTTTCAGCCTGTAACGGTCCAAAATTGGTTTCAGTCATACAGAGCGGTACAGTACACAGAAAAAGGACACACTGGTGGGTAGAAATAGGCTAGACGGGATGTATTCTTTGCGTATCTGTCAGGGGACTCCACAGCTATGACGTCTTCTGACTTGGGCAGAAGTTCTCTGTCTCCAAGACATCATGCTGTGCTCACTTATGTCATATCTTACGTCACCTCTTGTATATAAGTAGTCCGCTGGGGATCTCTGATCCCCAGGTTTGTTATCGACTTGGCTCCTGGGCCCTTCTCCCCTTACAGCATAACAAACCTTCTATTCGACTCTGGCACTCTCCTAGCCCCAGCCGACCACCCTACTTCTTACTCTCATCCTACCATCGACCTCGCACCTCCCTTGCTATGGCAACCCCCGCAGTTCCTCAGGACCTTTATTCCTACTGCACTCTCCTTCGAAGCGAACTACAGCGTGTCCACCACCGTCTTGATCGTCTTGAGTTTGGGGACGCTGCAGCCTCTACTCCCCGAGGGCATGCCTGGCGCTTCTCTTGGGATGGTGCTCGCTGGGGCTCTGAACCTTCAACCCCAGCCCCTACCCCTGCCATCATCGCTGTCGGCCACACCACCATACCACTCGCCGAAACCCTCCCTACTGCACAGGACGCACCGTCCCGCTACTCGTGTACGCTTGTGGTGCCTGACTCGGTCGTCGGGCATATCGTTGGCCGTGGTGGTAAGGGTCTCCATCAGTCGCACGACATCTCCGGCGCCCAACTTCGAGCCTATACTGATAAGGCTTCCCCCTTGGAGCGCCGTGTATCTATCCGCGGTACCGACCAGCAAATCGGTGAAGCGCTAATTGCGCTTGGGTGTCAGGGGAACCCCCCGCTTCCCCGACCCGCTCCGCTATTCCTTGCATCACTCCAGCCTTCTTGGGAACACTACTCCCTCCAGACTTCCCCCTTTGTCACACCTTCCTCCTTCCGACCCCCCGTTCCCCTCCTCGACAGACTCCTGTCGACCCTGCGCTCCTACAGCTAGTGCTCAGCGCAACCCGGTTCCCTACTGGTCTTCCGGTCAGACTTCTAGCCCTCCGAGAGCTCTGGTACCCCGAGCTCTGGTCGTCCGGACCTCCGGCCTTCCGGCTCCGGTCCCCCGGTCCCCGGCCCGGCTTCCCACGCTCCCCCGGAGCTGGGCCAAGCCCCAGCGGTTCTGTCACCCAAGCCTCGATGCTCCTGCTGTCTTGCCCTGGCTCTAGCGCCCTTCCCGGGTTCCCTGGGCTCTATTCCCCCGGTTCCCCGACCCTCCGGGCCCCGAGCTCCGGCCCTCCGGACTCCGGCTCCGGTTTCCCACGCTCCCCGGACCACAGGGTATCTTCGGGCCTTCGTCGGTCTACGATCTCTGGACCAGTATTGTGATCCTCCCTCTTCTGGGCATATCCCTGGCTCCCTGCTACTGTTGGATCATCTGATCATTGATATCACATCATAGATGCTGTGCTACTACATAGTTCCCACGCACCGTGAGAAGTCACGCGTCACGCGCCCTTTTACTGTGACGCCTGGGCATGGAGACTCCTTACTCTGTTCTCTAAGGATTCTCCCTCTGCCCAGGTGAGTAGACACTCTTCCTCTTGTTGTAGCTAGCCCACTAAGGATTCTCCCTCTGCCCAGTGCTTGTTGGACTCTTGAGTACCTCGGGCCTCAGGCCCTGGCAGCTGTTGCCCTTACATTGGGAAGTGTTTCATGCGTAAGCGTATCCGCTCTAAGAAGAAAGGTCCGTCACGCCTTTCCGGGGACCCTGCCCCTCCCCCTCCTGGCCCGGTGCCGGTTTTGCCGAACGCTTCTGGCGAGGGCGCTCGCCCGCTGAAGAAGCGCGCACACCCCGTCCACCCGTCTCAGCCACCAGCTCCGGTTCCACCCCCTCCAGCGGCCAGTGCTCAGCCGCACCCAGGTGCCGCTACACAGCCAAGGAAGTCTGGGGTGCGATTTGCACCACAGGAGTCTTCCTACCCCGCCTCTCACTCCCTACCCCATAACCCTGCCACCATCTCTATTCCTACGCAGGTAATGGCGTCCCCAATTCCTACTCCCCGCCCCAGCTCTACTCCTTATGCAGCCTCGGTGGCCATGCCCACTGCCGTCCCATCCCCCTCTCCACGTTCAGTAGCTCCTTCGCCTATGGCCATTGATGCTATTCGACCTGAAAGGGGACGTCGACCACAGACGGCACGGCGAGGCGGTGCAGTGTCTGCGTCTGATACGCGGATTGACTCCCAGGGCAACCTACTCTTCCGTGGCGATCCAGGATTTTGAAGGATCGTTCATTCTACTGGGCTTTGGTCTTCGTCGAGGCGACGAATCTTGAAGAGGGGGTGATGTCAGGGGACTCCACAGCTATGACGTCTTCTGACTTGGGCAGAAGTTCTCTGTCTCCAAGACATCATGCTGTGCTCACTTACAGATCGACTTGGCTCCTGGGCCCTTCTCCCCTTACAGTATCATAGGTTACCCACAAAAACAAGCCGAATTTGTCATGTTTCTGACCGGCTTTGGCTGAACTTTCTTATACAAACTCGCCGGCAAAATCCATACACAAACACAGATTTTTCTACATCAAACATAAGTGAGGCTCTCGACATTTTTGTCCACTGGCCGCTTGAGAGAACCATTCATCTCCAACTGTACAGTAAGTGCTCGTTTGGCCCTCTTCGCGGTATCAGCATCGGACATCAGCAAGGCTCTGTTCGATCATCGTCAATGAAAACTTAACTGCAAACCAATACCTTGCAAGGTCAACACGGACGACGCAAGCATCGCAGGAAAGACGAGAAAGGCGCTGACGCATCTTGACGCGCGTTCACAGCTGTCAAATCCGCTTGCATCACCGAAATCAGTCTCGCATCATGCTGGATCACATAGCATCACTGATATCAGTCTCGGAACGTGTTTTTATCATTGGGAACTCTGATTTATGACACCCATCATACGCTCCAGCACAGCCCCATCACCATTCGCTCTGATAAAAGGGGGAGCAAGCTCCGGGGGTCCGTGGAGAAGCGTCAATTGATGGCTCGGCTTGATCACGGCATCCATTCTAGGAAAGTCGCTACGACGGCCATCACACAGTGAAAGCCTTGCGCGCTCGCGTTGAGCTCGATGGCAAAGTTCACCGCTAAAACTGAGCTGTATCAGGGTAGATTTTATTTCTGAAGTAGACCCGCACAATATCTTGCTATCTGTCCGCCGACAGCTTGTAAATCGCGTAAAAACATGCTTTCACCGACAATGAAAGAAGATTTGACCTCAAACCGCTGCTGAAACGAGATTTTTTTACCTCACAGTATGCATACAGTACCCCGAAAACATATTTCTGAGGCTCAGAGGGTTGCAAGGATGCTCAGAGGTATCGTAAGTAGGAGCAGTTGCCTGATTTAGCAGAGTTTCCCAATTTGGAAGAGTTTCCAAATGGAGTGAATTTCAGACTCCGCCAGTGATCTTGTCGCTTCTCCACGGGACCCCTTAACATATGTGCGTGGAAAGAATCCGGCTGAATCAAACAGCACAACATTAATATTGTTAATTTGCGTGCCAACGTAGTAACAATTTACACACAAATCATATTTTTTTTTGGCACCCCGCCCGCCGATCAATGCCTGCTTACCGTAACGTTAAAAATGCCATATCAATCATGCAGGGCCAGAATATTTTGTTGAAGGCGTGAGACCATCACGCGCCGCCTTCCCTATTATCTGTCCGTTTCCTCGCTACACCCCCCCTATCCGTCCCTTTGTATCTTCTTTATAGTGTGTCGTACGTACCGATTTCCTGTAGCTCTCGCACCCCCATCTCGTCAAATCGATCATTTCGAGGGCTTTCTAGCGCTAAATTTTGACAATAGTCGGAACTACCGAAGCGCGATGAACAGAACCGTGCGCACTGTCTCCTTCCACTTCATTTCTGGCTGGATGAGGGGCTGATGACGAAGCGCGTCACGATGCATCCGATGGTTCTGCGAGCCGCGTTTTTGCCCGGGAAAATTCGCAACGCGTCCGGTAATGGGGGAGGAGTTTTAATCGGATACATGCTCGGGGTGCGTAATAAATAATTTTCATCGAAACTGACATTCAAGTGGTTGACAATATGAATAGATTCCTGATCTAGGAGATCCCACCGACCGTAAAACTAAGGAGACCATCGCCTTCTCCAGATTCAAGATGAAGATCTACCAACGGGTTTTGTCGGTAATCTTTTCCAGTTTGAAGTCGAAGTCGTGGAATGGTGAGCCTATTGAATGCTACGACAATCAAATCCGCCTCTTCCATCCCGGATTTCTCATCGAGTCTATGGACGGCAAAGAGGACGCCTACACCGCCAGTCGGCGGACACATGGCCGCCACATGTCGTCCAGAAATGGTTCACATGTCGAGTAAGAGTGGTGGCCAGCTAGCGATGAGCTGGTACCCAGATTTGATCGCTAATGGATCCATTGTGGAGCCACTCGGTAGCTGGCGGCCAGCTGGGGGCTCACCTGGCATTCATTCTTTCGTAAATTTGACACACAATGGAACGGATAGTAAATTGTATTAAATTGTGTTGAGCTCACATAACATACAATTACAATGGTACTACTACATAAATGAATACTATAGCAATAACGACTGAAATCATACCTTTGTGGCCCGTCCCCGACAGCAGAATAGCCGTCACCATAATACCCCAACACTACTTTCACGGCGCAATCATCGCAGGACGATTAACGAGGAACAATGAACGTCGAATGAGATACGCGCACCTGTCAAGTGTCGTATCCAGTCGCTGTAACCGCCAGCGTTGAGAAGTGACCCATAGGAATATGTAGTAGCGAGGTTGAAGCGAGGTCTTGATGAGGATTTGATAAAGGTTGCAGCAAGGTCTTGAAAGAGTTCGTTCCTCGAACGTTGACCTTGAGTTACGCTTGTCACTTGAAGTGCCTTCCAGCATGGCCACTTGAAGACTTGAGCACGCAGGGAAGGCTTGTATTTGAGTTGGTATTGAGTGATGTTTGAGGATTTGCGTCAGAGGAAGTTGATCGTGGGCCAGCTTTGCTGCATCTTCAAGAGGGTACTTGAGGTCACTTGTAGCGAGCAGCGAAACGCGACATTGAGGTTAGACAGCGTACGAGGCGGTACGAGGGGGGTTTTGGAAAGAAGTTGAAGGCCACTGTGGAGCAGCATTGAAGGAGGAAACCAAGATTCGCCGAGAGGGGGCGCGTTGGAGGGGGACATGGTGGAAGGAAAGAAGAGAGAAACGAAGCGAAAAGGCCAAGTCAACTACACGTGAGCTGTCAAAAGGTGCACGGACCTTTGATTTCTCACGCTAGCCAAATCGTGATCTCGGTGTCGATTTCAAGCCGATTCAGGCTTCGATAACCCTTACTTGTGCATATACTGAATATTGTGAAGGGCACCACAGCTCAGTAGTGTATTCCAGGAATTTCCGACCATAGTCTGGTGCAGCTTTAGTTGCTTTGCTAAATTAAGACTCTCGGATAATTCGGATCCAATACCTTACAGTAATCGGCAGCTGGACGTTCCAGTGGAAAATGCAGCTGTCAGCGATGTCGTGGCAAGCTGGTATCGAATGACGGCACAGCTGTCGCCAGGTGAGGCTTTCATCTGCGGGCTACGTGGGGGCACTTTGGCGGTGTATTTTAATGCCTGCCGGGCGGCATTGGCAAATTATCCGTGCACAAAATGTCTTGTCCATAAAGACGATCTCCATCGTCTGACCGCAGAGTTTGTAATGCGTACCGGCGCTGCGATGCAATCGGTCGTTTGTCGAGCTCGGAATGCGGCGACAAAAGGAGAGAAGGAAGAAATCTTGAAGAAGCACGGTCTGCACGATGTCGATGTAAGCTGGGTTTCCTCGGACATTCTCGTACTCACACATCACAGCATTTTCTCTGGGGTTTTCGCTTTTCGGACTCCCACACCGCCAGCGCATATGATGTGCTGCACAAAGATGATGTGGGCAAAAATGGACATCATTTTTGGCCGCTGGTTTTGGAGGTTCTCGAGACGATTTCCGGTAAAGGGACCTTTGCGAAGAAGTATCTCTCCGGTCCTAAATTTCTATCTAAATGCGGACTGACCATTATTTTTAGCATGCGAAAATTCGCTCGGTGGCCGGGGCTCAAACATTTCAACCAAGTCACGACAATTCATTTTTCCGATGGAGAAACATTCTACCATATTATGAAGGTGCGCCTGTTGTTTTCTTGAGTGAGATTTTCTCACCTCATTGCATGCCAGTGTATTCTTCCGTGTATTGTTCAAATCCTTCCGCGGAATAGTGTACTCGTTCAATGCCTTCGTTCGTATCAAAGGCTGCGAGTCATGATCGGGATGACCTGCATGCCCGAAAGTCGCCTGGATCGGCTTGCCACATTCATCAAGGACTACGAGTTTTGGTGTTCAGGGAGTAGTCAAAACAATTCTCATCCGCCTCGCTCATTGGTCGCTTTAGAAAGTATCTGACGAATACGGGAAAAATTTCAATTTCCCCAAGCAACACGCGACAAGCCATGTCATTCAAGACATACGCACCAAGGGCACCACAAATCATTTTTCGACCCGTCCCGGCGAGGGCTTCCAACAGGAGGCCCGCGAGGCCTACAATCAGACTAACTTCAAAGATGTTGTGCCCCAGGTATCTTTCGACACAGACTTTAGTTATAAACTAATGAATTCGGCACAGATGACTCGAATTGACGAGAATCAAGAATCTATTGCTCGCATTCGCATGGCTATCGATGAGTACGAAAAGCAGCGCACTCTTGACGAGAAAGAGGAAGATAATATCGAGGAATCATCCAATCACAGCGCAATCACCTCCGCTTCTTGGAGATTCGGCGCGCCCGAGCGCATTACTAACTCCCGAGCCTTCACAGATATTTTGAAGGCTCTCGGCCATTCGATCGGGGATTTCGACACAATGCTCCGAGATTTCATCGCAGAAACCTTCCCTGGTGAACGTATCACATATAAACAGCACATTCAAGTTTGTTTTCTATTTGTGGTCTGCTTCAATTAGCTGATTTCTTGCTTACAGGTTCGGCCGTTCAAGTGCGCGCATATAACCTATCAATCTCTTGAAGATTGGCGCGGCCTTCGAGATATTGTGCGGTGCAACCGCTCATGATATTGAATATAACCATAGTTTCCCATTTGAGAAGTAGGTAGTACAGAGATGCAAAGCTAATCATAATCGTGGTATGTACAGAACCAACCTAATCCCCGAAGAAAATTCTGTAAAACCGGCTGCCCTGAAAAGATAAAATTCGGGTTCAGGTTTTGAGTCTGCACCGACGTTCATGAGAGGCCATAACTCTGACCTTGTAATTTTTCCCCTCGAATGATCTCGTTTGCACCTTTCCGGGTGAGAAATTTGCCGCAGAAAATGGTGGAATTGAGGCTTGAGGAACCTGAAAAAGTTTGGGCTTCACGAATCAAATTGTGGATACCAGTAAAAGCATAGAGCATAAATTTACCAACGTTATCTCCTCTTCCAGCCAGTGGGAAAAATCCGAGTAACAGTACAGTAGACAAGCCGAGCAGTGAGCACAAGCTTGTTTGTCGGCTCTGAACAGATTGCATTTGCTTTGACCGTTACAGAAAGGATTTGAAGTATGCCAGTGTTTGAGGTAAGTACCGAAGTCAAACGGCTGCCTCAAGGTAAGCCAGGGACAGTCAAAGCGCGAGCACAAGCCAACTTGGAGCATGAGAGACAAAACTTGATGCCAGCTGAATTGGACGCGTTGAAAGTGTAGAGGTGTTTTTTGGCGTGTTTTATGCTAGTATATATTTTAAAGAAGTAATTGAGAAGCAAGATCTTCAAGCAATAGCGAGTAAAGCGACAGAGTAGGTGACAGGATCGTTGAGTGTGATGTTACGGTCACGTCACACTTGACTCCGGCATGTCCGAAGGTCGTTTTTGGGGTGGGAGAAGTGGCTGTGAGACTTGGCATGTTGAGTGGACCGCAAGTTGATCTTAAAAATGGACTATGGTGCGCGCGGCCTAAACACCACCAAATAGGTCCCATCATTGATGCCATCAGTGATGTCTCAAATCGACCGGCGGAAAAACTTCAAATTTTAATTGCATTTTCTGCTGTAGAATAAGGTCGGGGCAGACTCAAAACGTACTCCCTCGCTATAATTAGTGTAGTACGTAGCTCATGGACCTCTACGAGAGCATATGAAGCCAGAGTCGGAAGCTAAATCGGGCATATTCCGTAAGCTCACATGACTGATTAATTGATCGCATCACTGATGTCTCAAATCCGCCTCGAGAAAAAAGTATTTATTGTGAGTTTTGAGGGCATGGTAAATTCCTTTAGAGGGATTAGTCTACTACCTAATCGGAGTGTTTTCACCAGAGGATCAGTCGTGGGAAGGTTCTGATCAGGTGTAATAAATTTTGTTCCTGTTTGGTGGTGTTTAGGCCGAGCGCACCATACAGTTGGATACAGTTGCGGCGAAATTAAATGCATTACCATAAAAGGAAACTTCTGTTAAATCAGCTCTGGACAGGGCAACGCGGCCGAGTCATCGCAAGATCAACATTGGTGTCGCCAATTCAGATGTTTTGGCAGTGAAAATGATCCATGGGAAAGTTAGTCTGGGCTCCGATTGGTCGATTTAGATTACAGCTTATTGCACCATCCTCGCTCAATCGTGATGCAAACGACCTACTTCATACTTGCATACTGCACTTACAGACCTCCCATCGTATTATGAAGCTATATCGAGCCTTCTACCGGCGCTTCCAAGCCAGAGGGGATGAAAATGGTGATAATTTCCTTTTATGGTAATGCATTTAATTTCGCCGCAACTGTAGCTCATAATGCATAAGGCCCGTGGACCCCCAAAGCCTATGCATTATGAGCAATATGCATTTCTGCATAATGTCACACGATGTGACATGCGTGACATTGTCACGAAAATACTATATATGGTAGTCCGGCGAACACCGAATCACGTGGAAGTTGGCGGGAGCCTGTCAAAATTAGCTGTAATAACCAGCAGATCAAGGAACTTGGCTAAATTTTGGGGTAAAAATGGCGGCTGTGTATTCAGGGTGCGGAACATGTCTAAATTGGTCCTGAGAGCGGTAAAATTCACCAAATTGTACGATTTTGGCAATTTCAAAATGCATAAATGCGCTCTTCACCCTATGCAATAGGCATTATGAGGATAATGCATAAAATTCCAGCCTACCAAGTCGGTGGACACCAAAAGTCGATGCATAATGAGGTTTATGCATTTTGACCTCATGCATTATGAGATATCCCACTGTACGTTGTGAAAAATAGCAGTGAGCCCATGCTTCGCCATGGGATTCCGCTCTTCTGCCCTACAAAAACCAGGTGCCAGTCCCAATCGTCGCCGACCTTCGGTCGACTCCTCGCGGCCCCGTGTGCGAGCTCACTCCATCTCAAATGGCTTGGTTTCTTACATATAGTAAATACATCTTAAGCCGTTTACAATGTTGAAATGCCTGGGGAAATTTGTTGCCATCCAAGCATCATCTCCCGTCGTTGTTCCTCAGCATAAACACCTCGCCGAACCTCATCCTCATACCGAAGCATCCTACTTCGGTAACTTTCCCGATATCGGTCATTGCGGCGAGGCTGATTGACATCGTATTCGTGGTCGAGGGCTTGATCTAAGGACTGAGTCGGATCTGTGACGAACAAAACAGTAAGCTAGACAATACAGCTCCAATTGGGTGGACGCGTACCGCATTCAGGAGATAACTTTAACCTTTGTTCCCCTTGTTCAACTTTCCGCCGTAGCGTTTGCGCTCGAGACCTATGACAACCTTTATATCCCTCGATGTCCAATAGATCCTCAATATCACCAGCGAGCTCTCGTTGCCGACGTGCTCGTTGAGCCAATGATCGTGGCAAGTATACAGGCCTTACAATGCCTGACTGTGCCCCTCAGATCAGTGTGAAGTCCTCAGATCGCAAGTCTCGCATACCGAACGACCATCGTTCTCTTTTTCCTTTGCTTCTCTCTTCCTTCGTCTCTTTTGGCCCGCCGAACGCCGTTCAGACTCGGACTAAGGAAAAATTACTTTTGAACGGGTACGGCACGACATTTTGTTGAATTGCTGACCTGAATCCGACTCTTCCTTGAAACAGGATTCGTTCTGATCTCCACAGGTGCACCACGGACTGCACTCAGCTCGACTAGAAAAATTACTTTTGAACGGGTCCGGCACGACATTTTGTTGAATTGCTGACCTGATTCCGACTCTTCCTTGAAACAGGATTCGCTCTGATCTCCACAGGTGCACCACTGACTGCACTCAGCTCGCCGAGATTCCCCTCGCGCTCCATTGTTCTGCTAAGCAAAAAGGGCTCCGGCTGAGTCATAGAGGGCGTCTTGGGCAGCAGTGAGCGAAGACGGCTCGTTGTGGCGGGCATGGTTGAGCATCGAGTGAATCGACATCGTGCAGAGAGACGGGTGGAGCATGCGGGCACGAACTCAACATCTCGACAAAATGACGCACCAGTGGGGCGGTTCACGGCATTTTGTTAGCGGTCGGCCAATACGAATGTCCGTTTCGTTTGTCTTGTCTTGTCCCACCCAGACACGAAGTCTTTGGTTCTTATATAGATATTTACCAGCTATCTACAAAACACTGGAGCGTTCCGAAAAAAAGTTCACACAACGGTTTTGACAGCTCCTGCCTAATTCGGCCAGCCCGCTCCACTCTCTCCAACGACACTCGCCCTTTCGTCACTGCTCCTGGAACGTCGCTCTCGCCTACCATGCCCTACAATACCTTCCGCTACATCCCTCCTGCACACAAGCGGCTCATGATTACCATGGCCGCCTAGGCTGCAACACGAGGTCGCCCCGCCCTGACGCGCCAGCCGTCGACGCAATGGATCCGACAGTGCCTACCTCATATGGTAATTGACGTCATCGCATCAATGGGAACTTTTTTTCGGAGCGCTCCAGTGTTTTGTAGATAGCTTCATCCCTCCTGCACACAAGCGGCTCATGATTACCATGGCCGCCTAGGCTGCAACACGAGGTCGCCCCGCCCTGACGCGCCAGCCGTCGACGCAATGGATCCGACAAGTGCCTACCTCATATGGTAATTGACGTCATCGCATCAATGGGAACTTTTTTTCGGAGCGCTCCAGTGTTTTGTAGATAGCTGACAGTTGCGGCAAAATCAAATTACTTACCAAATATGGAAATTCTCATCAATCCCCTCCTTTTGCACCCAGATGAATGGTTGTTTCATGCGGTAAGCGGACAGAAATACTGAGAGGCTCCATCTTGTACATACGCCTGGTGTAGAAAAATTTGTGTCTTTGCATTGATGTTGGCTGGATAGCCGCCAAGTTTGTGTATCAAAGTGCGGCCAAAATCAGTTGGAAGTATGATGAATTTGCTTATTTTTTGTGCCTAGATGTATTCAATCAAAGGAGTCCAGGCCTTTTGTGCCATTCCAGCCTACGTATGGATGGTTTTTCTGTGCGGTCGGGCAGTTCTGATGAGAATTTCCTTATTTGGTAAGTAATTTGATCTTGCCGCAACTGTAGGTGTGCGCGCTCTACTGTGCACCCGGGTATTTCTAGTTGCCGGACATTTACCTTATGTACTCTGAGGCTCTCGGTCACATCCATGTACAGTAGGCCCGAGCTGGGGCCGGTGGTGGGCGTCCCCGTGTGGGTTAATAATCCTCCCAGTCAGGCACAAGTATCGGCTATGCTTGCGGCAGGTAGGAAGCCTCGTACGGCGGGTTCCGTTTTCGTCCGCCTCCAGTCCCGTGCTAAAGTAGACCTCGCTGTTTCGTATGGCCGGCTGCGTCTGCTGGGTTCGGCACCGACGGTAGTCCGCGGGTTCCCGCACCTGCGCGTCACTCAATGCTGGGGCTGTTTCAAGTACGGTCACGTCAGGGCTCGCTGCTCGGTGAAGGAGACAAAATGCGGAGGTTGTGGGAATACCACACATGGCGCGGTGTGCTCTTCTAAACCCAAGTGCCTGAATTGCGGCGAGGAACATCGTGCTGACGCGTTCTCTTGCCCGGTTAGGAAACGTATTGCAGAGACGCTGCGCCTTCGCGCAGTGGACCTCACCCGACACCTTGATTCAATGTCTACCTGTCTCGCCTCCCCCTCCCCGCTGGCGCCACGGCTGCCCGAACGCATCTGATGCTCCAACTCGTACAAATCAATTCCTGGAAGTCTCGTCGTCCCCTTGATGTTCTGGTACATGACGACTTCGACATCATCTGCGTTCAAGAACCCCACCGGAACGAAGTCCTCAACTCCCGCGATAACCCTGGGTACGCGCTCATTTATCCTGATCACTTCGCGCACCACCGTGTTTCCGTATATGTCAAGCTTGCGACTATCCCCGCTGCCAGTATATGCCCCCGCCCAGACCTCTCCGAATCGGGAGACATCTTGGTAATCGATTTTAATCTTGGAACCGTCCCCGTTACTCTAATCAACCTTTACAACGACTCCAATACACGCGCTGGGGTGGCTCTTCTTCGACAAGCTCTTAGCAAAATCGATCGCAGCGCACGGATTTTACTCGCCCTTGACTCCAATTCGCACCACCCTCTCTGGGATCTCCTCACCAGAACTCCGTTACGTGAAGCCGATTTCGAGCTGCATGACTTACTTGTTGCCCACGGCTTAATCCTAACGACACCTCCAGACATACCGACCCACTCTGCCGGCAACGTTATTGATCTCGGCTTCTGCTCTCCTACGCTCTTCATGTCGGTGAAAACTACGGTCGATCCATCTCTTTGCGTGGGCAGCGACCACCTCCCGATCATCTACTCGCTGGACTTTGAGGTTTCCAGATCCGCATCAAACAGATTCAATGCTGACAAGATGGACCTCGATCTATTCCTTGGAACATTGCGGTGTGAGCTTGAACTGCGTCCAGTCCCGGTAATCTCGACGCTGGAGGCACTCGACGAAGCGGCGGAGCTACTCAACAAGATCTATCTGGCGGCCTTGGAGAACTCTACTCCGCACCACCGTCCGTTCTCTATGGCTAAACGATGGTGGACGCCGACACTAACACACCTTCGGTCTCGCATGCGGAATCGTCGCCGCACTTTTCAGCGCACAAGACTTGACTCTGCGTGGTCCCTGTGGCTCGAGGCACGGCGCGACTTCTACAGAGCCATCTCTCAGGCTAAACAGGAGGTATGGACGACATTCGTGAAAGAGCTTGAACGTGTCGATGTCTACAAAGCCCTTAACCGCCTTAAGGAGCGCCAGTCTGCTGTCTTCCCCTCCATCTGTGATCCGGAATCGGGCTCAGTCGCACTCTCGCACCTGGACCGAGGCCGTATACTCGCGCGGGCATGGTTCGGGACCAAGGCTACCGACGTAACAACCCTCAAGCCCCCAGATGTGCCTCCGGCCACGAGCGCAGACGAACCGTCTTGCGGCGCCCGGAATAAGCGAGGGGGGGTCTGTTTGGAGGCTCTGCCTCTGGACGGACTTCCGCCTCGTGCGGACAGGCAAGAGATTTTGTCTGCCCCCCATAACACATCTGAACCACCTGTCACCCCCGTAGATCCACTCACCCTCGCGGACTCCATAATAATTGACAACGAGCGCCCATTCATTGACGTTACTGACCACGAAGGTTGATGCGGTTATCATGTCTGCTCCACCTTGGAAGGCTCCTGATCGCTTTGGGTTACAGATGGGGTTCATACAACGTGGCTACTCTGTCACTCGCGGGTGGATTCGCGCCATTTTCAAGGCCTCACTCGCCCTGGGCGCCAAACCGACACCATACAAGTCAAATCTCGCAACGCCGATCCACAAACAAGGCAAGAAAGACAAGACCTCTCCCAAGGCCTGGCGTCCTGTGGAAAACTTTGAAAACATTCTTGCCAAGCCTCTGGAGCGTCTCGTTGCGGACCGACTATCTCACGAAGCTGAAGCGTTAGGGTTCTTAGAAGACGCGCAATATGGTGGTCGCCCGGGCCATTCCACGCTTCAGGCAGTCGACGGGTACATCCACCGAGTTCGGACCCAGCTCGATGCTGGTAACACAGTCTCCACCCTCTTCTATGACCTCAAGGGTGCTTTCAACCGTGTTTCTCACCGCGTGGTCGTAGAGGAGCTAGCGTCGTTGGGGTTCTCCAGGCGGCTCATCCGTTGGGTTGCCTCGTTCCTTCACCATCATCTTGTCACCGTGGTTATTGACGGCGTTCGCACAGTTACATTTCGCTGTGAGGTGGAAGGCGCTCCTCAGGGTTCTGCGCTGTCGGTGATCGTCTTCCTCCTTGTCATCAACCGGTTACTTCGCCGCCTCCAGAACATTGGAGTGGCGCTGAGCTGGAGGTACGGCTTTGTCGACGACACAAACTTCAGCACTGCAAGTCGCTCACCGTACCAAAACATCGCCGCCCTCAACAAAGCCGCCCTCATCGCCAAATCGTGGTCGGACGACGACGAAGCCACCTTCGAGGACTCAAAGACCGAACTAATCCACCGCTCCCCGGGTCGTGCGGACCTTTCGGAATACTGCGTCAATTTCAACGGTGTAATCATTCACCCATCCGATACAGTGAAGTGGATAGGTGTGGTAATTGATTCCAAGCTGTCGGGAGAAGCTCATATCAAAGCGCGTGCTGCATCGGCGACGAGAGCCCTCAACGCGTCGCTGGCACTGACTCACGCTGTCTGGGGTCTGAAGCCGTTGATGGTGCGCGACTTGGTCCGCTCGGTGGTGTTCCCGAGGGCAGACTACGGTGTTGACTGCTTTTTTCCTCTTCGCACTGAAGCACTTAAACCATTGATTAATGTCAGCAAGTGCATCGCACGCTGTGTTACAGGAGGATACCGAACTGCTTCCCTGGACGCGTTGGAGAAGGAGGCAGCGATTCTCCCCACTGCCCTTCGCCTCGAGAGAAATCTCCTTCACCGCATTGCTCGTTACCTCTCCCTTCCCCCGTCCCACGGTATCGTTCCCATTCTACGCAGCGCGATTCTGACAGCCCCCCGTCTTGCTCATCGTGCCTCCCCGCTTCACTTTGTCGAACGCCTTCCCGCAGTTCGATGGCCGGTGCAGGTCCCTCCGCGCGGCTCCCGTATTCGCACGCGCAACTCCCGCTCCCCCACTGAAGTTACGACGGATACGAGCGCAGACTTTGACAGCTGCGGCGCCCGTGGAAAGCGAGGGGGGGCAGTCAACGAGCTTCGTGCTCGGGGTCTGTCTCCGCCTCTTGGCGGAAGGCAAGTACCTATGACTGCTCCACCCGTAGCTTCAGTTTCTGACTCACAGCCTCCGGACCTCACCTTGGGCATGGAGCTCATTCTCCCGGTCTTCTCACCACCCTGGGCTGAGGAACTCCCGCTGACTACCCTTATTCCCCTCAAATCCACCGCAGTCGGCGTCCTCGAAGAGTTGCTTCGTGATCCTTCGTACTCTGCTGGCGTTTGGTACACCGACGGGTCGTTGCTGGCTGGTGCTGCAGGAGGCGCGGCGGTTTTGATGGTTGCGGGTAAGGTTCAGGAGAGAATCTTGGTACCGCTGGGAGAGGGACAAGTCGCGGAGGGTGAGATGGAAGGACTGTTAAGGGCGACACGTCGTGCTATTGAGTGTGACATCAGTCACATCTTGATTGTTTCTGACTCTCAGGCTGCGCTCCGAGGTATCCTCTCTCCCGCACCGCGTTCTGGCCAGCATCGTGCAGTCTCGTACGACCGCCTTGTCCGCTCTGCGATGTCACGTCTTCCCGGCTTACGCATCACCAATGTCTGGACGCCCGCCCACATTGGTACGGAAGGCAATGAGCTCGCGGATGACGCTGCAAAGGCCGCCACCCTCTTGACACCAAGTCTGGATGTGCCGGTCTCCCTCACCAGCTGCAAACGAGCAATAAACAGCTACATTCTCTCGCTCTGGCATGCTCAGTGGAAGGTCGCAACAACCGGCCGTGGTCTACGGGAAATCGATGACTCCCCGCCTTCGCTCATTTTGCGGCGCTCTTACTTGTCCACTGCAGCTTCGAGAGCGAATCTCTCCCTCCTCTCTCAGCTGCGCACGGATTTCTCGTCCCTCAACGCTCATCGTTATCGCTGCCGGCTCCACTCCACCCCAGCTTGTGATGCTTGTGGCGCCGCACGCGAAACCCGCGCCCACTTTCTCCTCCATTGCCCGGCTTGGGAACGCTTCCGGACACCGCTTCGTGCTGCCTCCTACGAGGCGGGGTTACTCGGATCTCTCGATGTACGGCGTCTTCTCAACAATCCGAAACTGCTTCGACCATTACTGGAATTCATAGCACAAACAGGTCGCTTCAGCTAAAACTTCTCCGCTTAATCTTTCATCTTATCTCTCTCCCCTCCCTTATACTATGATTGTCTAATACCACCTATAATCACCCCAACCCGCATACTTATATTACCACATACCCTTTTCTCCCATACCCCCTCTCGATTACTCTCTACATTATATTTCCACATACGTCCTCGCCTCTTACTTACTTTCTCATTTCTCTGTTATAATCGTCACAAAACAGCCCACGTAGTTACCTTTACGTATCACCCTAGTTTACCAGTACTGCCGCATAGCCATAATGGCCAGGTACGGCTAAATAGAACTTCAGTCAGTCAGTCAGTCAGTCAGCCCCCGCCGCAGACGCGTCCCTGCTCAGCATGATGAAAATATTCCGCCCAAATTCCGCCGCCGCTCCTAGCGCCCGTTCTTTCGGTCAAATCAGAAGGCACCAAAGAGCGCGCGAAAACCGTCCGGCGCCTCCACCGCAAGCTTCTTCGAACAGATCACTGGCTCAAAGGGCAAGTGCGGAGAAGGCTGCGAGAATGGATGTCGGTGCGCTGTGATTCAATATTCATTGGTATCTACTTTTAACATCCTTTTCTGCTCTACAGATCCTCCACCGACTGTGCGCAACTCTCGAGTATTACAGGTAAGTCGGCTTTATTCTCCAGTTCAAGGAGCTTGAAAAGTCTTGCTCCTCAGGCCATCCACAACGGTCTCCCTACCCCACCTGCAACACACCAGAGTGCTGCCGCTGCTGGTGGTGAGTTATCTCTTTGTAGTCGGTGTCTCAAGCCGTTAATTTCGCACTTTTCATCCCCCTGGATGACCTCGAAGCGCTAGGCTCCCAAACCCCCAGGAAGCAGACCAAGGTTCCACGCCAACCGTCGGTTTTGCAAGAACCGGCCAAAAACGCACCAAATAAAGCGGGAAACTGGTAACCTAACCACGACACCTCACTACATTGAGGTATAGTCACAGAGGTACCATGTAGATACTTGAAGCCCCACCTGCAACGCGGGCGACGAGCCACCAAACGAGCCACCATATGCCGTAGCCGCTCCACAGCGCATGCCGTGAGAGCCACTGGGTGGCTACCGGTGGCTCTGCGCAAGGCTTATGAATTATGTCTGTGGAGAGCCGGCGGAATTCAAGTTTTCAAGTTGCGAAAAGAGAAGAGAAAGGGAGAGAAAAGGGAGAGACTCACTATGTACCTGAGACTCTGTTTCCAAGAAATCAGCGCTTCAAAGTCGCTGTAGCGCCCTCCAAAGCAATTGCAATCTTGATTTCTTATGCCCTGATTAGGCAGATCAAAAGTATTCAAAATATGGTAAGAGGTATGTCCTTTCGGAGCAGCTGCCTCCTTGGGACATACTCTCAGCCAATCAAATGCAAGATCTTCTCGGAAGTTTCCTCGGCCGTTCTCACACTAGGTCCGAAAAGGCCGATGAACCACTTTTCAGTGTTGATTTTGCCTGACGACTCGTACTTCAAGCTTCAAGGCTGGACTCATGTCGCGGACAATGTCATAATCATTCCAGGACATTTATGAGTACGGCGGCCGGAAACAGCCCGAAATGGATTTATGGAGCAGCAAGATTCAAAGACTCCGAAGCAGTTCCGCGCTGCGAGTACAGCTTGAACCAAAACTAACAAAGCAAACGAGTTCAATAGTGACAATTGTACAGTATATATCATTTATTCTACTTCCAGCTTGTATCAGCATCTTTTCCTCAATCATCTCAGGCTCACGGACGCGAAATGGGGCACATTACAATGATGCGGAAAGATTGTCTAGTCGATGACTCGGAGGTGGGGTAAATCAGACCCGGGGGACCTTAGATACAAAGTTCAATGAAGATATTGTAGCTCAGGACAGAAAGGCCTCCAGGTTTTAAGTTCAATTTCCAGTCTCCTCTACAGTTGCGGCAAAATCAAATGTCCCTACCATAAAAGGAAATTCAAATCAATCTCGACCTTTTTGTACATTATTGGAGGGTGACGGGGGAACAGAGGATGTAGGACGATAGTGTGGCAAGAAATATCGTACTACATCGCTTGAACAAGTTTCATTGCGGCTTTTCTGCCTCAGATTGTATTCAGATGGCTGGAGCCATAAGTCACTCGTTACTGGGTGAAATCAAGAATCTCAAAGTCCAGGGTAGGTCCTAGATGCCTCCTCATTCTTTCTATCACCAGAGATCTGCTTCAAAGTATGTGTGATTGGGCAAAAGGTTGAGATTGATTTGAATTTCCCTTTATGGTAGGGACATTTGATTTTGCCGCAACTGTAATGATTGTTCAGCTGCTGAATTTGTCGAATATCCCGTTTACTACACCTCAGGTTGAGTTAGAGATATTGGTAGCCAAAAAAACAAGCCTGGCAGGACATTCGGGATTCAGAGTATGTTGAATTACTTGTATTGAGGGATTTGTGCGCTCAACTGCATGCCGCACATAAAATTCAGACAATTTTCATCTCAGGTGAATTTTCGACCTATGAAATGATGTAGTGGGCTATTGCTACATAGCGCACCTGAACAATCAATCAACAAAAGCAATTATATCTTGCTAGAGTGTAGACACGCACTGAGTTTAAGGTGTACCATCGTCGGATGAGGTGAGATTTCCTGCTAATCTGCCGGATGAAGTCTCACAGCGGATGAATTGGCAGTCTTGTTGGCCCCACTGGAGTTCAATACTATCGTGGGTCCATCCCAGGCACAAAGTGACGCTGGTGCATTGGTGTAAGGTCGAAAGTAGGCAGTTGGGGTGGGGCAGATTACGGGTTGTGGGAAGGGAATCAGCTGAAAGTGGGCCGGATTTCTGGGAGGCCGTCTTCTTCCGGCATTCTTTCTAGCCCCTCCATTCATGCTTGCGAGCGACGAAGGGCGTAGAGCGCGACGCGACGATGCAACGAGGTAAGAGACAGGAATTTGATTGACACCATCATTCGACCCGGCACTGGTCGGATCACATGAGTATGCCTTTTTCGGACATAACCCCTCCACGGACATGATTAATGAGCCCTGCGCAAAGTCTCTATTGCTGAGATGCAGAACACTGGGAATGCTGGTACTTTAGCAGGACAGAATGAAGACCAGGATATTCAAAGTCCACCTCCGTCACCAACACGTAGAACTCAAGGTGCAGATCCACCTCCGGTGCAGCAGAATCCTATACAGCCAGTGCAAAATAAGTCTCTTTATCTGCTTATATTTACGTGTTGATCAGTAGATATGTCTCTTTATCTGCTTATATTTACGTTTTGATCAGTAAATATGTCACGTCACGGTAAATCGCCGAGCCGGCATCAAAATCGCATCAGCTGTCAATATATTTCCTGTTTAGGAACCAAAGTGCAAACTTTTAACTCGCGCGGTCCTTCAAGCCTGAGTGCTCTAATTGGAAGCTAATCTCAGTTGATGAGTTCCTACAGTTGCGGCAAGATCAAATTACTTACCAAATAAGGAAATTCTCATCAGAACTGCCCGACCGCACAGAAAAACCATCCATACGTAGGCTGGAATGGCACAAAAGGCCTGAACTCCTTTGATTGAATACATCTAGGCACAAAAAATAACCAAATTCATCATACTTCCAACTGATTTTGGCCGCACTTTGATACACAAACTTGGCGGCTATCCAGCCAACATCAATGCAAAGACACAAATTTTTCTACACCAGGCGTACAAGATAGAGCCTCTCAGTATTTCTGTCCGCTTACCGCATGAAACAACCATTCATCTGGGTGCAAAAGGAGGGGATTGATGAGAATTTCCATATTTGGTAAGTAATTTGATTTTGCCGCAACTGTATAGTCAATATCTACCTTCTTAGACAGAAATACATGTTTTAACGGGGCGTTTGGGTGAGAAGCAAGGCAATATGCATACCGGGTTCAGTGCTGAGCTCCAGGAGCAATAAAGCTCTATTTCTGAGGCCAGAGACTCATTATGTAGTCCATACGAACAAAACTATCAGTGGGAAAGGGATGTACATTGAGTTAATGGCTCTTAGGATAGACAGATGGACTCAGTTGGAATCAGTGGCTTCTTTACCACTTGTGCATGCTGTTTAGGAAGTAGAACTCGTGTATATTCGCTCAGAAATGTTGTATACCTCCTAGCCACGCAATTTAGAGGTCCAGAAAGTCTTCTAAACTACCTGTTGAAGCTGAGGCAGCAGCACATTCTAATCCATGAGGTTTTTCACGAAAAAAAGCAATTATTTGAGGTTGGAAACGGGTTCCCATGCTCAGAAAATGGTCCAGAATGCTCATATATATGTATCTAGCTAGACCCTGGATGTTGATACGGTTCTGCGCACGCGCAGGTCCGATATTGCACCTAAGTGTTGTTTTGATGGGGTGATGTAAGTTGGCTGATTTGGGTGCCGTACACGTCAATAAGACGCGTTTTTTAGAGCGGCATGTGCATGCTACTATAAAACACGCTCAAAACGCGTCGGAACACTGGCCAACGCGCCCACTGACGCAGTAAGTTGAGAAAGTAAAATTTTGATCGCACCGCTAAGCGGCATGAATTTACCATGTACCGCGTATGGGAAGCCCTGGACCTGGGCCGATTTACAAAATTTACGATCTTTACCGTAAATTTCCCCCGCGTAAGTACTACTTACGCTCCCCAGATTCACTTACGCAGCAAAATAAATTCGATGCGCTTTATTCCGGCGCTCTCTGCTCTAGTGAGTCTTTGGGGAGAATTCACTAACCGAAACCCTGCTCTGAACCCATCAACAGATTCATCTCAATATCTACCGTCTACTTCATCCACTGTGCCCTATTCAATGGGTAATTTCCCGGAGTTTGTCGCCCGCTTCACCTGCTCTGCATGCATTACGGTCTACGATGGACATACGTTCAGACATAGTTGGAAAGTAGTAAAGTAGCAAAGTATCGTGTACCATAGCCGCTTACAGCGGCTCGAGCACGTTAATGGATTTCATCATCATCATCATCACTAGACCTACTTGAAGATACTACGTCTTCAGAATGTTCAAAGAGGCTGCATATTCGGCGTAAAATCGCGTCGAAGCCAAGTTGAACATCCCAAAAAGGAAATCAAAGGGTTCTCTTCACCATTTCTCCGCCATATGTATTCAGAACACTTTCTCCGCCTCTGATAGACTCAAGAATGAATGCAGGAGCTTGAACGCGTTATTCAGCAGACATGAAGCCCTAGATTCGGCCGAAAACTGAGCCTAACAGCTGAAAATATACAAATTTCACAGTAGATTCTCCTAATGTCGGCCTGTTTGATTCCCTGGAGCTTTCCGCCTAGGATTCATATACATGTACATGTTATGTATATTGAGTTATCAAAGCCATTGGAACCGCAATTATAGCGAGGCCAACGCGCCGCTGCCAACGAAAGTGAGTTTCCCGATTGGGAACGATCACCGAGCGATCAGGTCACGCGACGGCATCTCGGCACCACCCTGATGCGTGACGCTGAGCGTAAATATTTTGGAATAAGTACTTGCATCTTATGAGTATTTTCTCCCATTACTGTACTAATTCGACCGGTTGTTCACGTTATGCGTGACGCCGACTCATGAACTGAACAATTCCGAGAGGGTGACGGGTGACAATGACTTTTTCGGCCCAAAAAGGGCCCCAAAATCGCAAAATTTTCCCGGCCGGCACTGGCCGAGATGTGCCGATCTTCCATATATGGCAATTTTGCCGTGATTGCCGTGATGTGAACTACTTGTTGGGTGAACAATTGGGGTGACGGGTGACACCCGGTGAACGATAGGTCGAATTAGTACAGTAAGACTAAGCAATACAATGCATTTCTGAGACGAACAAAACCGGAAGTCGAACCAAGGGCCCCAGCGAACCAAACAAGAACAAGAACAAACGTGCCGTTTCCGACAAGGGCATCCAGTCTGTAACACAGCTTGTACTGTCAAATCAAAAGTCACGCGACTGTAAACGTGGACCGAACGCCATCACGTGACAGCTGACGACAAGTTCTTCGCGTCTTTCTTACGGCCAACATTGAATGGACCCAAGGCCGAAAGACTTCTCTTATACCTCAGACTTTGCCCTGGCGTCTTCTGTCCTCAATCGCACGAACACTGCACACCAAGACGTACTTGCTCTTTGCGCGCGCTTTTACGCTGACCTGGTTTGTGGCCAGTAGTGCGAAGACAATATCCTCGACTAATCACCGTTCACCTACCCACAGACAGATTTGTCCCTGTCTTCTGATGGCGTGAATGATATGGGAATCCTACTTGCGGAGCTCGGTTCAACGCTCGATGTCTGTGCTCGCGTGAGTTGTCGATACAATGGGCCATAATAACTGTTACTGAGGTGTAAGGTGTAGAGACAAGACGAGCTCCATCCAGGCGTATTATCTTTGGCCCATTGTAAAGTCCCAGCTTTGCATCGGAATCATACCGACTCCTATGAAGCGATGTCAACCTTGCCACCTTCGATCGCTCCCGAGAACGCTTTCCTCTTGCCGATGGTTGCTCGATGGCTAGAACCCCCTTTGTCCTACTACACAATGGTGTCTTCGAAAGCAGTAGCCGTGCTAGAACGCCTTGCGCGTTGGCCATCTCCCCTGCCTCGCCATGAACAATTCCCCCTCCCCCCTAGCGTGCAGACTCCAACGGGGTCTTTTGTTATTGATGATCTGCTTGCCCTTGGCCAGGACCTCATCAACTACCATGATCTGTGCGCCCAAGACAGCACTCCCATGGACACCGTAGCGTCCGTTATGGATCTGCTATTGAAGAGCTATCTCACTCAGCCTTGGCGAACAGGACACAGGGTGGTTTCCATGTCCAATATTGCAGCCACGGATAGGGGAATGCTACGTTGCCGTCTTGGATGGGAGTTTGTGATGGGTCGCCTCGGGTCTCGGTTTGTCTTCGGGGACTATCATTGGCAATACACCCTGGAAGAACTGGACAAGGTGTTCCCAGCCCCACCTGCTACCCTTCCAAAATTTGATCGTGCCCGAAAGGAGTATTTGGACCGCCGGGGTAGAGAACCCTGGGCTGCATCGGTTCGGACACCCCCTGGCTGGTTTAGCGATATGCACACCGACTTCGCCGGCCTCGCTCAAGCCATCGTTCATTTCGAAGGAGAGAAGCTGTGGCTATTGTGGCCTGCAACAGCGAAGAACCTCAAATGGTGGGGACTTCAGCATCCACAACCATGGATTGGACATCCCTCGCGACTCCTTGAGGCCCTGGATTCTCTCGAGGGCCTGGAGATCATGCACGTCTCTGACCCTTGCGCTTTCATTGTCCCTCCTTTCTGCATTCACGCGGTCATTGCTTTCGCCGGATCCTCCCATACATGTGTCTCGTTTGCGCATGCGGCGCATTGGGCGACCGCGCAGGCAGGCCTTGAATTCTGCAAAGGTCTTGTTCGCAACCCCATGTATCCTGCCAACAGTGCTGTTGAACTCGTGGAGAAGGTTGAACACGAAGCTCCGCTGTGGGAAAAAGTCATGGGCAAGAAGTCACAGGCAAGTGCCTATCTCGCAGCATGGAAGCGAGATACCGCGGCCATCTATCTACGCCATAAAAACCGCAATGTCAGCTCCGTTTAGACCAGGAACTAGGCTCGTAGTTTATTTGGTAAATCTAAATAAGAAAAGACATGGTTCAAAAGTGTATCAGGCTTCGGTCGCTATCCTATGGTGCGCTCGGCCTAAACACCACCAAACAAGAACGAAATTTATTCCACCTGATCAAAACCTTCCCACGACTGATCCTCTGGCCAAAACACTCCGATTAGATAGTAGTACAATCCCTCAAGAGGGATTCTTCATCCGCTCAAAACTCACAATAAATACTTTTTCCGCGGGGCCGATTTGAGACATCAGTGATGCAATCAATCAATCAGTCATGTGAGCTTACAAAACATGCCTAATTTAGGTCACCACTGATCTACTCCCTCATTTTATATGCTCTCAGAGACCTCTGTGACCTCGCTGCTACACCAATTGAGACTTCCTGGTATGTTTTAACTCTGCCTGGCCCCAATTGTGCAGCAAACAATACAATTTAAATTTAAATTTTTTCCTTCGGTCGATTTGAGACATCAATGATCGCATCAATGATGGGACCTATTTGGTGGTGTTTAGGCCGAGCGCACCATACAACAGGACTATTAACTTACAATCTAGGCTTGATCTATGGTGAAACACCACTAAATAGTCCCATCATTGATGGGATCAGTGATGTCTCAAATCGACGAAACAAAAGTTTTCAAATTTAATTACTCGCAGCGGAGAAGGGTCAGATGTACAGTGGTCAAGTGAGTTGCTAGCTGTCTCTTACTGCATCTCCTTCCACCCATATGCTACTTGAATGGGGTATAACTTATGTTAGGCTAACATGAGTTGGCTGCATTAGGAAATTGCGTAAGTGCACGTGTCTCAAATTGACCCGAAAAAACTATTTATTGTGAGTTTTTATCCAATCGAGAATCCCTCTTGAGGGATTGAAGTACCAGAGGCAGATGACGAGCCGGCGAACGGAAAAAATTGTTCCCGCAGGTGGCTATGTTGTTTACAGTTGTTTTATGCCAGCCTCCCTGGAGAGTGTTGGGGGTTTGAAGTTCGGGAGTAATAAGATCAGATTTGTCAATCAATATTACACATAGTAAATTTACAGTGAATCTGGGTAAATACTGGTGCTGTGGGCAAATACTGCAGTAATAGTGGTGATTATGTAAGGATCAGGCCGTTTTGGGAATTCCGTGATCCTCCGTGCCATCCGAGTTCAATTTTCAGTCCAATGCACAGTTCTCCGGTTTTCTCTTGAATTTCTTTGACTTTGTGATGTAAGTATGAACATACAATGAATATCTATCCGACAAAATTGTAGCAGTAGATGACATTGGACATAGGGTTGGTGATTCCGTGGGTGATTAGAGTGTTGTGTAGATTTTGGGCATGGAACCACGATAGCAAAGGTGGGCTCGACAAGCTAGAGAGTGTTCGAGAATATCGAAGGTTTTACAAGAGAAACAGCCTCAGGACATCAACACAAAGCTCGGGGTAAGCAGTTAGCACTAGTTAGCGGTGTTTCAAAATTTGCTGGGGTACCGGGCATCAAATCAACTGTGAATGGGGCAGTTAAACCTCTGTTGAGGATCATTTTGAGCTCTTCTTCACCTCCAATTTCGCTCGCACCGGCCTTCAGCAGTGCGATTCGGTTGAAATGATGAGTTTGATTCGATGTCACATACAGTGACTTGTGTGACTTTTCGCTGTTTGCCGGCCTGAATAAACCATTTTGGGATTCACTATTTGGCATCGGCAGGTGCCGAGCCTCCAAAATAATCGAATTGGGCAATTTCGAGCAGTATTGCCGCGAAGCACGTGCCTGGTGGGTACAAATTATAGACAGCGCGCCGCAGGCGGAGAAAATTTTATTGAGCATCGTAGCACTCAGATTTCGAGTCCAGAAAGCCTCTCAACCCATCATCTGAACTACAGGTGAGATTATTCTCTTCCTCTTTTCCTTCCCTCTTCCTCCTTCCTTTTTGGGATTATTTCATTTTTCTCTTTTGGGATGCCCACAACATCAGTATTTGGCCGTGAATCTACGCCCTCAGTGACTCCCCAACACTCGAAAGTGAGGCTGGGTAGGAGACTGGTGTGGAGGACGTGTCGCATACACTGTTACAGTCCTGGTGAGTCCCGCAAGCTTCAGAATTGCTTCAGAACTTGTCTTCTATAGGTCACCACCGACCCTTGCAGGATATACGCAAGCATTGGCTTATGTGCGGCGCAGATTCTTGCAGTGCTTTTACTGCTGTCAAGGGGTTCCTCCTTGAGACCACCTTACTTCTGGGGATGCTTTGCAGTACTTGTCAGCGACGGAGTTGGCCTTTATGGTGCTTGGCAGTATCAAGCACCCTCGCTCTGGTCGGATGTAAGCTCTGGGCTACTCATGCGGGGCTTTCTGGTTGTACGTGTCTCACTCCAATCTCATCACAAGCCAAACGGCCGTCTCTACAGTATCGTGCTTGGAGGATGGCCTCCCTGAGTCGATATACGGCCAAAGTGGTCCATTATTTTTTGGTTCCAACTCTTTGGATGCATGTGGGCTACAGTTATATTCTTGCCATTTCCAAAACCTCATACTCGCTTCCTTGTCTAGCTGTCTCTCGCTATCGCGATATGTGTACTATTACCTGCTCAATTCCGGTCCGCACTGGTGGGTTTGATTATTTTCGTCCTGATTGTGTCAAACAGTTCACAGATGGTGTATGTTCGATACTTCGAGACTTGACCCATTCTCACTGAAGACAGCTGGAGCTTGTCGATGTCAGTCGCAGCTGATCTCCAGATTGCTATGGTCTCACTGTGGTCGCTCTGTGCCATCGACACAACCTTGCACTCCGTTCAACGGTAAGCGACTTCACCATGGAGTGGATTGTTTTCTCTTATCAGAGGCAGAATCATTCACCTCCTCATCCTGAATACATTGTCAACGTCTGCTATGATTCTCGCAGTTGACCTGCTTGCACTTGTGTCATACTGCATAGATAGCCAGTCCATTTGTGCGCGTTTATCATATCCTAGATTCTCACGACTTAGCCTTGCTCAATGCTTCCCCAGTGTTCACGAGGTCATTTGTTGCTCAGGGTCACCTCTACTCAACAGTGCTGGTCCTGCATATCCTGGCGCACTGCAAGATTCTTGATAGCTTGGGTCAATACTACTTGACCCAGGTTGATGAACAATCAATAGAGCTTGATAGTTCGGTAAGACCTCGATCTTTAGTTTGCACATCGTTAATGTGGGCTGATAAGTTCAACGTCACACTCTCGAGCTCAACAAAGCGAGGCAGTCCTACACCCACGCTTCAATCCCTGACCACAGGACAGCAGATCTCTCAGACGTGACGTCTCCAAAGATACTCAAGAGTGGGTGCAGGTCAATGCCACATCTGGTGGCTTGTGAAGACGCACCACCCACTTACTGTTTCTTTTTTTTTCGTATACTTCCCAAAAAGACAATTCCCAATTAGTGAAAGCCTAAGACATGTTGGAAGGTTGACATTAATAGTTATGACAGTGGAGCGAGTAAGATTTCTGCGCTTGTGGTCCCTAAACGATCACGCCATATCAACCCTGTCAAGCCGCCAAGCTGATGAAGCTTAATGGCATGCCCTAGCCTGATTTCTTGAGACGTCTGGGGGCGTTCACGAAGACGGGCCGCCCCCATGGCGAAACCGGCACTCCCCACATTTGAGGATGAGCCAGATCCCTGGTTGACGGACGATGAAGATGACAGCGGTTAGGCGAGCCCGGGCAACCCCGCCATTCCAAGGGTGATGGCAAATCGGTCGCCAGACCGATTAAAGCCGACGGCCACGGCCCGTAAAACCCTCGGCAATCTGAGGCTAGTATTTCCGGCGAAATAAAGCCGGGTCGAGGGGCTCCTAAGTCACGTATGGAAAATTTTAAGAATGAATACCCCTTGATCATACGACGCCAGATGTAGGTAGCTACGAGCATGCGGGAATCAGGATACTGTTGGGCTCAAATGTTGTAGGGCCGGCCGGGATGCGAAGAGCGGCAATATCCGGCGACGATTTTTCTGTGGGTTACGATCACGGGACTCATACACGTGTTTCTGGTCTGTCTCACTTCGAAAAATCGGAAAAATCGGTCGCTCCGAGGCTTTTCTCGGTGCCGAAAACGCCTTTTCCCGGCCGAGGGATTTCCCCTTGAAGCAGGGAACACAATGACCCACCGTGGGAATCTGGACCGTTTTGCCATCACCCTCGGAATGGAGAAGTTCCCCTGTCCCCTACCTTACTGCAAGCTCAGTCGTGACGAGCTTGCGAGTGCGGCTGAGTGAAAGGCAAGGTAGTGACGTAAGAGTGGTATTGTCATTGACAGCTGATCCCCGATGACAGCTGTCATCTCATTCTCTTTTTCCTCCCGCTCTCGCGTCCGCTGCGACGTCGACAGCGCACCGTCCTCGCTCGCGCTATCACCGGTGTTTTTGTCGAGACATTCGGATCTCTTTGGTCCTCTCTCACAGCCCTTCCTCTCTCGGGCCCTTGACTTCATGTCGGGCACGTCTTGACTTCATGTCAGACATCGTCGTACACCATACTGGATCTAGTACCAGCTCCCGTTCTCAACTCTCCCGTGCATTCCAGCTTCGCATGGGATGGAACCGACCTCTCAGCGCTTCTCTATCACATTCCAGCCCATGGCTCAGCGAAACTTCTCCGCTTTTCGCATTCATTTGTTGCTCTACCTTTGCCTCGTCTATGGTGATCTTCTCAAGACCTGATTCCGCAACTGCGCTTTGTTCGTCGAAACGCACGGGGAACTCTGGCCAGTAACTTGTTAACGAGGAGCGGAAAGATACTGCAATGGTGTGTTATCTACTCTCTTTCTTTTCTTTCTTTCTGCCTTCGTCCTCCTCCCACTCGCGGGACCACTATGGCGACGCTTCTGGCACTCCAATGTTGTACATCAGAGTCCTGGAATGTGGTCGTTGTGGTTTGTTGTATTCAACTCTTATTGGACCTCCTCTGCATTTCAGTCTTGCGTACAAAAATCTGTCTTCATTTGCGCGACACTCGTCCGCCCGTGTATTCATTCTTCCGCTTCATTACTGTCATCTTCATCACTCGTCAGTTACAGAGATGTTCGTTTTGACGGTGCATCCTGCGATATAATCTATAATCTATCTTCCATCCTCAGCAGTGTATACACGCTATCCTATCTTCTGTACAGATGTGTTCGTCTTCGACGACGTATCTCATTGATCCATCCACTATCCTCTGACAGCGGAGATATGTTCGTCTTTGACGACTATCTCGCTGAATAATCTATCTTCTATTTTCGGCGCAGTTGCGTTCGTCTTTGACGGCGCAACCTAGCCTCTATCCCGGTGCGGCTGTGTTCGTCTTTCGACAGCGTGGCCTAGCCTCTATCTTCGGTGAAGTTGCGTTCGTCCTTGACGGCACGATGGATCCTCTATCCCGGGGAAGTTGTGCTCGTCTTTGACAGCGCAATGTAGCCTCTATCCCGGTGAAGCTGCGATCGTCCTTGACGGCGCGGCCTAGCCTCTATCTTCGGTGAAGTTGTGTTCGTTCTTGACGACGCAATGGATCCTCTATCCAACAACCAACGATGCAAACGAGAGCAAGCTCGGATCGTACCGTGGGCATATGAAATACCATCCATACAGCACTACTGAGACGTTCTCGAATCAAACTCGCCTGGAATTCAACAATACGGAGGCATTCATTCCGAAGAACTTCAGCAGAGTGCTCGAGAAATATGTTATGAGGGAGGTGCAGAAAGATGGGAAGGCTCAGAGGCGAGCGAAGTTCCGGAAGGCACTGGCGGCTCTGCACAAGGAGAAGGCGGAGAAGGCTCTTGCGCGGCGCAGAAAAACAGCCGAGCGAAAAAAGGCGCTGGCAGATCGCCTGGCGGGGACTCCTCTTGAACTCGACACTGCCAAGATTCAACGCATGACCTCGGTTCAGCTGCTAGACCAACTCCGTGTCTACAAGAATGTTCTGAAGGATGAAGTGCTCTTGCCGATGCGGTGGAAGAGTATGACAACTGTCGCAATCCGCCGGAAACTGGTTCTGGAGGCTTGTGAGCGAGAACGTATTTGCTCTGGGAATACTTTCTTACGCCATTCAGGTCGTCGTCTCAACCTGTATCTGCGGCGCCGATGTCTGAAGAGGACATGGTGGTTGACGATTACGGCTATTGGCAAGACGATGATGCGGAGTGGGAAGACATTGCTTGAAAATATTTACTAAGGTTTCTTATATGTATTTGCTGGGAGAGCCGTGTAAATATGGATAAAATAAGCATATTACTTCGCCAGAACTAGTCGGTACGATGTGTGTGGCGATGGGAAGAGGGAGGAACAGGTGAAGGTTTTCTATTCGATGTACTGGGTCCCGTGACGAAGAAACACGAAAAAGAATCGCAAAAAGAGAGAGAAAGGGAGAGTTTCTCACTCCATCAAAAACCGGACAAAAACCGTAAAACAGCTGTACGAAAATCCGGAGGTACTTCTCAATTTCCTGGTTCATGCGCTCGGTCTGTCCATCGGTGATCGGATAGTGAGCCGTGCTCGGGTTCATCTCAATTCCCAGAATTTTGTTGAGTTCCGTCATAAATCCGGTATATACCGTTGGTCTCTGTCCGATATTATTTTTCTGGGTATTCCATGGTACCTGATTACGCGGTCACGTATTAATCGTGCCATCCCCTCAGAAGTCAGGTCCATATTAGTGGCCTCGATGTGGATCATCTTTGTGAAGGTGTCAACCCACACTTGGATCGCGTTGTAGCCGTTGCTGACTGGGAGTGGTCCGATGAGATCCTCTGATATGATCTGGGTCCTTCCGCAATCCTGTGTCGCAAAAATCGAAAGTCCGATATAACCGATTATAACCGATTATAGCAGTTACAGGGCGATTATAGGCTGGTTATACCTAGTTATAACCGGCTATAGGTCGGGAGGACCCTTATAGCCTATTAGAACTAAGTACGTAACAAGCTGCAACACCCAACAATAGTACGACGGGGATTGGGCAAGCTTGGAGCGTATGGCTTCTCGCTCAGGCTCGGAGTCGGGAACATATGAGGTGGATGAGTGTGAACGACGCAGTTGCATGGTTAGATGGGCCTTGGGCCATTTTGGGGACGCCCCACACAGTGACGTCACCACGGGAATATAAGGCCGCAGGCCGTGACAGCGTGACTCCGCAGCTTTTTCCTCTCAACCACCACCATCGACAGCTCGAGGACATACGACGGCGTCGATCCCGCCCTCCCTTCATGCTAGTGCCGGTATCTTCGACGGGTGTGCTCAGTAACGGTCGCTTGCCCACGCATTGATCACAAATCACCGACATGAGGGAATCGCATCGGTCCATCGGTGTGTCGCTTTTGTTGCTTATTCTCTGATGAAGTCCTAATCCTGTGCCCTTTGAAGCTTCAACGCAACTGAGAACAGTTGGTGTGTCTTTAGTTTCTTTATCTCCCGTGCGCTGTCTCATCTCCGTTGTAGTTGCCTTCATCGGATACTCCCCTCCCCTTCCCCAACATAGCTGGCGACTTCTACGATGTTGTACACGTACCTTAGTTGGAAATAGATCAATTTTATTCAGTACTTTGCTTGATTTGAGATGAATTCCATGGGCCAAATGTGCGGCGAAAACTTCCCCGGGCCAACACGGTAATAAGGAGCTATAACCTCTATAATGACTTATAACGATCCTTAAAAATTATAGGACTTATAAGTCTAATCAGGCTTTATAGGCCCCCCTCCCAGATTATAGACTTATAACAGGTTACAACTGAGTATAACCGGGTTTCTATTTTTGCGACATGTGCGGGTGTAACTTGCCCTGTTTGATCGGTTGACTCGCGAGCTGGCGCAAGCTTCGCACTCCTTAATGTATTTTGCGATCCCGCGGAACATAAATGAGACCGTTATGATATATCACGTCCTCCACCTTCTCCCAGCCTGGGAGCTTCTTCTCAAGCGCCTCCTTCACGCTCTTGTCGATTCTTCTTACTTCCTTGATTCGATCAAGGATCTCCTTCTCCACGCCTTCCACCACAATCTCCTGGACGCGAAAGTACTCGGGTTTGAGAAGTGTGACGTTTTCATTGTCACCCTTCCCTTGGTCATGGTCCGCCCTGCAGGACAACAGGTCGGCCTGACGGTTCAGGGCTCCGGGTCGGTGCCGGAGCGTGAAGTCGTACTCGGATAGCTCCACTATTCATCGCGCCTGCCGTCTGTTCAGCTTCTGTGGCTTACGGAAGCATTGGAGGTTCTGGTGATCCGTCAGAATCTCATATGTTTCCCGAGCGCCCATTACAACTGTTGAAGTCCCCCAGCTGCGAGAAGGGTCAAAAAATATGCTTGAATGTATCTGCTCATCATTGCACACTTGAATGACCATCCCCAGACGTGATGGAAGGTTGGGAGTGGGCCGCCTGGGTAGAATCTAACAGTACCCCGGGAAAGACCCCGCTTGGAAGCCGCAACAAAGTGTTAGATGAAGCAAGGGAAGTTCCAATGGGCATCCGCGACGATATGCAGCATAACTAACCATGCAGAACGACGTACATGGGCCTACATGAGCCGTATTCAAAACTTCCAAAATCTCCTCCGAGTGGCGAGTTCTTGCGGAATTTCGTGCGCTTCAATCCGAAAAGTGGGCGGGGTGCGTTGCTGGGAAGTCTATCTTAGGAGACTAGACTACCAAGGATACTGTTCATAATATGGCGAGAAACTTCAAGGCAGGGTCTCGCTTAACTAAGTAATACTACAATTGTCACTGATTTTGATGGCTAGCGATCAGCGGCGACTAACGTGGCGATCACTGACAGGTGATTAGTCGACAAACATATATCTCTCGTTTGTGATCGGTTAGCAGATAGCGCGGTAATCCTTTTTAGCCCCACAGCAGCCCAGATTCCAAAAATTGGAGTTTAAAACGATGAGGAAGGCCGAGATACAAGGTTTAGTAGGCATTAGCGAGGGGCCGTGGGAAATTACTATTAGTTGGCAATCAAGGCGGATCACTAACTAGTAAAGCCATCACTAGTCGGCTAAGAGCTAGTCAAGCGAGACCCTGCGAGAAAGACGGTAGGAGGAGAGAGAAACTAAGCGAGGAGTTCCCGGGTCCTGCACAGCCACGCTGAGAATTTTTTACGTTTTCCGCATAGTTTCTAAAAGCGCTGTAAGAGCTGTCGGTACTCTTCCAACGCGAGCATTATTGCGAGCATCTCTTTGTCATAGACAAGCTTTAGCTCCCTGCCTCCGGCACGGCCGACTCGCTGCGCTCGCCGACCTCCCTCCGTTCGGTCACACAGCTTGTTGGGGCTGGCCGCCCCAAACCCCGCTGCGCTCGCTCCGCTCGCGACGTCTAGTACGATCTCAACATCTCGACATTGACCCCGTGATTTTCTGTCAAAAGTCACGCGACTGATGGCCTGGCCCTCTTTTCAAGTATAGGATCTCGTAATTCCGCTCGGTCTCGTTTAGTCCATGCGACTGAAACGTCACAGGTCTCCACACACCCTCCTGCTCCTGACTGAGGACGGCACCCGTCGCTCCGTCTGACGCGTCTGCCTCTAGACGGAATGTCCCATCGTCGGTTGGCAACGCCAGCACCACGTCATCCGCAATACGGTCCTTCAGCGCCTGGAAGGCCGCCTTCTGCTCCGGTCTCCAGGACCATCCTCCCTTTCCGGTTAACTTAGTTAACGGTTTGGCGGCTTCGCTGAAGGCGCGCACAAACCGGCGGTAGAAGTTTACAAATCCCAAGAACGCTTTACGTTCTGGGGTTCGGGCCACTCCATGATCCCGCGGATCTTGACTGGATCCATCCGCATGGAATTCTGGGAAATAATCGCACCAAGATACTCTATCTCTGTTTTTTTTTTCAAAATCGCATTTTTCTGGTTTTAAATATAATTTATGTTTTTGTAGAGTTTTCAGTACTCTTTTTGTGATTATGCGGTGCTCCTCCAGAGTATTGGTGACAATCAAGATATCATCGAGGTAGACCACCACATGACCCTCATTGATGAGATCTCTAACTTAAGGATGCCGTTCATCATGGTCTGGAACGTGGCGGGTGAGTTAGTCAGCCCGAAGAACATCACGAGCGGCTCGAATAGCCCTGGATGCCGCCTTCCACTCATCACCCTCTCTGCTGCGGACATTGTTATATCACCAGCGTATGTCTATGTAGCTTAGAGAATATCTTTGCCCCTCGGAATTTATTGACTAGCTCCGATATCAATGGGAGAGGATACCAGTTTTTGACGGTCATCTCGTTCAACTTACGGTAGTCCTGTACCGGTCGAAGGGACCCGTCCTTCTTTTTAACGAAGAAGAACGCCGACGCCATCGGTGATTTCGAGGGTTGGATCCGGCCGCTTTTCAGATTTTCCTCCAGAAAATCATTCAACTTCTCCTGCTCGCTCAGCGACAAAGGATATATTTTGCAATCAACAGCTTTTGCCCCCGGCTTAAGCTCGATTGCGTGGTCCCATGGTCTTCGTTCTGGCAGAGAATCGCAGGACTCCTTTGCGAACACCTTTACAAACTCCCTGTATTGCTCGGGAATCTTGTCTTCGGTCATCCGCTCCTTTTGCGCTAGTGCTCCTTCCGCCATCTGCTGTGCCGACGTCCCATGTGCACGCAGATCAATTGCTCCGGCAAAGTCGATCAACAGTATCGACTCGCCTTCTTCCACGGCTTCCTCCTTGCCTACTCCGGTTCGGCTCTCCGTGCCCGTCATATTGCACTCCTCCGGGCATCGGCTGAAGGTTATCCGTTGGTCGCGCCAGTCGACCTCGGGGTTGTGCTTAAATAACCAATCATACCCAATGAATACTCGGGCCTTGCCGAGTCCCGTTACAAGGAACCTCTGCCGCTCAGCATGGGGACCAACAGTCATGACCCAGCGTGCCACCTCCTTCCGCTTCAGGCTGATTAACACCCTCGTGTGCTGCTCCTTTGGCGCTTGCCCCTCCTTCGCTGAGGGTTGAGCCATTGAGTCGGCAGTTTGGTCCACATTTTTATCACTGGTTTTGGCTCCAGGGGCCTTTTTAAAAGCGCTCCAGCGCTTGTTCGCTTCATCCATCCTACGATTCTTAATATTATGTATGTTTACGATTCATATTCTCCAGAGTGCGTATTTTTTGTGGGTTTTTAACACTAACTACCGTTTCGTTTATAACCGGTAAACTAGCTTTTTCTGTATAATTTGCATCGGAGTCGGTAGCTAAAATCGTATATTGTCCATATTTCGTATCGAATTTGATGTGTTTCTCCGCCTCGGGCGGAGTGAAGCGAATCTCCTTCACAACTGCAGGCGCCGGCTTGGCCTCGGCCGGGCGCCTCTTCAAAAATCCTCCTTTAATTTACGGAGGTGAACCCAGTCCTCCTCGGAGATGTCCTCGGCCGTCAACTGCCGAAGACTGAACTTCTTGGGAGCTGCTGGCGGATCCGGGCACTCCCTCTTCATGTGGCCTTCCTTGCCACAATTGTAACACTTAAAGGGCCGAGGCCCTTGCCTCGCCCTGTCAATATCCATCGGCGCCGTTTCTCCGGGCGCCAACTTCTTTGCCAAATTTGGCGCCGACCCCTGCCATGCCGTCTTTGATGCATGAGTCAACTTTGTCGCTGCTGGACTCCACCAAGATGGTTCATGAAGCTTGAAGCTTGAAGCGCTCCTGCTCCAGAGCAGCACCAATGTTTTGGAAACGGACCTTCAGCCCGTTCTAAGTGGTTGGGGTGGTGAAGCCCCCGGCATACAACTGATGGCGTGCCTCGCTGGCGACGAGGCTCTTCAAAGTTTGACACAGGAACGTGTCGAATTCCTTCTTGCCGATAGGGAAGCCGGCTTCTTGAGCGTTGAGCTCGAAGTTTTGGATAAAATCTGCAAGGGGGGTCTTGCCTTGCGGAGTGCGGGTGAGGCGCTGGTAGGCGACCTCCGACACGTTCGGGTCCTTGAACGTGTCCTCTAATTCCGAAACGAACCCATCCCAGGTCCATCCGGGCTCGATCTCTTGATTGTAAATGTGGGCGCGTCCCCAGTTTCTCTTCCAGTTACCCGCCGGGCAGCTTGACCCGTCAGCTGCGTTCAATAAGGACAGCGTGAACCAGATCTTTGTTTCTTCGGTGCCAAACTCGCGCGCGTTGGCACCAAATTAAAGCACACCTTCAAGTCCTCGTGGAAATCCGTTTTTGGCAATTCCTGCTTGCTAGGCCTTCATGTGGGCAGAATTCAACTTGCCTTAGTCCTTCGAGTGTCTCCAGAACGCATGATGCAGTGATTAGTTCCATCAAAAAATGATGATCCACTCTCAGAGGCGGCACTCTTCAAAATGAGCGATTTCCAATTTGTCGTGATGATTTTTTGATGAGAGATCAAATGGGCAGAACCATACCCGTTACTCTAGTATCTACCTGAGCTCTGTAAGCGTAGTCAGTGGTGTTTCGTATCTTCGTATCAACTTTCGGTCACACTTTGCCCTACTTTGCCACACTTATTCTCACGATTTTCCTAGGCTCAATTTTATTCAATTTCCACCCACATTCCAATAACCTCAAACTCGGTAAACGGGCCGCAAACCCTGCTACCTATCCTTTCTGCACCGTAGTGTAGGAGCCTGAAGGCATGCCAGCCTTGGGAGCAAGCTCCCCCAATTACCGATTAGGAGACATATCCGGCTATGCAATTACGCCTACAAGGACTACGTAGGAACGTCTGGGTTTTCGAGACTAGCTTTCTCGGGACCACTGATGCTGCTGCTCGCCACCTGTAGCAGGATCGCGCGGTTGATCTGCATCTTTCATAAAGATATTGCCATACAGCCTCAATAGCGGGAGATTGTGCTCCGCGACCTCTTCCCCACCCAACCACATTAGCACAATCTTTTGCAGAAGCCCCCGGTGGTTCAAGTACTCAAATAATGGTGAGCTTCTCCCTGAAACGTTCTGCTTTAGTGGCATTGGGAGCAAGAGCACTGGCAACATCACCTGCCAGGAAAACCCGAATGGTTTGCCGGAAATTGCGTATGGGTCTTAACATAGTCTATGCATATGCAATTTAGAACTTGCCAATCGTAGAAAAGAAAGCGGCAGACCTCGCATTCTTGATCCTGTTTCATTCGAGTCGCCAACGTCAACAAAAAGAAAACGCAGAGATTCCTGGCTGAAACCCTAGGTGACGATTACCGAGTGGGAGCATACACAATCAAGACATCAATTACCGCAATGAACTGATCAAATTGTTCTGTGGAACAAATGCCATTGGCAGTCAGCCTTTTGAGTAGCGTGCGTCTATTGAAGAAGACAATTATCCAGAACCAAATTTCTTTACAGTCCTGAAAGCCTTCTGGACGTAAGTAGTTGCAGATTTGCTCAGTGAGTGAGTGTGCCGCCGAAAGCCCTCCCTTGTGGCCTGCCGCAAAGCCGCTGAATATGTTCTCATCTCCATCGATAACACAAAGCATCACTGGCGGCGGAACATGAGATTGAGAAGAAGGCCTTTTATTCAAGTCAGGGCTTCCAAATGTGGAGCATGGACGGATAGAGACCAGTCAAGTGTGACTGACCCGAGTCCAGCGAACTGCTGGAGTGCTGCAACTTGTGACTTCAGTGCCACGTTTTCTTGTATCGCTGCCTTCGATAGATCTGTGGAAAGCTTCAGGCCATGACACATATGGGTCAAAGCATTGGTGTACTGGAGACAGTGCTCAAAATATTCTCCCTGTAGACATCCAGGTTAAGGCTCCTTTAGCAGCTCAAAGCAGTGCGCCCACCAAGCGGCTTGATAGAGCATGTACATTACTAGTGCTTGGATGTCTTTTGCCACGTTGTTGCCACGTAACTTAAGGCGAAACGGCTAAACACAACCTAACACATCATTAATTTATCAAATCCCAGGCCCACGGTCACTACCTATACAGCCGTTTTGGAAACAATATACGGGTTTTGATTGAGTGGTGCTCGTTCATTTGTGCTTACGTTTGTTGACGATTCTGTCATCGGCAAAGCTGGGGGCACCACTTTTTGGGGCGTTGCCGTACCACATCAAGTGCCGCTGGTCCCTTGTTTTGTAGTCCATTTTTAAGATCAACGGCGTGCAACGGGTAGAATTCGGATTATGTAATCATGTTTTCTACCCATTGCCGTGGTATCTAAGGCTAAAACTCTGTGTAGAGCATCTATATAGACCCATAAGAGTCGCCTGGAGGTCTGAATTGGCCGGAATCATGACAAGGCACCACGGAAAGGGGTTGAAAAAATGCGTGATGACTCTGTCACAGATGTCACAAGCCGGAGCAAAACGTTGGCGCGTCTGCGCAGAAGATGCATTTCGTTGGAAATTTTTTGCTAGGTAGTTAGCCATGTATTCATAGATGTCTTATATCGAGAATTCGAGTCTATAGGTGCCCTAAGGAAGCTGCTATAAGAAAAGTGGATTATTTTGCCGTAAGAAACACAGCCACAATGATTATATAATAAGATTCTACCATTGACACGCCTATGAACTTAAAAACAGACTTCAACACATCGAGGTACGAGATCAATAGTGTTGAAGTCTGGCTATGAGAGACTACTTGTTTTGGCCCTTGCCCCCAAGTCATGGCCCTGTCAAGCTCTGGGCAAGCAGCAGTTGAGTCTTGATCCTCAGTTCTGTTAACCCCCTGTTTTTTCCTGGGTGGCGGAAGCAAAACTCAGATTTGGCTGAAGTGGAGCTGGTGACGGGAAGCAAAACAAAGGTAAGCACAAACGAACGAGCACCACTCGCTCAAAACCCATATATTGTTTCCAAAACGGCTGTAATGGCGGTCCGGTTTAGAGTAAATCAACGTCCCAAAAACCTGTAAGGGGAGAAGGGCCCAGGAGCCAAGTCGATAACAAACCTGGGGATCAGAGATCCCCAGCGGACTACTTATATACAAGAGGTGACGTAAGATATGACATAAGTGAGCACACAGCATGATGTCTTGGAGACAGAGAACTTCTGCCCAAGTCAAAGGACGTCCTGGCTGTGGAATCCCCTGACAAAACCCTGTTTCTCGGTCCGCGATTTACTCGTAATGCGATTAAGTGTTCAGCGCTCGGTTTTTGCACTGAGGAAGTGGAACCCCCTGAATTTCCATAGCCGGACCATGAATTCCACAATTCATGGAATTATCTGGTGAATTCAGATTCAGGGGGTTGTAACTTCACGTAGCTCATTCACATAATTATGTTAGGCCAATACGAACTATGTGAATTTCGCTTGAAAATTGAATGAATGCAGTTGTGTGAAAACTGCTCAAAAAATTCATTCCTGGCTTCCAGGCGAGTCTTTGAAATTCACCCATGCACCTCGTGGAATTCATGGAGTTCAAGTTGCCCGGAACACGGTACATGGTTCTGGTCACCAGTACTGGTCATGTGTTCCTAATGCAGTAACATAGTCAATTTGGATAGTTTAAGCAATGTAGCTTAATAGTTGTTAGTGAAGACTTGTAAATCTGCAGTATTAGTACCTCAGTATAGATGAAGTGCAACCAATACTTGTAGATTTGATAGTGGGCAAAGCGAGGAGTGAGTAATAGATTTTTCATGCGGTTTCCATTGTGTTTTCACATACTTTTCAAGTGAATTCCCGGAGCATTGGAAGGGAATCCAACACAGTGAAAAAAGTTTTCATTGGAATAGAGGGTTTGCGATGAGCCATTGGAGCCATTGAATGGCTGACAATTTCCCGATTAGGAAACTTTGATGGCCCAAACATTGATGTCGAATTACAGAAGAGCCGCCTGGAATGAAGTTTGGATGCTGAGACCTGGGTTAGCCTTTGTCGATGCGCCGGAATCTCGACTTTTGTGTAGCCATTAGCCATCCAATGGCTGCATCGCAAACTCGCTAATATATTGAACGTGCAACGTAAAATTGGGTAGCTCTTGAGAGTTTCCCGACCATCGTAACTTTTGTCATTACACGAAGACAAGCCAAGCACGGGAGTTTGAGTTTACATAGGAATCGGACGTGTGAAAGGTCATAGCGATCCCGAGACGCAGAGTGAGTCGATTCTAGCGCTCGGATTGGTTTGATACATGATGGGAGGGAAAGATGCAGGGAGTGCGGAGAGTAGGACGACTTGTGCAATTTGTAGACACGGCGGGTAAGCATTATACAGTTGAACATCTCATAATGCATAGCGTCCGTGGACCCCCAAGCGCTATGCATTATGAGCAATATGCATTCCTGCATACTGTCACACCGTGTGACATACGTGACCATGTCACGAATTTACTATATATGGAAGTGCCGCAGATGCCGGATTGTCCACCAGTTGTCGTAAAAGCGGTCAAAATCTTGGATTTAGCTGTAACATGTTATAATCTGGTGTTTTTGACGTGAATAGTACCCATATGCGTTAGAAGAGTGACACAAACGGGCAAATTGTCACCAAATTGTATCAATTTTGCGATCTCATAATGCATAACGCACTAAAAACTTGCTCCAAACCTTATGCATTAGTCAATATGAGAAAATGCATAAAACACCAGCCTACCAAGTTGGTGGACCCCAAAACACTATGCAGAATGAGGTTTATGCATTGTGAGCATATGCATTATGAGATGTTCAACTGTACTGGTGACCTGAATGATGTACCTTGGTCGAGGCACCTTTAGCCCCATGAAGATCGTGGAATTCGACAGTGAATCTCAAGATGTGCATCCCCGGCTGGAAATCAACTATTTCTACAATTTTGACACAAATTACCTCACGTACTCTTCAAGTGAATTTCATGGAGTTCATACACGGGTTCAATGGCATAAAATCCCCAACTTTGATTCATTGCATCCCAATATGAAATTCATGTAGTTGAATGGACCCTCTACCAACTCTGTGACTGGGCCATGTGAATCTGGAACCCCATGAACATAATTTCACTGCAAAATTCAGTCCAGCTATGGGAAAGTCAGGGGGTTCTACTTCCTCAGTGAGCCTCGTCAAACTGTGATTACCCCACCAAAATTTCTTCTCCCGGAGAAGTTTTCCTCTATCTTGGACCAAGGTCGGCCAGATTCCGCCTGTTTTACTCTACCCGTGGTGCGAAAAAGTCACGAGCGGTGGGGTTTTTGCTGTCATTGGACAGCGGAGTGCTCGATTTGCATAATTCAAGTTGGTGATCCAGCGTACAACCAGCGTATAATGCTTTCGGACGTGGTGTGACCCCATCAGAACTACCATCATTATTGATCGTACCCCTTGAACAGCGATAAATAAACAGACCTGGAAAGCTGTCCCGTTGAACAGCTCGGGATCAATTTTGATGTCCCGATCGGGCATATAATGATGAATTCCTTGATCCGTAGATGATGCTCTGGGGAGAAAATGTGGGCCCGTTGTTGAGCTAGTGTTGTGTCAAGTTGGCCAAAAATGGCGAAAATGGCCAAAATCAAGCAAAAATGGCCTACTTTCGGGGCGTATAACTCAGTGATCGCGGTAGCAGTTGATACAAACTGACTTTTGAATCAGTCAGTACAAAAGTATTACCTCGTCAGATCGTGTAAAATCCAAATGATGCAACTATGTCTGATCCCCTAAGCGGACCACACAGATTCAGCGAGTCGAAGAGCCAAGGGTATACCGATCTGCGAAATCCGCACTACGAGTATACCTCGAAGTTTTTTTTTTTCAGCGACCTCGGCTGAACCCCCCCCCCCCCCCCCCCCCCCCCCCCCCCCCCCCCCCCCGGAGGGCGGAAAAAAAAACTTTTGTAGGTGATTTAGAACCCCGGGACAGGCCGGCACTGATTCGGAGTGACTGCCGTGGGGTTCTAACAGTGTTTTCAACTGTTTTCAGTGATGATTCATGATAATCATTGGTGGTACCTGCGAGACGATCAAGTTTTTGATTTATTTGGCCGCTGACAATAATCTCAAGTGTCAAGGATTTTTCCGTTTGCCACACTACTCTTCTCTTCTCTACTCGACCACACCTAGGTGGATTTGGTTATTCTACCTTGAATAATGGGCTAAGTTTGTCCTCCTAGCCAAAGCCTAAATGGACAACCAACAACAGAGGGGACCGGAATTCCTTGAGCAGTGTTTTGCCAGGATGCGGAACATGGTCTGTGTTTATTTTGCTTGAATTCAATAGCCCGCTCACACATATCTTCGGCAGAGTGATCAACAATTGCAGAACTTGTTCCAAAGGGCCATGCGTGCATGATGAATGGTCAGACACGTTTCCTCTACTCTAGAGTTGGGTGTCATACAGTGGCCGCCATTAAAACTGCACCAAGCGGTTCTGGGGCATTCAGTGCGTCTTTTGACGCAAACAAAGTTCTGGACATGGAATACGGGTGAAATGACCTTTTTAGGCAACTTACCCCATGACCATATATAGTAATTCGAGTGTAATGAATTTTTTAAGGGAATTATTAACAGGGCAATTTTCAGTGCTACACCCCACCGAACAACGGTCTTCATAGGTCTAAAGTACTCGCAAATACGACCTCAGTCATATGTTACTTTACCTAGATTCCTACAGTTTTGGACCCGCAATGGCTGCTTGAAGATGGTCATTTTGGTCATTTTTTGACATTTTTAGGCCAAAATGGCCATCTTACAGCAACTATTACGGGCTCAAATCGGCAGCAAACTAGGTAAAGTCAGATATGACTGAGATCGTCTTTAGGAGTACTTTCATCCTATGATGCTTATTTTCCTGTAGGGTTCACCGCTGAAAAGTGCGGTGTAAAAAAACACATGAAAAAATTCACTGTGGCTCGATTACTATATATGGTAATTGGGTCGTTCGCTCAAAAATTTTCATTTCACTCAGATTGTATGTCCTGCACTTTGTTTGAGCCTAGAGACCACGTCAATGACTCGAAACGCCTTGTTGCATTGTTTTCTGCAGCCACTGTACATTAGCCGTGAGTCACCCTTCCCCCAAACCTCTTGTCCCGCACCAGTATCAAGATATTTGTTTCCAAATTGTATTGGGTACCATACAGTAGACTTTAATCAACAACTTTTCCACTGGAAGTTTTTTGCTTCTGCACTCGGCTGTATAAAAAATGTGGATGCAAAGTTGAACCTTTTCTGGTGAGAGGCACAGCCACAGCAGCGTTGGACTCAAAATTAGGCTAATTCACAAACGGGGCTCAAAGATTCAAGTTCAGATATCCTTCAGGTATGCCTTCGAACGTCTCTGAAGTTAGTCCAGGTTTGTAGCTACTCTCCTCGCTGAGCAAAGGGCTCGCAGGAAATTTCCTTTTTGGTGATTTCCTTTTCCGGAATGGGGACTCACGGCTTTTGATACGCAAGTGAAATCAGACCATTTTTTTGCCCGTCCCAATATAACACAAAAAAATCTCGAGATTTATGGTCTGACTTGGGAGATTACGTTTCCTCAGCCTACAGGCACTTTGGGGGAAAGTTTTGGCTGAGAGAAAGTATTGTATATACACTATAATCCAAATGACTGTAGTAGTTTCTTTCGCTTTTACCCCAGAGCATACAAACCAGCGAATTCCACCCACTGATTTGTGTATTGCATATTGTCTGAGTCAAATTTCGGAAAAGTGCTACAGTCAAATTCATCTAGGTGGGCTAAAGTAGAATGACTATCTGCATATTTCTAGCATAATGATTTGATCAAACAATCATGATATGCTATCAAATGGCCGAAAAAGGGAAACCACCAAAATCCAGCTTGGCGCAAGATGTTTTTCATCACAATCTGGACAGGCCAGATTGTAGTCCTTGACGAGTAGATACCTGTGGCATTTCGAATTGGGCAAAAATATGCATCAGTTCTGTCGCTATAACCCGTGCAATATTGTGGTTTCCGTCGATTTTGGCCATTTTTGCTATTTTTTCCCGAGTTTGAAGTCCATATATCTCGGTATTTCATGCACATTTTTGCATAATTCAAAGTGCCAGGCCTGTCTACTCCTTCGGGGCTACAATTTGGCCGATTTGAATTTGATGAAGAACATTCCACGGCAAGCTAAAATTTGGGTGATTTGCCTTTTTCGGACATTTGATCGCGCATCACAATTTATTGATCAGATCATTGTGCTAGGAATATGCGCGTAAAAATTCTACACCCCCAAGCGCTTTGATTTGGGCAAAGCCGTTCATACAGCGTCCAGAAATGTGAAAAAACAGCGACGCCATCACTTTTTGTGAGCACGAGTAAAGTATACTCCTAATGAGTATGCAACTACTTTTTGTAATTTTCTGAGCCCTGAGGAGGCCATTCTGAATGAAAATGAGCAGAAAGTACCACGTACCTTCCAAATGCGGCAATACCGCTAATGCGATCACCGATTTTTGACAGCGTTGCCGACCACCAATATGTTGGAATTCCGAGTGTGCCCGACTTGCACTGCCCCGACTCAGCTGACCCGCCGCTGCTGCGCACGTCCCGTTCAATCGCGGACGTACGCGATTCTGTATTACTCTTCGGCTTTATTATTCCGCCCTCTCCGATGTACTTATATTCCTGTTTGTAATGCTAAATCCCCTTGCGCGTTTGCAAGGGATTTCCCGCTCTTTCGTTTGGCCGCCAGTTCTGCGGCAGCTATTTCAACACAATACGACCAGAAGGTCTCTGCAGTAGTACAGTGCCAGCCGCCACCTTTTCGGCACCCCTTCCGTGAGAGATTGAGCCATTGTTTTTCGTGATCGAGTTGTTTTTTGGAAGGAAACCAATGACAGCTACAGTATTTTGACGCTCCTTTACACATTGACACTCCTTTACACACCTTGAATATTGGCCGCATTTGGGCAAATCTGAGCAAATCAAGCAACTACCTACTGAATGTGGGCCATCTAGACTCCATTCAGACACCTGTACACGAGTTTGGGCCGTAGATGGACTAGAGTTAGTGAAAATCGTGCGATCATTGCCATCAATTTTGCCAACTTTCATCAATCGGTCGTTTACACACTACAAATCTGTGAACATAGACACCCTCTCTCCATCTAAATCCTCGAAAATATTGCTGGACACTCAGTGGGGTATTTGGAAAAGATCTGTATGCTCAGATGTGGCATAAGAACAAAACAGGATACTCAAATCTCAAAATCATTTTTGGTGTGTAAAGGAGCGTCAAAATACTGTATCTACAAAACACTGGAGCGCTCCGAAAAAAAGTTCCCATTGATGCGATGACGTCAATTACCATATGAGGTAGGCACTGCCGGATCCATTGCGTCGACGGCTGGCGCGTCAGGGCGGGGCGACCTCAGCCTATGCAATTTCTTGCACTGTGAAAACATCGGCGCCTGATTTTCATGTACCTAGACAATGAATTAGTCATCTCATGGAAATGCCCATGATTTTTGTGTTTCATGTATCCCAGAGTTCAACGAAATTCAGTGGATGCGCACCCCCTCGAAAAATCATGGACTTGGACATGAAAATCACAGCGCCGTCCAGGGCAAAAAAAGCACAAAAACGTCCAAGTCCAAATGCCGAGTTGCCGGACAGTGACGTCAGAGCTCCACATCCGCAGCACATATGCTGCGGACGCTCTCACACTCTCTTACCACCACCACCACCACCACCACCATCTCGCCAACTCGTCGTCGCCATCGCTGTCGCCGTCGCCGTCGCTGTCACCGCCCCCGCTCTATCCCTCCCTCTCTTGCTAGAGTCAACACTGACGTAGCAGATCCCGCCAGCAACAACGCCCGCACAAGTTGGTTAGACATGCGGAGGATACGGGGTAGTCTGCATGCGAGGGGTGGGCTGTATTTGGGAACCGTGGCACGTCAACAAAGTGGATGGTCTTCAAACTTGCACTGACTGCCTGTCGTGATCTCAGGCACTTGTCGCGACAGCTACAACGATTCCAGCAATGAAGATCAACACGATGATAGGACAGTATGACGAGACGGATGGCCAGGAGCGGGCGTCATTGGTGTGTCGATGTGTATTGATTTATGTCTATATCTTCACTGACACCATCTAGTCGCAGGACGTTAGCTCTCTCTCTTTCTTTCCGGTCTGATGGGCGAGAAGTGTCGCCGTTGAGCGCCGAGCAAGGGTGTCGAGTGCAATCTGAATCGTAGCTGCCGTGCTGTACCATTTGTACCTATATAGTCTCAATATCATATATTTTCCCTATAAATTTAATTCGCCCTCCCTCGATTTTAATGTACGATGCCCATGATTTGAGACGGTGCTCTGAACTTTTAAATGATTTTCATGTACTGAGCACATTAAAATGGCACATGAAAACGTCAAAAAAGCATATGATTTTGTTTGAGCGCCAGGTACATGAAAATCCGGGGACGACGACTGATTTTCAGAGTGTGGGTACATGAAAATTGGGGTACCAAGGTACATGATTTTCATGTGCCCGCATCTTCACAGTGTTAATTGGACATCCCGTTGGCGGCGTTCCAGGAGCAGTGACGAAAGGGCGAGTGTCGTTGGAGAGAGTGGAGCGGGCTGGCCGAATTAGGCAGGAGCTGTCAAAACCGTTGTGTGAATTTTTTTTCGGAGCGCTCCAGTGTTTTGTAGATAGCTGGAAAAGAATGCGATTGGCGTTGAGTTTGATATTTTTCCCACGGTTACGTCAATTCGGTCATTTTTTTCGAACTTTTTCTCATTTTTCCTCCACTTCTCCGCTGATTTTTGACCCTGGTTTGACTCCCAGCGACCTGAGGAATGTTCTACATCACGCTAAAACACAAAGTCTCGTCACCTTTCCTTGGTCCGAGGCTCTGGGCGCCGGTTATCTGCATGTGGCTGTGCAATCGGTCATTTTTTTTGGGTCCGAAAACTGAAAATTGATGCTACATGTTACAGCCGTTTTGGAAACAATATACGGGTTTTGATCGAGTGGTGCTCATTCGTTCGCGCTTACCTTTGTTTTGCTTCCCGTCACCAGCTCCACTTCAGCCGAATCTGAGTTTTGCTTCCGCCACCTAGAGAACACCAGGAAAAAAACAGGGGGTTAACAGAACTGAGTCAAGACTCAACTGCTACTTGCCGCGTCTCCCAAAACCTTACAGAAATCGCGTTTTTGAGTAGAGATCGACGCGACTCGAACTCTGCTTACATGATATTACATAATACTTCAGGTACACGGTCAGACCCCCGCGGTAAACACTAGACTACGACGTACCTCAGAAGCCACGGCAGCTTTGATTCAGCTTAAGGATCTAGAGTAGTGATGAAGAGTCAGAAGTCTCCCAGTATCTCTGTATCCAAATACCTACTGTGTTGCTTGTTATTCTCATCAAGGAGCTAGTTGGCCCAAACATTGTAAATCTTCAGAACAATATTGAGGCGGCGGTCATTCGAGCTCCGATGAAGTGCCTTGAATTTGATCAATTGGGACGGGACGGCAGAAAATATTCAATGAGTTGATTGATTAGGCTTGATTAGGCTTGCCAGCATTCTCAGACCATCCGTGTTGAAAAAATGCAAGAAAAAAAGATTGTTGGGGTTGAGGCAGTGGCACGGCTTATTTCGATTGTGTTGAGTATGAACAGCTATAGAGCAATGTTGAATGACAAAGATGGGTAATATTGAAGCCACAAAGTGACCGTTTGACGAGGAATGGAAAGAAACTTGACAATAGTTCATCAGACCTGTAGCGATATTCTTGGAGATCGCAGCGACACTGAGCGACAACCAAGCAGTGTGTAATCGATAGAGTTGTGAGTAGAAACCAACGCAGCAGACTGCCAGCAGCGTTGAAGACTTGAAGCTTTGAAAAGGAAGGCACGAGCGTTCGGGTTGGCGGCTGCTGAAGGAGATCGATGGTGGGAGACGGCAGGAAGCAAATTGAGAAACAAATCCTCAGCTCTTGTTTTTTGCTTGCCTGCGGCGTAGTCCATAGCTGTTGCAAAAGCTGTTGAGCTGATAAACGGAAATGAATCCCTAATTTGTCGAGCTTAGAGCACGAAAGCAGGTAAATATCCACTCCGCAGGCCGCAGTGATGTGAAATGAACGAAAGTCAACCAATGAGTGAACCCAACCAGCTACCTCAAGAGAACACGACAAAAATCAAACTTACCAGAAGGAGATGCTGCACTGCCGAGAGACCATCTCGTTAAAGAACGGTTAATAGGATTTATTGCACCCCGCCGAAATTGTGGGTGGTAAATTACCGTACCCCTGGGAGTTTCTTCCGGGGCCGGCCGAACCAGACTCAACAAGCTGTGTGACCGAACGTAAGGTATACGACAGCCATTCCAAATTGGGACAAGAATTGATGATGTGGTCCTTTTCCCGCTATTGGAAATATGCCAAATCGGGCTCCTCGCATTTATGCCGAGGTGTCTCAATATAGCCATGATCCATGCTCAATCACTTCTGGTGGCCGAGGGGAAAAGTTTAAGCGATTTTTGTGTCGGCATCACTCCTCATCAATCCAAGCTTCCCACGGGCACTCGACAGCTTGCGTACCTTTGAACTTTGTGAGTTTCAAAGTTGAGACAAAAAGGGTCGAAACGTGTATTGACAGCCTGCTTATCCACAGTTCCTAGGAGCCAGATGTGTCGATTTTGTCCATAAATCTTTCACCGGACCAATTTGATGTGAACCAATTTGGAACGTCGGCCGTATGTAGGCCGGTCGTCGAGCGCAGCGAGGCGGGCCGCGGCCGTGCCGGAGGCAGGGAGCTAAAGCTTGTAAAATAAAGAAAGAAAAAGACGGCGCACGTGATTAGCATACGTTGCTTTGTTGAGATGGCGACTCCAAAAAAAAGCACCAAGACAGGCCACAGAAAAACAAATCCTCATTATCTTGCAGGCAGAACAATACCGCAACCGCGTACCAGTCAAAAAAAGACAAAACATGGAGCCAGCAGGAACAAGGGCCAAGACGAGGTCCCCGCCGTTGTGGACCCAGATGAAAAGGCGAGTTCATTTTGACGTGAGTGTCATCCCGAGCTCAAAGCATTTTCCCCCCCACACAGGAAGACTGGGAGATTGAGGCTATCACGAAAGAGGAGGTTCAAAATGGCAAGGTCAGTGTGTTTGTCGCAGGTATTTGCCTCACCGCTAACAGCATCTCCACAAAGCCCGGTTTCAAAGTCCATTGGCGCAATACGTGGATTCCGGCTGGGGAGTTGTAAGCGGCCATTGCACCACCTTGATGTCTTTCACTCTGTTGGACAGGTCTGCGGAACTGAAAAACCAGTTTTTAGCTCGTGCTGAAGGTGTTTCCGCTGTCATCAACCCGCAGAAAGGCGAGGACATCGAGGCTGTTCTGGAACAAAAGCTCGAGAATGGGAAGGTCAGTCTATTTGTTGTTTGTATCTCCTGCCAACTGCTGAACATAATTCCACAAAGTCTTATTTCGAAGTCCGTTGGCGGGATACCTGGGTTCCAAAAACAGAGGTGTCAGTGAGCATTGCACGGACTATGACTGTCTATGAATAGTTTGGACAGGACAGCACCGGAGTTGATTGAGCAGTTTCGAGACCGTGAAGCTCGTTCTCAGGCCGCTAACCAGGCCCTTAGCAATGATATTGGGTCCCCTCAGGGGCCCCCTACCTCCAGCGCCGTGCTGGCTTCAAAGTCGAAGGATCCCTCTCGAGCACCGTCCGCTTCTCGAGAGGACCTAACTCAAGTTGTCCCTCCTTCTGGCGAGCGATCCAGGAGTGATAGTCTGCCGTTTACGCCGGCGATGCTCATAATGCCCAGCTCACCTGCCGAGAACATTGCTACATCAGAGCCGCCCACCTCACTCGTTCGAACCGGAGCTGTACTCGTGGCTTCCGCCGCACCATCAGCCTCTCAAGGGCACCCAACACCGCCGCCGGCCGTTGCTTCCGCCACCTTCGAGGAGCGTTTTGAATCGAACAACCAACCTCTCGTTCAAGCCAAGCCGACCCCCTCACCCGAAGCCCCAGCCGCGGGTTCCAAGGCGGCCTCTCAAGAAGGCTCAACTCCAGGAGGCTTCCTCCCTTCCCCCACGTTCAGCAGCAGACTGTCGCTCACGCCGGTAATCTCAGCCGAAAACGTTTCTACGCCGAAGCCACCCTCCACCTCCCCCAATCCAAAGGGAGCTGAAGCTGTACCGTCGGTCTTTCAGGAGGACATATCTACAGTCGCCTCTGCGGCCGATAGTGACACACATCAAAACGCAACTGCTGAACTCAATAAGCTGGTCTTTGATTCATCCCTCCAACCTGATCCGTCTGAGGGCAGGAATAAGCGGCAGCGGAGTTTATCTGTGGCATCGAGCGAGCGGGATCGGCCTGCAAAACGAACAGCTGACATGTCCCAGTTCCGTGACAAACCGAGCTGGGAACCTTACGTGAGGAAAATCGATGCTGTGGAAGATGCCAATGGTCAACTGTTTGTGCACTTGACTTGGTGCGCTCTAAATTTCCAGCTTGTGAACCGGTGTCTCAGAGAATGCACAGGCACTCCGGAGACCATGAAAGAGTTGACTCAGCAACGGCCCACTCCAAGTTCCCGAATTTGGTAAGTCGAGTTCCCTTATTTATTTTCGTTATTGAGTCTTTTTCTTTTTCTTTTTCTGTAAACAGTTACTCAAGTACTACGAAGGATATCTGCGCTTCAGCGATTCTTGACTGTGTTTCCTCACAATTCCCTTTCACAGCCAGAAGCTCACCCCGTGTTGATATGCAGTCCAAATCTGACACAAGTTCCACAATACTCGGAATGACAAAAAAAAAAGTGTTGTACATAGCCTTTTCCCAATTCAAATCACTTGAAATAGAGCTCCAGATAATCCTAAGGTACTAATCGCATCTTCGTATTCCATACGAGAGATCGGTTACCGGTCTACCAACGGAGCAGCGTGACCTCGACTCCGTTGAAATATGGAACCCCGTCATTTCTTACTTTTTGCGGGAAAGAAAAAAAATTGGTAATTACCATTATTTGCAGGAATTGCAGTAAAGACAGAACAGTTCGTCAAACGGGTGATAATTTACTCTAGTACAACCGCCGATTCTGCAAGGAGCCCCTGACTCCGTACGGGCGTTGTTCGGTTGGCATCCAGGGCAGGGTTCGCACTAGGACCAGGAGTCTTCTTGATAATGCGAGCGGTGTGGGGGGACTTGAAAAAACCAAAATTTAAGCGCCAGGTAGATTTCTTTCGTGTAGATCCGAATCAATCTCCTGACTGATACTTTGAGCTGTACAGATATGTACATGCAACACCAAGAATTTGGCTCGCAAAACTGCAATATGCCTTCAAGGGGCAAAGGGATATACTCGGTGTCACAGAAAGTGACCGGATTTCCGTTTATTCTGGGGGAAATTTGTTGGTTTTTGAGTTTTGGTGTGACTGAATATACTCTTTGCCATATACTGAATAGACTTACAGCAGAACATTTGTCCAAAAATACTCCACAGTCGCCCTGTATTCCGAATTACTTTGCGAGTCTGATTCGTGTTAAAATCAAGAAAAATGATGCGGCAGAGCGTTCCATGCTACCAATAGCACTGATATTATGCACGTAGGCAGAAGTCTTGACTCGAATTCAAGCGTGCCTGGCCCAATTTTCAACGATTTGTTTTGGTTCGTGGGAACGTGGAGATACGGCTTTTCATGCATTTCAGTTCTGTTGCTGTGCGACAGGATAGATTTTCACAATACTGATTTCAAACCACTCTTAGGCAACTCCCACGGCTCTGAAGAAGCAGAATGGTGCATGATATGCTTTTCTGCCAGCCGGAAATCAACGCAGGGCCGAAAAAAAAAAAAAGAACAAATAACGGACTCTCTACCTACATGTTTCGGGTGTATATATTTTTGGCGTCATGTAGGGGCTCCAGCGATGCAAGAGTATGGCTATCCCCATCACCAGATATTTATACCGTTGTGAATCGATCACAAGGGGATTATTCTCCCTTGTCTCTCTCTTGTCTTTTCCTCTCATCTCCAACTCATCTCCTCCCTTTTAGTATCAGCTTGCGAAGCTCTCAAAGCGATCCTTCGCCACATATTCTGCCCAAAGCGTGCATTACAGTTCAACATCTCACAATGCATATGTCCATAATAGCGTGTATTTGCAGCCCCCCAAAACACGATTTTTTGGCAGCGAGACTCGCTTAGGATTTGGTGAGACTCGCTTATCATTTTGTGAGAGTGGTGGGAATTTCGTCGGAAGAGTCCGAAGACTTCTGTTTTGGGATGCGTTACTTTGTGTCACTCCCGTCACACTACACGCGTCGACGCGTCTTCCACTGCACCATGCTCTCCGCTGCGCGTCTGTGTCCTTCCAGAGGACCCAACTATCCAAAACTCTGCCCATAGCAACCAGCCCCACCTCTCTGACGACATTCGCCGATCCTGCGTCATCGCGCCACTCGGCTAGGCGGGACAGAAACTGTAGTCGCTGGTGCGTCTGTTCTACACAACAAACCATGGCTTCCACTAATAATGTTCCACTTGACCCCAGTCTCGATCCCGCCAACCTTCCGACTCTTTCCCCTTGTCTGCTTCAGCCGATGATTGGCGAGGATGCTGGCGATTTCTGGCAGCAGACGGAACTCGGCTTCTACGTGCCCAGCTATCTGTATCCACCGCCCACTCAGTCTGCCTTCTATCCCCCCCAACAACCCCTCCCTTCTCCTTCTCCTGAAGAGGAATTCCCTCCCTCCATTCCTCTTCCTTCCCCGACACCTCTTCGCGATGCCATGAATCTGCCGCGCGAGCCGCTCCCATCGAAGCAGGCGTCAGCAGAATATACTCAGCCTGAAAAGGTGTCTGTCCACGACCCCGTTCTCACTCCGCAGCCTGCAGCGAGCGAGAATAGGGAGACGGTCAACAAGAAGACTACGAAACCACGCGCCGTAATTGGCGGCAGGGACCTGCTTCAAATCGGGCGTGCTGTAGTCAAGCTCAAGCCATTCCTCGCTGGGCACGGAGATGGTGGCAAGCTCTGGAAGGCAGTAAACCAGCATTTGCGCGACAACGGTTTCCGACATAAAGTCGCGTCCTCCACCATTCAGAGCAAGGCGCACGCTCTAGTTGCGTTCAAGAAGGTGCGTGCTGGTTTGTCTATTTGTTTTCGTCACCGCTAATCGTTTCGACAGGATCCAACCTGCGAGGAAGCGAGATCAGTCGTGTCGCACATCAAGGACGACGTTGCTGTCCTCATCGCCTCCACCCTCGAGCAGATGGAGCAGCAATGGAATGATGCAAAGGATAAGTCCGACGCCGCGAAGCAGGAGTTTAAAGAGGTGAGTTTTTATCTGTCTCGTGCGCTTACGTTCGCTGATCATCTTGTACAGAAAACCGAGGCAGACGCTGCTGCTGGCGAGAGGATCCGCGCGAAGTCGATGATTGCGCGCAAGCGCCGTCGTTCGGTGACGCCGCCTCCCAAGGATGACACTGACGATGAAGCTGGCGACGCTTCCGGATCGTCTGCTGGAGGGCCCTCCGCCGAAGGGTCTTTCAACGACAGCGAGGGGTCGAAGAAGAAGACGACGAAGAAGCGCCAAACCGATCGCCGCACCGACCCGCCCGCTGTTGCAGAGTTAACTCAACTTCTCAAGGCCGACATGGATGAGCGCCGGGAGTACAACAAGGAGAACAATGCGTTGATGCATAAGTACCTCGACGATGTAAATGACGGGCGGAAGGAGATGATGGGGCTGCTTGCGAAGCTGCTTAGCAGCGATAGAAATTAGTTCGTCTTGTGTCTGACTTACATATAACGCAAATAGCGCAAAAAAAAATGTAATTGTATCCTGTATTCTGTATTCTATGTTTCTAAGTAGTTAATTATGGAAGTATTCCTCTAATGTCGGCGGCTCGCATTCGAAAGCTATTGAGGTTTGGTTGGGTCGTATGCAGTTGTGTGCATTTGTTAGCAGCACTGCGACGCGATAATACCGACCAACGGGTGAAGCATGAAGCTTGTGCTTCCACCACGCATGTATGAATGGCCAGAGCGCAATGACTCCTCCAAACCCATGCTCGACTGATATCCGAACTCTCGACATCTCTGCATTCCATTCCGTCTCGTCCTCTGTTCGCTGTCCTGCCCCCGAAAACGGACTCTGCAGAATTGCGCTGAGTCCGTAAGCCGGATCGCCGAATAGTTGGTAATACCGGTCTTCTGGGGGCGTATTATCGTCGGTTCCTGGACGAGTGGCATGCTCGCGACTCCATTCAATGAGTCCAGAGACTCGAAGAAGATGGTTGTCGTTGCGACGACCTTCCATGGGACCGAAGAGATGGCCAATTAAACCGTTGGGTAGCTTTACTCCTTGATATTTTAAGGCGTGGATTTTTTTGTGTCCATTGAAGGCCTGTCGCTGATCCTTGCTCGGATGACAGATGCGTCGGATGGTGCAGTCGAAGAAACCCCAGACGTAGCGAAGGGGTGCGCCAGCCTGGTGAATCACATCGGCATACATGTCGAGTTTGTCGGGTGCGAGAACCCCTTCCGTGTCGAAATTGAGAAGGTGGCTCCATCGTTCATCAAGCCAAATGGTGAGCTCGTTGACGATTTCGGAGATGGAAGACTGCGAACGGTCGTACTTCATGCAGAGATCGTAGGTGTCCTTCGCCGATTTGTACCGTGCAAGTAACAATTTTTTTTTTATATATATATATATATTAGAATCCACTTTTATTTCTTGTTGTGCCTACGGCATATGGTAGAAATGAAGCTATCTAATATTTTTACTAACTCAATTCCATATTCTGTCCCATGATGTAAGCAGACTCGACACAATGAATGCGGCAATACCGCTAATGCGATCACCGATTTTTGACAGCGTTGCCGACCACCAGACTGAGTGATTGCAACCCAGTCCTGTGGCAATGCCACAATGAAGTAGTGGGTAATTCCCAGGTACTGTAAATCATTCCATCTTTGATGGATGCGTAATCTGGCTTCCTGCCAGCCAACGCCGCAGCACACAACCCTTGTTCCCCATCATCTGATCCGTACCCAGACTGATGGAATTCCCTTTTCGGCACAGTGCAGTGATGTGTCGGTTCTCTTTGGTGGCCCCCATCAAAACTCCCAGGCAACCTCCACTGGGATAAACCGCGGCCCGGGTGGGCGAAGTCCGAGCAGGTTTGAGTATGACCGCAAATACTGTGAAACTGGAATGTGCTGGCCGCCGGGTGATTGCCTGCTGTGATCCGAGGCCCGGATGATGGTGGGAAGTGAGACTGTGATGGAAGTGGGCCGGCAGTGACAAAGTCGGATCAACGATCACCAATGCCGGAAAATCGGTGGTGGGGAGGGAAGCCGGTGAGTGTCAAAAGTGTTTTCTCGCCGGGGGGTGGGGGGTTCGAACTACTGCCCAAAAACTCCGCCAGTAGCTGACGTGTTGAAACGCCGCATGATAGACCACTCCTCCATCATGCCCCAGTAACATACATAAAGCCTCGACGGCGCTGAATTTATAGCGGTTTTGAGTGATGAAAGGATCTGGGATGTCGAGTGCCTGAGCTAGGTCCACGAGTTCGGCAGCATAGAACCTGGGAGACGAGTCGCAGTTTGAGCGCGTTAAATCAATCAAGTTGAAGAACCATACCTGAAGCGGTACAACGCATCCCGCGGCCTTAGAGATTCCAGCATCAAGAACAGGTCGCTGGCATCGTTCAAGATAGGAAGGATGATGGCTAGGATGAGTTTCTTTAGGGTACGCATGAGGGGTGGTTGGGGGTGGTAGATGGTGGTTAACGCGTAAGTGAAGTCAGAAGTGCGGAGCGCTCGATGAGGTCACGTTGCCGTGTTGGCTAATGACGTATCTCGGCCCCACTTTGTCCGATTTTGTGAAACTCGGATTTGGTGAAACTCGCTTATCATTTGGTGAGATCTGGCCAAAAAAGAGCTGCAAATACACTCTAATGCGGTTCACCTAGGTCCACCGACTTGGTAGGCGGGGGGTTTATGCATTTTGCTCATATTGCATATTGCATAAGGTCGAGAGCATTTACGCATTATGGGATCCAGACATTGATAAAATTCCCGTCAAGGAAATTGTAAGACTTAGGCTTGAGTGAGGATAAATCAATCAGTGTTGCAGGACAATGACGTCGGCAGGCATACCTGCTCACGCAATTTTCTTCGCCCTTCAATGGCTCCCGAAGGCAAGACACGCAAACGTTGGACCTGTGGGCCATCAAACCCTACGATAAAACAGTCAGACAATCAAAGTCCTCCAAGGACGCTGAGTCCAAGTCTTCAGCAATGGTTTCGCGAGCGACACGGCAAGCCCGGCTCATTCTTTATGACTGACTGAATGTGTTCACTTTGTTTGTCAAAGGGTAATCACTGTTCAAGTTCAGGCTCCTAGCACTACACAGAACATTGAACTCTGCAAGTAATCGGCGCTCGGGCGATGCCGCAGCCTGCTGCGAAGTTTCCGAGGCCAGGAAAAGTTGCTGAATGGAAGCATGGGGTAGCAGTGCCCGGCACGGTTCCTAATTTGACAGGTGATGGCATCAACCAATGAAGTCGCTACTTACCACATTATGCCATCAACATCAGTCACTTCAAAAACAGTTGTAAGTATTGAACGTCGCGCGACTGCCCTGCCAGCATGTTGGAGCATCTTAGCATCGCATCATTACTGCTTCGGACTTACCCAACGACGCTAGGATCTCTTCGACGCGACAACCCCGCCCTCTTCGCGTCCCCATCGACTTCCCTCCCTCCTCTTCTCCTACTTCCCTCCCTCCCCGTCTTCTCCCTCCTTTCCTCGTCCTCCGCATACTTACCTCCTCTCCTCTCCTCCCTTTTTTACCCCAACAACGCGCAAACCACGCCCTCCCCAGACTAAACAAGACATTATGCCAATTGAAGCCGCGCTGATTCCGCTTTGGGGCTGTTTGGTGGGTTTCGTATTCCTCTTTTTCTTTCGTTATTTGGGGGAGAGGCGAGGGCGGCGTGGATGCGGATGAAGGGGAGGAGGTGAGGCAAAAGGTGGAAGAATGTGCCGAGACGAGGTCAGTGCCGAGGTAGTTGTGGGTGAAGGAGGGGTGGGAGGAGATGGTGAGGAAAGCGAGACAAAGGACGAGGTGGGGTGCTGACGGAGAGGCGAGGTAGATTGGGCAGTGAGGTGCGCGCATTCGTGCGCACAGGGGGCATTTGGGGTGGGATGTGCAGGTGATGTGTATGAAGACGACGGGTGATTGAGCCGGATACTTGAAGTAGGGAAGGACGCCTGGAGAGAGTCGCGTTTTGCACAATCCAGTGCCAGATTTTTTTTTGCCCTTACACCTCATTCACTTACTGTTCTCTGTCTACACAGTGAGCCAAAGACATTGTTTTTTTAGGTTAACCTAGCACAATTGTCTAACTACGCCCAAATCAATTGATTCAACTATTTGCGTTCCTTCTACTCGGTGTCACAGAAAGGAACCGAATTTCACAGAATTTTGATGCAACAACGGGATCCTGTGGGGTCTCTTTCACTCCGAGGCACAAACTAGTATGTTAGGACCTCATATACCAAGTTTTATGAAACTCAGCCTCTCCCTTGTCTGTGCAGAGCCATCAAAACAGGATGGGTCTACCTTAATCAGGTCGACCCCGAACAATGTGGTTTAAATATGAGCTTGGAAATTTCGGGATTTGAGAGGCCAAAGAATATTCTCAAGTATTTACGAGTAGATCATTTTCAATGTGAACATATTCCACGGAAAACCAGGAAAGTGAATTTTTTTTTCCTTTTTCGGCCCTGCGTTGATTTCCGCCTGGCAGAAAGCATATCATGCACCATTCTGCTTCTTCAGAGCCGTGGGAGTTGCCTAAAAGGGGCTTGAAATCATTATTGTGAAAATCTATCCTGTCATACAGCAACAGAACTGAAATGCATGAAAGCCGTATCTCCACGGTCCCACGAACCAAAACAAATCGTTGAAAATTGGGCCAGGCACGCTTGAATTCGAGTCAAGACTTCTGCCTACGTGCATAATATCAGTGCTATTGGTAGCATGGAACGCTCTGCCGCATCATTTTTCTTGATTTTAACACGAATCAGACTCGCAAAGTAATTCGGAATACAGGGCGACTGTGGAGTATTTTTGGACAAATGTTCTGCTGTAAGTCTATTCAGTATATGGCAAAGAGTATATTCAGTCAAAGGCCTGGAAATTAGGCAGCAGCCAATGAAATCTCTCCATTTCTGATTATTGGGATAGTTTAATGGGACTGGATGTGCAACATTTAAGGTAACATTTATCAATGGATTTTAAGAACTCATAAACGATGTGTATACTAATTGGTTTCTCGTTTTATGAAACCCGTTTAGATACTTAGCGTTCTAGGACTAACTTCTTGCCCCCAGAAATTGAGGAAACAGCGCTGTGACTTAGCAGAATGATGAAAATTTCTTTATATAGTAATGCATTTAATTTCGCCGCAACTGTAGCCAGCAATGGCGAAACCCGGAAATTTTAGCCTGACGTAGGATTATCCGAATCGGCCAGATTGTAGTCCTTGAACCCCTAATGCATCTGCAAGTTTGAATTGTCCAAAAATATACAGGCGTTGGCTTGCAAAGGTTTCTGTAGAGTGGAAAGGCAGAAAACGGGGCTACGACTCGGACAAGCGTCAGTGTATGCTGAGCCTCAGGCCTATGGAGGCACGACAAGGATTTGGTGGACCGGAAGTTTGGTGTGAGAAACTAGCCCACAGGCTAGGATTGGGGTAGGACGACTAGACGGCAAGGTAAACAAGTGCGCAATGCAGCAGGAAATAGAGAAGCGTGAGGCTAGTTGAGAGCAAGCTTGTCTCCGTACGAATCTTGCCTGAAAGCCACCATGAGAAAAACGTGATTCGTGAGTGAGTCTGCGTAGAGTACCAGTGGCAAAGGAATGATATGTTGTTCTGGCTTGGCAGCGAGAGGCAAATCAGAAGGGTAGGATAGCACGGTGACGAGGGGGAACACAAATTGGTAAGAACTTTTAAGCTGTGTCGATGCGCAGAACCATAGCTCATAGACGGCACGGGGGAAGACACAGAGATCTAGATGTTGGCGATGAATACAAGTGTCTGTGAGTATGATGTTGTCACTGTGTGTTGTTCGCGCGCGCATAGCTGAGATCAGAAGCGATGTGCGTTCAAAAAGAAAGAGGTAGAGGCCACCATAATTTCCAGATGACAGGGACGAGGGAACAGGTGTTGGCGGCCCAGCGCTTGGTTCGTTATTGGAACTGACCATAGATCCGTAAGGACTTCGTGGATAAGCACTGAGGAAGTAGAACCCCCTGACTTTCCCATAGCTGGACCATGAAATCCACGATTCACTGAATTTTGCAGTGAAATTATGTTCATGGGGTTCCAGATTCACATGGCCCAGTCACAGAGTTGGTAGAGGGTCCCTTCAACTACATGAATTTCATATTGGGATGCAATGAATCAAAGTTGGGGATTTTATGCCATTGAACCCGTGTATGAACTCCATGAAATTCACTTGAAGAGTACGTGAGGTAATTTGTGTCAAAATTGTAGAAATAGTTGATTTCCAGCCGGGGATGCACATCTTGAGATTCACTGTCGAATTCCACGATCTTCATGGGGCTAAAGGTGCCTCGACCAAGGTACATCATTCAGGTCACCAGTACTGGACGCTCAGAAGCTACTTTCAAATTCTCAATGGTGAAAAGTATTGTATAAACTTAGTACCATAAACAAATACATAAGTATTAGTGTTCGAACTAGAGTAATAGTCAATGAAATATAACGATGTTGAATGTATAAGAGGTTGGTACTTGCGCCAAGCAAGAAGATTTTTATGTATTTTTGCCTTGATTTTCATACACTCTTGGAGTGAAATTCATGTGCTTTTGGAGGCAATCTGAGCATAGTGACACTGAATTCACTTAAATGCTGGATGGTATCCACTGCAAAACTATGTGAAAAAACATGATGGAATGTTCCACTCACATAGTCGGACCCAGTGAAAATTTCTAGGTGAAATTCACAAGCTCTCAGTGGAATTCAGGGCATTTTCCTGTGACTTTCCCCACAAGATTGGATGGAAAAACTAAGGGAAAGTCAGGGGGTTCTACGACCACAGTGAAGCTGGGTGTATGGGCATGAAGGTACGGGTATGAATGGCCGATAGACCTGATCCATAAGGTGTAGGGAAAGGAAAGTGGGAGCCGACTGCCAACTAAGCCTGCAGGTTGACCTCGACTCAGCATCCAGGACAAACCACAATTGCCGCAGACAAACATGCGGGGGGCTAGGAGGGAAAATGAAGGGGGAAGGGATCAGAACCACAATATGGGCGGGTTTCGGGTAGGTAATTGGCCGAAGTAAGAAACGAGTAAAAAAAGGGAAAGGAGTGGCTGTACAAACGAGGTTCAGAGGTGTAGCCACCGAGGCCGCCAGAAGAACGACGAGGAGAGAAGAAGAAGGAATATCACATTGAAAAAGAGGGAATGCGGTGGAAAAAAACCTCGACGCGTGGATTACTTACGGAAATCGTCTCAACGACGAAGATTATCCAAGCCATAGGTGCGATGTGCCAGAATATCAAAAGAAGGATGGAGAGGAACGGAAGGAGATGCGCGGCGGTCGCAACCTACGCCTCCATAGAGGCGAGATTACGTCGCCAGACACTGGTCGCGGGTATCGATCGTAAAGCAAACGAAGGCGGCGAGTATATGGCCTTCATGCAAGCCCAGGTTGCATCCTAGAAGGTTTCCAGGTACGGGTTCAGAAGGGGTGTGAACGCAAGCACCCCGAATGTCGGGAGCCAAGGCATAGGCGGTGACAAGGTACTCAAACTTGGGCGTGAGCCCACAAGTTGATTCTACGTCCACAGAGACGGCCAAGGACAATGGAAGGATAAAGGATTTTGATTGAAAGTTTGAAGGGGGATGGATGATCATCGAATCAACGCGAGACCAATCGTTCCACGGGAGAGAGGATGTGCCGCCATGGTAGGTGGCGGGGAGCCACAGGCATGCGGGTAGATGGCCGTAAATGAAGCAGTATGAGCCGCGAAAAAAAAAAGGTGGAAGGTATGAGGCACGGGTAAGGAGGTATGGGATGTGCCGCGGGTAAGGAAGTATGATATGTGCCCTGAGTAAGCGAGTATGATTGTCGTCCGAAGCAAAACCCGGAGAGGGATTAGACCAGCGCACACGTAAGAGAGTAGGAGGGTATGCGTGCCGGCTGCGGGTAAGGGGGTATGCGTGGCGTACGGGTAACACCTCTTATTTTCTGTACAGAACCTCGATTAGCTGCGCGAATGCTACAAGATTTGCGGCTGAACTTCGTGTTTACGCGCACCCATCTGAAGTTTATCCTGCTCCAGACAATACCATTCTCTATGTCGTCGCCAAAGCCGTCTTCCCTGTGGGCCAAGTGATCTTGCTAGAGGCTCTGAGGACTGCGCCGTTTCCAGGAAACCCGACTGATAATGAGTCCGAGGTGCGTTACAAGAACTTTTCTAGCCCTCAATTGCTGATTACTTTTAGGAACATGTGCCCTACATGGTCGTTCCGACTATCATCGCGGTCGGCCAAATTTGCTCTGGCCCACAGACAATTCCAGACAAACATAGCTCGCGATCGTTTAGCATCAACACGGGAGAATATGTCCGCGACCGCATGCAAACCTGCGTCATTGAGTATGTCTTACATCTTAACGACATTTATGGCGCTTATGATCATCCAAGGGGTGTGTTCGACGGCAGCAATAAGCGCTGGGAATCCTTGACGGGCGTCCCAGCAATGCATACGTTTGTCCAGGTCGTTGGCGTCTGCCGAGAAATTTCGACAACGGGGACCCTTTTGGTCAACGTTGAGAGTATCACTCTCAATATTGATCACAACACCAATATGTCGAACGTGGCCTTTGCGTCCCCCGAGACCACGAATTCGCCGAACAAGAAAAGAAAATTCAGTGCTTTCGCCTCCGATGATTCCCATTCCACTCCTACTATTTTTTCAACAAGTGCGCCTACATCTGTATTTTCTACTCCTCCGTCCCGTCCTCCTCCGCCCCTCCGCCGGTATTTGGTGGTTCATCCCAATTTCAGTCTCCTGTTGCATCATCTTCCAAAGTGCAACTTACACCCACGACGCCATCACCGATGCCCCACGGAACCCTCCTTCACCAGATCCATTCACCGCATCAGCACCACCACCCTACTTCGACAATGGGTACCTACAATATCTCGCATTCGTCAACAAGCACAAGCAAGAACAATCGCTAACAGTAACCTCACGTCCTTCTCCACCCCCGATATAGCCAAGTTGCCGAATGCTAATGTGAATTCACTATGGGGGGGACTTTGAGATTTTAGTGCACCAAGACTGAAGTTACCTAGTGAGTAACTTTGAATTGTTGTTTCTTCATCGGATTCTGCGAGCTTGCTCCAAATTATTGCGGCCAAGAACTTGAGCTCACGAACTGTGACTCCGTGAGAAATATCGCACTGCCACTTAATTATCTTGATCCTTCTCCTCCTCGACTCGAATCATTCCTACTGTGTTTACAGACCCCACGTCACAAACACGATATGACACGAAGTACAGACTCGCCATACTCGAGTATATGCCTCTAAACAGTTGCTTCTCTTCAAATCCACCCTAAGATCTATCGCATATGTCGGCACCTGCCACCACCTTTTCAGCTCGATGCTCTCTGTTCCGCAATCGGGTTACATACGGCAAGCATCGCAGTTTTTTTCTCTCCCATCGAACCTAACACCCTCCAAGCCACACAGAACTTCTGGCCTTCTGGGTCAGTAACGATATCAACACTGGACGCTACCGAAAGCAATCAAATCATTCAAATCTTGAACACTGTCTGGGACACAGGCATGTTTCAAGCCCAAGCAGTTCTACCCAGCATCATTGTAGGTCTTTCCTCATTCGAATTTACGACCCTGAACTCCATTCTCACAGGCCGGTACATCAAACTCAAGTAATTATCATCTTAATCCTTCGCTTGCTGTAATTCGCCGCATTAAGCAGGCCCGCGTCCTCTTTCTTTTCCTTGCCTTGCCCGCTTTGATTCCTTATCATGTCAACGACAATGACTACGCTGTAGCTTTCTTCATCGAAGGAAGTAACCGATTCCAAGCTGCGGAACTCTCCTTCGTTTTGATTCGTTTCATGGACAAGTACTCGGTGTTACAAAAAGTGACCGACAATGTGGCATTTTAGGCCGAATCGTGTAGTATTTTGTTGGTTCAAGCACATAGGAATGTTCATCGGGATGTTCTGTACCCATTTGTATGGCAGTTTGGGAGAAACGACGCCGCGAATGTCTCGCACCAGTCGGTTCAATCTGACAGCTAACATTTTGCCTTATTTAGAAGAAACCATTTGGCTCTCGCTTTGTTAGCACAGGAAACACAGTTTCAAGTATTCTATGTTGTATTTTATACACGATTCTATTGTCTGACCAAATTTGGTCTGTCTGAACCATGTCATTTGGGCTTTTTTGAGCGTCTGAATTCCACCACTCAGATTTGATTCAGTTTCAAGCTGGGTATCAGCTCGTTTTGCTACAAAAAGATGGGATTAATGTGAAAATTCCAGCAGCTCTCTTGCTCTCTGTGTCAATCAAGTAACCAACAGCTATTCAGCGACATATATTATCATCATCTACCCTCCTCATTAACCGGGATCAACAACAGGGACAAATTCGAGGTGAAATATGGGCGACCTCTTTTCACACTATTTTGACGCCGTTTTCACAGGTATTTTGTATGACTGGATGGGATAGTATCGTCTTTATCAAATGCAGGTTGGAAATCCGGTACGTTGATCAGATATTGTGGATATCTTTCGAGTTTTTGTGTGGTTTGTGCCGGCTGCATGCAAAAATACTATGACGTTCAGTTTGTTGACAAGTCTCAGGAGCCTCAGACAAGGAATGTCAGGGATCTTTTCATGTATGCTGTAGAGAATTGTCAGGGGTATATTTGAAGCGCGACACTTCGAAAAAATATCACGTGGCCGTGAAGGAGTGACCAAATTATCGGTTACTTTTTGTAACACCGAGTACATTCGGTGGTCAAATTATTCAATGTTGTGAACATTTCTTTCAGCCTGGACCGTGATGGTACATACGGGATCTTGCTTCTGAGCCCTCAGTTTAGTACTACCTATCGTCGGATGCAGAAGAGATCATTGAGAAATCCCACGGCATACCGCTCCTTAGACTTTGACTTTCCAATAGCTGTATGGCCGAATGATGCAGATGACTTGAAGAACCCCGATATCATCTCCAGATTAAACGAACACGTCGAGTATTGACCCTTCGCAACCGACTCCCTTGATGGTTATTGACTTCCCATTTTCAGGCTTCTGGCGCGCGCTTAAGCGGTCTACACCGGTACCGCTCCATTCCTCAGGCCTGCTCAGACCACCGAGTTTTCAAACAAGCTCAGAGCTACGTAGCGACCACCTAGACACACGTACCTTTTCTACAGAACACTTCTTCTACAATTCTTTCATAAATTCCGACCAACCACCACTATGTCTTCCGAATTCAAGCCAAACCTCACCCTCTCTGCTACTCTTTCTTAACTTCCCGGTCTCACCTCCTCCCACCTCTCGACCTCCTCCGTCTATCTGTTCAGAACTTCTCTTCGACCCATCCACAATGCGTTTCTTCCGAAGTTTGCCTTTAATGCCGTCCTCGGAAACTTTTGGCTGTCGTCTGATAGAGATTGGCAGTCCTCAATATACTTCTAGCTCTCGCGCTCCTTGCGGGCTTTATACTTCCCTTTGTACGTCAATCGTACGAGCAGAGCCAAACCGGCCGTCTGGAAGGAACAATGTAAGTCGTCCTTCAATTAACTCTACATCCGACTATACTAAAAATGTCCATGCTCAGTCCCTTCCGACAACGTAAACGAGTTATCGTACGACGCTTCCTAGATGAATTCTGAGCAGTGACATTGTATGCTCTCCTCTTTCCACTGTAAGTGTTCATCTCATAGTCTGCTCATATACAACTCTCACATGTATCACAGATCCCGGAACAAAGACACGAACTAGATAGTTTTATCTAAATGTATTACGAGCCAGTCAAAAAGTCAATCATCGTTGTTCCATCCAAACATATGTACACAATTGTCTTCCGTCTTGTTCTTTACGCGCTGTCATGAAAATCAAGAAAACTGCAACGATACAATATGTGATTGTTTTTGTTTCATTCATTGTGGGCAGTTGTCCCTCAACAAGCCCTCACTGCAACACCATCGCTTGAGAAATAGCGAGAGCTTTATCTAACAGTTTTCGAGCTTCCTCATCGGTCGGTCGTCAAACAGACAGCCAACAGTCTGCACTACTCGCCATGCGTTCCGATTCCATTCTCCAACGTCGAATCAATTCACAACCTCAAGTTGACTCTCAGGAAAAGCCATCTACGTGATTTAGTAGACTCGAACCAGTCCACGGTGAAAAGATCAAAGACAGTCGTTTCGTTATTGACGAGGTGTGTTTCCGTCAATAACGACTGGTGTCGAGTCTAGTGATTTAGACTCTCATTCACGGCCGAACCATCGGGGCAACTCCCACCTCGCTACCGAGACAATCCTGTGCAACTTGCTACCGAGACAACCAAGCGTGTCGCTTTTGTCACCAAGTCGTTTCGAAAACTTACAGTCCAACATGGCGTACAGCGAAAACTTCATGTAAGACGCTGCTCCTATGTATGACTGGAAAATACCGATATCTTCTAGGATTGAATGTGATGAAGATGAAGCCGAGCGTACACGGTCCTTGCGGCGAGAAGCACAACGTAAACGAAGAGATGCACAAGATCTTGAGCATCGTGATGCAGCACGGCGCAAAAATACTGCCGCTCAATACAATGCCAGACATCAAGCGGAATCTCAACGGAGGACTGAAAAATGGTGGGATGTGGTGGCGGAACTCAATAAATCAGTGGTCAAAGTTCCGTTACGTCTCAAGTGGAATCGCAACTGCAAGTATTGCGGAATTAAGGTACTGTACTCTTCATGCAAATTAGGAAAATCAGTTGAGACGAAGCATAGGCACTCACTGGGGAGAGAATACACGATACTTGCTTTGTCTGCGGTCCCAAAGGTGCCCATGTACTTCCCCGTCTCCCTACATACCCCCATGAATGGGACATCTTCATTCATCATCGAAATACAGCGAGTCTATCCCGCAAACTTAATAGCGTCTTCACTCTCACTGCTCTCGGAGTTCACAATGGTGAATTCATGAAATTTGACAGCGGTGTTTCTGCTGTGACTTTGAATGGAGGGAGAACTTATCACCGGATTCTACCAGCGCACGAGGGCCGGCATGCAATTCGATGGTTCATTCACGATCCGAGTGCTCTTTTTACTGAGGGCCAAGAGCGAAGTATTCCCTCAGAATGGATCACTGCGGTTGTCATGGGTTTGAGACGAGTCAGCCCCTTCATTGATAAATTGGAAACTTTGCGACGGTTTGGTGATGAATCCAATCTTGCACTTCACCTCGAACACTCTGAGACGGCTACAAGTAACGAACTTGCGGCCATCATATCCTTCGCTCCTGCATCTCCACCAACTCGCCGGAAGATTGTTATTCAGAAGCAGGGCGAAACAGAACCCCGGTTCTTAGATATCCTTTCACCATTTGTCGAACCGTTACACTACTTGATGCTGCTTCCGTATGGGACATTGGGATGGTCTCCGAGTCGTTTGAATGCAAACCAATCCAAATTTAGTCAAGCTCGATGGTATCGCACACGGTTTTGCATGAATGCTGAACAGATGTCAGCTTTTTCGCGTCTTACCGGTATGACATTCACTACCATTCCCAACTGTTTGCTTATATGAATAGGTGAATATTTGGTTGATGCATGGAGCGCAATCGAAGAGGCTAGGCTTACGTATATTCGTGAAAACCAACATTCTGACGTTGACCAACTCGAAGAACCTGAATATATGGGCAACGGAGATGAAGAACCAACTGCAGATATTCGCTTACCATCTACATTTGTCCATTCTATGGTCTGCTGCCAATATCTCAGACTGCCTTGCTTTACGGAAAGTACTTGGGCCAGTCACATTCTTCATTACTTTTACGACAAACCCAAAATGGCCCGAAATCGTCTCCGAATTACTTCCAGGTCAAACAGCAAATGATCGCCCAGATCTCATTGTTCGAGTTTACCACCAATATCTATCAGCATTCATCAAAGATCTCGAGAAAACAATGGGCCCGCTTTTGTACTACATCCGCATAACAGAATTCCAAGCCCGTGGACTACCGCATTCTCACATTGCTGCCGCAATGAAGTACCCGCCCCGAACTCCACAGTACTTAGCGCAGAACTTCCGAGAGAGCATGGCCCAATGCGCGATGCTATTTTGAAGCATATGACCCATAATCACGATCAAAGTCGGAAATACCATCGTTGCGGATGGCCGTCAAAGCCGTGCCAATATAGCTACCCCAAACCAATTCAAGATCAGTCCCGTTTCAATGACCGAGGTACGAAGCTGGTGGTACAAACTTACCGCCGTGCTGCCATGCTCAATATGCCTCTACAGGTTACTTTGAGCCGCGTCGCCGTCTTGAGGAAGATGCCAACATCGTACTCCATGTCCCTTGGTTAATCCTCAAATATGACTGTCACATAAACGTTGAATATGCTGTCGGAGTGCAGATGTTCATATACCTTTACAAATACTTCTTCGAGGGTTTCGACCAAGCTAATTGGACCGTGAAAGAGTCTCAGCCAGACCGTGCGCATCGAATACCTGTCGATGAAACTCGGGACTATGAGCGAGGACGATATTTATCGAGTATTGAAGCTGCTACCCGTATTGCTTCATTTCATATCTCCGATCGAAAACCTTCAGTAAAACGCCTCCCAATTCATCTTCCCGGCCGCCAGAAAGGCCAAATGGCCCGAAAAGATGGCTCTGAATCAGATGTGACACTGCTGGTCCGTTACATGACTCGCCCACGCCATCCTCGACTCGACAAGATGACCTGCCTAGAGTTTGGCTCACAGTGCCGTCTGGAAAAGCACGATCCAAACCAGGAGATCCACGAGCTACAGGTTGTCGAGAATGAGGTACCTGGACATCCAAGAATGAGAATCAGATTTTACGAAGAGGGACATATTACCGTTTCACGCATTCAGATGGTATACCCACGCCACGGCGATGTATTCTATCTTCGACTTCTGCTTCTTCACCGTTCTGCACTGGACTGGATAGATATCAGGACCGTTGCTGGTGTGGTATATGCAACACACCAAGAAGCAGCACAAGCCATGGGATTATTAGACAACAAGAATGAAGGTGTTTTGAAGAGCTACTGGATTTTGGCGCAGCCCCATCACAGCTAAGATGGCTATTCGCGCTACTTGCCGTGGAAGGGAATCCTGTGATGACCATCTGGGAAGACCACCAGGCTGAAATGGCTGCTGATATTCGGGATCGAATGTTGAGAGTCACGTCGAGACCCAACGAACAACTGATTTTCAATGAGCTCTTAATTGCCATACAAAAGTTACTGCAAGGACTTGGAAAAACCTTGACTGAAATTGGACTACCAGAACCTGCAGAACGGCAAGAAGAGGTCTATGCAGAGCGTTTGCGCTGGGGTGGAGACCCGACAAATCTTTGGTCTTTTCATGCAAGTTTGACATTAGAGACTTTGCGGAAGCCACCGGTGGCTATTTGTGGCTCTTCGTGTGCAATAGTTTTTTGAGCCTCCCGCTCGAGTTAGCCACCCTAGCATCCCGTGAATAGGTAGTACAAATAGTGGCTAATCCACCCAGAGGCTGTCATCCGGTCCCGAGAAAAATTAGCCACCAATACTGTACCGATCTGTATGGAGGCAACGCTCTGAGGTGCGTTACGCGCCGTTGCTAGCCTTTTATGGTAATTTGCTGTGCAAAAGCAGTGCAAAATTACCATATATGGGACGATTTGTAAGCAAAAATGGCTCTGCGTTATGCGTTACTGTAGCACTTTGTATGGGTGAAACGTAACGCGTAACGCCCGCCCTGTTTCGTTTCAACGGTAACGCATAACGGTCGGGTGGTTTCCCTGAGGACTGCGTGACATACAAAGATGTCGAATTATCATGTTTGTGGCTGTAGAATCTAGCTGAATCTACTGCTATAACCCTCCTCCTCCTCACTGCACTCAATCAGTCTCTACAATCTTCGTCAAGATAGAACCGTTACGGTGCATCGGAGACCACGGGCAAGGTGCTGGGAAGGTGTACCAGAAGCTGGCCGAGGTAGTTTAACTAGTCGCTCGAAGAGGGCTTGTGGTGGACCCGTTGCTGGTTTAGGTGTCTGAGCGTGCGCCACGGCGCAGTGTTCATGAGAAAAAAAAAAAAAAAAAGAGGTGTATTACGGAGCCCGTAACAGGGGAAATGCAATCACAAAGGGCTATGGATACAAAGAAAGCATAAACGAGAGCTAAAAATTGCCCAGAATACGTTCAACGTTTGGAAATAGACTTTATCGGTGTTTGCCCGCCCGTTTCCAAAATTCCATGATGTCACGCATAACGCTGAGGCCGTTTCTGGTTTCCATGCGTAGCGTTTCCAGTCACGCTCGAGGGTCTGTTTCACCCATACAAAGTGCTACAGTATGTTGCTACCATACATATCGGTACAGTAGCCACCAGTGGCTACCGCAAAGTCTCTATTAGAGCAGGTAAGCCGTAGACGCCATCGTAGAAGAGAAAGCATATCAACAAAGACATGGTATAGAGACAGATCTACGACCGGATTATGGAGGTTGCAGACTTGGAAAACCCAGCTCCCTTAGCTCAACCTCCCCGGACACATCACGTGACGATTTGATGGACGAGGGTTCAATTCCGGGGTGGTCCCCCTTTTTTTTTTTTCAACTTCTCTCGTGTACTGGATTGTGTGAGAGGGAAGAATTCACAAAGATATTATCCAGTCATACAGGTAAAAAGGCCACACTAATTAAGGTGGAAGTAGGGGCTTTCATTGCTGAGTTTTAATCTCACTTCTCCCACATTTTAATCATGACTTCCAAAAGTTCAACCACAGACCCAAGCCCCTGCCCAGTCAACTACAGACCATATCTTACATTTAAATAGGGTTGACCAGAAAGAGGAGGCACAAGTAATTATAGCCGAAGTAATAGTACATGTAGCATCAATCTTGACCCTTGAAGCCTCTGGCTGATTAACGGAGCTAAGCAGAAACTGCATTGACTTCGCATCTTTGCCAATAGGAAGAGGATTAAGAGGCGGTGGTTTTCGGAGGAGAGTGTGATCTTTGAATTTGTATGTGAAGAGGTCAAAGTCAGGAGAGTGAATAAGCGCAGCGAGAAGCAGCCAAGCATAATAGGGCCGCAACTTCTTGTTGCCGACAGCTGCAAGGTCAAGGACACGTCGAATAGTTATTGGCGAGTCGAGGTTCGCAGCACGTTGCTCTTTCAAATCTTGATTTGCACTTGCGGGGAGGGGAGTCGCACCGGGTTTGAGATATGCTGTTGCCGCTGTTCCGCTTGTAAGCTTCTGCAGGTTTTCGAGACGTTGCGAGAAGATCCTGAACAGGATAACAGCATTGTCATAGGTGAGCACCCAGGGGTATTTTTGCACCAGCTCGCGCAGCTCGTCAAGTGTCATCCGTGACATACGACGAATCGCCTTGCTGATCCATGAATGGCTCATCACCAGCCCGAGCGCATGAAGGACATCAAATCCTTTTGCAGTCAGACCCTTGAATTTGAAGTAGATTGAAAATGTCTTTTGGAGACGGTTGTTGGACCAATTGTTTTGGTACATGAGCTGAGAGATGGTGGTGACCGTGATCTAGAAGCAGTTTGAGCTTGAATGTATACAATATAGATTTACTTACAACTGGGGAAGAACGCCGCCTAGGAAGCGAGTCCATAAACTGGACGAGGGTCGGAGCAACAACAGACATGCGTGCATGAAGCTCGAGAAATGTAAAGCCTGTCAAGCTCTCAGCCCGTACATCTGTTGCAGTGTCGGTGGTCAGAAGCGGACCCAAGGCATCCATCTCCTTGTGCATGACCTCTAGGCACCAATCTACTGCTACTGGAGCAAGCCCTTTCCGACCGCCCGTTGCACGCTTCTTCTTTGCAGAGGCACTCCATCGCGGAGGCTTCAAGCAGCAGCGGAAGATGTTGGGTAGCTCATCGCTACACATGAGGGCCGTTCGTGCATAGCGGATTGTTGCGTTGCGAGTGGTGTATTTCCCATCGCACAGAAAGTCTAGCATTAGTGCGAGATCAAAGCCAGTGTTCTTAAGTGCCTCGAGATTTGCAAGCATCCGGCGCTCAATCTCATCTTCGGACAGCTGCTCAAGTGTGTGTCGTAGGGCTCGCGTGCGAAGGACGTGGGGAGACTCGGCGGAATCAGTGGTGCCAGCTTTCAACTCATCGGGGTCAAGCTCTTCATCGCCGTCAATGGATGGCGTTGGTGATGGGCAGCGCGATTGACTGGGCTCCGAGTCCGTGTTGATGTCTTCCTCCAGGTTGTCATCATCCGAGTCAAGCTCAGGAAGATCGTGCTCATCGTCATCGTCGAGGGCGAGTGACGGCTCAATGCTGCTCTTGCTCGATACCTCCGAAACACGCTCATCGCGGCCGATTGAGAGCAGATCTGACTCGGCGGCGGCTCGTGGGAAGCTTTCGATGTGTTCTGAGCTCGTAGATTGTGTATTGCTCGATGACGAGTGCCCTAATACAGCGTCGACGTTGGACATAGCAAGCGGCGGGGTTATGGTAGGTCCTCCAATGGAAGTGGCCCAGACCTTCCTAAGCCCCCACATCCATCATCACGAAAATCAATCAACGTCAAAACTGTCATTGGAATTACAGATTAGGAAAGAGCTCCGGCTCTGCGTAAACTACGCCAACAAGGATTACGCAGGAAGGTCTGGGTATCCGAGACTACATAGGTGCTCTGCGGAAACTCGATGAAATCGTTCTCATCTCTGCGTCGTCGGCATTTGCTGCAAAGAATTACCCCGGAGGAAGAACATGCCACTATCTCTATGGAATTCCAGTTGACGAATACTCTCTATTTTTGAGATCGCTGGTCCGACCCAAAAGTGACCGCGCAAAGTTGCTGAGTGTCGCAAAATGCCATATCATCGATGAAATTGGAGCCCTACACTTCAAAGCCTTCGACTGGGCAGACCGTCTCATGAGGGAAGTCACTGGCCATGCCCAGACTCTATGGGGAGGACGAATGTTAATCACCGTTGGAGATTTTCGCCAGGCAAGTAATCACCGTTCTCATAGCTGACTAGAGTACCTTTCCTAACTGATTCATAGGTTGCTCCTGTGGTGAGTTTTGGAGGACGAACAGCAATATGCAATGCATCTCTGAGAACCCAGCCAATTTTCCAGCGATTTGAAATCCTACGACTCCATGGGTCAATCCGCCAACGCAACGATCCTGTTCCTGGACTCTATTGGTGACAACGTCACTGATGGCAGTGTAGACTTAACACGACTACCTCACACCAGCTCAGTCGAAGAAGTCATTGACTTTGTCTTCCCAGTCGACATCTTAATGTTTCCGGAACAATGTATTCAACGCGCGATCCTCAGCCCCTTCAACGCATATGTCGACACGTTCAACTCAACCATCCTGGATATTGTTCCAGGACCAGGTCGAACTTATCTTAGCAGTGACACAGTTGAAGGTGATGAAGGAACTACACCCGAAGCGCACTCCGCAGTACTTTCCGACCCAGATTTCTTGAATTCTTTGCAGGAACCTGGGATTCCGCCCCATGAGCTCAACTTGAAAATCGGAGCAATTTGCCGCTTTACACGAAACTTCGACGCCTCTCGCGGTCTGACGAAGAACACGAGAGTGAAGTGGAAATAGAAACAATCCCCTCCATTGTCGCAGGCGTAGCCATCAATCCAGTATGTGTTAAAGTTTGATTTGTTTCTCTGACTCGGAAATCCTGAATTGTTCAACCATTAGATACGGTTGCACATCCCACGCATCAACTTTCATTTTCAACCACAAGGCCACAATATCATTGTTCACAGGAAGCAAATTCCGCTCGCTCTCTGTTACGCTACCACTTTCAATGGATGTCAGGGGTTGACCGTCACAAAATTGGCCTTGGATCTTCGCCGGGCAGTTTTCTCACATGGACAATTGTATTCAGCTATGACTCGAGTACCAGATGCTGAAAGTGTGCTGATATTGAAGTACATTGACGAGATAAATAGTCCCACAAGTAATATAGTCGGGAAAGAACTTTTACTCTAACATTGAAATTGAAAGGATCGGAGAAAGATTGAGATAACAATTTTCTTATCAAGCAGGAGCCGGAGCGCGAAGCGCTCCGGCGAGTACTTGTTATTATTATAATAACGAGAAAGAATGAGCCAGATTCCCTCGACCAATTTGTTCAAATGCATGCAAACTACTTCTAGAGCTACAAGTGACTCTACGAATGAGTTTGGTGGAAGTCAGACGAAAAAGGAAATATCATGTGATGTTCGTCGATGGTGGATGGGGTCTACTGTACCTTATAATATATTAAGCAGAAAGAACGGGAGGTGAGAGTGTGTGTAATGTGTGCCGCCAAAGCGAAAACCGCAGCCCGAGACAACACGAACGTGGGATGTCCCAACAAACTGCACTCGGATTGGGAGCGGGCGAGGGTGCAGTCTATGTAGCGAGGGCACCGAGCTGGTGCACATAGAGCGTCTGTCTAGGAGAGACTAAGGGTGCAGAGGGAGGGGGCTATGCGGTGGCGACGTCCACGCTCACGATCTGGAGCGCATGTTGGAATTCCGACTCGCACTGCCCCGACTCAGCTGACCCGCCCGCTGCTGCGCACGTCCCGTTCAATCGCGGACGTACGCGATTCTGTATTACTCTTCGGCTTTTATTATTCCGCCTATCCGATGTACTTATATTCTCGTTTGTAATGCTGAATCCCCTTGCGCGTTTGCAAGGGATTTCCCCGCTACCACCCCGCTATCTCGTTTGGCCGCTAGTTCTGCGGCAGCTATTTCAACAGCGCAGGCTGCGTTCGCACAATGCGGCAGACCCGACGACACGAAGCCCCGGTCTCAAGGCTAGGCTGCAGGGTTAGCTTTGGCCCCCCCGGGTCTTTCTACTCAGCAGAGAAAAAGTGTATGGACGCCGGAGATAATAATTGGGGCTGAAAGAATTTAAAAAGTCAGTCTGCGCATCGAGGGATTTGTTAAGATTTTGGCTCCATATGCGCAATTATCGCCCAAACCCATTGACTTGTGCTTGATTATTCATTGAGACCGTCCACCCTCCGGGGAAGATCGCTGCTGAAGCTTGGGAGTACCTTGCATGTGCTCCTCGTCTGAATCCTCCGCAATCGGTGGTAACTGACGTTTGGGGCTCATCCGTGAGGGCCCGACATCATCGTCAGTCACCCTGTCCCCCCAAAGTCCGTCACTAAGGGCAACATTTGCCATACCGCCCGTACTGCGCAGAGCCTCGACCTTCTTTGCTAGTTTCTGCTTTACCGCCATCGCTGCCCGCCTGCGTGCCTCCTCCTCTGTGCTCCATTCTTGCTACTCATCTGCGCCGCACGATCCGGGTGCATCCTACGGTACCAGCTTCGTAGTACGTTGATAAGGTGGAATTGTATGGACGTCCCTGTACAAGTTCAAGGTAAGGCAACTGCTTTTGTATGCTGCCATCCAGCCTCAACATATTTGCAGTTCAAGGGCTTCGTACCTTTCCCGGGGACAACAGCGAAGCCGAAGTCGACTACACTGCATCTATCCGTAGAACAACATTGGATGGGATGCTAGACCATACCACCCGCCACGGCGGTACTGAACGCGTTGAAGCTCCCATGGGAGCTTCAATCTGGACCTTGGCATCGTGCTATAAGCCCTCGACGTCGAGCGTGACAATGTCACAGTGTGATGCTGACATAAGGGTGCGGGGATCCCACGCTCTCTATCTTATGAAATGTCACACCTCAAATCGGCTTACATGGCCAGGCGGAAACATTGTGCACCCAAACCCGTTGATCGACACGTAAGTTTCTTTCTTTGCCTATATAACTCTAACTGACATCTGGGTACAACAGCGGTCTTGATTTGGAGATATTAGCATTCAGCAAGACCAACGGCTTACGAGGTTTTGCTTCTCGACGGCCGCCGTAAGATCTACTTTAAGCTTTTTGGACTGTCCCATGCTTTGTCGTTGTTTCACATTGACATTACCATGACCTACATCTATATAGCAGGGCCCGGGAGTAAAATTTGGATCCGTTCGCGTCCAAAGGGTGATTGGCGCCGTGACGATCTGTCTAGCCTTCCAGCTATCTACAAAACACTGGAGCGCTCCGAAAAAAAGTTCACACAACGGTTTTGACAGCTCCTGCCTAATTCGGCCAGCCCGCTCCACTCTCTCCAACGACACTCGCCCTTTCGTCACTGCTCCTGGAACGTCTCTCTCGCCTACCATGCCCTACAATACCTTCCGCTACATCCCTCCTGCACACAAGCGGCTCCTGATTACCATGGCCGCCTAGGCTGCAACACGAGGTCGCCCCGCCCTGACGCGCCAGCCGTCGACGCAATGGATCCGGCAGTGCCTACCTCATATGGTAGTAATTGACGTCATCGCATCAATGGGAACTTTTTTTCGGAGCGCTCCAGTGTTTTGTAGATAGCTGTCACCAAGCCTTCACGCCTTCGAGAACTGGGATCCGGACCGAGCCAACCTTGAAACACACGAGTACGAAGTTACCGAGGGCATCTAGTAGGAGTTTGATCTTTTTGTATCTTTACAGATTTCTTACAAATACAGGTCAAACGGACTACATCTTCTCAAAAAGGTGAAATCACGTGGGGCAACCGTATTTGTCTGTCCCCTACCTTTGGTGACCGGCAAGTGGCGGTGATCAAATGTCGACCCTCCATCAGTCCCTTCTCCAGCCTCAACCGTCGCCATTCTGAAGAAATGGAGGGCGGGGGGCGGGACCGACTGCGAACAAACAAGGTACAAACAGACATTTGTTTGGTGGGATTTGCCGGTCACCACTACCTTAGAAAAAACAGGTTTGGAACCTCCCACGGTCACATGGGCCGCTTACATCAGGGTGCGCGGTTCCCACGCTCTCCATCTTATGTAGATCATCATGAATTTCATGACCTTTGGTTGGCACAGTGGGATGAATGTCAGCAGGATGGCAGGATTTTCCGGGATTCATTTTGTTGATATCACTGCATCCCAGAACCGGATGAACTTATCTATGGTTGCGGCCAAAACTTCATGACCAGTCGCAATTTTGCTCAAAATCCTTCGGGATTCGAGATTTAGCAGGAACTAGGGTATGGTTTATAGGTGAAATCTTTATTTCAGAGGAATCGGAGGTACTCCTAACTTAGGGTTACAAAACGCGAAATTTGAACAGCGAAAAACCAAAATTAGAGCTTATTAGCAGCGACCTGAAAACATATTTCAGAGCCCCGAAATTTAGATTGAACCTGTAATTCACCTTCTTTAATCAAGCGAGAAATTGTGAACGCGGTGGGGCCGTTTGCCCACGTCCTAAATTGGCGCGTCTCTGGCTCCAGTGGCCCCGCCCCACATAAATACGCAATGGTCTCGGGGGGTGGATCTGTGCGTCATCGACCGCGTAGAAAGGTTTATTGAACAATATCTGCGTTTTTAAAATAGCAATTGGACAGATATGGGGTCAATGAGTACTTGAGAAATGGGATTTAGGTCTTATGATAATGTACATGAAATGCCAGAATTTAGCATCCTAGTCTCCACCTTTTGTGAGACGTTAAAAACTGGGCATAATGTTCAACCATCATAACATATATAATTGCAATTCAAATAGACGCACAACAAAGAGCACAGTGGACCCAAGCTACTTCATATGCAACAGCATATACTTCTACCATGATTACAGTACCAATCCTCCCAGCGGTTCTGTCTGCTAGCTTGCCATATATAGGCAATTTGTGATTCCGGTTACTTTTGGTGATACCGAGTATTTTCTGTGCGCAGCACGCATTCGATCAGCCATGGCCGTTGTACTCCATATTTCAATTCTTTCTCACCTTTTAACAAATGCAGAGCATGTTGCGCTCTGGCGTGTACATCCGCATTGCCATGTTCTGGCTATACACAACGTCGAGTACGCACCCGTTTTCGAACATCTGTTTGATATGTATACTAATCCGAATCCTGGAGCGACCACAGGAACATCTTGCACTCAAAGGATATCTCCCCGATATGTCTCTTTCTCCGCCAAAAGGTTGGTTGGATATTATCTACCTCGCTTGCATGATAACTCTGTTACCTTGCCTTGACCATCGCAACTACAATTCGGAGAAGGTTCCGGAATTTGAGCTGGAGGAAGCTGCTTCAGTTGGTGACGAATACTCCGAATGGCGGGAGTGGGTGAGCGAAAAGTATGTGTGCCCAAACAGCGCTGGAGAGACAATGAACTGGGAACAAGACGTCTTTTCTGTGAGTCGCTACTTTGGTTGAGTTTCAATGTCAGATATCTTACAGATCTGCTCAGGCATCTCTCCTTCATATGGCTGTGGCGTTAACGAAGTATCATGCCGCAGAGGCAAAGAAGCACTCACCAGCCGAGATCTTTCAATATTTCACACCTACGGCCTTCCGGTCGAAACTTCTTACTGCTTTGCGATCTTATGATCCCGCGCTGGCAACACAATTTACCTCGAAGATGAAGCAGATGGATGTGGATGGATTTTTTTTGTTTGAAGGCGAAGAGTTGGTTTGGGTGGAGTTATGATTTTGCATTCCAAATTGAATAGCCCTACTGCTCGCGAGTTTCGTGATCTCCTGCAAATTATCGGTTACTTTTTGTAACACCGACTATATACATTCTGAATCGGCGCCAACATGCCTTGGCAGTTCTCGTTCGGCAGTATATTTGCAAGAGCCCATGAATTTGGACGGCTGCTTGTTGAATACAGCTCTCTACGTCGAATCGAAGCCTGATTCTTCCCCTTCACGGACCGTGATATTTTTTTGAAGTGTCGCGCTTCAAATATACCCCTGACAATTCTCTACAGCATACATGAAAAGATCCGTGACATTCCTTGTCTGAGGCTCCTGAGGCTTGTCAACAAACTGAACGTCATACTATTTTTGCATGCAGTTGGCACAAACCACACAAAAACTCGAAAGATATCCACAGTATCTGATCAACGCACCGGATTTCCAACTTGCATTTGATAAAAACGACACTATCCCATCCAGTCATATGGCAGTCATACAAAATACTTGAAAACGGCCTCAAAATAGTGTGAAAACAGGTCGCGCGTTTTTCACCTCCAATTTGTCCTTGTTGTTGATCCCGGTTAGTGTTGCCGCGGCTCGGCTTCGGCTGGCTCGGCTCGGCTTTTGATGGCTTTTGAGCCATCACCGACTAAAGCCGAGCCGAGCTATTTTTGACGGCTGGCTTGCGTGGCTTGCGGCTTAGCTGCAGCTCGTTAACGGCTCAGCTTACTTCTGTCGTTCTTGGCCTCTAGGCAGACTCTACGACACCCTACGCTCCCTCCCCACCTCTCAGTTCCTCTGCTCTGGACGACGATCTCGCCGACATCGTCCAAAATGGCCAGTAGCCCTTGAATAGCCCTCACCGCCCTTCAATCACCTCGTTTCTGAAATTCTCGGCCTTATCCCTCAAGCCATCTCCCTCCCCCGACTTCCGGCTACGATCCCCTCATCTGAAAGGTCCTTACACCCCATCGGCTTGCTAGCCTGCCTCTCTTTGTCGGAGTTGGGGTATCTTTTCGACTATAAGCTCCCCGCCCAGGATCTCAAGCTCACGCCCCAAGGACGTCTCCAAATACATCAATCAATACGTGGCCACGGACCGATTGATATATAAAGCCCCAATTAAGCTTAAACACCGCAACGCATGTCGAGTTTTGCAGTGGGACATGAATTCATCGTCACTCGGTGTGTCTCGCCTTTTATTTTCCTCTCTCGCGCTTCAGTCGAGTTCTAATCACATAGATACATGTTTATAAACTCTTCATAAACCTCGTATCAGCACTTCAATCTCACCAATCGCTGGCCGGTCCCCTCGCGAATAGTATTTTACGCTTCGCGTCGCTCATCCGATAAGTAGATACAATTTCTCGATGTCCATTTATTATCTACCTATGGAATGAAAGCATACTTGGATCTACTCCGATTCGTATTCAGCATCAAGTAGGGATTGAATAAACGAGCTGAAGCCCGTGGCATCCTCCGGAATCAAACCTCTATCGTCTGTATCGATCTCCATCAACGCAATCTCGTCGTCTCTTGAGGTTCCCGCTGTGAAGTTGAGCCCTCGGCCTTTCTTGAACGAAAACTTGAGCATTTGAAGCGCCTCCATCAGATCCGGCGCAATACGACTACGGCGAAGGGTGTCGGTTTCGGCGCTGGAAGAAAAAACACGCTCGCAAGGCACGGCGGAACCCTGAATGGGCAAGATGTCGAGGGCAAGAGAAAATATAGTCGGGTAGCGCAGTTGGTTTGACTGGAATATAGGGTGAGAGGCGCGACTGCAGAGTACAAACTGAACATACCTCCCAGTAGCGCACAGAGCCTAACGAGTATGGTGCCTCCGTGAAATAGGCGCGCACCTCGTCTTCTAAGCTCTGGCGATGTACAGGGCGGGTCGGCGAAGCCATGCCGAGGATTTCATCGGCCCAGTTGGTTGCTGATGGGCGGGCTGGGAAATTGTTGAGGTCGCCTCGGTAGGCTTCGAGCTTGTAATGAATCAATAAAAGCACCACGCGTAAAAGACATAAAAGATGTCATACCTCACGCAAGAATAAATTCTTAACCGATTGGGTTTTCTCCGGCCGGTATCGTTCGAACCAGTTCAGCTTGATAGCTGGATTGATGACTAGAAATTGAATAAGCAGAGGTAATATGAAGAACAAGTAAGAAAATCTACGCATGGATAAAATATAGGCCGGGACGTCTTCAACGCGTTCACGGTAGTCATCCAACTTATCGATCCCTTGCTGAACAATGTCGGCTGTCTCGGGATGGCGAGTTTGTTGTTTTTCCCACTGCGAAATCATGGCCTCGAACGCAGGAAGTGCATGCCCGAGGGTCGGCGTAGTTTCTGCTGAAAGTCGTTGTTGAAATGCGTGAGGCACCTATAGCGGTTCATGTCGGCAACATGTACAACTTACCACAACAACTAGCAGGAAACTTACTGATAGTATACGCTGGAATGCCTTTAAGGCCTCCCATTCGGTCTTGCTGAGCTTGTATTTTTTCAAATCTTGCGTTTCGGTGAGAAACTTGTCGATCGCCTACACGCCATGTGAGAATCCCGAGAAAATGAAACAGACATGCATGAACTCACCTCTTGAAGAAGAACTGCACGGTCAATCATGATGAGGGTTGATGACCACCGTGTATCAACATCGCGTAATAACTGAAGATCCCGCAGGTGCAAAGCTCTAAGGACTTCGGAGAAATATTGACGACGCAAAGAAGACGCGCGAATCTGCAAGAAAATCGTTCAGAGAAGATAAATGATTGAGTAAGCTGGAGATTACTTACTACTCGGACACTCGTGCGAACCGTGGCGATAGGATCCCGAGCAATTGCATCCAAGAATGTACGGGGTTCAGCGCCCCCAGGGACGAAATCATCCGCCCCTGCTGCGGCGAAGTCCATGTTGGTGATGGCACTCAAGACCGCTTTGCAAGCGAGGTTGACGATATGAGGGAAGCATCTGAAACGATCAATTAAATCATGAATGCGAAAACAAGATCTGAGAATTACCGAATGCGCCGATGTAAATGGTTAAATGGTATCCTGCGCTTCCGAAGCTCAGATTCCAAATGCTCCACGAAGGTGTCGTTGTTGGACGCGTTGTCCAAAGTGATCCACCCGAGCTGTTTGTAATAACCGATGTGAGTAAGAAAGTCTCAACAAAGCAATAGATTAAACACACCTTAGAAGCAATCTTGATACGGTCGATGATGTGGAGAAAGGCAGTCGCGAGATGTTCGCCCGTATGATGGCCAGGTACACGGAGAAACCCTATGAGATCTGTTCGCAGAGTTAGTTCGTATTGCGGCCCAGCCGCAGTATCGACGATCTTCGACTCGAGCCAATGTGCAGTAACCGCCATGAACGGCTGTTTCTGCTTGTCGCTCCACAGATCCATGGTCGTGGAAATCTTGCCGATAGAGGCCTATGGGACTATCTGTGATCTGAGCACGTCAGTGAGACCAAGAAACTTACCGCCATCTCATCTTGTAGATGATCGAGGTGATCGTCCCAGATTTCCATGACTCGCTTGCGGATTTTCGTACGATGTGGAATGTCAGAGTCCTTGAGCTCGGACCGCAACATCAAGAAGATGTTGCGAAGTTTCTCGTTCTCGATGACATTGATTGACTGATTATATTGAAATTCCAGAGCGAAGAAAAAGAGCAAGAAACCATACCTGGTCATCGCTGACGATCCATTCAACAATGGCATCGACAAATGCCTCGTGCGAAAAGGGAGGCGATTTCTTGGCAGAATCTGTGGCAGAGCCGTTGTTAGATGATCCATTTTGTTTTCCGCGATAGGCTTCGACATGCGGCAAAGCTTCTGTCGCAGTGATGGGGATTCTGAGCCGATCGCAGCCTTGAACCCATGCTTCCAAATGGCGTTCAAAGAGATGTCGGCGCAAAACACCAGTACTGGTGGAGGGGGCGAACGATTTTGGTTCCTTGCCCTGCGGATTGGCTGAATGGTGCTGTCTAGAAATCGAATCAGTAAATCGAAGAAGAAATAGAATAGAGATGATGGGTACGCACTTGCAAAAGACGCAGTCTCGTTTCACCCCATCCGCCGCAGTTTGGTAGAATGTCCAGATATCGTTCGCCTTTGTCGACCTAGCTCGAGCCGTTGTTCTGTCACGACGAGGAGGAGACGGAGAGGCGTGAGGGCCGGCACGAGGTGAGTGGCGTCGTCGACCGTGCGGAGGAGAGGCACGATCAGGTGAAGGGCTCGGAGAAGTCGATGGTGCTGGTTCCGGAAAGAATTCCCCATCGTCGTGATCCTCCCCGGCCGAGTCTGCTGGAGGAGCAGCAGCATCTCCGACAGGGGCATCAGGCTCAGGCTCGTCGGCATCAAACACATCGCGCACACGACCTCAAAAATGCTCGAAATCGAGAGTGAGAAGTGAAGTATGTTAGCGTACCTGCAGCAGGAGCACGTGCGCGCTCTTCGTCTGGATCTACAGGAGGTACTGGTTGAGGCGCCGGTTGACGTCGTCGGCGTGGCGCCCTAGGTGGCGCAGCTGGTTGCGGAGAAGGTGTTTTGTCTCGCGGAGCAGGAGCGCGACGGGGGCGTTGGGATTGTCGGGCTGGCCGTGGCGGTTGCTCTGTAGTTGTGTCAAAAGAAGTTTGAGAATGAATGGATGGCACTAGCAACGTACCATCTGCGTTTGTTCGGCGAGACATTCGGGGCAGTGGACGAAAATCGTGAATGAGACGAGACGTACTCTTATAATTTGGCAGCCGTCAGGGTCTTGACCGTAACGAGAGTATTCAGGGTTGAACGCTGAGGAGAATGGCCGACTATACATGCAGGGTTCATTGCGAACAAGGGAGTGGTGGTGCTGAATCCGCTGGTGTCGATGGGAGTGTCAAGGAGGACTTACAGCTGGTTTTCTTACTTGAGCGTTGTGAGAGCCATAATGCCGCACTGCAGCCCTGCCAGTGGTGATAGCCCAGGCAGTCGGCGACGAAGAGCCGAGCGAGCGCGACGATGGTGGAAGCGAAGACAAGGATTCGCAAGATGTTGGGCGCTCTATTAAACTTCTATGTCTCATAGCCGATCTGCGACAACTCGACACTTCTGAATTCACCCCTTCCGAGAAAATCACGCATCGCGCACTGAGCCTGCTCGGCGAGATGTTTGATGCCCTCGTTGATCCATTCATTAATCCAACACTTTCACTTTCGGAACAAATGATTTCCCTGGTTAAATTTAGTCTCGTGACCAGCCTCTCACGACATCCCAAACTGGGAACCCTGTCGTGAGAGTCTGGAACTATCATCGGCCAAGTAACCGTACCCTTGCTCTATCAAATTTTTGATGGAGCTTTCCCACAGTATGTGGACCTTGCACCCGCTCATTCTGTTTGATTCTGTGTTGAAGTGGTAAGATATTTTCGTATACTATATGTCTTATGACTGCTTGTGACCCATATGTGCTCTCAAATGATTTCTTTGTTTGCCATGCTCGCAGTTTCAATAAATCCAGTTTCCGCGTAATGCTGATGACATGACAGCCCTCCAGCTCGTTAAAATATGGTGAAAGCTTACTAGTAGGCAGAGGGCATTGTTTGAGAATTGGGGGTGGAAGATTCTCTTCAATGTGTCTTCTCCCTATAGTACTCTATACCTTGACTTGAGATTACTTCATATAGATTTTTTGATTCAATGTACCCCAAAGAGTGAACCATCAGGCAGCAGGGGACCTTTAAATAGAGTAGGGATGCACAGCAGTATTATCATCTGCTTATTTGAAGGCGCAGCAAGCTTAGTCTACCTTCAAAATGAACTGCTCAGCGCCGTCCAACTGTTTTGGGAGGCAACAGTAATACTGATTACACAGCACTCAGATTTCATGAATCTTGTGAGATAAATTAATTTGAGCCAACAGATAGGCTGAGAAGACATTCCAGCAGTGCCATATGCTAAAAAAAACGAGCTGAAGTACCCTGAATCAATCGAAATGAGCGGGTGCAAGGTCCACATACTGTGGGAAAGCTCCATCAAAATTTGATAGAGCAAGGGTACGGTTACTTGGCCGATGATAGTTCCAGACTCTCACGACAGGGTTCCCAGTTTGGGATGTCGTGAGAGGCTGGTCACGAGACTAGGTTAAATTTGCGCACATTTCTTGTGCACTGTTTGTAAAGCACGGTGGAGACTTCTTTTCGCATCAGCTATATGGCGACCTTCAATGCATGGTGAAAAACATGATATTCAAAATTGCGCACTCCAAAGTGCTAAACCCCATGCTCAAAGTCTTTCTCTGCCTATTGGGAGATGATGTCTTGGAAATGCTCTTTGGCCGATCCAGGATGATTGGCGGACACTCGCCCAACCATGCTGTTGACGAATTGCGTCAGCGTATTTGTTCTGCTCTCCGCATGGACAAGATTTTTCAAAAATATCCTCATCTAGAGCGCCACGCTCGCCGCCTTCGTTTGGTTCGTGCGAGGGATGTTGATCATCTTTCTCCTCGCAACTGGAAAGGCGACCTCACTGCAGGCTCATGTAATATTCACGAATGTTACACTGCTGGAGTTGCTCACGCCAAGGCAGTACTCGCGAAATATGGATGCGACATTGATTTTGCTGCCCGTTTCTCAAAAGAGGGGTTTGACTTGATGAGACCTAATGGTGGAAAATACCCGGGGCTTTCAAAAGAAGTTGATAGGTCGCTCGGAGATGCACTGGACTCTGCAGGAACAGAACCACTGGCTTCCGCCGACGCGAATGTCAATGATAGCTTGGTGCCCGCGGATATCCTTGCCTACAATGCCGAGCTGGCCCTTGCGAGCGAAAAGGCCGCGCACACCGAGTCCAATGGGCATAGCCTTTGGATTGACCTGACTGAAGACGGACGTAAAAAAGCACATAAAAAAACAATCCTTCGAACCCTAATGGACCCAACTTTCGACATCAACGACAACAAAAGCCATGACCGACTCCTCCGGGTTCGTTACTACTCCATTGGCGGGGATAGTTGGGATCGAACAGCCTCAACAGTCTACTCCAAATCCACCTCCGAAGACCATTTGCTCAAAATTCAAGGACTTTTTGCGTCCTTGGTCTGTTTCAATGGCTCGAAGACTTCCCTGGCCATTCTGCAGTGCACGGGTATCAAGATTGTTAATACCCATCCCATTACCTACCTGGAAGCAGCGCCGAGCGCCGAAATATCTCTCCCTGACACTCGCTATGAAATAACAGGACAAATATTATCTCTCGTTCCAATTGATGAGTCTAACAATTTCTCTGGAAGGATTTCCTGGGCTTGGATCGCCCAGTATGTCGCCTTTGACTCCGCAAAAGCCAAACAGGCAAGCGCCGCAGAGCTTCCATCTCGTATGCGCCATCTGAGTGTGACTGTGGATGGGCGTCTCGTCTTGCCATTGAAGTCGTCCGACCTCAAACAGTCGACACTGGAGGAGATCTTGAATATACCGCGGCCGGCAGACAAAGAGTCGGAGAAGACATGGGTGTTTTTTAATGAACAGCTAGAAGTGTTCGGTCGTATACTCTGTGAAAGGGTGACGGAGGATGCCGTGCGAATGAAAATTCCAGTATATGGTGCTGTCAAAGATGGCAGATATCTATACGAAGCTACTATTCAGGATGGTCAGTGTCTTTTTCGAGTCAATGATTATCCGACTGAATGATTCCCTCAACAGCTACGACTCAAACGGTAGAAAAGGTTTCACATTGCTTCAATTTCATCGTTGCACCTGCGCCGAAAGATTGCCATTACCAAGCAGAACCTCGCTGTTTTTCGCTGTAAATGCGGCACAAGGCGCCTATATCTACCCCAGTCTGTTAACTGCTGCAATTTGAAGTCAGACTGGCTTCCCTCACGCATAACGCGGCGCAAAAGAAAATAATAATGCTATAACCGGCATTGCCTTATTTAGGAAGAAACCATCCTCCAAGCGTTCCGAACTCTATTAACATAATAAATTCATTTTCTGAGTATCTTAGTGTCACATTTATGTATTCAGATCGACCCCCACTAGCCCTATGGCAAAGTGGTGCTTGGTTTTGTATGCAAGGATGTGCTCGGACAACTTCCCGAAATGGCCGATGACAGAAATCAGAAGTCGAAACCAACCGCGGCCTTCCCGCCAACCGTACCCACACAGCGCTCTCGACCTTCATACCCCTTTCTCCATCCGCTTCCCAAACCGCAAACAGCCGAAGTACAGGTCTTTTCTAGTCTCTCATAACACCGTTGATCTCGTACCTCGATGTGTTAAAGTCTGTTTTTAAGTTCATAGGTGTGTCAATGGTTAAACCTTATTATACAATCATTGTGGCTGTGTTTCTTACGTCAATTTCGTTTCGCGCCCTCCCTCTGGCACATATACACTCAATGTATAGAGCCATATCTAACTCCTTGGAGAAAAAAAATTGCAGTTGGATGCATCTTCTGGGTCTACCGAGCCCTTGCTCTGTCTTGTGACTGATGTGACAGAATGGTAACACATTTTCTCAACCACTGTCCGCAGCGCCCTGTCATAATTCTGGCTGGTTTCAAACGCCGGATAAACGCTCCAAAACAAATTTGAGCTCTAAATCCTATACTTTAAAAGAGGACGGCACAGCCTCAGCTCCAGGAAAGGGAGTTCACCCCGTGACTTTCTGTCAAACCGTGAGATCTCCGCGGCGACGCGCGCTGGCGAGTGCAGCGAGCGCAGTGCTGTCAGAATATGAATTATTCCGGGTAGCCGCCCGGCCGCTCCGGCCCTTGATAGATATCTGATACTTATCATACAGCCTTGTTCTTACATATAAACTGCGCTCGTCTGTCCACCACCCTCAGTCTTTCATCCCACATTGCGGGAGACTGAGGGTGAGTTCTCTATCTATCTACCTACTTGTATTTACTTACTCATTGTGTTGAGCGTGCTGTATCGAAACCTAAGTTGGTGAGTGTGGGCTTGATCCATCAGGTCGAGTACGGTGGAGCCGGGCTATTGAGAGGCAAAGAATAATTTGGATAAATCAGAGGAAAAGAATCTGCTGTGATCATCAATGTGATTGTTGTCGTGACTGTACATGGAAGGACAGTATGGATCATAACTTATTCGAATGTGACCTCAGTAGTCGTAAGCGCCGAGATGTGAATCATTTGTCGTTCACTTTGCCCGCAATTAAGATGCTTGAAGGCGTCGGTGATTGGTACGATATAAAGGAGGGAACATTGGATTCAGCGATCAGCAGACTGAGCGTTCAAACTCCAGTTTGATTTTACGAGGATGATCTGACAGCACGGCAATTGAAAACCGCATTTCAAGTATGCCAGGTTAGACGAGATTTGCTTTTCGCAGATTGGATGCCTCCGTAAGTTCGGTATGCATATATACAGTATTGGTGGCGCCTAAGACAAGGTTTCTCCATGATTCAGCATGACTGCATGGGTGAAGCGCAGAAGTCGATCATAAATGAGAAGGGAACACTTGAAACTCGTGCGTGAAGAAGATGGACCAGAGAATTTGATCGAGTAGTAGATTCGCCAGATAGTTGTTGAATAAGCAATCTTTGCCTCAAATGCGAGCTTTGTCGGATTGCGGCACTGATTAAAATGAAGCGGAAACAGGTTCTGTAGGATGCGATACCACCAGAGTATGGAGTGCTTTAAATTGGGGGCTGAATGCGCAAGATCGTCGATGATGAGTAGCGTTGGGTTCCAATCATCGTGAGTTTAACCAAGAGCAGCGGCAGCACCACCAACTCGTCCTCCGCCGCCACTGGCGGATCGTCCCCGGGGTAACCAGAACCTTTCTGGGGGTAGCCATCCGGATTCTGGAATCCTCACGAGCTGCGGCGAAAGCAATGTGAGCCTCAAGAAATCGATCAAGTTCTCTTTTCTTTTTATTACGGGTTTATTTTGACCTTTTTTGAGCGCAAGAAGCGGTGCGGGTGAAGGTGCGCGCATCACAGATGGCAACGAGACTATACAGCTGTTTTACGGTTTTTGTCCGGTTTTTGATGGAGTGGGGCATTTCGTTTCTTGTTTACACCTGTATGCCTCCGAGTCGCCGTATGGCTCCACTCTGGCCTCAAATTGGGCTCAGTGAATGCAGTGGGGCTGCGGTGGAGCGGCTACAGCCGTTTTGGAAACAATATACGGGTTTTGATTGAGTGGTGCTCTTTCATTTGTGCTTACGTCTGTCTCGGTAACCCAGACGTTCTGAGAGCATCCGCAGCGCGCATGAGCGGACCAGCGGTCCGCAATTGGTCCTTTCCACGCGAGGTCGGGTAAATTTGATGTGCGCAAGATGCTCTCAGAACGTCTGGGGCAGTTACCCCGTCACAACAGCTCATTAATGCGCTCTTTCCCTGTCGTGGTAATTTAGCTCTTTGATGACGACAGAGCATTCAGTGATCTGTCTAACCCGGTGAGTTGCTTCCCTTCTCTACCTCTTTTTTATTCTCCGTAGTGTGTTTTCGAGCCACCCAAGCTGATAAAGTACGGCTGATCGTGACGGTGGCGAGATTTGGAAGGTCAGAGTATTATTATACTAGTAGTACATACTGCAACTGTATTGTCCAGTACTTGAAATATATCCTGTTTTATACCTCTTCCATGGAGTTTGATAAGGAATAAGGGGTCGGGATAGCTGGCTAGCTTGGTGGTACTTCGGGACGAATCATATGACAAAATGTCTATCAGAATATAAACCGAGGTGGCTGGAAGCCGATAGAGCTCGATCGGAACAAGAGCTGCTGGAGTGCAGGTGCAGGAGCACACGGAGGGGCACAAGAGAGAAAGACTCAGAGGTCAAGATGGGGGTTAAGAGTAAGAGTGATTGATTGTAGACCATACTCAACTACGGGAAGTATATAGATGTAGATAGATATCAAGAGATAAGGAACATCCCAACTTGGAATGATGCGAACGAACAAATTCATGTCCTGACAATGTCATGAAAAAACGTTAGGAACGGGCCGAATTTCAGGACCCCGGATCATAACGTTTTGTCATGAAATCCGACAAAAGATCATGAAATTCAACACAAATGACGACGAAATATCTAACACAAGGTCCTGAACAACATCATGAATTTCAAAACCTTACAGTAATAATCTCAGCCTCAGCCTCTGATCATGTGCAATACTTCTCGTTCTTGTTTGGTGGTGTTTAATCGATGCGCACCATTGCTCCCTGCCTCCGGCACTTGTGCGCATTCCGCCGCAACGTGCGTGCCCAGAATGGGAATTTGATGTTCCAGATTTCAGTGACCCGTTGCTCGGCACCAGGTAGACGACACGCAAATACGGACAACCCTCCAAATTGGGAAGAATGGACAAGATATTCATCAAACTGGTCCTTTTCCCAGATTTAAGGAACAATTTGCAAAATCGGCTCCCAACATACTTATTGTAGAGACCCATCCTGTATATGGTACTACCAAACCATTTTACTTCAGCTTCAGAATTGACAAAGTTATTCACCGCTGGAAGTGACAAGTACTCGTGTGAAACTTTACACATCAAGACTGATCCTGACACAAGATTTGGATATAACTTTTTCCCCTGCCCCGCAACACAGTTCGGACATGGTTCTCATCGCAATCAGGACACTTCTGCACAAAATGTTGGGAGCCGATTTGGCATATCTGCGCAAAATGGAGGGAAAAGGACCACATCATCGGTTCATGTCCCGATTTGGAGGGTTGTCCGTATTTGTGTGTCGTCTACCTTCGAGCAAAACAATGTCAAGCACTTGACAACGGGTGCTAAGCGCTGTTTTGAGGGTAGAATTGATACGTCGTCTGTTGCCAAGAACATCGCCCCGCGACTGGATTGAAGAGAAGCGATTGCGTCGTCCAGAATTTGTGTTGTAGGAGGTAGGCGAAGACGCGCCGCAAGACGTTCAACCTCGTCAGCTATGCCTGCGAGATTCTGCATAGGCGCACCAGTCCTTTCCATGGCATCAGGATCGGGATCGGCTACGGTCAAAAGGCTGCGGACTTGTGTAATTGCGGGCCGGGCTGTATGGGGATCGTTGTTGTCTAGATGATCGTGAAAGTCCTTGCCGAATATGCGCTGGACTGCACAAAGGTGCTTGCAAAAGGAGATGCCGGGGAAGTCAAAGCAAGTACAAGTGTATCCCTTGAGGTCGACATCATATGCGCGGGAGGGATCTGACTGCGACGTGACTTTGAATACACCATCTTCCTCGATTAGCGCAATGTCGTCGGCGGTATAGGTCGCACCGCGGATCTCAATATCTCGACGTTTCTGCACCTCCGCGTCAGGCCCCTCCAACCCCAAGTCCTGTCTTCTTTGCTTGAGTGCGTAGTACGGAAGAACGGCATGAACGAGGATGTGTAGCAAGTGGTCAAGCCGTCGATTGCGCTTGCCGTGGAGGAATTTATCTTTCAATACATGGTGCCATCTGCGAGAAATTGCGGCAAACAACAAACCGTCGGACTCACGCTTCGATAGGCATATTTGTATCACACTGCTCGAATATTGTTCGGCACGCACGGTGAACTGCTGACCACATCGCCACCACCCTCTCCGACATCCAGTGTTTCTTCAAGTAAGCGATAAATTCGGTTGGAGCGATCCCTTGAATTTTGCTCCACGCTGATGCTCTCGGGCTCTCTGATGGCGTCTGACCTGACCGAGAGAACGGGCGTTGGGGCCGCAGTGGTGGAAGTATCGGGTGGGACATTCTGGTCGCGATGAGCAGGTACACGCCTACAGGCTTCGTTGATTTCGCGTATAGCGCGTTGAATCTCTCGCTGTCGTTGTTGATGCCGTTGAGGTTTCGTTGGAGGTGTTAATAAATTCCTGTACACGGGATGAGTCCACCCACGGTATTTGAGAAACGGCGCTCGTACATTTGAATGTCGATTTCACGGTGGAAAAGGTATTTAGATGCTCAATGTTCACACAGAAAGATAAGGAAGAACGTTTATTGAAGGCGACGTTTACGGGTAGCTACATCGTTGGGTGTGGAGCGGTGTGGAGCAGAGGCCGGTCGACGGGAGAGGCAGCGGCGAAGTTGTCGTAAGCTGTTTGGCTGTGTGCTGATGACGTGAGTGGGGCATTCGGGCGTTCTCGGAACAGGTTTGTCTCAAGTCAAATCGCCTAGGGAGGTCGATTGTAATATAGATGAAGTGGTAATACTTTTGCTTACTCGGCATGACCAAAAGTAACCGGAATTGTAGAAGTTATATTTCAATGGTCAGCCAGCTTTGATGGGTCCAGATCTTACCTATAGCATGTTTTCTCTGACTTGCATGACATAAACACCGATTGGAACATCGGACAGCCAGAGAAATATTCGAAATTCAGAAATTTCCCAATTTGGCAATATCTGCGTTTTTAAAATAGTAATTGGACAGATATGGGGTCAATGAGTACTCAAAAAATGGGATTTAGGTCTTATGACAATGTAGATGAAATGCCAGAATTTAGCATCCTAGTCTCCACCTTTTGTGAGACGTTAAAAACTGGGCATAATGTTCAACCATCATAACATAAATAATTGCAATTCAAATAGACGCACAACAAAGAGCACAGTGGACCCAAACTACTTCATATGCAACAGCATATACTTCTACCATGATTACAGTACCAATCCTCCCAGCGGTTCTGTGTGCTAGCTTGCCATATATAGGCAATTTGTGATTCCGGTTACTTTTGGTCATACCGAGTAACCCCGCCGAACATGCCTTGTAAGGCCTTACAAGTCTCATTATGTCCTGTAAGGTCCATTATGTGTTATAAGGCCTTGTATGTAGTATTTGGTACGTATTTAAACCTTGTAACCCTCCTTTTCCCCAACGGCCTTATTAGACCTTACAAGGCCTATCCAGGCCCAACAACCCTTTTTTGATTTTTCCGACAGGGCAGTGGGAGAAGCAGCGACAGATGCGTAGGATTTCTGGGAGGATACGCCAGATGAAGGGGTAGGATTTATGGGAGCTGGTGAAATAGAGTCTATCTTGGATGAAAGTGTGTCGAGTTTGGTAACAATGGACGAGATGCTAGCAGTGGTGTCGGAGTGGAGGTTCTGGTCGTGAGAAAACTGTCAATAAATTACTGTATTAGGTAAGCTTACATCAGCATTATGTAGCCAGGGAGGGTCTTATTTTCCGGCGTTGTATACTTAGAAAATTTTAAGAATACCCCTTGGGACAGCAACCCCGCCATTCCAAGGCGGTCGCCAGACCGATTAAAGCCGATGGCCCCGGCCAGTAAAACCCTCGGCAATCTGAGGCTATTTCCGGCGGATTTTTCTCGTGTCCAGACCGATTTGTCACGTGGTTTGCGACGTGCCACCATCCTCTCACCATGAACACCGAAAGCCTCAAGGAACTCAACGTTCTCTCCCTCAATCCTTTCGAGCTGATTTCAGTTTCGGTTTCTCCCTCTTCATCACCGACCGACGCGAAGAAGGGCATCGCACAAGAGCTCGATTCTTCAGCCTCCGGCATCTGGCTATGGCAGGTGTCTCCAGGGGTCCACCTTCCCGAATCCCGTTCCACCGGGGACATGAGAGCAACTTTGCCAGAGAACGCGCACCTGCAGGAACTGCCTCGTCGATGGAACCTCGGCGTGATGTTTGCGGATTCTGAACTTCATCTCGTGGTTGCTTCTCGTAAGTTCAACCAAGTTAGGGAGTGCTTTGTGCAGAAAGTGATATATGCGCAGGGCAACCCTCCAACGTCAATGTGTTCGATGTTCACTCAAAGAAGTTGCAGAGCCGCACATCGACATTCGCCGCGTCTGTCGAGAGTCTAGCACCTGGTGCAAGGGTATACAAGGTGCACACAGTGTCAATGTTGTGCGTGTCGCCATTGACGTTTGTCAGTGCCCCATGGCCGTCACGTGCAGGACCGGCGCAGAACGCTCGGCTGCCATCGTCACCATCGCTGCATTGTTTCAGGACCTAGATGGCTGGACAGAACTTGATGTATCCCAGCGGATCATTGACGTCTTTCCATGGGGTTTGCCCGCTGCGCAAGTCCATTTCGTTGTCCACACTGGTCTGTTTGTTTACAACTTCTTTCTTTTCGGTCTGCCGATGATCACTTAGAGAACTCAAGTGACGAGGACGTTGCCGCCCTTCCCACTCCTATGGACTTGGCGACAAGGAGGAAGAAATATTTTCGCTCAAACTCCTCCAAGTCACCATCCTCGGAGGCGAAAAATACGCAGCCGGGGCGGGCGATGATGATTGGACGTCCAAATGAAAGCATACTTCCGCCCTCTCTGCTCAACGAAACACTATCGAACCTTCGCCACAATGTCTCCTACATGTCACCGACTACTCAAGATTTCATCGACTTCTATACCCTCCGCAATCAAATGATCCGTACTTTCGCCAAGGAAGTAGACCGCCGGACGGCTTTAATTGACTGCCTAAGCACCATCTTGCCGTCAAGACCCGAACCTGGAGTCATCTCAAGCTATACGAATGATGGCCAGCTTGCGATAACCATATCCAATATAATGTATCTTTACTACCTACAAGAGGTCAAGAACGAACTTGCTGGCAATTCGGGGGAACCGAATATCGAGGTCACTCGTTACTACATTGAGCAATGTGGGCGTTGCTATGCCGCTGGCGTCGAACAGCACTGCAACTTTCCCGCTATTCTGCTCTGCCAGTTAGGTGAGACTCACACAGGGTCTCAGTCTCCAGCCACAACTGACATTGTCACAGGGCCATACCTTGTCGTTTCATCCGCAGTTTTCACGGATGTCCCTATTGTTGAACAACTTGGATGTATCCCCTTGCACGCCCACTCGACCAACATGTCACAGATCGAGGCTGGAGCGCGCGCTATCGGGGCATTGCGTGCGGCGTCTAAAGATCTTTTCAACAGTTACCCCTCGCTTGTAACTGAAGTGCAGGGTGACTTCCCTTTCCCTCGGTCTTTTGACCTAGCGGGCCTATCAAAACGCTTCAGGTACACCAGCGCTTTTGATGGGAAGCGAGTGTATCGCGCGGCCATAGTCGATTCCGGGGCTCCAGTAATTGTCAAGTACACTCTCAAGTACTCCATGGCAGCCCACAAATTTGCCAACGATGCTGGATTTGCACCCAAACTTCTTGATTGCAAGCGCATTCACGAATGGTGGATGGTGGTGATGGAGGACGTTTCAACGGATTATGTCACCATCGAGCAAGCGAAGGCAGACGGCCATGACCTCCACGGCATACAAGATAGTGTGAACACGGCTTTACACGCCCTGCACCATGCCAATTATGTCCACGGAGATATAAGAGACGTCAATGTTCTTGTGCGGCGAGACTCGAACCGCGTTACAGCTCCAGTCATGCTCGTTGATTGGGATTGGGCAGGCATTTGTGGCGAGGCAGTCTATCCTGTGACTCTGAACCCAGCAGTACTCCGGCCCAGTGGGGCTACGGCAGGAGCCGTCATTCAGGCCAGTGACGACCTGGCCATGGTTAGCTTGCTACTCAGCCTTGAGTAAATGATGTAGATTACCGAACTTGATGTTTGAATACAATCTCCGTAATATTGCGACGAAGGGAGCCTCGTCGGTAGTAATGCCAACCTCCCTCAAGCCATACATCTTGCTGATGGTATGAAATTCTATGCACATTTAGCACTTGGGATTGTGTCGAAAGCTGCTCAGATGACAAAACTGTGTGCCAGATGCGACCATACTTTTTGTCACCCCAAGTATACTGGATCTGAGACACACGTGTTTGACGTCTGGATCTGACACATCTGCTCAGTCTGCACATTATATTATTATAGGTATTCATCAAAATCAGAAACTTGGCTCCAGCGCACCGAAGCCGCGGTAAGCAATTCTTAATACATTCCGCTTCATGGATCTTCAAGCCCTCTTGAAGGATTTGGGATCCTCAAGCCGACGGGAGTAAATGTAAGTTGAGCTCTCCGTTGTGTATCAGTTTCAAGCATCCGCATTGAATCTGTTACATTAGCTCTTTTCAATCCAGTGAAAACTCGTTCTAAATGCAATCCCAGCCAGAGTCTTGACGCGTGAAATGAACAGCTACAGACACACCAGTGAAGGCGTTCGAGGATGTCAAACGCTTCGTTGACGCAGAGCTCCCTCGGTTATTCCCCAGCGAGCGGTTATTGCTACAGTGGTTGCCGTGACTTGGCCGCAGATTTACGGCCACATACTCAACGAAATGGGGCAGAATAAAATCTAGGCATACATTAGGGATATCTGCCTACCTTGTACGTGTGACATCTCATACGAACTTGATCTTTCGTATGGGGGCCCGGACCCGTTTTCTTGGCCGGAAACGGACGGGACGGACGGGTTGAAGCCCTACTCCCACCATCCTCCTTTCCTTCTCGCCTCCCTGTTTACCCCAAATTCTTGCCGATATCGTCCAACATAACGCGTCGGAGTGCTCAACAACTGACTATACAAACACTGTCAAAACTCTTGCTCTAATCAGGTCTCCGGTCTGGCAACAATTCTGCAATTCTTTGTGCCGTCAAGCTCAACCTCTAAAGAAATTTATTCCAATGACAAAGTATCAAGAAAGTCCTCGAGGTCCATTGCACTCTAATTTCGGAACTAGGGTCTGTGCCGCCTTCAGCCCACTACCTCAACGCGTACATATCAAGCCCGAAATCAAGATAATCTACCAGGAGTGTCCCAGCTGTGATCAACCTGGTGCACAGGTGAGCACGAAACATATAATAGTCGCTAGCTCGGCGGACAGCTGGCTACCAGCTGACTCTGCAGCGCAGAGCTAGTTTTCCTAATTAGGTAGCCCCCATCTGCGGGTACTGTACAATTACGTTCAAATCGACATGGGGGGTGACGCGTGACGCGCCTGGACTAATTCGACATTCCGACAGAGGTCCTGGCGTGGCGTGACAGGGCGCAAATTTTCGACAGCCCCCCATTCTCGTGAGGAGGAGCCTAAAAACATTAATTTAGTGAACAAGTCTAGATTTTTTTCCGCGAGGATTATGAATGCGGTGGAGACAGTCTATACTTACCTTGACTCTGAGCAAAAAAAAAAAAGAAAACCGCTTGAAAATCACTCCATTTCGAAAATTTAGAAGAAATTGAACATGAGAAGTCGAGGAAACACACCAGAGGGCCCGTACAACTAGGAAAGTGATTTTTTGAGCAAAATCTCATTTTGGAGGAATTTTGCGAACCGAGCAGCTCATTCGACAATGGCCCGTGTGAGGCGTGACACAGGGCAAAAATTCGGTTCGACAGAGGTGAGTGTGACGCGTGATTAACGATTTGAACGTAATTGTACAGTACTTTTGATGAGTCCAAACGTCGTGGGTCCCCGCCCGTCTCCTCTCTCTAGCATATCACCTCTGTGGTCGTCGTCGTCGCTCGCGCGGCGCTCCGCGCCGCGCTCGCTCCTCCTCCTCCCAGGTTTGAGTACATAGCAACGATTACAAGAGGGATGAGGATGTGAACCATATCGGAGACAGAAAGCAGCGAGCAACCCAAGATGGCATTGAGCAGGGTGAATTTGCCACTCTAAACAGTCAGAGTACGATGAGGCTCCAAACATAGACACGGACCCCTGTAAGGCTTCAGTTCCCCAAATGGCAAAAAACAAAGGAGGGATGGATTACCTGTTCTTCCCACCACAGCATTGTTAGTCGGGTGCGCCGGGCAATAGACGAAATGTCTGTGCCTTGTCAGTTTCTGCAGCATGTACTTGCTTGTGGAGCTGGCGGCAGTTTAATACCGTGCGTTAATGTGCCAGCCTAACGTTGAATCCCTCTGCACCAGCTTCGGTGGTCCAATTGAACACCGGGATACGGTCAGAGAAAAATTATCTTGTCTATCTTGGAGCTGGATTAGCCACCAGACCAACAGAAAACAAGAAATGGGAGTTGACGATAATGCACTCTGTGTAATTCATGGTTGATAGCTAATGGAATGCTTGTTTCATTTATGCTAGGATACACAGAACAAGATCAAGGTGTCCGACAACTGTGTCCTTGTCCAGGATATCGGTGGATTGACAAAGGTGCATGAGAAGGACCCACCAGCAAGGCTCGGATTGAGCATCCATGCTTTTCAAGCAAAATTTGAAGGATGTCGTGAAGCCGCTTGCCACGGATCAATTCAGCGCGAGCAGCATTGAGTTCGAGGGCTACATTGAATTTCCTCGAGGCGGCGGGCGAGGTAATGATCGTCTCCGCAGGAGAGCTGAGATGCAGATCGAATGATGATTAGTAAGTAGGACGAACGCGAACCGAGTAAGTATGAACATACCTGAAAGTGGGTTCCGAGAGATGGTGTGTGCTTCACTACGACATCCCGCAAACCATGATATAACTGCGACGTCTGGGGACGGCCCAACGTGTTGCTGAGATATTCCTTTTTGAAGGTAACCGCACTGTTGAGACGGAATCTGGCGGTAACTACTATCCTAACCCGTGATGTGTCCTCGAAATTGATGCAGGCTCATATTGTTCCGAATTCTTCAATTTTTTTGCTCGGCATTGAAGGGTATGTATAGTCACATGTGATACATACTCTTGAATATTCAGGGGATTTATGGGTGAGTGCGGCGGGGAGGAGGAACCTTCCGAGTTGGGGACAGGAAGTGAACTCGTTTTTGGCAGGCGTTTGGCAGGGTTACGAAATGTCACAAAAACATCCTTTTCATTTGTTCAGACCGCTACAAGCAACGGATGGCTCCAAAAATCGATATATGGGCTCAAGATATAAGAGGAATTGTCATTGTTTTTTTTCTGAGTACCGGAGAGGGAAAACGGGGTGAGGATCAGCAAATAGTTCACTTCACGGGTCAAGGACACATCACGGGTTAGGATAGTAGTCGCCGCAAATACGATGTCATCAAAAGGATCAACAGCGGGTCACATACCTTGTGTTCCAGACGCATGAGGGTGAGGGAAAGCGAGCTCGTGCTCGGTAGGTTCGGGTTTGATACGCGGCGGGAAGTCGTAGTCCGAGCATTCTTCTTTGATCCTACCGCGGGTCTTGCGACGTTTCTTAGCAGCGAGGATGTCATCACTGTCGTTGTCCGAATTGGAAGGGATATCGAGCTGGGGTGTGATCAGAAGAGCAGAGTATTCGGGGCATAGCAAACACACCGTCAGCTCAATCGGTACATACATCGTCAAGTCCGCCGTGAAGTTGGAAATCGCAGATTGTTTTAAAATACTGGCCCTCGTTCTTGGCAAATTCTCATACCCATTGGGCACAATAGTAGTAGTACATATTGAGTTTGGTATCCTATACTTGAAAAGAGGGCCAGGCCATCAGTCGCGTGACTTTTGACAGAAAATCACGGGGTCAATGTCGAGATGTTGAGATCGCACTAGACGTCGCGAGCGGAGCGAGCGCAGCGGGGTTTGGGGCGGCCAGCCCCAACAAGCTGTGTGACCGAACGGAGGTAGGTCGGCGAGCGCAGCGAGTCGGCCGTGCCGGAGGCAGGGAGCTAAAGCTTGTGATAAAAGTGCGACAGTTACACGGTGTCACGCAAGTGTCACGAACCACATTGCCCACTCAACGTTAAAAGTATTACGTACGTACACTGGCAGATCAGCGCCACTGGCGCCTCCATTGAGGTTGTAGTTGTGGCGAGCTTTGTGCTGAGGCCTATGCAGTTGTGAGACGTTTTTGGGACGTTTATAACAGAGGTGTTGAGCATAACTTAGTAGAAAACAGACAGTGCGCACTTTGCAGAAACCTTTCGGCCGAAAACAAAGCGTGGACTTGTTGGCAACCGTAACCGTACAACAGTGAGTTATACAGGGAGAACGAGCAAGAAACGACCAAGTCCTAAATCACCTTTGGCAGCATCAGCCAAAACCGTGACCAAATTGAAATGTTCCAGTCGTTACCCAGCACAGTGAAGTTATGACAGGGTTCCCTTTGGGATAAAAGTCTGGTCACGAGACTAGCAAGTGCAGTTCAGAAGCAATAAACCAAATTTATACTTAATAAATCGACCCCGAAAGTGAAGCTGGGTCGGAGACTGCCCACCCCTCAACACCTGTGATAAAATCCGCCTCGCCTAGATTTTACTGAATGTCTTACGCATTGCCTGCTGGACACCTATAATTATTCTACTCTATGTTCTGGTGCTGCGCGTCCGACATCATTATTGAACCTCATAAAAATGCATGGGTATGTACGCACACATCCATGCCGTCGGCTGCCCTGCTCAAACTGGTGACACCTTGCCATTTTTCGACCAATCCCCGGGCACGGTCGTGGAAGTGGAACTCGTCGTCTCGAGGGATGCGCGAGGACTCGAGAAGGAGGATGTGGCGCATAACTTTGCCAATTTTGGAGAACTGTAGTGCAGTATGCGGGAGTTAGATCGAACAATGAAGACAAAGGGCAGTATGTAGCTTACGGTGAGGTATGCCATGGTGATACCCTCGTAATCTTCGATGGTCTTGAACAACACGTCAATTTTGGCCATCTCCTGCATGGGGAGGCCGCCATAAGTGAAAGCGCCAACGCCAAAGGACAACTTACATCAGCCTTAAGCAAAATGTTATTCTTGCTGAGGAACGTCTTCTGCAGTTGATGCCTCCAGTTCCGGACCTTCAGCGCCTCGGGGTTGGATTCAAGTTCCGCTGTCACCACGTTAATGTTATCCGCTTCCATCTCTGCGTTGGCACGTGTTTATTCTCCCTCTGTACCGTCGGCTTGCTCTCCTTCTGACTCTCCTTCTCTTCACCCGTTTTACCATTCTTCAGCTGAGGCAATTCCCTTCCCCCCTCCTCTGCATCACGGGTTGGTGTCTCGCCCATGGATATAAAAGGTAGGGCTCAACCACGTACCGTCAATCAACTCATCCTCCATTTTAGCCTTGTTTTGCCCCTCGCAATTATCCTGCGCTGCGGGACTGACGGCGTGCTCAGGCTCCCATGTTGTTGGATCTAGCGCCTATCGTATAGTATTTGTAGTGAGCAATGAGCATAACGCGACACCAAGTAAGGTTCATACTATCTTATACCCGTCCTTCTTAGCATTGTTGACAAAGTTGTGAATCATTGTCGGAGTGAGACGCTCCAGCTCTTTTGGTGGGAGCCAGGAGCTGGACAGAAGCGGGGGGAAGATGACATTAACTGCGAACGAGGAAGCATGCTACAAATACATACTAGTCGCCTGCAGGCATGAAGCGGACGCAGTAGCTGTCGAGCCAAGGCTGTCAAACAAGTCATCGGGCAACGGCAAATAAAGAGGCTCACACATTGCTCTTCCTCCCTGAGGGACGCTTGTTTGCGACATCGTTGGGGACGTTGTCGGGGTCGACCACCTAGCCCGGAAAGGCAAAGAGTAAACGAAGAGTAAGGAAAACGGGTCGAGAGCGTCCCAGAGCCATCAAGCCCTGGGCTGGGAAGAAAAATTACCATTGCAGGCCACGCCGGGTACCCTCGAACCTTTGCAAGGACAACGTCACGGACGCCGAAAAGCTCTAGCTCAGTCTTTTTCGCGCTCATTCTTTGTCCGTGGGTAGTTATTTGACTTGAGTGTTCACTGTACTGTAGGCGTATGAAAGTGGTCCCAGGCCGACAACGGTATCCTAGTGGACCTTCAATTTGACTATGTAAGCAAGCCTAACAAATGATAGGCAGTAAATAGCACACCAGGCAGGTTCATGTTCGAACTGGGATTCCCGCTGATCTTCAGCAGAAAAAGATGCCCTTCGATTATGGACGGCTGGCAAACCCATGTTGGCGGGGAGGAAGTCATCGCTCATTCTGACGGCAGCGGGAAGGAAGAGACAGCTACTGATTGGGTGTGAGGCTGGGCATGATGGGCAGGGATGGATTACCCGTGCCCCTAATGGGTTTTCACTAGGAAGCTTGTCGCAAGGAGGACTAGTCTACGCGGCAATTGCCACCGACCGCCAACCTCTCGTCCGTTACTTACAATGAGTGGTCTGCTCAGCGGAAACTGCATCCCACTGCCCGACAGTGTTGGAATTAAGGGTTAACCCTTAAGTTAAGTTAAGCCTTAATTTGCCCTTAAGTTCAGGCCTTAGCTTCAATTGTCGACGGACTTAAGCCTTAATAAAGGGTTAATGATCGATTATGTAACCTTCTTTTCCCCATTATCTCACCAGTTGAACCAACTTGAAGTTGACAATAGCTGAGAAGGCTCCAAAGAGCCTTTTGGTTTGCAGGAAAACATCTGAAAAAGCATCTGAAAAAGCATTGTAAATATACGAAACAGTCTCAATTTATTTGATGTTCCTTGGATGAGATTCTAGCGACGATTTATTTCAACTTTAGTGGGTGAATGAAGGTCCCTGGGAAGTTTCAAGGGATCTGAGGGGGAAAGACTTGCATTTTGTTCACCTGGAGGTGGTCCTGGCTCCCGCAGAAACAAATTTGAACAGCCCTTAACTTGACCCTTAAGTTTTAACTTGCCCTTAATATTAAGCCCTAGTTAAGCTTAAGGCCTGAGCTTCAAATTTTACCTAGTCTCTCCTAGACAGACGCTCTATGTACTTGAGCTCGGTGCCCTCGCTACATAGAGTCTGTTGTTTACCGCGCCCCTCGGACCGTGTAAGAAGCTTATTAGGTAATCTTATATAAGCCGGGAATCACCGAAGTGGAGTCGTCTTCAGAGTTGAAAGATTCGGCGCTCACGAACGAAGATTGGGCAGCGCTCCGTTCGTGGCTTAAGAGACAACGGAAATGTCAACTACCAGCAAACCCATGCTTTCGCAAACTCATTTAGTCTTCCGAAGCCTTCAAAAGACCATCAAAGATATACTTTCAGACCTCCCAATCACAACTGACTATAAACTGAAGCAAGGTCCGACAACGCGGTGGATCTACTTACATGAACTCGGCCGACGTTTGATTCTTCCCTCTTCTTACATTGGAGGTCCTCGACACATGCAACAGCGGTACCAAGATGCTATGGCAATCGCTCGATACTTCCGCAAGGTAAGAATGCTGAATTGTTGTGCTTCTTTTCTTTGCTGAGCATGTACCCGAAGGTTGATCTTTTTATTACTGTTACAGCCAAACCTCAATGGAGCGAAGTCACTCGCGCCCTTCTTCATGGCCAATCATCTTACGATCGACCTGACTTGGTAGCGCGTGTCTTCGAGCTCAAGAAAAAAGCGATCATCAAGGAGATCTACAAATATGGTATCTTTGGGGAGTGCGCGGCCTTCGTATACACCATTGAGTTCCAAAAGCGCGGTCTTCCCCACATGCACCTTCTGGTGTTTCTTCGCCATCCTCATAAGCTCCTTAACCCCAACGACATCGACTCCGCAATCTGGGCGCGGTGGCCCGACCCCGAAACTTAGCCGCTCCTGTTTGAAACTGTGCAGAGATGTATGGTTCATGGCCCGTGTGGGGCTCTGAATCCCCGAGCTCCCTGCATGGAAAATGGCCGCTGTACAAAGTTCTTCCCCAAACCGTTCCAGGCACACACGTCAATGGACACCGATGGATACCCCCTCTACCAGCGTCCCGAAGATGGTCGTGAATACCCTGTGAGACGACACAACGTTGATAACTCCTGGATCGTTCCCTACTCCCCATACCTCTCCGCCAAGTTTGACTGCCATATCAATGTGGAGTGCGCCGTGACGGTCAAGTCCATCAAATATCCGTTCAAGTACATTCACAAGGGAGGCGATCGCGCAACTCTGGAAGTCGATCGAGACGAAATCAAGATCTATATTGACGGTCAATACATAGGACCTCCAGAGGCGTCTTGGCGCATTTTCCATTTTGACCCACACACTCAGATTCCCAATGTTGTCCGCCTTCCTGTCCATCTCAAAGGGCAGCACATGGTGACGTTTGACCCTGGCGAAGATCCCGAGGAGGTCCTCGAGGGGGGCAAACTGCCATCAGCAAACTCGACGCATTCTTTGCCGCCAACCGGGATGGCGGCCGGTTAGGTGTTGAGGCTCAGAAGTACACTTATCAGGAGTTCCCGCAGTACTGTACTCCCAGGAGCTTGCGCCTCTCGAGTATCCCTTCTTCGGAGACGTTGTCTCGCTATGTCTTTTATCTAACTTGCTTTCTTTTTTCTTTGCCCTGATATGTTCCCTTAGATAATCCCTCTTGGCTCCCCGGACAGTCTCAACATCCGCACCCACGCTACCATTGACGTCTGCGGTGTTCCCAGCAACATCGACAAACCAAATTCGACTTTTGATATCAAAGCCAAGCAGTACCTTTCTGCCACAAAAACTCCAGACAACGTCTTCCCGGTTCACTGTGTATTCCCTGCGACACCGAGGTGGGAAAAGTTCAAACCCATTTCGGGGAAGGGAAAGAGTGTTTCGGTGGAAGGCTTCCTCACCGGGCTTGAGCTGAACGACGATCGCTCAGTAAAGCATTTTATTGTTGACATCGAGAAGGTGACACTTCTCGGCAATGCCTCTTCGACGGCGCCGAAGGTTGAGGAGAGTTCGACCAGAATTGGTATGTTCCCAGCCTTTCCTCTTCTTGCAAGCCACTAAATGCTTCGCCAGTAAACACCGGTACTCCCGCGCGCCTCAAATTTACTGGCTTCTTTGGAGATCAGGCTTCCGGTAGCACCAACACCTCTGAGCCGAATCCAAAGAAGCGAAAGCTTGACCAACACACGAATGAGCCTCAAGACAAGGGTGAAGGAACATCCACTGGTCGTCGCAGTGGCGGCGCCGCGAATAAACACTAAATAATCAAATTCCATGTATTTGTATAATTAATCCAACTCTCTAATTTCTCTTCCTCGATTGTCAGTCACGCCAGATCACACCGTAGCGTAGCACGGGTAACTGCTAGTCTATATCACAATTGAGGACCCCCGGTCCCTGCCAGACAAACCAGCCAACATAATTTGTCTTCCCTTCATTCGTATTGGCCAAAGGCCCCACAATGCCGTCAACCGCCCCACTATGTCGTCAGGATCTGTTGAGATGTTGAGTTCTTGCCCACCGCTCCACCAGACTCCACCCATGAGCTCCTTGCATTCTAACTACTGTACCACCATGCCCTCCTCAGGTCGAAAGATTTTTCTTTTTTCCATTGATGCACAGTTTTGATTTTTTTTTTCCGTCGTACTTCTGTCTAGTCTGGACGGAATTAGCGCAAGCTCCCCCTCATCAAAGCCGGGCACCGGCATTATAAGAATGGAATTGATGGACTCGGAACCGTGTGAACTGAAGTTGATGGTATTCCTGCCTTTGTGGTTTTAGTGAGTGTATACACTCGGAGGAATGCACGTGGGAGTCATCACTGTGACTCATCGCGTCTTTCCTCGACCACCACCACCGGGCGCGTTCCTTCGCCCGTGCTCTCATTTTTTAGTTCTTTTCTCTTCCCCAATGGCCAACGACGACCCCTCGCCCTTCAGTGAGGCTCAGCTGGCCGCACTTACGGCCATTGTGACCCGGGCCATTGCCGACAACTCCGCCAACCCTTCGGGCGGCTCCGCCGCGTCATCCTCGTCGAATGCAGCGAACGGCAGCGGAAATGTTACGGTCCCCACTACCAATGCCGCCGGTGAGCTTGACAATTTCGCTTCCGCCTCCTTTCGGTCCCCCACGATGTGGTACCGCCGCGTCAAGCTGGCGCACATCGACGCCATTGTGAATGGCACCTTCGAAGCCGACGACCTCCCCAAGCTCTCCTCCATCGCCGCCGCTGCCCCCGCTGCCCCCGTGCCCATCCTCTTCCACCCGACTTCTGGTGTTGCCGCCCCGGAACAACCAGAGGAACCCCTCGATGCGGGTCTTCCCCGTGCATGGGTCAAGGCATTCCCCTCCTTGCCCCCGCTCCTTGACGCCTGGTCGACTTACACCGGCATCCGCTCCCTCATTGACACCACCAATGGTGGTGTTGCTGCCGCCCTTTCCATCTACACCAGCCAGCTCATGGATTTCACCACACAGTACGAGTGGTCCGCAGTCTTGCGTTACCACTACGAATTTATTCGTGTGCGCATGGCGGAGAATTTTCTCCCCACGCGCTGGGTGACGCCCGATCAGGGCCTCGTCTCCACCAGGTTGGTTTGCTACCCACTGCCCCCGCCCTGCTCCTCCAAGCGCAAACGCGACCTCGCTGAGCGCCTTTCCGAGCCCAGCGCCCCTGCATCCCGTCCGAAGGTTGATGAGACTTGCTACAAGTTTCAGGATCCCGCTGGTTGTCGCATGGGCGACAAGTGCTCTCGCCGCCACGTCTGCATTGCGTGTCAGGGCGCCCACCCCGCACATGCTTGCCCTCAGAAGCGGAAGTAGGATGTTTGGGGCACGCCGACCGAGTCCGGCCGCTGCCCCACTCCGACCAACCCTTCGGTTCTTCTTCGTCCACTGGCTCCTTGCACCCCACCCTCTCTATCACCCCTTCTGCATACTGCTCATCTCTCTGCCCATCTAATGCCTCCTCCCCCTTCCCGTCCTAATACACACATCACATTCCCAGTTGCCCCTACCTCCGGTCCGCATGTTACTAGCTCCCTTAATCCCGCTATGCTATCTTTCTTACTTCAGGATTATCCTGATCCCTCCTTCGTACAACACCTATATAATATCTGTACCTATGGTGCGTCAATTGGATACACCGGCCCCCGAGTGGGCCGTGCCTTCTCACGGAATCTGCCTGCCACACCGTCCGAGCACGCTGTAACCGCTGCAGATATTCTGGCAAACTTTTCTCTGGGTGAGCTTCGCCGTGTCGACTCCCTCCCCATTCATGAGCAGCGCCGGGTCGTTTACTCACCTGTGGGCACTGTCCCCAAAGCAGACGGCGGGTGGCGCACTGTCCACCACCTCTCTTATCCTCGAGGCTCGTCTATCAACGATAGCATCTCCTCTGACGCAGTAACACTCTCCTACACCTCGCTTGACACCTTCTTTGACCGCCTCCGCCGACTTGGTCCTGGCGCTCTCCTCTGGAAGATCGACCTGCGGCGTGCATTTCGCCACATCGTAGTATGCCCAGACGACTCTCTGCTGTATGGCTTCTACTTCGACGGTGTCGGTTACATTGACGTTCGCCTACCATTTGGATCGCGCTCATCACCCTTCACTTTCAACTTGTTTGCGGAGGCCCTGCACTGGATCTCGGAGCGTATGGGTGCACCCCTTGATCACTTCCTCGACGACTTCTTTGGTGCTCGCGCAGCAGGCGAGTATGACCTTGCAGAGCACGACCGTGCAATCTTCCGCGCAATCTGTGACGCGACTGGTTTCTCTGCCCATCCAGTTGGGAAGGCAGGGAAGGACATTCCTCCATCTACCCGCGGTGTGATCCTGGGGATTGAGATCGACACTGTTGCCTTCACAGTGGCTCTCCCTGCCGAGAAGCTGCAGCGCACCATGGCTACTCTCAAGTCCCTTCTATCCGGGGTGTCGGCTACCCTCTTGGACCTCCAGTCCATTGCAGGCCTTCTGCAGTTTGCAACAAAGGTCCTGCCTGCGGGGCGCGCTTTCATCCGTCGTGTGTACGATGCGCTGTCCCTTTTCCCATCCTTTGGCCGGCGTCGCATCCCGAGAGGTGCACGCCGTGATTTGGAATGGTGGGCTCGTCTTCTTCCGACTTGGAACGGTATCCAGTCCCTACATCCTCACCGCCCGGGCGTGGTTATCTTTACTGACGCCAGTGGGTCTTCCTCGAAAGGAATTGGCGGTCATCTTGGGCCCCGGGAGGCACCTATCGATTTTTTTGCGATGCGAGTACCCAGGCGGCACCGGGGAAAGTCTATCCTTTTCAAGGAGCTGTGGGCCGTGCTCCACGCTCTTCGTATTTGGGCATCTCCAGCCTGGGCCGGGTCCCGGGTCTTACTTCGGGTTGACAACACCGGCGGCGTAGCTGGTTTGAATGGAGGTTCTATTCGGGAGGTGCCTGCACAGGCCCTTTTGAGGGAGATCTTCCTTCTTGCGCTATCTTTCGGCTTTTCCATCTCCTGCGTGTGGGTTTCCTCTGAACAGAACTACCTTGCTGACGCACTCTCTCGTTTTGACATGCCACGTCTTCGCCCATTGTTACCTCAATTCTTCGCCTCACAGCACACTCCCTTCCCCCACCTCCCGCCGGATGGCCTGAACGGGTCGATCAACCACCGCTCGTCGCCTACTTCCTCTGGCACGGCCTCGCTGCCTCCACCCGCGGCGTCAACCAGACGGCTTGCAACTCCTTCGAGTCCTTCTGCATGCGGAAATACGGTGCTGCCGGTGCCTCTCCATACCCAGCCTCAGAAGCACACCTTCTCGAATGGGCGGCATCCCTCCCCCCGGGCTGCAGCGCGAAAACAATCAAGCGCTACATTGGTGCCCTCAAGTCCTTCCACACTGACCTCGGATACGAATCCCGCCCCTTTGAATCACGCGTTCTGGAGCGTGTGATTCGTGGCATACGCCGGGTGTACGGGGATGCAGAACGTAAGGAGCGACTTCCTATTACGCAGCCCGTCCTCGCCCAGATTATCGCCTCCCTCTCCAACCCTATCTCCCTTCCGCGGGGTGTTTCTCGTGAGCTAGCCGAGACTCTCCGAGTTGCCTACGCCCTGGCCTTCGCAGGCTTTCTTCGCTGCGGCGAGATCACCTACGACTCTTTCGATGGTGCTTTCAACCTCAAGCGCCGTGACATCATCATTCAGAACGACGAGTATCTTACCGTTGACCTCCCGGCCTCCAAAACCGACCCCTTCCGCGCTGGGGTGCGCATCACTATTGCAAAAACTGGCTTGCCCACCTGTGCCTACACCCTCCTCCGCGCCCACCTTAATAAGCCGGGCAAGCCCGACGACCCGCTGTTTGTGGGCCGGCGTACTCGCGATGGTACAGGCTATGGAGCTTTCTCGCGGAAGCTTTTCATCGACTGTTTGAAGTCCTGTCTCACTCATGTCGGGATTTCATCGTCAGGATATTCGGGCCATAGCTTCCGCCGTGGCGCTGCCACTTGGGCTCGACTCATCGGTCTCTCCGACCTTGACATTCAGCGCCTGGGCCGTTGGACTTCTGACTGCTTCAAACTATACATTGACACGCCACCTGATGTCATTGTGGCGTTGAGCAAACGCCTTCTCTCTGACCCCCCACTTATTCAACCAACCTCCATGGTTGTTGCCCCGGGATTGGTTTGGCGCGGCGACGATGCTCTCTAGCCGCACCCTTCTTCTTGCTCTCTTGGCCTCAGCTCACCCTCCTCGCTGTCCCGGCAACCCCTCCTCCCTCGGGCTGCCTTGTCTTCCTGGGTTCCGGCCGGAGAGCGCTCGCTGCGAGGGTCACATCACCCCTCACCGCAATCATAAATATACCACCTGTTTTCCTCCCTCCCTCAGCACGAGCTCGCAGCATTCCTAGTGAGTGTATACACTCGGAGGAATGCACGTGGGAGTCATCACTGTGACTCATCGCGTCTTTTTCCTGACCACCACCACCGGGCGCGTTCCTTCGCCCGTGCTCTCATTTTTTAGTTCTCCCACCCACCTCCCATATACATTGCATGTACATCGTATTTAGTTTTGTAGTCTGTTTTGTGCAGCTTCGCGCCGACTTTGGGTTCCGGCCCGAGAGCGCTTGCTGCGAGGGTCACATCACCCCCTCACCGCAATCATAAATATACCACCTGTTTTCCTCCCTCCCTCAGCACGAGCTCGCAGCATTCCCTTCGAAAGTCGGGAGTGATTTCCTATTGATGCGAGCCCTTTGGCTGAGAGTATTTATTTATTGCACTTTCCCCTGATTACGCCGCTGCGGCTGTACAGCTGTTTAACATCACGTATTGATGGCGTACCCGTGGGAGAGTAGGCACATTGCACAGCCATCCACTTTTCGGGAACCTCAGACAAAAGGGGGGAGCAAGCTCCCCCAATTATAGCTGGTAGAGCGAAGTCGCGTAGCGTAAACGGAAACATGGAAATAGGAATTATTGATGGAGGTTCTGCAGTCAGAACTGTGATGTAGGCCTTGGAAATGTGACACGGAAGGAATGCATGCATAGGCCATCCGCCAGCAAGCGGCGTCACCGGTCGAAAAGAAATCTGCGGAGAACGAAGACTGAAATTGAAAACTGGAAGTTGGCCGTATCGGAAGTTGAATTCGCTGCATGAGACTGAATACCAGTTTGGGAATGACCCATATTAAGCAAGAGATTCGAAGATCCATTCGAAGGGGAACTAGACCGGCACCAGATGGAATTTCGGTGACAATCAACGTCGGAAAGCGAGTGAAATCGACGAGAATATAGCATCGTAATTAATCGTAGAATCCGCATAGACAGAATCAAACTCATAGGTCCGACGTCATGTGGGGAAAAGAAAGTACACACCTTCCAGCTTGCTGAGATGACCGAGATGAAATTCAGCTAAATCAGATGAATAGACCCCCATCTTCTACTCCGGTTTGGTATTCCAGCATAAGTTAAAGCCAGAAGATTTGAACCATCGCGCAGTGTGTTGCAGCCATAAATATAGACAAAGCCGGTATTGATTGCGCAGTACATGGGTCCAGCGTGATGAATCAGAATTCCGCGAAAGCCATCAGAAGGTAAATTGTGCTATTCGTCAGTCCCAAGGTTCCGTTGAACCTGACGTGGTAGAGCCACTGTCCGAATGTACTCCAGATGGGTAGATCGAACTATCGGAAGATACGGCACTTAAAATTCACTCGCCAGCTCATGAAGATGGGCAGATACAGCACCAAACAACGATCAACCCAGAATTGACTGCAGCGTATTGAGCAGTGGCAGGCGGTTATGGAGTCATGCCAAGAGATTGCCCAGAGACGCATAAACCGCAGATAGTCAATGCTAATCTCGAGTGGTCCAAAAGAAAGGACAAGGAATCAACAAGGAATGGGTAAAAATCGGAATGACGGCAGATCAAAAACACCGTAGGTAAGGGGAATCCCACGCTCTCTATCTTACACGAACTTTAACGTAGGTTTTGTATGCCGGTGTCCCGGCCTACAGGTGGGTGAGCTTGCGCGAACCCATGAATTCAACATATTACACAGATGAGGCAGAGAAGTACGAGAAAGTACATGCACAGTAGTATAGCTTTCAGTTATATTCAGTACATTACAATCCCAAGAAGAAGAAGAAGAAGACGGCGAAATCAATTTAGTTACCATATATGGAAATTCCCATCAAAGCTGCCCTACTACGAGATACGGGGGTTTGATCGGCAACGATTCCCTTATAGAGAATGACAGCGTGACACGAGTCTCATCAGTTGGTCCATTGAACATCCCGAACCTGCGAAAGCTTCACCATTGTCTCCCGCCCAGTTCCCGCCCCCTTCCTCTTATCCCGCCCCATTCCCGCCTCTCCATAATGCAATCAAAACTAGACTTAATATTGATTATGCATCGTTTATCAACTCATCTTGATCCGAAATACATGTGTTCGACGAACATCACATGATATTGCCTTTTTCGGCGGACTTCAGTCAAACCCCTCCGTTCCATACCTTGTAGTGTGAATTGAGCAAAATCCCTCGACCAAATCCTGCATTTTGTTCCTATCTTTATTTCTCTCAGTTGTGTCCAGATGATCTACGAGGTATTGAACGACTAGTTCCCGATTCAATGAGGCTGATGCCAAAGGTGACTTGAGAGTGACTCCGATTGTGACACAGGGTCACGGAAACTTATTTGTGAAACTCAGCCTCGGAAAGGCCAGCTACATATAGCCTTGGACTTTCGTTGGGTACTAAATAGCATGTATAAAATAAATTTGGTCGAGGGATTTTGCTCAATTCACACTACAAGGTATGGAACGGAGGGGTTTGACTGAAGTCCGCCGAAAAAGGCAATATCATGTGATGTTCGTCGAGGGTGGATGGCGTCGAAAAATCGGTCATTCCGAGGCTTTTCTGGGTGCCGAAAGCGCGTTTTCCCGGCCGAGGTATTTCCCCTTGGGGAAGGGTAGGGAAGGGTAAAACAATGACCCACCGTGGGAACCTGGACCGGTTTACCATCACCCTCTGAATGGAGAAGTTCCCTACTTAACAACGTTCGTCTACACGTGACCTCACTGCACGTGCAGCGATTTTTTTTTCTTTTCTTTTTTTTTTTTTGGTTTCAATGTTTGCATCTGCATTTAAGTATATACCGCAACAAGTACACCAACTACTAAGACGCGGTGCGATAGATAATTAAGGGTCTGCTCCGGGAATCAGGCGGGTGTTTAAGGCTCCAACCTTTTAGTTTTCGTTTGCGCCCAAGGGCAAAACAAACGGAAACGGTTCCAAACGTTTAGAAAAACCTTTTTAATGGGGAACCTTTTTTAAGGGGAATCAATGGTGAAGCTTGCTTCCCCATTCATCGGTATAGGGCTCCGGAATGCAGATGCTTACAAATCTCCAGGTGGTTTGTAAGCACTGTCCTGGAGTCAAATGGCGGCATACATAAGCCCGCCGATAATTGACTGATATTGCCCGCGTAGATCCGCTGGCGCCGGTGGCGCGTCCGCTGGTACTTTGCGTGGCGTGATGTTGGGATCCATAGGAGTTGCGAGCGGGTTGGCGTTGGTGAGTCCGTACTTCGCCAGCAAAGTCTCGATGTAGACGCGTTGAGAAAGAGTGATGGTGCCGGCACTCCGATCACGGTTGATCTCTATCCCAATGATCCGTTTAGGCTCTCCCAAATCCTTCGTCTCAAACAACTCTTCAATCTCCCTCTTCGTCCTCTCTGCTTCCTCTCTCGAAGTCGACATTATAAGCCAATCATCTACCCCAAACAGTTATCCAAGTCTTCTCGCCGTTCCGTTCTCGGTAATAGACACAATGGTCAACGGCTGTCTTGATGAGCTGGATGCTCGTGATTTGGCGGTCAAACTCGCGATTCCATTCGCGGCCTGCTTGTTTTAACCCATAGAGTATATCGTCTTCAGAAGCCTACAAACTCTTCCCGTTCCATCCTCGAAACCCGGTGGCTGCCGCATATAAATTTCCTCCTTCAATTCTCCGTTAAGGTATGCTCCCCGAATATCCATTTGAATCATCTCAAGATTTTCTAGGGCTGCGATCGCAATTGCGGCGCGCATGGATTCGAGACGAACGACTGGGGAAAACGTCTCGGTGAAGTCTATACCGGGAATCTGGGAGCATCCGAGGGCAACGAGTCGGGCTCTATTTCTTGACACTTGGCCCTTCTCATCCACCTTCTTTACAAATGTCCACTTGCTCCCAATAGCTTGGCGTCGCTCTGGTAATTCTACTAACTCGTATGTCCCCTTCTCTTTTAACATTTCTAATTCTTCTCTCATTGCTTTATTCCATTCTTCACTTTCAGCTGACTCGGTTGCTTCTTTAAATGTTCTTGGTGCACCGGTCGCTTCAACAATTCCCTCCGCTATATACGCGTGCTCCGCCCTCTCCTCCTCATGCTCGGGAATCCGCAAATTCTCCGAAGGTCCCGCAGCTGGTGGTTAAGCTTGCGGTAGTCATGGATGGCTGTAGGACGTGATGAACGACGGATTGGGGCTAGAGCTGAGTTTGTCGTTTCGTTTTGATGGTTTGGCGATGTAGAAGATGCCGTTGGAGGTGTGCTCGGGTGCTGCGGTCGTGTCTGCGCGTTTTGCTGCGACGCTGCCTGCGGATTCACCTGCGGCGCTGTCTGCGCGTTACGCTGCGATTGGTAGTGCGGCACCGACAACCCCGTTTGGAGAAACACAGCCCCTCGTTGCGGGAATCATTGCAGAGAGTTTGAAGGATCACGGGCAGCCGAACGATTAACAATTAGTGATACAGTCAATGTACTGCTAGACTCCGACATCGGCCGATAAACGGCCCGCAGTGAGGATAATGGAATATTGATTGATTGATTGTCAGAGCCGATACCAAATGATGATGAGGCTGTGCTGGAGCGTTGATGGGTGTCGTAAATCAGCATGTGCCGTGATGCGAACATGTCCCGATACTGATATCACTGATGGTCTGTGATACAGCCTGTAGTGTTGCCGGGAGCTGAACTCGAGTTGATTGCCCATCAGCTCGCTGTCAGCTCGAGTTGAGCGGAGCTGGCTCAGAGCTGATACCAGATATGGGAATCTAGTGTCCCAGGGTTCATCTTTCCACCCGAAGCGCAAAATTATAGGGGAGAATGGACCAAATTTTCATGTGGAAGGTTTTCTGAGCTCTCTTCAAGCTCAAACTGCCTTTTTTACGTCGAAAACGGCCAAGAAACGGCCAATACAGAAACTGGGGAGGGAGTGTGATGTCACTTAGTCACACCACCGGAAATGTCACGTCGTCCGCTTTGGGTGACGAGGGTGGAGTCGAGGCGAGCTGGCATCACCTCGAGGTGCCGCTTTTGGGACGGGGTCGAGTTGGAGTTGAACTCAGCTCGGAGCTAGCTCCAGCTTCCGGCAACACTACCTGCCTGATCCAGAGTGTGATGTAGTTCTGATTCCGCTGATGGAACGCTCTGGCAGTGTCTTTTCTGGTTCTATTCTCCGGCGGCCAATCCAGTGGACACGGACCAAGGACTCGGGCTCGATCTCGTTCGCCTCCATGAGCTCCCGGATGTCGTTCTCCCACGAGTCATTGTCTTCGTCGTAAACACCCGAGCCAACCTCAAAGTCAGTTGGGACTCGATGCATTACAACAGCATACGAGGGAGAGCGGAGTTTCAAGAGGCTTGAGAATGGTGGGATCCAGCTGTCGAGGCATTCCCGAAGGAAAGTTGGGAACTTCTCCATTCCGAGGGTGATGGCAAAACGGTCCAGGTTTCCACGGTGGGTCATTGTTTTACCCTTCCCCAAGGGGAAATCCCTCGGCCGGGAAAAACGCGTTTTCGGCACCCAGAAAAGCCTCGGAATGACGGCTTTTGTCGAGATCAACCACGTGCACGGCTTTTTTTTTTCCCCCATAAGTATCATATCATATCTACTCGAGTATGGCCAGCACTAGCACTCGACTGCACCATTCAGGGTTCAGAGAGATACAACATATATTGAAAGCAGCTTTGAGTTAGTTAACGAAATTAGGGCAGTTTGACCAGACTGTCTGTAACTGTATCTGTGGTTATCCCCGGAAATTCTTTTTCTAATTCCTGCAATTTTGCTGAACATGTTTTCTCAACGTGGTCGCAGACAGCTCGGAGAGCCGCCTTGAACGGCAAATTGCTAATCATGCGATCGATGTGGTATTTGACTCTGTTTAGCTGTTGCTGAAGAGTAATATTAGACGAGGAAAGATATCTCTGACTGATAGATATTACCTTGGTGAAGTGTTCTTTGGGACCAAGATTAAGATTACCAAGGGCCCTGTTTAGGTCTTGAATCTCGTCATCCTCGAAGCTTGGCTGCCCACTATCCGGTGTGGTAGAAAATGGTGATGCAGTGACTGAAATTGAAAAGCGATCGCAGGGATCGGAGTAGGAGATTCCGGCCATCAATACCTATTGACTGAAAAGTGGGATGGGCTCGACTGCTTTGAAGCTCTCGACTCTATATTTATACTAGTCTTGAAGATAAGGATCACTTGTGTTATAATATCAATCAATGAACGTAATGTGACTAGACACCGAATTCCACGAAGAAACCCAAGAGTGGGTGACGGATGCTATCCAGATGCGTTCCTCCAGGTCTTTATTGCACTACTGTATGGGCAGGCTTTGAACTCATGCATGCAATAGAGAGTTTGTGCGAGCGACCCAGGTCGCTTTTCGATCGCTCAGATCTCCGCAACAACAAATTCCAGGTGTGAGCTCTAAGCGACCTATAGGAGCATTGCCCTGGGGCACTCCTAGGCCGCTGGGACTTCACACCTGAGACTGCTCGTTGTCGAGATCTGAGCGGTCCCAAAGCGACCCGGGTCGCTTTGCACAAACCCGCTAATAACTGAGTACTAATTGGCTTATGTACCACCAGTAGGGGTGCTCAATTTTTACCTCGTCACGTCTCGTCCCGGAAATTATTCAATTCCATGATCACTGCGAGAAGTATTTGTCATGAAATTCAAGATCATCGTCAGATTCCTGACGTTTCGTCAGAATACACGTCATGAATTTCAAGACTGGTTTCATGATGCTCCAAAATTCTAAAAGTTACAAGGTGTGATACCGCACTCATATTCCAGCTATCTACAAAATACTGGAGCGCTCGGAAAAAAAGTTCACCGTTGCAACGGTTTTGACAGCTCCTGCCTAATTCGCCCTTTCGTCACTGCTCCTGGAACGTCTCTCTCGCCTACCATGCCCTACAATACCTTCCGCTACATCCCTCCCGCACACAAGCGGCTCATGATTACCATGGCCGCCAACGGGATGTCCAATATTAATCAAGAAATTGCATAGGCTGCAACACGAGGTCGCCCCGCCCTGACGCGCCAGCCGTCGATGCAATGTATCCGGCAGTGCCTACCTCATATGGTAATTGACGTCATCGCATCAATGGGAACTTTTTTTCGGAGCGCTCCAGTGTTTTGTCGATAGCTGTCAACTGTGGGACCACATTCCAGGATAATGCATATAATTCTCTTTCAAAAAGTGACATAAAAATCTTGAACCTGCATTCACGCCGAAACATCACGAAATACGGCCTCGAAAAACCAGCAAATTAGTTGCCAATATGCTCTATTATTGTGTCAGATCTCTGGATCGCGTACACTGATCCGAAGACCCCAACAAAATGATGGGGCCCCAATCAACTCCACATGCATCAAAAGTTCCAGAAATGGGCTGTTCTGTTTTTCGCATTTGTTTCTTTCTCTTCTTGCACGGAGGTTCTGCCATACAAGCGGCCGGCCAGTTCCCTGATTGCGTTGCGCGATTGACCCCCCGGAAAGACGTTGTGCTCGGTTGACACCTTGAAGAATTCTGTGAGGATAACCACCCGTACAGTGCTACATGTATGTCTTCCGTAAACTCGCAGTTCAGATTGTGGACCGCGCGAGTATAATACCCCCCCCGCCCCCCCCCTTTCGGTGGGAGTGTGAGAATACGTAGTTTGTTTCGGTGTGCTATGACATTGATGTACTCGCGTATCAATACACTCGTCGCTTCTTGTTCTCTGCGTCCATCTGTGTCTGAGTCGAGCCAGCATACTGGTCTCACCCCTTCCCTCTCCTCCTACTTATCACACTCTGCAATCCCAGATATCGTGTGATTCGCTGCCGCTCGCCGTATTGGTCGGCCCGCCGCATTGACCGCGGGAGGTGGTGATGATATTCGCCTGGGTGAAGTCGAGCGAGAGCTGGATGGAGAGGGGCTCGGCGAATGAGACGGAGTTGAACTTTTTAATACCGGTAAGCGTCTGGTTCTGATTCCTTCTCAGATTCCTCTGATGCAGACTCGTCACCGCTTTCTGAAGAGCTGTAGTTTCGATTTTTGCGCTGAACGTCGTGTGAATGTAAAACAGTCAGAATACAGCCGTTTTGGAAACAATATACGGGTTTTGATTGAGTGGTGCTCGTTCGTTTGTGCTTACATTTGTTGACGATTCTGTCATCGGCAAAGCCGGGAGCACCACTTTGTGGGGCGTTGCCGTACCACATCAAGTGCCGCTGGTCTCTTGTTTTGGCCCTTGCTCGCAAGTCATGGCCCTGTCGAGCTCTGGGCAAGTAGCAGCTGAGTCTTAATCCTCAGTTCTGTTAACTCCCTGGTGTTCTCTGGGTGGTGGAAGCAAAACTCAGATTCGGCTGGAGTGGGGCTGGTGACGGGAAGCAAAACAAAGGTAAGCACAAACGAATGAGCACCACTCGATCAAAACCCGTATATTGTTTCCAAAACGGCTGTATCAAGGGCGTGGCTTGTGTGCCATTCAGGATCTTCCTGCAGGAAGTCGGTAGTGTCGCGAGGGATTCGGAAAGTATTTGTCTTTTCGCGTGCGAGTTGAGCAATAGCTGTTTCGGAGAGAATGTAGCTCATCGGAAAGGTCCTGAGTACGGGATCGCAACTGTGTCGGGTCTGAGTCCAAGAGCGCAGAGCAGCAACAATGGGCTCTCGGTCCCGCATTGGTCGATATCGAGACTGAGTTTTTTTGGGTACAGAGTCGGAATCGGAATCGCTGTCCATCGTGAATGTAGGTATGAAGTCAGATAGATCGAAGTCGGGAGTGCAATTGTCGCAACATGCACGGCAGATATATGTGCATGCTGCAGCGGTCAGAGTGTACACCACTAACGCAGACCGTGGATTGCTCACCTGTCGGAGTATTGTCGTTGTTCGCCAGGGCCAAAAAACTCCGCCTACACTTCTTCGTCGAAGCATACTCAACCACCGCCCGTTCCACTCGTTCCTCTTTATTATTAGGTGTTTGGTCCGCATCTGTCTCGGCAAGATTCTCGTACGCCCATCGTTCAGCGATCGTGAGCACCAAGCACTCTAGGCCATCCCTCCCGCCCCGTCCACCACGTTGTAGATCTTCTGCCATGGTGGGGGCGACCCCGTACATCACTATCAACCCAATCGATGCCATATCGAAGCCCTGGAAACAGATATTGCTATGTAGCGGGTAGAGCGAAAGGAGAAGTAAAAATTAAACAAATATTCGATGCGCATTCTGTAGCAATCAGCCCAGAACAGTGCTATCATGGCTTCCAGCTATTAAGACATCTTGTCGGAAAATCCGAAATCAGGTGATAGGGCCAAATATACCAATATCAAGCTTGATCAGGCTGTCAAGTTCGGGGTCGGTTGATAAGGTCCAAAAAAGACTTATAAACACTGATCAAGCTTGACGGCCTGATATTGCTTGATAGGTCTTGATCAAGGTTGAGCGGGGAAAACGGTCAAAATATAACAACTCTGTTGCGCTTTCTATTATAGTACCTATACTTACTGTACAGTTGCGGCGAAATTATATGCATTACCATAAAAGGAAATTCTCACCATTTTCATCCCCTGACTGGAGAAGATAGCTCCATGATACCATGGGAGGTCTGTAAGTGCAGTTTTCAAGTATGAAGTAGGTTGTTTGCATCACGATTGGTGCAATCAAGGTGCAATAAGCTGTAATCTAAATCGGCCAATCGGAGCCGAAATCAATTTTCCCATGGATCATTTTCACCACCCAAACATCTAAATTGGCGACACCAATGTTGACTTGAGACTCGGCCGCGTTGCCTCGCGTTGTTGCCCTGTCCAGAGCTGTTTTTACAGAAATTTCCTTTTATGGTACTGCATTTAATTTCGCCGCAACTGTAAGACTTCTATTTACTATTTAAGTTATAATTTATAAGTATTTCGCATCGCGCGGTTCGAACCCGCGCGACTAAATAATAAAACGACACTACAACCACTATGCTAAGGAACCTTTAACATAGTGAGGTGGTCTACGTCACATATCATGGTAATACTCCACTTGCAGGCGTGATATCATCATCAACTGGACTCTGTCCAATTCACTTGTGCGTGTCTTGAATGCATAAGTAGTTTATAATGTCATTGGACCTACAAATGTAGTCCCATAGACTCTGAGATCTGACAATTGAATTCTATCTTCAATTGAATTATAATATATGTCGGTCATGAATTCACAAATTCTCTTCCCATATCTTTATGATGTGAGCTTACATGGACATTGTATACTTCAAGAATGAAAGTCTAAGTACATAGGGTGTGTTGGAGCAGTTTTTCGGCCTCATCCTGATACTACTTGACAGTGGTTGATATGGCTTGACCCTACTTGATCAAGCTTGACATCAGTTGATCAACGGCACTGGGAGCCTGATCAAGCTTGATACCCCCGTCAAGCCTCGTCAAGCTTGATCAGGTAAATTCGGATTTTCCGACACTCAGAATGAAACTTTCGAAAAGGACGCTTAGAATCTAGCTCTGGGGGCAAACGTTCGTTGAGATAGTTTTCAATTTTCGTAGCGCGCTTCTTGTTGTCGATGAAGACGATGCATGGACGGAGAATATGGTTGGGGGGGGAAAGGTTGCGGAGCGAGGAAGTCAAGATTGGAGAGGTTACTGATCTTTCCATCCATTGGGATTGTTGCGTAGACGAGGTTCGGACGGTTTGTTGTCAGTATAACTTTAGCTGTGTTGGCAGGGTCCATTCGAAGTGTTTTCGTCACGATGTGTTGAAGTATTTATTTCTCTTCCATTTACCGTACATACCTCACATTCTCCAACTCGCAATCCGTTCCGTTACGCGTCACACATTCCTTATGTAGCTTTGTGTCACCGTCACATTCCTCAGTCGTTTCCTCCACGACTGAGGTATGTGCACTCGTATCTACTGTCCTTACAGCTTACTGATTCTCCTGGTAGTTTATACTTACTGTATTCTATCAGGTATATAATACACGAGTCGTTTCCTCCACGACTGAGTTTATACTATCAGGTTATGGGCCACCGCGCCTCTGCTTAATCTCAGCCAGTACCGGACCGCTACTTGTCGAAAACTCGACGACTCTCTTTATTATCTCATTCCCCACATCTACCCTGCTTCCCGCCACATTTTACACCAAACTTGTCGACTTCTCGCTGAGCGCTGACACGTCATGCCCGATCCGGACACCAAAACTTCGACGGCTTCTTCCTGGGATTTACCCCACGGCGCTGGGACTTTCTTTCCGCGCGGGGAGGACCGCCTCAAGGACGAAACCGGGTACTTCCCGTGGTCCAAACGGATGAAGTCAGCGTACGAGACAATCGAAATCTGGGATATTGTTTCCACGGTATGTATCTAAGCCGGGGGACAAGGCGTCTGCGGAGGAGCACAGACTATGTTCTCCCGAAATTACAAGGTGATTGGGGAAGTATTGACGGAGGAGATAGAATTCTAGTCAGACCACTCACAAAATTACAATTTAACAAGATTCAAAATTCTATCTCCTCTGTCAATATTGCCTCAGTCACCTTGTAATTTTGGGAGAATTCAGCCAGACCACCTCTCCGTCGATTGACGGAACAGATTTCTTATTTTCGTCCCCGTTTTCGAGATATGAGGGAGATGGTCGAAAATGTGACGTTGTGACAGGACATACACACAGTATGAACGAGGTAAATTGGAAGGATTCATCGAGGGAGACCACTCTGTGCCCTCAGCTGTTTTCGGACCGAGACCCAAATTCGGCCGGGAAGGGGCAGAAAAATGGGTGTGACAGCATGTGCGTGTTACCCATTATGCGAAGTGCCCCAGACGGAAAAATCGGTCATTTCGAGGGCTTTATTTCGCCGGAAATAGCCTCAGATTGCCCAGGGCTTTAAATTACTGGCCGAAGTCATCGGCTTTAATCGATTTGCCATCACCCTTGGAATGATGACGGGCATTGCCCTTGCCGGAAACGGCAGCTTTGTCTCTGTTTGGTTGGCAGGGGAGCTCAGTGTTCGCCCTTAAGCCTTAAATTCGGGTCTGGCCAACCCTTAAGGCTTATTAAGCCTTATCCCTCAATAACCCTTAAGACCTTGAAGCCTTAATTTCTATTTTAGGTAGGTAGTTCCCACACTCCAACAGGCGCAAATTTTCAGTGGAGGGTATATATTGGACCATACCAAGCACTTCCAATCTTCAGCTGTTTCATGTTAAGGTCAGTTCCTTTGGATGTTACCAAATTTCTGAGCAGCCGGAGAGGATCGATGAATTTAATGACACCCCCATCAATTATTTTATTCAGTATCTCAGGCGGCGCCGGCATGGCATCGATCTTGTTCCGATGGAGGATGCAAAATGCCCAAGGCCGAGAATCCCGACAGCCACATATGATCGGATGGTTGCTTGGCACTGGAGCCGGAGATATCCGGGCTGTCGGCACGACACTCGGCTTCACGCTTAAGGGCTCTTAAGCCCTGGATACCTCGGGGGCCTGTGCTTAAGGCTTATGTTAACCTTAATAAGGCCTTATCCCTTAGGGCGAACACTGGGGGAGCTTGGTTCCAACTTCGCAAAAGCTTCAGCGGCTTCCAACCTCATGCTATCCCTTCGACTACATGACAAAAATTGTAGGTGATTGTCACTTCATTGTCTAGGAATATTTATCAGAGTCAGGGCAGCCGTAGTTCGGTCTGGGTGAGGAGAAGACAGCCGGCGGAAATCTACCCGGCTGATCTCCAGGTCGTGGGCAACGAGAAGGCACCCAAGAGAAAAAGACGCCAGACGAGGCATCTCCAGAGACCACGGCTAACCCAGAAGAAGGCGGCTGATGAAATTCCATAGCTCGAAATGCTGAAAATCTTGAGCTCTGGTGGGAAATTACAATGTTGACGTAGCATGAAGTACATACCGCAATTAAAATCAGGAATTGTGAATGGAAGCGGATCACCGCTATAAAACTGTTACTGACAGTGTTGGAATTTAAGGCCTTAATAAGGGTCAAATTTGAAGTTAAGGCCTTAACCTTAATTAGGGCTTATTATTAAGGTCAAGTTAAGGGTCAAGCTAAGGGTAAACTAAATTTCTTTTTGGCGCGTGGGCGCTACAAAAAACATCGCAATTCCCCAGTGTTCCACATCATCAAGCTTCCTTACTGTTCTGAGCCACCTCCCGCGCTCTCGTGGATGCATATGGGCACTTTTTGGCCTTCCTTTCACCGAGCACCGGCTGGACCTGGCCAAGTGCTGTGAAGTAGATTTAGCCAACATATCACCTCGGCTGAATGTAGTCTTAACAGCGACTCACCAAGTGCAAACCAGTCTCCCCCAAGAATATTGGGATCGGTATCGGCCGGGCGGTAAACATTGATGCAGCCTAGACAATAGGCCTTATAATGTGATGCATTTTGCTTCTCTCCTTTGTGAAAAAATTCCCACAATTTTCCTTTGGAAGCGGGCATTCTCCAGCGGCGAGGGCAGAGGCAGATGGGGCAAGATATTGGCAGGGAAGGTGAGGAGAAAAAATTACGTGACATTATGTAATTCATCATTAACCCTTAATTAAGGCTTAGGATCGTTCGAGACTGAAGTTAAGGCCTGAACTTAAGGGCAAATTAAGCCTTAACTTAAGTTAAGGGTTAAGCCTTAAGTCCAACACTGATAAAACAAGGTGAGATAAAAGAGAATTAGGCCAATGGCGAATAATTTTAGGTATGATCAAAGACTCGGAGAGGTCAAGAGTGCAAATCATTGATGTTGACGTTGTCAGTGAGTCGTCGCAGTACTGGCAACGCAAAGTAGATAGCAGAAAGTGTAGGAGTTGTCGAGTCGAGCCCCGAGTTCAAGCCAAAATAAATGTGGCGTTATCGTAGAGAAAATAAGTTGTACTTATGTATATCAGAAGAGTCAACTTGTGGCTGTTAGCCAGCTCCAAATTAAACGTTTGATATCCTCCATCGCCGGCGGCAGGAAAAGGGTAGGAGGAGAGGGATTGTAAGACCAAGCTATGACAATAACAGTGGGTTCAAAACGAAGATATAGCGGCCCACACAAATTCGAAATGCATCGAGGAAACCTTGACCTGTGCAATAATAATGGGAGAACACGTAGTTCGGGGTGGGTGTCAGTAGGAGTTGACAGATCGGGAATCGGAAACATCGTCAAGAGTTCAGGATAAGGCCTCCAAGAATCCCCGACTTTTACAAATTTGGGATGGAGAGTATTCAGGATTTTTTGCCGGTGCGGCTCAGAGCAGCTTTTCCAAGGAAGCCAGAAACTGCTACGCCACGGAAGCCAATAGAAGGAGCTGTTAGGTGTAGGGTGGAAAGTAGACCTTTGGTATGGGGGTCCGCCTTTTCGCGGTAGCTTGAATATAGAAACAGTACGAGAATTATATCATAGACACCTGCAGACACAAATATTTTGTCTCCGAGTGCGATGACTTGCCAGAGGTTCCTACGAGGTGCATGGAATCGAACGTGAAATAAATATAACCGAAAATTTAAGAACTCGATCTCGGACTGAAACAGAGTCATTAGTAAAACCCCAAGTCAATAATAGTAAAGCCATGAAGCAATATATCGTAGGGCATGCAACACATTGGATAAAGTCGGCAGAGCCGCCATGTAGAGTATGGACCACATAATTGAGCATGAGTGAAGTCGGCTCGAGTAAAGTAGCGACTCAAAGGTGAAGAAGATCGAAACCCAACCGAAGTTGGGAGGGAATTTAAAGTATGCACAAAACCAATGGCGTGAGCGTCGAACACATACAGTGATGAAGCTTGATAATTGAAAGTAAAGGTGGGCATGCATACTAGCACAATTATCCGACAAATTAGTGAATAATTATAATGTGAATATGTATGGTTGCGGCCAAAACTTCATGACCAGTCCCAATTTTGCTCAAAATCCTTCGGGATTCGAGATTTGGCAGTAGGGTATGGTTTATAGGTGAAATTTTTATTTCAGAGGAATCGGAGGTAGTCCTAACTTAGGGTTACAAAACGCGAAATTTGAACAGCGAAAAACCAAAATTGTATGTACTAAACTCGCGAGTTTGAGGCAGGTAATCAAGTCTTTCTCTGCCATTCTGCCTCTGCAGCCCCGGACTCCTTCTTCCGGACCCCACAGTGAAAGTGAAATATCCTAACCAAGAAATCGGCAATGGCCAGGCGACATTGATGCTGCTGCACAGCCACCGGTCCGAGTGATCCGCAATCAAAACCGCGAAATTGCCGGAAAACCGATTTTTCGAAGTTTTGCTCCAGTACATTTGTAGATTACCTTCTTGCAATGCTATTTACACAATCCCAGGATGTCTCAATGGAAACTGACGTGACAGTATCAATTACCAAATTGGGACTGCGACTTGTCACGAAGTTCGGTCCGCAACCATACCATGCAGAAGTGCAATTCGACAGAGAAATTCGATGAATGTAGCGATAAGCTGAGGTCAGAAACTCCGATGAATGAGGAGACTATCGAGCATGGGTGATTGAGAGAATTATTCCTCTCCGTTCCGTCTTCAAAGATCGGCAAAGAATATGGTTGCCAAGAATACTAGGACTCAAATGGCTGCCTGCAGGTCATAATAAAAATTTTAGCAGACTGTTGTAAGCGCAAGTAGAGGCGCTAACAGTATTGTTATGTAGGAGAAAGAATGCATAGAACAAAAGACGAGAGTCCGAGCAGTATGCCCCAATGTGAAGCCTGAATCAATATTCATAAATTTAGATTGGAAAGCAGGGTAGGTCGAAGATGAATCGACCCAGCAAGCCACCCATCAGGTATTTAGAAAACTGCTGAACATTGAATGGCGGGATCACCAGGCATTGGAGGAATTGAGCCACAATCATAATGGGAGTAATAATGCGAGCCAAATTGATGTCAATGACTCAATGGTCCTGGTAGCATCAGGGAACCTCGTCACAAATCAACGTCGAAGCGACGTGGATTGTGGTGTCGACAGGTTTTGATGGGAGACTGACTGCGAAGCGTACTTATGTAGATCAGGCCAAAGTCGGATAAACGAAAACGCAATCTCGAAATCGGGGGCAAAAGTAAGCACGAACATAGAGACATAGAGTTCGGTGAACCGAGATGGAGGGGTATTCAGAGAGCAGAAATTGTGAAGGAACTTGAAGGAATTCGAAGAGGAGGCAGTCGATTTAAGTATAGTAATACTCACACCAGTTAAAGTGCATGCGGATTTGAGCATTCAACGCAATAATACTCACACCAGTTCAAGTTGATGCGGATTTGCGAATCTGCGGATTCAACGCAATAGCACGTAATCACGGTGTGGGAAGAAAATCGTAGTTCATCGCTTTCTAGAGCGAGAGCATCGTAAAATGTACAGGTAAGGAAGGTAAGTTTAGCTGGAGGTTAGTTCAACTCGAAGGGAAACACCTACCTCGAGCCCGCTCTTGAGTCAGTGGGGCAGACAATAAGAATGCCGGACGAAAATCATAGTTCATCTTTAGCGGCGGAAAACCATGGTAAATCGGAAATCCAATGGAAGTACATAAATCCAGGCAAGGGTCAGTATAGATCAGCGAGAAACCCCTGTCGGAAAACATTTTCAATGTTCGCTTTAGCGCAAAATCACACTAAATAGGAAGCCCAGCAGAAGTAAAGCCGAGGGTAAGGAAAATAATTTGTTCATCGCTATAGCGCGAAGAGAAGGTAAATCTGAATCCAAATGAAGGTAACTCGAGGCGATGGCCAGTCTAGATCAACGAGAAAAACCCACCTTGTTGAAAAATATTTTCAAACCAGAAAGCGGGGCAATTAACCACGGAACGTATTCATGCAGGCGATCCCATCTGTACTTGAATGGGTACACGAGTACCACTGTATGATAGACGTTCGGCAGGATAACACACGCCAAATACTACCACATTTGACTCTGTAAGGCGAGAACCATGAGGCACGTTCCAGACATTTGGCAGAGTCGGATTTCGGTAGCTCAATGACCACCGAGGTATGGTACTACGCTCAAGGCAAACCGAACAAAAACGGTATACTTGAATTGGTGCTAACAATGCGTCCACAATAATGGACCGACGAATCGACGGAACATCCCAAGTATACGGGCTGGAGCGACTTTGAACTTGTCATTGAGAGCACAATTCAAAACCAAGAGAGTTGATTCATGAGAGAAGCTACGCGCTTCTAAGTTCGCTCGGGATTTTAGGCACAAGCAAATGGTAGATGTAGAGTAGATCGTAGGCGCAGGTAAGCACTGGATAAATGAGGACATAAAGATTGTCACGCATAGGCGGAGGTGCGAATGCGCGCTGGACTGGGGCGGATGTAACGCCGGACATGAAGATTGTAATGCATAATGGATTGGGGCGGATATAACGCCATTTCAGAACTCGTAGGCGCATGTATGCGCAGGACTAGTGAGGATATAACTCGTAATCGGAGGCGCGAGTAGGCGTTGGACTGGGGCGGATCTAACGCCAGATACGCTTGTATGCGCGCAACCAGTGCAGATATAGCGTAATCGTAGGCGCAGGTAGGCGCCGGTCTCGTGCGGATATAACGCGAATCGTATTGAAGCGCATGTAAGTGCCAGTGTAGAGCGCATATAAGTGTAGAGCGGATATAACGCGAAATCGTAAGCGAAGGTATACGCTGGACCTGGTTCGCATGTAACGCAAGCTGTGAGCGCATGGGAAGGCTGAATTGGTACACATATACCGCTAAGGTATAGACGCACGGACGACAGGAAATGCCATGGCCCGCGTGAGCGGGGGAGGATACGAAAGAAATGAAAGTGAAGCCCCCCAAGTAAGAATGGTAGAGGGAACGTAAAATGAAAAGGAGAGATTTAAGTAATACAGTTGCGGCAGGATCAAAAGTGACGCCACGTGACATATTTGGCGCATACTGTACATACGTGGCCCACGTAACGTCACCTTTCATTTTGCCGCAACTGTAGCGAAGGAAGAGAGAGAGAGAGAGAGGAAAGAGAACAAGGGGGAAATAGAACTGTCACTCACCTTCGCCAGTCTTCAAAGAGTAGAGCGTCTTTTGGTGCTTGAAAGGTCCATCCGCGGGAATAGGAGTCATAAAACATTGGACAAAAAGGTCCGAATCGTAGCGTAAGGCCCTCGAAGACTCCAAGGTGCAGTACATAGACCCCTTGTAGATAGGTCGACGGAAAGTATTGCCCAGTATCGGCAGATACTCGAGTCAGGGGTGACCGGTGAGTTGGTGCTCCAGAGAGAGTGGGAAGGTCCGAATCGTAGCGTAATGGGACGAAGATTCCAAGGGAGAGTACATGGACCCCTTGTAGATAGGTCGACTGAAAGTATTGCTCAGTATCGGCGGATAGTCGAGTCAGGGGTGACCGGTGAGTTGGTGCCCCAGAAAGACGACCACTGGGTGCGAGACGCGAGCTACCAAAGAAAAGCTTGAGTCTTTGTAGGCCGAAGTCAGCACAGAGAGCTTGAGCGCGTCGTGCCGTGTGTCGGTCATGGAAGTCAGGAAGAGGAGCGTCACGTCACACGTCACTCCGCTGGTCACAAGACATTGCAGTCCTCTCGCAGGCTCAGGAGTGCGCCCAAGTAAATAGGCAGGAAAACAAAGGTATCATGCCAGAATTTCGATTTATTTAAAATACGGAAAATTAGTGCCATTTGAACGAAACTTACGGGCCTTTCTCAGGACACGGCCATGAAACAAAAAATCCGGCATAGTACTTCTGTTAAGATGCTGATTATCAACATTGACGAAGATTTGAAAGGTGTGAAGAATTTCTACGGAAGATGAGTAAAATCAGTTACTAGCGAGGCTCGCTTCGGGTCCAATATCGTAAAGAATAGTTGACATAGAGTTATATTTTAATATTTATCTCATTCGACTCTTGCAACAGAGTCAAGGGCGACTGCCATATCAGTGTTTGCGTTACTATCAGTGTAAAACATGCTTCAATTGATTGCAATGTTTAAAAAATTCCCTAATTTTAGCGCTGTTTCGATGATGTTTCTCTTCAGTACTATCATGCAGAATTCTGTTGAAGATTAGCGTGATATTTGAGTGAGCGCGAGTAATCAATACACGAGTTTGAGAAAGAAAATAGAATAGAGCTCAAACTTCCTATATATTCAGCGAATACAACTTAGTTAACTCAAGCGGTTTTCAGCGAGAACTTATCTCGCTGAGGCTAGTTGGAGTAAACACAACCTAGCACCGTCTGTACCTGTCATACCAGAAATGAGCGCGAGGCTTTCACTTAGGGTTCACAGAAATAGTTAGTTAGAACTACGTAGATTGATGGGATAGAAAGATTGTTCTCCACAAGAGGGGAGGGCTCCTCATTTATACGTAGAGGCTACAGCTGAGGCTATGTCAATGCTATGTTAATTGATATCAATACACAGGACTGAAGGCTGTGAGTAGGCAGTACTTACAGAGCCTGAGCACCGCAATAATTGAGACGCGTTTGCAGTGAGTCACGGTCACCTGACTGTGACCACTCGTGGTAAGACTTGTCAAAAGTCGGCAGAGCTCGGCATCAAGTCTCACAACTTAGACGGAAGAGTTCTCGTTGGTTCAACAAGCTATATTGGGTACATAATGGAAGTATCCATAACATAGCCCCCCCAGCCTACGAGAACTCGGAGTACAGTAAAGTATTGCAACATGAGTAACTCGGAAAAATAAATAATGCTCCAGCGAGCGACGCGAAATGCACCGGCAAACAAGAAAATATCAGCGAAGACAATTTATTGCAGTTTGCATATGTATTTGCACAGCCGCATTTTGTAGAATTTTGAGTTGCCTCAGTATATGATTTATTCCTCCCTCAATTCCGGGTGGATTCCTTTGAGACCATAACCAAAATTCACCGTTTTGGGAGGCGCATCCAGCCATACCAAATTTATAGCTAAATACGCGTGTCTAAAAATCTCAATATCCTTCAATAACCGTTCGGCGCGTGAATTTACACGGTGAGATCAGGGTGCTTTGAGGTAAAAGTTCAAGGTATAAACTGTTTGAATACCTCCCGGCTACACACCTCTCAAGTTTGGAACAAAATGAGGGCGGATTGACGCGGCCGCGACGCGTCGAAGAAGGCCAATCAATGCGCTGATCGGACGGGTTGCCACCGCGAAGCTCAGTGCAGGAAGAAAGGGCTGCTTGCTCAAAGGTCAATAGCGTACCCCAAATGCCTTCTCAACGCTCTGGGTCCACGCTTAGCGGAGCTTTGAGGAACAACACCTTGTAGTGACACACCAGGGCCACTGAGTGTACCCCGTTCAAGGTACCACTGGCGGCATCTCAGCAGGTAAGAGCCTCTTCATGATCTACGAGGCGCTCCAAGACATTGAGAAAGGGCCCAAGCTTGATAGCAGATTCTGCAGAATGCCTTGAAGGTTGGCTTCCATGTTCGACCCCAGAGTCTTGGACAAATCTTGGTACTACGGCCGAATAGATAGCGTATTGTTGCTTCCTTCCTTTGCATAAAAGATACACTAGGCAAATCCAACAAGGAACGGGTCTCCCGGTGCCCTCTTAAGTAGTCTGAAGCGCTCGCGGACCGACAGAGGCCTAAGAGGGTGGAAGAAAGAGGCAAAGCATCCCAAGTGACCGCGGATCATCATAACCAAATGATGAGCTTCTTCGACGCATCGCGGGCGCGTCAATCCGCCCCCGTTTTGTTTCAAACTTGACAGGTATGTAGCCGATAGGTATATGAACACTTTCTACCTTGGACTTTCTCTCAAAGCGCCCTGATTTTACGGCGTAATTTCACGCGCCGAACAGCTGTCGGTAGGATATTGAGATTTTGAGATTCGCGTATTTCGCTACAAATTTGGTATAGCTGAATGCGCCTCGCAAAACGGTGAATTTTGGTTATGGTCTCAAAGGAATCCACTCGGAATTGAGGGAGGAATAAATCATATACTGTAGCGCCTCAAAATTCTATCAAAATGCGGCTGTGCCAATATATTTGCAAACTGCAATAATACCGTCACTACCAGAGTGCGTTGAATAAATAATAAAGTTGAGCAATCACTCGCCATTAATAGCCAATTTGTGCATCTCATATTCAACCTCCATCTCCTTCAACCGTTCTTCGCCAAGAAGGAACCGAGCAATGTTATCCGCAGGTTGACGGCGGCTAAGCGGGATATCGGTGTCATCGGAAAGTGGCCACATTGCGATGTAGCAGGTGCCTTCATTGTAAGTGACGAGAATTCGATCCGCGGCAGGTCGAATAAGGTGAAGGCACGCTGACAGAATGATATCAGTGTTGCTAAATCATTGTAGCAAAAAAGAGATACCGAAATCAATGTGGTGACGCAAAAACTCATTACCCAAGTAATTGGATAGTGCGTCCGATCCATCATAGAAGTGACCCCACGCCGTGAGCTCCAGGAACTTGCGTGGAGAGAACCCCAAAATGGCGCCGTAATTCATGGCGCTGGTGAGTCCGTTCTTCTTTTGAATGCGGATGCTGTTGGCGAGAGCAAGGAGGTGGTAACAAGTCGTCATTTGTAAGACCGTTAGATGAGCGAGTGCCTCATCAAGGGTGCCGAAGATGCGGTTCTCGAAGGTATTGCCAACGTAAACTCGAAAGTCGGAAAGAGCCCACGGCTTCTTGAGGCCGAGTTCTTCGAGAACCGCGAGGGGGATGGAAGCGGGAATGCGGCGACCCCAGCCACTGCGCCATGGGTTGTGGCCATGCCAGGCGCAGTGATTGACAGCGCAGAGTCGATCTAGCATTTGCCGATACTGATGTTCAAAAATTGGCAGCGCGCGAAAGTAGGTGCGTCCGTGGTGAACAAATTCCTCGACATGATCGGAAATGTGAGGAGCGAAGGTGAGGAGCGAGCCAACACCCAGAACGACGCGAAAAAGGTAGCAAAGGAGCGGGTTTTCTGTGAGAAATGAATTAGCGCGCAAAAGCCGAGATTTATTTGATTGCGCACCAAGAACAGCCTCAAGAACACTGAACGGCTGTTCAGGATTGAACATCTCGCGTTGGAAAGGAGGCTCGGCCTCTGGATCAATGAGTTCGCTGCTTGATAGCGAGGAAGAGATGGAAATGAGGTCGGGCATGGAGTCGTGGTCGGAATCGACGGGAGAAGCGGCAAAAAGCGAGGCACCGGACATGTCCGGCTCAGAGCTTCTGAGAACACGAAGTCCGCTGTCCGTACGTGTGTAGGGGATGTCAAATTGCATTGGGCTGGTGAAGCCAGGGACAAAGTCTGTCTCGACGGACATGTACCGTGGGGATGGAAGAAGTGGAAGGTGAAAGGGATAAGAAAATAAAGTTGACCGCCTGGGTAAGAAAGAGGATGGGGTGAATGAACTGGACGTAAACGTCGTAAGACGGGTTGTTTATATAAGAAGACGAGAGCCGTATTTCCGGAGCCGTTTTACCGTTGTTGGATAAGCCGTATTTGTTTATGAAGAGTTTGCTCACTCATTCAAGTTGACTTTTTGGGAATCCAGCCAGTCCTGAAGGATCGTCGGTGCGTTCCGCAGCGCTTTTTTCGTCAGCCACTCATCGTGTTCGGGCCCGTAGCCGCTCCACCGTACCTTATACTGCTGAATGCGGCGTCCGCGAATCTTGCGAAATCTTGCGGCCAAAATCTTCTCAATTTCTACTTCGGGTTTTGCCTCAAAGTCGTCCCGATTCAATGCTTTCGTAGGACGTTCGCCGAACTCGGCAGGAGATTGTCTGTATGGCTCCAGATGGGCAATGTTAAGGATTGGATGAATCCCATATGAGATTGGAAGTCGTAACTGATATGTAACGGGACTGAGTTTTCGGTTAATCTCAAACGGACCATCGTACCGCATTAACAATTTCTTACCGCGTCCTTTCTCCTCCCGTAACAGGTGTAGTGAATGTGGATTAAGAACAACTAAATCTCCTTCTTCAAATTCCGTGATAAGACGGCCATTGTTGTATGCTCGTTGTTGAAAGACCTGAGAGAGAAGTAATGCTTCTTTTGCTCGATTCCGAGAGGTTTCAAACTGATCAACCATCTCTTGGGCCTTATCATTAATTACCAATCCGTCCCCCCCATTCAAAGAAGTCGAGTTTCCGGGCCTGGGAATCGCTTCTGAAGAATCAAAGTTAATGAGCGAGGAACCGGTAATTGGGTTGTAGCCGCGCAGAAGGTAAGCTGGTGAAAATCCGGTGGCCGTGTGTGGTGTGGTGTTGTAGGAAAGTGCGAATCCGTCAATAAATTTAACCCAATCATTGCGTGAGGGTCCAATATACGCACGAAGCGCAATCTCCAGTGTTTGGTTCAAAATCTCTGTCTGTCCGTCTGCCTGTGGATGGTACGCCGTCGTCAATGATCTCTTCATCCCCATCAGCCGACACATTTCAGCCCAAAATTCATTTCTCCAGCGTGTGTCGCGATCTGAAATGATTTGTAGAGGTAACCCGAAATGACAGGCAATGTTCTTGAGAAATAACTCAGCCGTCTCCGCTTCCGAGATTCCGGTTTTGCATGGAATGATGATCGCATACTTTGTAAGCTTGCACACGCAAACCCATACATTATCGTATCCGTCTGACAATGGGAGCTCGGGAATAAAATCCATCGTAACTACCTGGAATGGCTGAGTAGGAATTGGAATAGGTTGTAATAGACCAACCGGTCCATGTCTTCGCGGCTTGGATTTCTGACAAATGTCGCAGGTTGAGGTGTACCTTTTTAGATCCCGCGACATCTTTCGCCAATAGTACGTTGAAGCGAGCCGATTGTAGCACTTGTGATATCCTGCGTGAGCTGCTTCAGTCAGCGTGTCGTGAATATCCGCCATTACCGAATTTCGGAACCTCTCCGGGACACGTAATCGATTGCGTCCTTCCCAGTCTTCAAAGTAAATCAGTCCTGTCAGCGTAATGATATTGAGGGTACCTGGGATTATTCCAATCCAATTCTCCCTTCCATCCTTCCAGAACTCGGGGTCATCACGATATGCAGCTGACCATGCATCAATTTCGTCTTTGGATATCCCAACAAGTACGGAAAATGTGCGGGAGCTTACAAAAGTCGTGGTCAGTAGCTCGTCGTCATCAAGCGGAATCATACCGAGGTCAACTGATTCAGTTCCGTTTGAATCCTCCTCCGAACGGATAAACTTACATGCGACAGTTAGCAGCTGTTCCTCAAAGTGCGAGCTCAACTCTTCATACATGTCTTTGAGAGGATCTTCCGCATTTGATTCAATCGCTGTAACTGAGTCAGTAGCGGGCCCATCTTGAATTGGGACTCGCCGTCGAAGTCTTGAAATGGGGTCCACATTTGAGTGAACACGCCCAGCGCGGTGGATGATCTTGAGTCCAGGGTAGGCCGGAAAAACCGTTCCCCAAGTGAGAAGTCGTCGGTTGACATTCTAAAATGTTCGGCTCCATGTTAGCGCTGCGTGGTCTGTGATAGCAGCCACAGTTTCACCTTCGAGAAAAGGTTGAAATTTGATTAGCGCCTCTTTGAGGGCAAGAGCCTCACGCTCGGTGGGAGAATAGTTGCGTTCAGGTGACTTGAGAACGCGAGACCAGTAACTAATGACTCGTTCAATGTGAATGGTCGTGTCTTCGAAGTTAGAGGCCCAAGGTCCGGGTGTAGGGATGTCGTCAACACCCTTGACTGCGGTAACGAGGATTGGAACAGGCTCACTGTTTTTATATGCACGCTCCAATCGCTCGTAAAGGCGTGTTCCGCGTAGATCTCGAATTAAAATGGGTTGAATTTGTTGCAAAATACCTGCGAGTCCATAATCACACGCATCGGAATAAACGCGGTAAGGCTTACCAGCCATCGCATATCCTCGAACCGGAGCGTTCGTCAGCACTTGTTTACAAAGGTTGAATGCCTCTGAATGTAACTCGGTTCAATTCCACCTTGAATCTTTCTTGAGTAATTGGAAGAAAGGATGCGCAATCCACGCGTAGAAGGGAACGTACGATGAGAAATAAACAATCATACCCAAAAAATGTTGAAGTTCTTGGGTATTGCGCGGCTCATCAAGTTGAAGTATAGCGTCGACCTTCTCTTTATGAGTTGAAACACCAAGGCGCGACACCTTTTGACCAAGTAAGAGTAAAGATTGATACCCAATATGGCACTTAGGAGGTGAGAGCGTAATATTCGCTCGAAAGTTAACGAATAGACAACAATATCATCAATGTAAACCAAGGCGAATACCCACAGGAATGGTGCCAACACATTTTGCATAACGCGTTGAAATACGCTTGGCCCGTTGCGATAACCAAACGGCATTCGATGAAATTGCCATAGTCCGCGGTGTGTGCGGAATGCTAATTTCTCTGCAGATCCCGGCGCCATTGTCAACTGAGTGAAGCCAGCGAGTGCATCGAGTGTTGTAAGCCATTGAGATCCGGAGAGTGCTTGAAGGATCTCGTCTTGACAAAGAAGCCCGAATTCGTCGGGAACAACCATTTCATTTAGCTTGCGCAAGTCAATTACCATTCGAGGCTTACCATTCCGGTACACGATAAAGACAGGAGCTGCCCATGGGCTTTTAGATGGCTCAATTACGCCGAGCTGAATCCAAGAGTCCATCTGTTTGTCAATCACTTCTCGATTAGCTGGCGACACGGGAAACGGAGGTAAAGAAACAGGTTCTGCACCTGGTTTCATGGGAATTTCAACCTGAACCTCATAGTTTCCTAGCCGGCCATCGAGACCGAATGCCATCCTGTTGCGCAGTACTACCTCTTCGAGCTGTTTTCGTTGCTCTGGTGTGATGTCAGAAGAAATGTCGATTTCTTGCAGTAATTCGTCGCCCGGAACGAAGTCAGGAGGTACTTCAGAGGTTTTTGGGCCGCCTTCAAGGGGTTCTTCCGCCAGAGGATCGTCAGGATCTGTCGCATTGCGCTGGGCTTTGGACGAGATATTGGTGCAGATTGAGTACTCGAGTTAGGTTTCTTGTGTTTTCCAGGGCGGCAGAATGGGCAGGAGTCATCTAAATTGAGTGGTGTGTGCTCTGAGCAACCAGAATCGTCGCCAGATGAAGCAGGAGAAGAGGAGGGTTTTGACAGCGGCACGGAATTTGCTTCCGTTGATCGGTCCGGAGTCCGGTGATCAACTTTGATCCCCGCTGTCGAAGCTTTCATTGCCTCGGCTCTCTTCTCATCTGCTACTATGTTCTCTGCGACAAGATTCCTCATCAGCGAGGCGTGCGCGTTGATCCTCGTTTGCTGCTCCTTGGAATACCTGTCCATTCTATCCAACCAACTCTTGGGATTTCTGGATTTACCAACAGTCTGACCAGCGGCAATTATCACCGGAGTTTGCGAGAAATTGGCGATATCAAGGATTGGTTTTTCCCTCGAGATCAAGGTATCCGCCGATCCATGTATATTATCTCCGCATCCGTTGTTATTGATCTCTCTTTCCACAAACAGAGAATCTTGACCCGGTGGAAAATAAGCTTGCACTTTAACAGCAACGCTGGTTTCCGGTGGAATAACAACGCGATCTGTCGACCAGACATCTGCCTTACCTTGCCGAAGCCGTGTTTTACGCTTCAGCTTCTGGTTTCGGCGATGAACTTTTCCTTGGGCCCTTGAGTTTCGCTTCCGAGGTGAGTTTTGACTTTGAAAGCATGTCCCTCATCGTCAACCATTGAAGACGTCGAGGTCTCAACTCTGAGTGTTCTATCGGAGTCTCCAAAGCGTAGGTAGGCCTTTCCTTCATTCCTAACAATGGAAATCGAATATTGATCAGCAAAATCATTTCCCAGAATTAACGGAGTCGACATTCCCTCTACAACGTAAGCTTCTACAGTTATTTTCATCGGTCCATCCTCCGTGTGGAAGAACAAATCCAGGCTAACAAATCCCGAGATAGAAGACTTTCCAGTTACTTGAATCAGATTAATCTGATGACCGGATTTTATCTTCGGTTGGTTTGTTAAATTTTGCAGAGTTTTCCGTGAGATCAATGTGATGTCTGACCCCGAGTCTATAATGACAGGAATAGGATCAATATCCAAACCTCCGACTGTAGCGGTCGCTTGCGTTGCGCTAGCACCAAGAAACGAAGAGCCAGACGGTCGTGCCATATGTTTCCGGAGTTCTATGAGCGGTTTGAGTTCGGAACTCGGTGAGCCAACCACTCGATAATTTACGGCCTTAATGTCTCGAGCTAACCGTCTCCGAGACCGTCGGGTTAGTGAAGGTTTCGAATGAAACGTTGAACAAGCCTCAGGCATTGATTGTGAGTGCGATTCCAAGTCGTCCGATGCAGTTGCCGTTGCCGATTCTTCCAAGTTTCCGGATTTCTCCCCCCCCCCCCAGGGCTGAGTTACTCGTTTCCTCGTCATGAGGTAAAGAGGATTCAGTAGTCTGGAGGGGTTCTTCAAAACCCTGCTGAGAGAAGACATCGGTACGTTCAACTGTTTCGGATTCGGATTCCACATCACTTTCCAGTCCATAATACAGTTCATCGTATTCATCCTGTGCTTCAAGATCATCGCTGGCTGCACTCGCAAGGTTAGCACGGGCAGCTCGGTTGCCTTTGAACGAATGTTTGCACTCGTTATCCCAATGTTTTCCGCTCCCACAGTGCCTACAAGGTCGCGCGCCTTTGGATTCTGGAGTAGCTCGTTTAGAGACATTCTCATCGTCTTTAGGGAATTTTGGTGGCCCAAGGTTTGCAGACCATCCTACTAAATTCACTCGAGCGGAGCGTGGAGTAAGCCGTTGATTGTCACGTTCACGTTCACGATCTCGGTAAGAATTTTCTCGTTCGTTCCTATCCAGTTGCATTAAAGCGTCTTCGTGGTAGCGAATAGCGGCTTGGAATTCAACGACAGTGCGGTACATCTGGGTTGTAAGGATGGTATTCCAAGTTGAAGGTGCGCCGTCCATGACTTCCAACATGATTTCTGAATCGTCCATAGTATAGACCATGTTGATAAGGTCCACTTTGCGAATGAAATATTCACTCGGCGTCTCACACGAGTGTCCCGCGTCACGATAAGAGGCTCTATTAGCTCTCCCTTTCTGACGATCTAACCACTTACGATTCAGGAAATATGTTTGAAAAGCTTGGCGTAAGGTGTCCCAATTCCTTTCAATATCAGAGCGGTAATCCAAAGGTAAAGACCAATACCAGGTTTCGGCGTTTCCTTCAAGCCTTTTGGGAACAATTCGTCCTAACTGGCGGAAGACAGTTGGCGATTCTCGCGCGATGTCGTTGATTTTTAAAATCCATCGCACAATTGTGTCAACATTCCCGTCCCATTTAGGTACGTTTTCTTGTTTCAACTTGATTTCAAAGTGTGCTTCCTTGATGGTAGGAGTTGCGCTATTTGCAATCGGAATAGCCGGCCCAATATTTGAACGACGATGAGGCGCTCCGAACGGAGCTGTTGGACGACGTGCAGAATTATCTCGGTCATCGTCAGAATTATCATCATCGTCGCCCCCTCCAGGATTACCAGCTGGCGCGTGGTTCTGGCGATTGTTTGCAGGTGTTGATGGTGGTCCTGAACGACGTGTAGGATTACGACGGCCATTATTGTTGTTGTCGTCGTTCCCGTCGCCAGAATTACTACCCGATACATTTCCGCCAGCACGACGTCCTATTTGGGAGACTGAAGAAAGAGGGTTGTCACTCCGCATATGAGGAGGTACGTCACGCAGTCCTGAAGTTCCTTGATAAGTCATTCTCCGCATCTGTTCGGATTCTTTCGGGGCAGAAGCAGTTCTTTGCGAAGGCAAAGGTTCTTCTTCAAAGACAGTTGGAGCAAGCATCTCGGACAGACGTCGATTGCCTTTCGGTACACCAGATTGAACTCCGTAGTTACCAAATCTAACGCTAGTGTCTCGAACAAGAGGATAAACCGTTGAATCTGAACTCAAGTCCGGTTGCGAACTCAGTCTGTCTATCATAGATTTTCCGCTAGATCTTGACGTCCGAGTACTAGCGTTTTGGATCTGGGTAGCTGCGGCAGTGACATCGGCGTCGAATGGCTGCGGTCTGTTGGACAAGAAGTCATGATATGTAGAGAGCAGGGTAAGAAAATGTTCTACTTCAATTCGGAAGCATACACCCAAGATTTCGAAGTCATTCTCTCTGTAGATATCTTCAATATCATTCCCCTTCTCTCCCCATGACGGCAAGCGAGGAATAGCTTTACCAGCCATTTGAAACGACTCCTCGGCAGCATTACGCAAATCATAAAGAGATTGCATAAGAACCTGATATTCATAGAGGGAAACCCGATAGCAGTAATGTCCGTCTCGCGTTGCAAACCTTTCCAACACCGTCAAGGTTTGATCAAGCTGTTCGAATGTTTTCACAAATACAGTCTTATAAAGGAGACGAGAGGGTTTCAAGGCATCAAGGAGGAAGGTCTTACCAATGACATTAGCTCCTCTAACAAGAGCTTCGATGCGTCTCGACATAATCTCTGCATTTTTCCCTATCCTTCGTGCTGGTTTAAGTGTTGGCATATCAACCATGGATATATGAACATCGTCAAGATCGATGCTGTCATCGTGAATAGGTCCATGCAGGTCGGTAAGATCTGGTAAGTCGAAATGTTCATGTTCCAAAATGTCCGCGCCGGAGTTATCAGCGTTGGAAGTGTCCGGCGGTTGAGAGGTAAGAGGGGTGGATGTGCGAGGCGGACGAGCAGTCTCGCTTGGTGAAGGTTGTCGGGAACGAGGTTGTTCCGTAGTAGTAGACATGTTAAACGGCGTTGAGTTTAACTTGTTGAAAAGCCGTATAAAGCAAGGAAGTTCCCAATGTGTCCACCAGTGTTGAAGATTAGCGTGATATTTGAGTGAGCGCGAGTAATCAATACACGCGTTTGAGAAAGAAAATAGAATAGAGCTCAAACTTCCTATATATTCAGCGAATACAACTTAGTTAACTCAAGCGGTTTTCAGCGAGAACTTATCTTGCTGAGGCTAGTTGGAGTAAACACAACCTAGCACCGTCTGTACCTGTCATACCAGAAATGAGCGCGAGGCTTTCACTTAGGGTTCACAGAAATAGTTAGTTAGAACTACGTAGATTGATGGGATAGAAAGATTGTTCTCCACAAGAGGGGAGGGCTCCTCATTTATACGTAGAGGCTACAGCTGAGGCTATGTCAATGCTATGTTAATTGATATCAATACACAGGACTGAAGGCTGTGAGTAGGCAGTACTTACAGAGCCTGAGCACCGCAATAATTGAGACGCGTTTGCAGTGAGTCACGGTCACCTGACTGTGACCACTCGTGGTAAGACTTGTCAAAAGTCGGCAGAGCTCGGCATCAAGTCTCACAACTTAGACGGAAGAGTTCTCGTTGGTTCAACAAGCTATATTGGGTACATAATGGAAGTATCCATAACAAATTCTGGGATTTCTGCTTATGGGGTTTGCGGAGAGTTGGATTTAGCTGAAATACACAGTAAATTTCGCATCAACCGGAATTATCTTGGTTCTGAAGGAACTTCAAGACCTCTGGAGGGTATAGAAACATTTTCTACTGCGAAGACAAAGGGTTCCGGCCATGTTGTGAGACACACCGGCAGGCGTAACTCCCAAAGTTCAACCATGTGACACCTGTGACATGTGTTACACCACCCGGATTTGAGTTCATTCCGGCTGCATTGTGAAGATTTGGAGAGAAAGGTGTTAGGGTATTCTTTGCAAATTTTTCCAGACACAGGAAGTTCGCAAATATGCGGGTCCCAACTTGAACTGTACGCAGCGGCAGAAGCGCATATATAACGGGAAAGTCAGATATTTTTACGGAAACATGTTAGGACAGATATTCTGAATAATTTTTACCTTGACACAACAATCATATAATCTGTGTAGAACACAGAAAACGAGGGAACATGAAATTGAAAGGCACCCAAGGGAATAAACAAGTGCAAACATGCCGTTTCCGGCAAGGGCAATGCCCGTCATCACTTCAAGCTTGAAAATGGCGCCGGGCGGGGTTGCCCACTCGATCGAACACGTGATCCTCCGCGATCACATTTGTGGTGAACTGGCAGTGTTCGATCACATTTGTGGTGAACTGGCAGTGTTCGTCTGGGTGTAAGGGACGAACACTGCCAGTTCACCACAAATGTGATCGCGGAGGATCACGTGTTCGATCGAGTGGGCAACCCCGCCCGGCGCCATTTTCAAGCTTGAAGTGATGACGGGCATTGCCCTTGCCGGAAACGGCATGTTTGCACTTGTTTATTCCCTTGGGTGCTCTTCAATTTCATGTTCCCTCGTTTTCTGTGTTCTAATCCCTTAATAACCCTTAAGACCTTGAAGGCTTAATTTCCTTTTTAGGTAGGTAGTTCCCACCCTCAAACAGGCGTAAATTTTCAGTGGAGTGTATATACTGTATCGGAGCATATTTGCGCATAAAGCACTTCAACCTGTGGTTGTTTTAGGTCTCAGTTGCTTTGGATTCTACCAGATTCTTGAGCAGTCGGGGAGGTTTGATGAATTTGATGGAACCCCCATCAGTTATTTGGATTATTTGGTCAATTATTTCAGGCGGCGCCGGCATGGCATCGACCTTGTTCCAAAGGCAAATGCCCAAGACCGAGGAACCCGACAGCCACCATATGATCGGACGGTTCGTTGGCAGGTGCCGGAGATACCCGGGTCGTCGGCACGAAGCTCGGCATCACCCTTAAGGGCTCTTAAGGCCTTAATAAGCCTTAACCTTAATAAGGCCAGGGCGAACACTGGAACTGGATGAAACTAGGGCTCTCCTGGCTTGCGCAACGACATGCAAAGATTTCTATTCGAGCACCCTACGGCAAATCTACCAGTTGGTGTACCTCAGAGGCAATGAACAGGTGCAAAAGTTTATATACGCCATCGAAACGAATGCCAGTCTTCGGGTTCATGTTAGGGCACTGGACGTCGTCGACGCTGACCCGGGTTCGCTGACGCCGCTTTCACTCTTCAAGTTTCCTCACCTAAGGCGCTTTCGGTACGATTCCGAGATGGATCCGCATCCGCCGTTGCTTCCAGTGCTCCAGCATCTGGTTGCGGTCCCCTCCTTGGAGGATGTCTCTTTCATTGTACACACTGCGGACGCCCAAGAGGTCTTGGAGCTGTTGCGCTGCTGCGCTGTCGGCGTCAGAAGTCTGACGCTGTTTCCCCCCCATGTGACTAAACGCTGCGACGCAGTCCGGTCGTCGCCCAAACCGCAGCTCCACTTACTCGATTTCCTCGCCACGAAACTCACAGCCCCCCCTGCTTCAAGCCCTCCTTGCGTTTCTGGACCTCGGACGATGCGGAGCCGTGCGGATGCAGTGGGATAATTTGGACACCGTTCTGTGGAGCTTTCTAGCCCGCACCCCCAGCGTTACAACACTGCGCTTGGTGCCGCCCAGTGAGTTCACATGTCTAGCCTACTAATCCAGCTGACCGCCCTCGTATCAGCGTTCGTATATCGCTACGTTCTGAACACAGCCAATGTCTGTGTCCTACCTAGCCTGACCCATGTCGAGATTGAGCTTGACAACAGAGCGCTGGAAGCTTTGAACTGCCTGCGTGGACGGCAGAGTGTCCAGAAGCTTACCATACATGTAAGGTACTCGCTTATGGAGGACCTAGAAGACGACGAGATACTCAATGAAGAGCTCACTCTGTTGTCGGAGCTCGACAACAAGCTTCTCGACATTTTCCCTGAGGTAAAGCAGCTCGCCTTTGTCGGCGCCGGCAACATTAGCCTGAGAGCTCGGGTCGAGGAGCTTATCATAGGTCGTTTACCAAGGATTGCAAAGCTAGTGATCTTTGATTGTGGCGAAGAGTGGTTTTGTGCACGGGGAACATAGTTAGTATAAGAATCTAGTGTTGTGAAGTTCGCAGCCGGTTGTTGATAGTTTCGGAAATAAGCTTCGACTGGATTATGTTGAATGAAATGTTCGGTTTTCTCCGAGTCCACGCGTGGTCGCGGACCGAACTTTGTGACAAGTCCGAGTCCCAAATATTTGGTAATTGAACTGTCACCTCGAGGTATCCTGGTATTGTTTGAATAGTATCATAAGAAGGTAATCTATAAACCTACTGGGGGCTTCAGCGCGATGCCCGAAATTTGGGTATCGTATGGCGCAGACGCGATGAACGACGAACTGCAGCGTAGTCGTCAGCACGAGCCGGTAATGGCGAGGGCGCGACAAGAGCTGCAGGCCGGTAAGTACAATGTATGTAGTGTAAATATAAAACCGTACCTCAGTCGTCGGAGAAAAGACTGAGGAACGGTAGTGTGGCCGAAGTGACTATATACAATGTCCGAACGGAGATAACTAAACGAGCGTACAGCTAAACTACGAGCTGAAATAAAAGGAACGTATGAATTTACAGTATACCGACACTCCCCCTCAGCGAGTATTTGCTGGACGAAGGCCGAGACGTGCAGTCGCGTGGCGGTGAACGTCGCGAGTAAGGCCTTTGGTGAAGATATCAGCGAGATTGTCTCGCGATTAGATGCGGACAGGCGCGAAGTACTTGTTGCCTTGTGTCACATTGGAGTTGCTCATGGTGGACGATCCACTGTTTTGAGTCGACACGGAAATCCGTAGGGCGAGTGGGGGCAAAACCAAGTTCACCGAGAAGTTGTCGGAACCAGATCGAAGCGGTAGTTGAGCGGTAGCGCTTGAGAATGGTGTGGATGTAACCCTGCTGGGAGAACGAAATGGTACGCAACTTGCGGTCGCGTCTCACTGTCATGCCCAAAAACTCCGCAATCTCCCCCTTGTCAGAGATCTGGAAGTGCTTGGTAAATTCGATTTTGAACGCTGAGTGCACATTTTTGCATAATTCAAAGTGCCAGGCCTGTCTACCTTTACAATTTGGCCGATTTGAATTTTGATGGAAAACATCCCACGGCAAGCTAAAATTTGGGTGTTTTGCCTTTTTCGGACATATGATCGCGCATCAGAATTTATTGATCAGATCATGGTGCTAGAAATATGCGCGTAGAAATTCTACACTGCCTAGCGCTTTGATTTGGGCAAAGGCGTTCATTTGTGAGCACGAGTACAAAACAAATGAATCTAGTGTACTGAACCAATCACAGAGTCTGATGACCGGCGCATATTGCATATTGAACTCAGAAGACAATTTTGACGCTCGTTCCCAAATCCCAGAACCACAGTTCCAGACTCCGAAGTCGAAAAAAAATCACCCCTGTTACAATCCCAGATTCACAGCATACGGGAGCAGACACACTCAATGAGCACTCGTAGGGTGACTCGTGAGCAACCTGAGCAAGAGATCCATAACGCAACTCAGCAAGGGCAAGCAGAGAGCAAGCAGCCTTCACCCGGACGTGGAAAGATGGCATGCAGAGTTTTGAGACTCGGAAACTCGGATACCGTGAAAATACCATGATGACGCTCGTAGGGTATGAATTGATCCCATGAGACAAATGAGCTAAAGCCAGTTCCGGATCCGCATTGTCTATGTTCATGGTGGTTGAAGCAACGGTGGAAAAAGCTGAAGCAGCCCTAAGCAGGGGGGGGGGGGGGGGGGGGGAGCTGAGTGGAGGGGAGCTGAGTTGGAGCTGAACTCGAGGTGATTGCCTATCAGCTCGCTCGAGCTCGGAGTTGGGCCGAGGCAGCTTGGATTTCACATCCATAAACAGAAGTTTTCGTCCCACGCTCCCTCATCTGCTGGTTTTAAGCTGCGTTGCTCTGTTTCGACACCTCAAAAATGTGCTACAATTAGAGTATCATAAACATTTCCACAATAAAAAACTACACAGTTGATAAGTAAATTATGGAATACGAAGCACAATTATCATACAAGTGAATAAAACGCAAAAATAAACCGGCGAAGCACAGGAAGATACTATAAGTCCCATGTTCTCCCTCAGGATAATTTCTAATGGTCCTGGTTTTGGCCGGGACCATTCTTCCATGCCTTCCACTTTGGAAATCTATTTGGAACAAGGGGTTAGTTTGTATAGGGCACACTCGGTCGTCGCGCCTCGCCGCGTCGAGGGCTCTGTAGTCGCGTTTTCTACGCGTCAAAACACTGCAATCAGTATGGAAACTCAAACCTGTACATGCTGTCCCACCCCAGACATCTCATATTATGACGGCGGCGTAGCTTTGGCTTTGAGGCGGCCGTCACTGGCGGCAACCAGAGCCGTCGCGCCGCCACATTAGAGATCCAAGCGTTGAATACTACATAGTGTGTTCTGCGTGCGATAGGATAGTACAGATAATGTTGTGCACAGTAGAGCGCGCACACCTAAATAGTTTAACACACCCCCTCGCGCGAAGACTGGGCAAACGCGCTAGACCGCGACAGAGGGAGTAGTTTTCACCTTGCGACGGTTCCCCCGTCGAACCTTTCTCTTCCCAACCTGCACCCCCTCAAGCTCGACAGCGGCAGCGGCAGGCGAGACCGCGATAGAATCCTCATTGAAGAGGATGACCTCGTCGGGGTCGGAGGCAGCGCCAGGGAGGACGATGTCGACGTCGGGAGCGTGCGCGACTACGGCGACATCATATTCGTCGTCTGAGTCGACTGACCAAGCGGCGGTCGCGTTCAAGAACTTATTCTTTACGTCGGCGGGCATGTCAGCAACACAGCGTCGGGCGATGTGACCGGCGCGTCCGCAACGGTGGCAGACACCGTTCGCGTCCTTGGGGTTGCCCCAATCGAAGGCATCCTTGTTGCGCTTACGATCGCGAACGGCAGCCATAGCTACTGGCTCGGGAGCGAGGGGATCATACTCATCCTCCGCCTTGCAGAAGACGCAGACAACAAAGATTAGGCGCAGTGGGCGGGGCCCATAACCTCTTGAAGGTGGGCGCAAAAACGAGACAACGGAATGATTAGATCACAACCCTACTGTACATGGATGTGACAGAGAGTACATAAGATAAATGTCCGGCAACCGGGTGCACAGTAGAGCGCGCACACCTAAATATCTATATAAGATAGAGAGCGTGGGATCCCCGCACCTTACTTAAGCACGTTATGTAACGCTTATTAATCGTTCCCACGGCCAAATCCCCAGTCGCACAAAAAATTTCGTGCTCTTTCCGGCCTGCGGAAGGGCTGACCTACAGACTTAGAAGACATTCTCGCTGTTTCGGCTCTGAAATTTTGGTTTTTGGTTTGAAAAGCACCTTCCACACTGCAAGGAGGTTCTGTCACTCATTGCGCCGCAAAGGTTTGACAGGTCCCACCCTTAAGCGAGCTGCCGAAGCATGCCGAGATGACTATCCTGTGGCTGTGCTGGCCAAATTTTCCTCCGAACTTTTTGAAAAGTGTCCCATTTGGTGAGAAAACCACATAGAAACACTCAGAAAAAAAGTGGTCTGAATTTTTTTGTGGGTCATATAGCAAGAGACCAAGGGACATTTTGGCAACTCTGCCCAATAGGAATCCTTCATTGAACCTCTATCTAAGACTTGTATTGGGCAAAATTCCCAATCCGGAACTTAGCATCGTGCTATAAGCCCTCGACGTCGAGCGTGACAATGTCACAGTGTGATGCTGACATAAGGGTGCGGGGATCCCACGCTCTCTATCTTAAGAACCAAAGACTTCGTGTCTGGGTGGGACAAGACAAGAAAGAAACACTGTCTTAGCCTGGGAAGACAGTGTGCCGTTTTGTGATGCAGCAGAGAGGGGCCGATCTGATGTGACCTGATCCGAGCTTCTCCTCTTCTTCTACCACCACCATCGACTTCCCGTTCACCCTCTCTCACCTCGCTAGAGCTCATCATTCACGACACTTTTGCTTCTGGGTTCATCCTCGCGCATCCCATCACCCCACGACCTGGCCGCCAGCGGCGAAGGCTCATCGCCGCTGTGTGTTCCCCACACCCACATCTATGTGGCTGTCCCATTGCCGAAACGAACGAAGCAATGAACAAAACAAACGAAACGGACATTCGTATTGGCTGACCGCTAACAAAATGCCGTGAACCGCCCCACTGGTGCGTCATTTTGTCGAGATGTTGAGTTCGTGCCCGCATGCTCCACCCGTCTCTCTGCACGATGTCGATTCACTCGATGCTCAACCATGCCCGCCACAACGAGCCGTCTTCGCTCACTGCTGCCCAAGACGCCCTCTATGACTCAGCCGGAGCCCTTTTTGCTTAGCAGAACAATGGAGCGCGAGGGGAATCTCGGCGAGCTGAGTGCAGTCAGTGGTGCACCTGTGGAGATCAGAGCGAATTCTGTTTCAAGGAAGAGTCGGAATCAGGTCAGCAATTCAACAAAATGTCGTGCCGGACCCGTTCAAAAGTAATTTTTCCTTAGTCCGAGTCTGAACGGCGTTCGGCGGGCCAAAAGAGACGAAGGAAGAGAGAAGCAAAGGAAAAAGAGAACGATGGTCGTTTGGTATGCGAGACTTGCGATCTGAGGACTTCACACTGATCTGAGGGGCACAGTCAGGCATTGTAAGGCCTGTATACTTGCCACGATCATTGGCTCAACGAGCACGTCGGCAACGAGAGCTCGCTCGCTGGTGAAATTGAGGATCTATTGGACATCGAGGGATATAAAGGTTGTCATAGGTCTCGAGCGCAAACGCTACGGCGGAAAGTTGAACAAGGGGAACAAAGGTTAAAGTTATCTCCTGAATGCGGTACGCGTCCACCCAATTGGAGCTGTATTGTCTAGCTTACTGTTTTGTTCGTCACAGATCCGACTCAGTCCTTAGATCAAGCCCTCGACCACGAATACGATGTCAATCAGCCTCGCCGCAATAACCGATATCGGGAAAGTTACCGAAGTAGGATGCTTCGGTATGAGGATGAGGTTCGGCGAGGTGTTTACAGTTGCGGCGAAATTAAATGCATTACCATAAAAGGAAATTATCACCATTTTCATCCCCTCTGGCTTGGAAGCGCCGGGAGAAGGCTCGATATAGCTTCATGATACGATGGCACGTCTGTCAGTGCAGTATGCAAGTATGAAGTAGGTCGTTTGCATCACGATTGAGCGAGAATGGTGGAATAAGCTGTAATCTAAATCGACTAATCGGAGCCCAGACTAACTTTCCCATGGATCATTTTCACTGCTAAAACATCTGAATTGGCGACACCAATGCTGACCTTGCGATGACTCGGCCGCGTTGCCCTGTCCAGAGCTGATTTAACAGAAATTTCCTTTTATGGTAATGCATTTAATTTCGCCGCAACTGTATGCTGAGGAACAACGACGGGAGATGATGCTTGGATGGCAACAAATTTCCCCAGGCATTTCAACATTGTAAACGGCTTAAGATGTATTTACTATATGTAAGAAACCAAGCCATTTGAGATGGAGTGAGCTCGCACACGGGGCCGCGAGGAGTCGACCGAAGGTCGGCGACGATTGGGACTGGCACCTGGTTTTCGTAGGGCAGAAGAGCGGAATCCCATGGCGAAGCATGGGCTCACTGCTATTTTTTACAACGTACAGTGGGATATCTCATAATGCATGAGGTCAAAATGCATAAACCTCATTATGCATCGACTTTTGGTGTCCACCGACTTGGTAGGCTGGAATTTTATGCATTATCCTCATAATGCCTATTGCATAGGGTGAAGAGCGCATTTATGCATTTTGAAATTGCAAAAATCGTACAATTTGGTGAATTTTACCGCTCTCAGGACCAATTTAGACATATTCCGCACCCTGAATACACAGCCGCGTCATTTTTACCCCAAAATTTAGCCAAGTTCCTTGATCTGCTGGTTATTACAGCTAATTTTGACAGGCTCCCGCCAACTTCCAAGTGATTCGGTGTTCGCCGGACTACCATATATAGTATTTTCGTGACAATGTCACGTATGTCACATCGTGTGACATTATGCAGAGATGCATATTGCTCATAATGCATAGGCTTTGGGGGTCCACGGGCCTTATGCATTATGAGCTATCCGACTGTAGTCCATTTTTAAGATCAACGGGGTTAACCGACCGATCAGCTGGGTCCTCAACATGTTGAGTGCACAGCCACGATTCACACACCACAAGACATCCCGGTACGCACCGAGGCTGAGTGTGACGTTGTCACAACCGTAACACTTAACAATATTCTGTCTTTTGTCCGCAATTTCTCGACCGTGCGGGCTTGCAGACCTTTGGCTTTGCTCGGGCTGTACAGATACGATATTCAAGTTATTTAATTGCGTGTTCTCTCATGCTGGGACGGCCCGAATGTTCGCAATTTGAATAAATTCTGACTTTTTATCACCCCCCCTCTGTTGCCGCTAAATGGGCATCTCCCGCTCCTCCGATTAAAGTTCTTTTGAAGTATCTGGATGCTGCAGCTGCATCACTGGCACTGGCCAGTGATTGGGCTGCTCCTTACTGTAGTGTGAGTCCAGAATTCAGTCAAGTCAGCCATACAAATGTATGCAATTGATACTGCATTTTTATTTTTCATTTTCGATGCAATAGCCTGTTTAGGAGGCAGAGTTTATCTTCCTCTCCTCCGGGCTCCCCTTTCATATTTACTGTTGAACTTTGGTACCCCTTGCCAGTTCCCCGTGTGTCTTGCTGCTTTATGTTTATTTTGTGCATTGAGTAATTGAAAAAGCTTCAAACAAGTACAATAATAGCCCGCCTTGAATCTTTCTGAGCCTCCCAAGAGCCTCCCCATGCTCGCCCCGAAAGCTCACTGGTCTCTTTCTTTTCTCTTTCTTTTTCTTTCTTTTTCCGCCTTTTTGCGTTCTTTTCCCCTTTTGGACACCCAGTGGTATGGTCGGAAAACCGAAACAATATCAAGGTGACTATGTACATAGTATGGTGGGGGACGTGACTTCGTGACAAACTTTTACGGTGAACATTGTGACGCTAATAACTCGTGTGACAGTCACCCAAATTTCTTGATATTGCATAAATGGCTTCCTTTTGAAGAGTAGAAGAGATTGTATGGAGCAGATTTACTCCCCATTGACTTTCGTGATTTTGACCACAAATTTGGCCATCCTAAAGGGAAAATTGATCCGAAATGGCTCTGCCAGGGGCAATTTGATGGCCCATCAATACCCAATATGCCCCCGATTTGAGTATTGGGTCCAAAACAAACTTATAAGAGCTACTGGAAATCTCAAAAGCTCTCCCAAGTTTTACCTCAACGGTACTTCCCCCCCTTGAAAACCTGTTTTCTCCGGCAAAAATTTGGCCATTTCCCATCAAAAAGTTCCCACGGTCCAAAATTTCGGAAAACACCCACTCTTGGGTATTTCGAGTTGATCTGGCCAGGTTTCAGGTCAAAATTCCAAAAATTCCGGTCTGACATGAAGTCACCTCCCCCACCATAGGACATTTCTACGGCCCATCTGGATGAGTCGCTACTTATAAAAGTGCCGAAAGAGGTCACAACTGTTGACGCTTGTTGATACTCACGTCAAAATTGGGCGCCTCTTGATGACTGACCCATGGACCTCCATTGCCCCTCACAAAAAATCGAATTGGTGGATACTAACACTCTACATAAAACTCTCTATGGGTTCCGAGCTTTAAAAGGAGTGATACCAGTGAAATTGAAGGAAATATTCAAAACCTTGTCCAAATGGCGTGAAAAACCGCTTTTCCAGGACCCCGAACACTTGATTATCACCACCACCCAGTCGCTATCCATCATTCAGGTTCTGAACGCCCCTTGAACCGCGCAGAAAATCCACCCACGGGTAGTTTTAAATGGCACAGGAGACCTGTATTCCTCTAATTGAACACGTCTAGACGCAAAAGAACAACCAAATTCATCATAGGCCCCGGGAAGTGGCCTTGCTTTCCTATCCCTAAAAGTTTATCTTCCTCTTACAACGGTACAAGCCATCTTTATTCTTCTGTTGACATAAACTGATCGTTGTGGTATAGGGAGGGGAGGCTGAAGACGATACTAACGCCGACGCGGACGATGAAGCCGATGATGTAGAGGCCCCACTGTTCTCGCGCTACCACCGGCAATCTCGCCTTCGACTGAGCACCCACGCAAAAATCGATCACTTCCTCTTCAATCTCGGACCCAACATCTTCGAGAAAGCCGAGCACGATGCGCACGCTGGCGCCACACTTCGCACGCGCTTGGATGGCACTGACAAAACCCGGCACTGTCTCGGAGGAGGTCAAAAAGCTGACAATAAAGATAAACTTGAAGAAGACAAAGGCATGAGTAGGGCTAATGCTCTTAGATAGCATTGGCGGGGGCCGCCGATTTTTTAGGCCAAAAAAACGGATTTATTGCGATTTCATTATTCACGTGATGAACCTTGTGGGTTTTTGAGCCTAAAAACTGCTCAACGAGTGGGTTCTTGAGGCCGAAATGGTGAAAATTTCCGGAGCAGGCTTGGCGGGAGCTTCCCGGGGCCTTTCATCATATTCTGGCCGATTTTGGCCCCACTTTGTTACACAAACTTGGTGGCTATCCAGCCAAAAGCAATGCAAAGACCCGGATTCTCTGCACCAGGCATACACGATGGAGGCTCTAAGTATTCCTATTCACTTACCCCATGAAGCAATCAGTCATCTGGGTGCAAAGATAGGAATTTCCATATCCAGCTGGTAAGTACATAATTTGATTTCGCCGCAACTGTATCTCGGCTTGCAGACGGTGCGGTAGAAGTTATTGGTGCAGGGGACTTCCGCTTATGAACGCGCTTTGAAACAAGGCCTATGGTCCTGTAGGCCTTTAAAATCATACTTAGGCGGGCTGTCCTTCAATTCCTCCACCATATCTACCACCGTCGGCCGGACTACGCCCCGCTCTTTACTACCTTATAAGTTATAGGTAGCGAATATTCTTCGTCGGCGGTCTTCTGCCACTTCGTCTCTAAATCCACATCCCTCGCAAGAATCCCCAAGCCGTTCTGCACCAGCCGTAGACTACCCCTTTTGACTCCTTGCAGGCTTGCCCCTTATGGTGGCTGCTTGAGGAGTCATGCTCCAACGGCAGGGGCTGTCCGTCCTTGTCTGCCATGGCGTATGTGAGGAAAGGGCTTGGTCTGAATTCATCGCTCCACATGCGCTTAACATCCTCAAGAGTACGACTAAAGCTTTGAGATTGGAAAATCGGCGGCAGAAAATGCACTGACCCGGCGTACCACGGCTGTTCGTTTTGCATTTTCAGGTTCGCAAGTTGCAGATGGTTTCTGCTAAGGCCCCATGCGCATTATATACTGAAGACGGGCGGTAAAGAACAATAGAGAAATGGTGCTCTCTAAATATTAGAGCCTTTGCGGTAGCTGCTGGCGGCTAATTTTTCTCACGACCCACTAAGCACCTGGTCTCAAGTAAGCCACCCTGAGCAGCTGTTAACGTTATGAAGGACATCTCAAGGTGGCTAACTTGGCCCAGTAGCATCAGCAGTCGTTGTGTGGCACGAGCCGCCAGTTCGTGTGGCGGCTCACCGCAAAGGCTCTATTGTCTTGAACATGCGTCCAACAATGAAACAATAAGATTTGATATCAAAGGCACGGGTCATCAGAGTTATCATCAAACATTGCAGCTGTCACCGCTTCAGTCGCTGCATCGCAAAGGATGAAAAGCAACAAAAAAAAAGAAAAGAAAAAAGAAAAATAGCCGTGTTTACATACGCGTTGCGGCTGGTACCACACATGCACCACCACTACTCTTCAACGCGTTGGCAACCCGTCTAAGCTCGCTATTGAGCCTTATAGTAGATACAGATTTACTCTTGCGGTTTAAGTTACCGCGTTTGAGGTCAACTGATTCAGTTCCGTTCGAATCCTCCTCCGAGCGGATGAACTTGGATGCGACGGTTAGCAGCTTTTCCTCAAAGTGCGAGCTCAACTCTTCATACATGTCTTTGAGAGGATCTTCCGCATTTAATTCAATTGCCGTAACTTAGTCAGTAGCGGGCCCATCTTGAATTGGGACTCGCCGTCGAAGTCTTGAAATGGGGTCCACATTTGGGTGAACACACCCAGCGCGGTGGATGATCTTGAGTCCAGGGTAGGCCGAAAAAACCGTTCCCCAAGTGAGAAGTCGTCGGTTGACATTCTGAAATGTTCGACTCCATGTTAGCGCTGCGTGGTCTGTGATAGCAGCCACAGTTTCACCTTCGAAAAAAGGTTGAGATTTGATTAGCACTTTTTTGAGGGCGAGAGCCTCACGCTCGGTGGGAGAATAGTTGCGTTCAGGTGACTTGAGAACGCGGGACCACTAAGCAACGAATCGTCCAATGTGAACGGTCGTGTCTTCGAAGTTAGAGGCCCAAGGTCCAGGTGTAGGGATGTCGTCAACACCCTTGACTGCGGTAACGAGGATTGGAACGGGCTCACTGTTTTTATATGCACGCTCCAATCGCTTGTAAAGACGTGTTCCGCGTAGATCTCGAATTAAAATGGGTTGAACTTGTTGCAAAATACCTGCGAGTCCGTAATCACACGCATCGGAATAAACGCGATAAGGCTTACCAGCCATCGCATATCCTCGAACCGGGGCGTTCGTCAGCACTTGTTTACAAAGGTTGAATGCCTCTGAATGTAGCTCGGTCTGAATCTTTCTTGAGTAATTGGAAGAAAGGATGCGCAATCCACGCGTAGAAGGGAACATACGATGAGAAATAAACCATCATACCCAAAAAATGTTGAAGTTCCTGGGTATTGCGCGGCTCATCAAGTTAAAGTATAGCGTCGACCTTCTCCTTATGAGTTGAAACGCGACACCTTTTGACCAAGTAAGAGTAAAGATTGATACCCAATATGGCACTTAGGAGGTGAGAGCGTAATATTCGCGTCTGCGATAGCCTTGAATACGTGGTCTAAGTGTTGTACATGATCTTCAAAAGTTAACGAATAGACAACAATATCATCAATGTAAACCAAGGCGAATACCCACAGGAATGGTGCCAACACATTTTGCATAACGCGTTGAAATACGCTTGGCCCGTTGCGATAACCAAACGGCATTCTATGAAATTGTCCGCGATGTGTGCGGAATATTTTCTCTGCAGATCCCGGCGCCATTGTCAACTGAGTGAAGCCAGCGAGTGCATCGAGTGTTGTAAGCCATTGAGATCCGGAGAGTGCTTGAAGGATCTCGTCTTGACGAGGAAGCCCGAATGCGTCGGGAACGACCATTTCATTTAGCTTGCGCAAGTCAATTTACCATTCGAGGCTTACCATTCCGGTACACAATAAAGACACATTGCGCTGAGCTTTGAACGAGATATTGATGACTGACTGCACAGATTGAGCACCAGAGTTAGGTCTCAGGGCGACAGAAGGGGCAGGAGTTGTCTATATTGAGTGGTGTATGCACCAAACAACGAGAATCGTCGCAAGATGAAGCGGTAGAAGAGGAGGGTTTTGACAGCGGCACGGAATTTGCTTCCGTTGATCGGTCTGGAATCCGGTGATCAACTTTGATCCCCGCTGTCGAAGCTTTCATTGCCTCGGCTCCCTTCGTCTATAATGACAGGAATAGGATCAATATCCAAACCTCCGATTGTAGCGGTCGCTTGTGTTGCACTAGCAGCAAGAAACGATGAACCAGATGGTCGCGCCATATGTTTCCGCAGTTCTATGAGCGGTTTGACTGCGGAACTCGGTGAGCCTACCACTCGATAATTCACGGCCTTAATGTCTCGAGCTAACCGTCTCCGAGACCGTCGGGTTAGTGAAGGTTTCGAATGAAACGTTGAACAAGCCTCAGGCATTGATTGTGAGTGCGATTCCAAGTCGTCCGATGCAGTTGCCGTTGCCGATTCTTCCAAGTTTCCGGATTTCTCCCCCCCCCCCCAGGGCTGAGTTACTCGTTTCCTCGTCATGAGGTAAAGAGGATTCAGTAGTCTGGAGGGGTTCTTCAAAACCCTGCTGAGAAAAGTCATCGGTACGTTCAATTGTTTCGGACTCAGACTCCTCGTCACTTTCTAATCCATAATACAGATTATCGTATTCATCCTGTGCTTCACGATCGTCGCTGGTTGCACTCGCAAGGTTAGCACGAGCAGCTCGGTTGCCTTTGAATGAATGTTTACATTCATTATCCCAGTGTTTACCGCTTCCACAGTGCCTACAAGGCCGAGCGCCTTTTGATTCCGGAGTAGCTCGTCTCGAGACATTCTTATCATCCTTGGGGAATTTGGGCGGCCCAAGATTTGCCGACCAACCAACTAAATTCACTCGAGCGGAGCGCGGAGCAAACCGTTGATTATCCCGTTCGCGTTCACGATCTCGGTAAGAATTTTCTCGTTCGTGCCTATCCACTTGCATTAAGGCGTCCTCGTGGTAGCGAATAGCGGCTTGGAACTCGACGACAGTGCGATACATCTGCGTGGTGAGAATGGTGTTCCAGGTTGAAGGTGCACCATCCATGACTTCCAACATAATTTCCAAATCGTCCATTGTGTAAACCATATTGAGCAGGTCGAGCTTACGAATGAAATACTCACTCGGTGTTTCACGCGAATGTCCCGCATCACGGTAAGATGCTCTATTCGCTCTCCCTTTCTGATGGTCTAACCACTTACGATTCAGGAAATAAGTTTGAAAGGCTTGACGTAAGGTATCCCAATTTCGTTCAATGTCGGAACGGTAATCCAAAGGCAGAGACCAATACTGTGTCTCTGTGTATTGAAGCAACGCAGAACTGACCGTGACATTTCCGTTGCCTTTTTCAAGGGCAACGGCGAACATCGTGACAGTGACCGTTGCCTCAAAGTGCAACGGCTCCAGGCTCATTAACCATGTCTGTGGATGCCTATGTACATACAGGTACATACAGTGGCAAGGGGATCTGATGCCACCCCTAAAAATAGAACAGCCCATTTCTGGAACTTTTGATGCAAGTGGAGTCGATTGGGAGCACATCAATTTTTTGGGGGTGACATCAGATCCCGCCCCCACTGTAAGACTGCTGATTGACCAACGGTTCCGTTTGATCCTGAGATAGGTAAACCCGATTAAGGCCGATGATGCCGAACAGTTGAGAGAATGTTGAAATTTTTGAATAATTGCTTAAAAGCTAACTCGGAAGCTCTATGTGACGGGTCTACATAATATTTACTTACTCAAACGCTTGTTACCTTATATTCCGCATGTAGATATTACATAATATTATCTAGCTTAACCAACACACTCATGTACGGTCAAGAGCGATCTCAACGACTCGAGCGGCGGCGCTACCGCCGAAGACTACAATCCAGGACCCGTTGCTAGCCTGAACATGCGTATAACTGTTCCCCGTGCCGCCTAGGTCACAGGAGCCCGACTGAGGGTCAACCAGCCCCTTGTCGATAGGTTACAACGGCTGACGAGCTAGAGTGCTTGCTTATTCTTCTTCCCTAGCTCCCAAGAAGCTACGGATTTCGACTCGCATCACACACAGTCTATACACGGAATGTTGAGGAGTCACAGATATCTGAAGATGTAGCGAATGAAGACGAGGCAGAAATGAATCTCTAGCTGCTTTAGAAAAGGCAATCCGCGAGGATTCCTCATTCCGGGAATTTTTAGCTCGCTCAGAAGATGATACCGAAGGCCTTGATTGGGTTGATGATACCCACAATTCTCATAATTCTGAGAATGACATCTCTCTAGATGATGTTGGGATTCAAACTGCTCAACGATCCTGAATTCTCAACATGGTCAACAGTCATGCGAAGCCGTGTTATTATGGATATTTGGCATGCTATGGCCCGAGTCAAAGTTCCAAAAGAGAGAATATACAAAACGGCGGGCCCAGATGATATAGATCGAGGATTGATGAGAGGCAGATAGGGCGAGACGAGGCAGATGAAGGATTTTGGGGCTGAAGACAAGCAGAGGATTAAAAAATTCTTGTTACAGAAAGGCACATCTTGGGATGAGAGACTTCGCTTCAATCCAAGGTGGTTGTGGCGGTGTTGCCGGAGAATTGTTCCACCTCCTGAGCAACTCTACGAAGCTGTCAGTGAGGGATTCTATGCGTATGGTCCAATTAAAGATACCAAGACCAAGCTTCCCCTATTCAATCCTACCGCATGGAAGGATGCACGCAATGTTTTGAAGGCTATTCATTTGGGGCTTATGTCGGATCCCCCTGGAGTTCAGCTATATTTTCAGATTGGTATTGACAGTAAAAATGGAAATTTACCAATCTACCGCTGTTGCCGAGGAACCAACAACCCAGACGGTGGGGTACATCATTCTATGCGTGTGCGAATGCCCAGGTCTGGAGTGTCTGTCCGTCATGCAAGTGCACGAGTCAAATTGTGACATTTCTGACTAGTTTACTAAAGCTGGACTCTTAGCAAACTCTTAGCCATGGATGTATTTTGATTGAATCGGCTGCTCATCAGAAGAACCAGTTGTTCGATGGTTGAATACAGATGCACAGAAATTCAGCGAGGATCTGAATTAACGTCATGAAGGAAGGTCTACCTTTACTCTACCTCGATTGGAGAACGAGTGCTCGAGGTTGGGTGTGCACAGGGACTTCCCCGCGCGGGGGAACTCGAGTTCTGCGCGCGAATTTTTTTAAAATGAGAGTTGTTTTCACCTCAAAGTAGAGGTGTTCAAAAGCCAAAACAACTGCAATTCGGGAATTTTTGGCCCCCGAAACTGCCCTGTAAACACTCAGAGTTAGTTCTCTTTTCTTAGCTCCAGCGGACAATTGAAAATTTACCCCACAGATGTTCGCCGACATGTCGAAACATGAACCGGTCTATCCAGCCCCCCCAGTCAGCAGAGTAGTTCATCCGGGCTTTAACTCCAGTTTGAGCTCAGTGAGAGTGCACCATAAATTGAAGAGCTAGAAATGATGTGGTTGAAACCACTTCCATGTACAATTAGTCTTAAACCAAAGCTCTGGTTGATTAAGTTTGAGAGAGTGTAGACGCGTGCAAGAGCAATGGACACCAGAAAGCTTGACCGCAGCTCTAACTCAGGCGCGTGTGTTGCTAAGTAATTCGTTCAAGAGATTCCGATTCGATGACATTCTGACAAGTCAAAATGAGAAGGAATTTTTTATTTGAGCATCCAAGCCTGCAGACACTGAAGACACTATGTCGATTGTATATTTTGTAAGCCAGTGGAGGAGAAAAAACGGAAGCAGAGCGAAAGAGACGTGACGCGGTCGCGTCATTTGGTTGAGTTTACTGCGCTTTCGCCGAGATGCCGGCGTTGACGTGAGAGAAAGGATAAATATTTTGAAAAATTTATGTAATGCAGCCAGCCTTGCGCCACTACCTACTAATCAGGAAAAACTGAAATTGCGCCAAAGACCCCCATAGACCCCCAAAGCACCCCATAGACGTCAAAGTCGAGGACTGAGCCACATAGAAAGGTGGGTGGGGTGTTGTCGGCCACATAGACACCCATAGTAGGTCAAAGTAGCCAAAGTCATAGCGCTTATAGTGCTCGAAGTCGTCAAAGTAGGTCGAAGTGTCGGAAAAACCCTAGTTTGCTCATAACGGATTGACCCGGATTATGGCCTCATCACGGCTTTCAGGGGATTACAAGCCGCTCACCGGGGGATTATGATCCGTGATAAGCCGTTGCAATCGGCTCACCGCCGAAGCAGTGTCAAGTGTTGCGGTAGCTTCGCCACTCTTCACCACCTCTCCCAAAAATTTGTTTTCCGGTCCATGGACCTCAAAGAGCTGGTGGTACGGTATCGACTTCAGTTCTTCAAGACTGTGCCGACGTTGCCGGGATCGCTTACGGCACCTTCACACGGACTCCACAGCAGGCCTTCACAAATACGAAGAAGTGCTGCGGCAAGCGTCCCACGCCTCTTTCTCCCCAACCACCACTACGACCACCGCACAAGTCTTGTATTCAGCTCGCCCTCACCGACTCTACTACCTGCTGTGCCACAGCGACCCACATCTGCCTTCAAATCACTCCTCTCGGTTGCCTCTCGGTCTCCGTTGTTCTAAGTAACCCTTTCACCTTGTTAACTTACAGTCGGCGCATATATGAAGTTGCTCGCTACCACCAGCTAGCTTTGTCGAACTGAGATGTGCGAGGGCCTAATTTCCGTGGGTTACCTGGTGCGTTCTGCCCCTCGACATCTAATTGTGTCTGAATTCTCTTGAATTAGTTGTTGTCGCCATTTATGTATCATCTGTGCGTTTAACACTCTCTTCTCTGTTCTTCCACTTCTAATGACTGCTTTTCAGCACTGTGCTATATTGGGTCTAACTTGTGTGATACATTTACGCGGTGCTACCGTTCCAGCATGGGATTCGAAGTCGAGGTTATTTTGTAGGCGATCCGTGCGTGGCGGGTAGCACCCGAACCGTTGTCGTAGCCATGAATAGATGTTTTTTGTCACCATAATTGAGTTCTATGTTTCCTGAATGTGCGCTAATGTGCGGTAACCCAAAGTAATGGCTTGTAAGCACCTAAATCCCATATAATCCCGGGTATGGATTATAGCGGCTGGAGAGAGCTTGAAAGGTCTACACCTATGCGCTATAATCCCCTTATGAATTATGACCTCATGGCGGCTTATGTTGACTTGCGAGCCGACACAAGCTGCCCAGGGTTTTTCCGACAAGCACACACAGTAAAATGCAAAAAAAAAATCATATATTGCGATGAGAATATGTAAGGCCCTGATCGGGTGCACATAAATTTCCCATAAATAATCCTGAGGCCCGTAATTTGTCACGTCATTTGTCACGCCTCTTCTTGCCTCTACCTCTATCGTTCTACTTGTACTATCGGTCTCCTGCATAAACTATCTCTATCTTGGTCCCTTCCACATGTCTCTCGACACCGACGACACCCCTGCTGCTCGTAAAAATGCCGTCTGGAATGACGCTGAAGTCAAGGCTCTTTTCTCCGGCTTGGACGAGGCAAAGAAGGCGAAATACATGAGCGGCAATGGCTTCCGACCTCCAGGCTGGACCCTCGCTGTGAACGCTGTCGCTACTGCCAACCCTAGCGCAGATCCCAAGAAAGATGCAGGGAAGTGTCAAAACAAGCTTTCAAATGTGCGTACTTGGGGCTCTTCATGCGCAGGTATCGATAACCTCTGCGACACTGTAGCTGAAGACGAAGTATGAGCTGTACATGTTCGTCAAAGGGTTCTCAGGTAGTGGGTGGGATGATGAATTGAAGTACGCGACAAATACGGACGAGTATGTCGAGGATTTTATACGGGTGCGTGTCCGACGGTCTTTTGACCTTCATTATCTCATCTATGACCACAGGTTCGTGGCAGCAAATACGAGGCGTGCTTTACAACATCCTGCCCCTACTGGACCGAGCTTGACGAGCTCTTCTCCGGCGCAGTCAACAAGGCAACTGGAAGGAACGTTACGATGCTCGGCAAACGCAAACCAAAGAAAACCAAGGCGCTGACTGCTTCAACTGCTGCTTCTGGGACTCCCGCTGCTTCTACTCCCTCTTCCAGCGCCTTGCGCACCCCTTTGGATGACGTCGACACGAATCTCGGGTCAGTCGACAACCCTCCACCCAATTCTCCCCGTTCCCCACGCCCTCCTCCTGGTCCTGCTGCTCCGTTGTTGGATCTCTAGGTGCGGCTTAACGCACCTTGCATTGTTTGATCTCAATTTTTTTTCTGTAGCTTCGCTTTCACATCGTTTCGCTTCCCTTGATTGCATGTCACTGTACTTCGTATCACAATAGAAACCAAAGCATTGTTGTACATTCCGCAATCCATTTTGTAGCTCCATCCAAAATACAAACATATTTACTGCAATTCTGGCCGATCCACAATGTAATCCCTCCACATGGCGGACGAGATTCTATCACGACGTTCATCGGCTCTGATTGCATACGCATTGTTCGGATCCACATCAGCCCCCCCAGCAAAGAATGCATCCCCATCTACGTCGTACTGTTCGTCATCTGGGAGATTGTTGATGGGTGCATGAACGGAAATAAAATTATGAAGCGCAGCGGCTGCACCGACGATGAGCGCCTGCTGCTCGTACCCGAACTCCGGGCAGGATTTGAGGACCTTGAAACGCCTCTTCAAAATACCAAAGACACATTCAATCACTTGGCGTAGTTGTGCATGCCGCAAATTGAAAAGCTCTTGACGTGTTCGTGGCCTTGAAACGTGCTAATTGAATCAGCCACACTGATACATCTCGGAACGACTCACTGCTGATCCCCCTCCTTCCATTCTTTAAGATGATAGCGTACACCACGGTAGGGAGTCATGAGCATATCACAGTTAGGGAAGCCCGCGTCGGCCAGAAAATAGCGTCCGTGAGGGAGGGAAAATCCGTTTCGTCGCGCATGATCAAACAACAGTCCGTCGGCAGCCGTACCCTCGAACCCAGGCATAACATACAGAAAGCGCTTCTTTTGATCGCAAGCCGCCAGAGTATTTTGGGAGACTTTGCCGTGCCGGTCGCGGTAGCGGGTTATATCTGCAAGCAGCGCCCAGAAATCGAAATGAACGCCGTCAGCAGAGCCACGGGCATACTTGAAATAAGGAAAGAAGCGATCATCGTATCTGATTTCTTCGGGAGTTTCGTCAACGGGATCGGGGACATATTTGTCGTAGAAATCGGAGGTAAACGTTATGAGAAGCTCGTTGATGTAACTGGGACACTCTCAGACAGGAACAAAACAGAAAGATTTGCACGGTGCTCACCGACTTATTGTGTCTCCAGAATGTTGAAATCTCTCCTGAAGTTCTCGCTGGCTGCTTCCATGGACCATAAAATAGACAAAGATAGCAAGCTTCTCTTCTCCCGTCATAAACCGACTGTTCTCCAGTTCCCCCATTGCCGCCAGTTCAGCCCAAAGAAGTGAGAACTCAAGAGCAGACATTCCTATCTGATCATGGCAACGGGTGGGGTTCCCAAGAAGAATTTCATCTAGCCAGAGCTGTCCAGTGAGAATAGAAGTGTTTAGCGGTCTCGGGATGCTGCTGTCAAGTAGATCTGACGCGAAGAAGGCGACAGCAATGAGAGCAGTATGGGTTGCAGTACGGCGCCGCTGCAGATGAGATAGTGTAGTTATACGCTTGCGTAGACGGGGGAGAACAACAGCGTTGACAGGCATGATGAAACCACTGCGAGAAGTCAAAAGACAGAACGCGAGGACGGGTGGAGAAGGCAGAACGCGGCTTGTCACATTCAGTCACACTTTGTCACCGGTGACTTTACAGGCAATACATTATTTATGGGAAATTTATGTGCACCCGATCAGGCCCTTAGTAAGTAATACACGTATATAACCGGCCGTTCACGACCAGAGCAAAGGGAGTGTAGATTGCGGCAGATAGAAAGAGCGGGGAATGAGGCGAAGGGGCTGGGAATGATTGGCGGTGAAGCGAGGCGCTACGCGGTTGCTTGATTTTAAGGTCTCCGTTTGCAAATTCGGAGAGCATTGCTTGCGAAAGACATATCGAGAAAATTTTGAGGGGAGGGGGAGGGCATAAGAGAGCAATTTGATACGCCTGGGTTAGCGGTCGCGGAGAGAAAACGAGGCAGAGGGTGGGGGTAAAGCGGCGCCAGGTGAAGGTAACGTTGATGAAGTGTTAATTCAAACGAGCAAGGCCAGGTGGTAATCCGCAGGGAGCGCGCCAATCAGCGATGAGCGGCGGGATTGAAGTGAAGAAATACTTGATGCTTTGAAGAAGCACTTGTAGTAAGGTCATAGCATTCATAAAAGACCGGCCGATAGTTCTTGCAGTGACTGAGGTAGAGCTAGGTGTCCGCGTCGACACGTTGCCGCCCGTATAGCATCCGCCGCACGACTACGTGGGCGGTACTGCACAGTGGAGAGAATAATGCGAGCGCTGGAGAGGCGTAGACTGTTGCTTTGGACGATGGAAGAGGCGTGGGCAGTACGGACGGGGACGGCGGTACACGAGCGAAAGCTTGATTGAAGGGCTTGAGGTGGGATTGAGCGGGCATCAAGTACGGGGAACGACCAGAGAAAGTTGACGCCGATGCCAAGGGCGGACAATTGCGGAGAAGATGAGGGTGTAAAGGGACGCTGACCGCTCATCGAATTAGCCAGTATAGCCTGACTAGAGGGGGAACACACACCGGGGATGTATAGTAGACGCAGTTAACTGCTGCCATCGAGGACAGCAATGTCACCGATGTGACGAAGAAGGAAGACTTGGGGATATTTGAAGAGCTTGAATAATCATGATAGCTGGTGAGCTCAATGCGATGGCGGTGGGGGTTCGGGGGGAGACTGGAGGAAATGGAAGGAAAAGGCAGAAAAAAGTCGTACGATGTTTGGTTTGATCAAGATCTCACGCACACGCACACGTGACCATTCGGACTTGGTCTTTTTTTCAGAGATTTCTCGACCTCGGACTTGCGAGTTTCCACCCTCACTAGGCTTGGCTTCCACTGCTCCCCGCTATGTTATCTGTGCTCGACGAGTGCTCGTTCTGTGTCCTCCTTGGCAACTTGCTAAAGTGACCATTGACCGCGCTGAACCTCACAGAATATCATGGCGCTTCATAGACACTCATAGTGGAGGGGCCTAGCTCAAAGTGCGCCATAGCGCGTCAGAGCGATACAGATCACCCCATAGTGGGCCCCTTTCTATGACGGTCTATGGCTCAAAACCAAATTTTTAGTACCACTACTGTATCCCTTTGCATGGATAAAACGCAATCTGGAGCGTGACTTGAAACGCAACGCGAGAAACCAGAAACCGCCCCAGGGTTATGCGTGACACAACAGAAATATTGGAACCACATTCAAAAACCTCACCTTTTCATAGGCATTATAGTATATTGAGCATTTTCTGCGCGGTGCCAGTCGCAGTGTTCACCCCAGTGATAAGGCCTTATTAAGGTTAAGTTTTATTAAGGCCTTATCGTAAGGCTTACACTGTGCGGAGTAATTGAAATTCTTGATGGTCTATTCTATCACCATGTCTCACGAATAGATAGAATGGTCGCTTGGACAGACCTTCCTCAATACAAAAACCCGGCCTGCAAATTCGCCGGATCTTGTCGCAAATTTTACCCCGCTACGCCACTGTTGAGGCCTTGGGTCTCGACTATCTCTACGGATGTTTTCGGAATTCAGCACTTCGATTCTGACTCCTCGGCGCAGGTAAGCTTTTTATCAACCCCCATTTTCAACTGTCTCACTCTGGAAGCCCTCCACCGGTAAAGCCGCATTCGCCGATTTGGCAAACGCCCGCAAAGGCCGCCAGATGGGAAAAATTCAATTCACGAACAACTTTTTGACCCATCGAGTTCCGTACGTAGAGTATATAATTTTATTATTTCGATTGCTGATGATTCGCAGATTCATGTTGAGTCCTGGTCGAAGCTTGCACCTCGGCCAGAAAAGCGCAAGCAACCCTCCAGTAGCCGCCCCAAAGAAGATCCGCCACGCCACTGGGCCGCTGTTTCTTCCGGGTCCACAAAATCGCCGCCCCACAAATTCAGTATCGTTTTCGCCGAGAAACCCAAAAGAGTTCACGATAAGTAAAATCGAAGTCGAGAATGGCTCCAAAATGGCTCATCGGCTTTTTCGGACTCACTGTGAGAACGGCCGAGGAAGTTTCCGAGGAGATCTTGAATTTGATTGGCTGAAATTATAAGGTATGGAAAGCCGGGGCACCGCGCTCGTTTGATGACCGGCTCTTGCCCGATTAGGTAGTCGGACCCAGGGTACTCCGCAACCGAGCAACCGTGGCGGCTGATCTGAACCCAATATCCACCCATCTTCAAGCTTTCGACGGGTGAAATAGTGAGACGATGAAGGAGCACCTACAGTTGCGGCAAAATCAATTTACTTACTAAATAAGGAAATTCTCGTCAATTCGCTCCTTTTGCTCGTTTTTTGCGAGCGGTAAGTTGATAAGAATACTAAGAACTGCTGGCCTGTATTCCTGACGTAGAAAAACTGGCGTCTTTGTATTGGTTTCGCCGGGATAAGCAGCAACTTTGTCTCATAAAGTGCAGCCAAAAGCAGTGAGAAACATGACGAATCCGGTTGTTTTTTGTGCGTAGACCGGCTCAACTCCAGGAGTACAGGCCCTTTGTGCCATTTCAGCGTGCCTGTGGTGGTTTTGCTGTGCGGTAGAGCGGTTTTGATGCAAATTTCCTTATTTGGTAAGTAAATTGATTTTGCCGCAACTGTATACTAATATACTCAGTAATTGCACTACCAATTCAATTTTAATGCAAATGTTTGAGATTGCGGGTGGGAAAATTGGACGCGACCACGTGATTTGAACGTTCTCCCCGTTTCGTCGCCTACTGCTTCGGTATTCCGCCAGTCTGATGAGCTCTAGACAGATACTCTGACCAAAAATGGGAGGAAAAATAGCGAAATTTTATGGCACAATGTCGGAAAATCCGAAATCAGTTGACAGTGTTGCAGTTAAGGGTCTTATTAAGGATGCCTCCCAAAATTAAGGGCTTAAAGCTTATTAAGGCTTATTAAGGGTGCCAAATTAAGGGTCAAATTAAGGGTTATTTCCCAAAATGGCTGAGTGAGCCAGGAGCGAACTACGGCACTATGAATGATCAACTAGTGCTATTCACAATATTCCATGTCCTTGAATCCACTATTACCATGTACTTCTATTAAGTATACACGTCTCAGATGTATTCCGCTGCCCACGAAAAACCTTTATGAAACACTTATGCGAAATCTGATGCCCATGTCAAATTAAAAATACTTATTATATTCTATCTGCCATTTCTGCACAGATTTTTGTTCGAAGAAGCAACCACTGCCTAACACATTGTCTCAGACTCTCATTGGCCCGTTGATGGGCCATATTGATGGCATCAACGCTTGGTTAAGGGTTATTAAGACCTTAACAGTGATTCCTCACGATATTAAGGCCTTAGCTTAATAAGCGTTAAGCCCTTATTAAGGCTAAGCCCTTAAACCCTTAACTGCAACACTGTCAGTTGATATGGCTGAATATACCGATATCAAGCTTGATCAGGCTGTCAAGACAGGGGTCGGTTGATAAGGTTCAAAAAACCCTTATACTATTAAACTGCCACATCTGCACAAAAGTTTTGATGGACATACTGTGGACTCAAATAACCGCGGATTCCTGTCAAACCTGGATAGGTTTCTAGCGATACAGTTGAACATCTCATAATGCATAGCGTCCGTGGACCCCCAAGCGCTACAGTGCCAACCGCCACCTTTTCGGCACGTCCGATTGATTTCTGGCCTGTATTTCGATGATTACTGCCCACTTTGACTTCAAACAAGTTGTAGTTGTGTTCATAGGATCCAGATGCCTTATTCATCGGGTTTGGCTTTGGGCAAATTTTTTGATACGCCATCATGCCGAGCGCAAACATGGGAATTTTGATATCGGCCGACTTTACTGTACCTCCCTGTATGGAAGCAACCGTCACGGTAACGGTGGGGTTGGTTGTGTTGCCTCTTTTTGAGGTGGTCATAGTCTCTTATAAACAGACAATAAAAACACAAAAGTCCTCGTGCCTGCGGTTGTTATATATTAAGGTAGACCCCATCCACCTGTTCGTCGAAGGTGGATGGGGTCTACCTTAGTCTGTCGCTTCCCACGGTGCATTGACAGGACGGTCCGCTTATTATGTAATCTCAGATTTCTCGGATTCACTTGCGCAATTTTCGACGCGTCTTTGCGCGTATTTCGGACGCCATCCTTACAAGACTTCTCGATGGAACACATTGACAACATGACGCGAGTCGAGAGCTGTCGAAATGGGTGAGTTTCGGTTTGATGCATTGGCCGGCGGCCAAAGGCGGCCAACCTCACGGCGTCTCATATTTAGACTACCTACCCAGGTTTTGAAGAGTATGACCTACGGGGAGTGTAAAAAATGGTTTTTGAATGCATCCTACTACCAAAACTATGCAAAAATGGGCACCCATGCAGTAGAAAGGGCGGGGAAGCCTCGTGGGAACAAATTGCCATACGAGATGATTATATAATAAGTCGACCCTCCTAGGGCTGGTGGCGCGGTAAGTTACAGACTAAGGTGGTCACGGTCACGATTGAAGAAAAAATCGTGACGCAGCACGAAATATTTAAGTTTTCTGCCTGGAACCATACACAATTGAGTCTGTGCTTACCTTTTGAGCTGCTTATCAGCCGAAATCCCTCGAAATTATGATTTGATGGCTTCTTCACGAATTTTTTGAGCCAGATGGTTGCCTCCTTTGGCAACGGTCACGGCTCACGGCGGGTCGGTTGCCTGAAAACAAGGCAACCATTTTGTCACGGTCCCTCGACGGTTGCTTCCATACAGGGAGGTACAGTACAAGTCAGTCAAATTCTTTTGGTGCGGGGAGCTGATCTGCTCATGTTATAGCCTGAGGTCCAGCGAGCTATGCGCCAATTTGAACTGTGGAAAAATATACAGGCAAACAGGCGCTATAGCCCTCGCAAGGAGACCATTTTCGACCGGAATTTGCCGAAATATGCCCAAAATGGCAGTTTTGTCGAGCCTATATGTAGCATTTTCATAAGGTTTGACTTGTGAAAGTACTTGTATTCGGGTCCTCTTTCATCCTGCACACTCAGATATTGTCAGAAAAAATCCCTACTCAAATTGAAAATCTGGCTATTTGGAAATTCTTCTCATTTGATGCACGGCGGCGAGGTAGCATACCAATCGGTCTCAGTATCGTGTGCACACTCAGAAGTTGTTTACTCTCGAATACAGGTATTAACACCGCAATACGGACAAAAAACCCATCGGACATTTTTTTTTGCCGAGTTAGTGTAAACTAAGTTCAAACAGTCCGCCTTCGGCTCAATGTTTTTCAGCGGGTAGATGTGCTCCGGCAGTCGCCAACTCGCCGGATTTACATGCGACAATTTTCAGACGCGGAGACTTGATGACCTCGTTTTCAACGGCAACAGTAGCGTCCTTTATCACGAAGGTCCAAACATCGTCACAGAGTCGGTAAGTCCGTAGCTGACCCTGCGAAAGATCAACAATTGAACTTATAACTTGTGAGGTACGAGCAAATTGTTATAGCGTCTGTCTTAGAGAGACTAACTGGCCGATACATCGGTGGAGACACCTTGACTTTGGCTTTCGCTTTCACATCTCTGACGATCGTGTTTGCTTAGTCTCACCAAGTCAGACTCTACAAGATTTATGATAGTCGATAAATCTATTATATAGAGTCTGAACTTGATGGCGCCTGTCATCCAAGACCTCGGATTCTGTGACACACGTGCCAGTTCACACGGTCGGATAAGGAAATGACACGTCGTTCGGAAAACTTGGCGGTCCAACTTGAGCCCAATATGGAGCTTGTTGGCTGCATAAAGGGCTTGGAACCCCACGTTTACTCTTGCCGGGGCTAATATCTACCACTGTGAAGCATCTGGGACTTTGGGCGGGGTCGTAACCAGTACGTATGCCGAAGATACTGTACTTATTCCATGAACACAATATTGCTTGATGATTATGGGCCTAAAGCGTAAAATAGCACTGAATTATGTCTATCTATGGGCTGGGCAGTCTTTCAATACTTCTCTAGGCTTGCGAAGCCTTCACAGGGTCGTCGCTGCGTACCACAGCACCGACGCGCATACGTGTCATGCCCCATTGGGGCGTGGGGAAATGCACCTGATGTTACAGCCGTGACAAAACCGAGGTCCGGGTCGAACCCCGCCAACAATCTCAGACTAGTGTTTGCTAGAGAAACGTCGAACTGTTGCAAAACCTTCATGGCCAACTGTGGTGTAACTGTTCCCTCAGTAATCAGTTCATCCAGGGCATCGGTCAAGGCCATTCCCACGCTGCAGACACAGAAAAATAAATGCAAAGTAACAGGAGGAATATGTAAACTGAAACATACCTCGAGCCACGGTAAAATTCGTAGTAAACTGAGGCCATGGTGTTCGTGGGTTGAAGTTGGGGGGGGGGGGGGGGGGGGGGGGGGGGGAAGTTTGACGTGTTTGTCACGTGAAACAGGGTTTTATTTCTATTTTTTTTATTTTTTTGGCTCTGCATTTATACTGTACCGTTACGATCGGTTGTTCACTGGGTGTCACCCGTCACCCAAATCGTTCACTGGACAAATTGTTCACCGAGCGGCCATCACATCAAAACTACCATATATGGTAGGCCGGCAGCGCTCGGCTGATGCCGGCCGAGAAAATTTTGTGATTTTCTGCCCTTTTTTGGCCCGAAAAGGCCCCGTCACCCGTCACTGGGTTCAGAATTGTTCAGTTCACAACCTGCCGTCACACATAACGTGAACAACCGATCGTAATGATACAGTATACCGCAACAAGCAAAACCCTTAGTCTCGGAAACCCAGACGTTTTATACGCAATCCGTGAGGGCGCGGAGCTCCTTCCTAATCTGTAATTACGATGATAGCTTTTGACGTCTGATTGATTTTGAAGGGTGATGGGAAAAAACGCGTATAAACGTCTGGGCCACTTTCCTTGGGCGACCTATCGTAACCCCTCCGCTCGCGTTTTTTTGACTCTGGAAGGTGCACATTCCTTCAACACATAGTTAAAATGTTATTCAGCATCTTATTACATCCGTACGCCCTCAATTCAGTGAAAATCTGCCATAATGTCGCGTATAAGTCGTGACCTGTATTTAGCTGTATTCCGTGCCTGCGCGCCGCCCCGTATCGTCCAAGAGCCGTTCAGAGTGCTTGTGGAGGCCAGGGTGACGGTCATCACCATCCAGAGGCATGGTTCTGTGAATGGCGAGCGAAAGGCGGTCAAGCGTCAAGGCGCCGGGTCTTTTTATCATGAGCGGTGGTCAAAGCGCAGGTGCGACGTGCACGGGTTCGTGTTGCCTTACAACCTCAAAGGTACTGACATTCACCTGTTGTAGTCAGATTTTGTGGTCATTAGCTTGGAATTCATTAATATTGTAATATTTGTTTTTCTGCTAACTCGACCCGGGTCGCGACCCTGACCCGACCCTAGCCCGACCCGACCTTTCCTTCAGGGTCGGGTCGGACGATAAGCTCGACCCTGACCCTCCAAAACCCGACCCAAACCCGGGTTTTTCGACCCGACCCGACCCGAACATCACTAGCGCCGGCCCGGGGGTTATGGTACATAGGTGACCTAAGGAAAGTGGCCCACCTTCAAAATCAATCAGACGTCAAAAGCTGTCAGATTAGGAAGGAGCTCCGCGCCCTCACGGATTGCGTATAAACGTCTGGGTTTCCGAGAAGTGCTAAGACGCGGTCCCTACACTACTGAGTAGTAGTCTCGTGACCAGACTCTCAAGCTGCGGGTTAACCGTACCCTTGCTCTATCATTTTTGATGGAGCTTTCCCACAGTATGCCATGGACCTTACACCAGCACACGGCACGCAATTTGCGCGACGATGGAGAGGCTTCTTTACGAGGCTCGGCAGGCTTCACCGCCTGGACCGCAAAAACCCCGGCCATCTGTGGCTGCTCCACCACTTGTTCTTGGAAGAAATCAATCAAGACTGTGCGGATTTCCAAGATGAGTGGAATCATCATCCTTTCCGTGGCCGCACAACTAGCGACCAAAGCCCGTTGGTGCGTATTTAGCTTGACATCCAACTTTCTCTTAACAAGTCTAAAGGATATGCGTTACATGGGCCAGCTTACTGAACGGATCTACCGCGACGACCCACTCAGTGCGCAAGATACCTTGGATGGCATACATCCGGATGCCATCAGCCGCTCATATCTGACTTTACCTAGTTTGCTGCCAATTCGAGCCCGTAATAGTTGCTGTAAGATGGCCATTTTGGCCTAAAAATGCCATCTTCAAACAGCCATTGCGCCCGCCAATCCTCCGGTGTCCAATAACAATGCAGTTCCCCCCATTCTTTTCGCTTCCTCCGGTGGGCTGGTGTCAACAAGGGTCGAGATTGACGCACATGGGCATTCAATCCTTGTTTTTTCAGGGCAGACCGTATCGTATCGACGTGCAAATGGGGGAAATATTTCCTCTGCAAGTCCCACTGAGGAAGTAGAACCCCCTGACTTTCCCATAGCTGGACCATGAAATCCACGATTCACTGAATTTTGCAGTGAAATTATGTTCATGGGGTTCCAGATTCACATGGCCCAGTCACAGAGTTGGTAGAGGGTCCCTTCAACTACATGAATTTCATATTGGGATGCAATGAATCAAAGTTGGGGATTTTATGCCATTGAACCCGTGTATGAACTCCATGAAATTCACTTGAAGAGTACGTGAGGTAATTTGTGTCAAAATTGTAGAAATAGTTGATTTCCAGCCGGGGATGCACATCTTGAGATTCACTGTCGAATTCCACGATCTTCATGGGGCTAAAGGTGCCTCGACCAAGGTACATCATTCAGGTCACCAGTACTGGACGCTCAGAAGCTACTTTCAAATTCTCAATGGTGAAAAGTATTGTATAAACTTAGTACCATAAACAAATACATAAGTATTAGTGTTCGAACTAGAGTAATAGTCAATGGAATATAACGATGTTGAATGTATAAGAGGTTGGTACTTGCGCCAAGCAAGAAGATTTTTATGTATTTTTGCCTTGATTTTCATACACTCTTGGAGTGAAATTCATGTGCTTTTGGAGGCAATCTGAGCATAGTGACACTGAATTCACTTAAATGCTGGATGGTATCCACTGCAAAACTATGTGAAAAAACATGATGGAATGTTCCACTCACATAGTCGGACCCAGTGAAAATTTCTAGGTGAAATTCACAAGCTCTCAGTGGAATTCAGGGCATTTTCCTGTGACTTTCCCCACAAGATTGGATGGAAAAACTAAGGGAAAGTCAGGGGGTTCTACGACCACAGTGAATGTGCATTCCCCTAAAAATGCTTATTGAAAATGATCTGGAAAGCAATACGGATGTCAGTTGTACTGAACGAGACGAGAACAAAAATAACTCAACTTATCGAGACTCAATACGGTCTCAATGGTTTCACTTTAAGTTGGACAAGAAATTCAGACTTACTACAGAATAGGACAAGTACTTCGAAATATCGAGTTGGAGAAAACCGCCGCATTCACGCGAAATAACAGAGTATCGAACAGAGTGTAAACTTATGAAAGCTGGGCAAAAATACATCAATCATCAAGTTTTATCTGGAAAAATTCAAAGGATCCCTCGTGAGTGAGCCTCGGCGAGGACAAGTGAAGCGTGAAACGAAGGAGAGAAATAGGGATGGGGAGCGCGTACGTACCTACCTCGGTTTGAATCAATTTTTGACTACAAGTTGAGGAACATCAACGACTCGTTGAAATGACACAAAAACAACAAACTTCCGACCGGGGTTTGAGCGGAATTCATAGGCGTCGAAGCTCAATTGATCTTGCATTTTGGACAGCCTGGTACTGATCTGGACCCGACTCGGACGACAAAGAAGGGTGGATTTGAGAAACTTGATTCAACGAATGAAGCAAAAGAAATTCAAGCGGGGCCTTGAAGGAACGAGCTTGTATCTAATTATCAAGGGCGTACCTTCCCCCCTTCTATTCGTGGCCTTCATCAAGGACAAGGGGAATGAGTTGAGGTCATAGAAAAACTGTAAAATGGACTGTGTAAACAATTGGTCATTTGCTGAGGTGCTGAGCAGGAGAGAGGTCTGAGAATGACGATGATAAGCTGCCCAAATTGAACTGTATACCGTAGGCTTCTTCCGATGGTTGAATCGAAGAATAGGATTTGCAAGGACGTTCGAGGCAAAGTTGAACATTATTACTATAAATGGAAGAGAAAGTTGAACCGTGAGCGCGGGTTTCCATACCAGGAAGCCAAAAAGGGTGACTTGGCTACCCAGAATGTGGTGACCCAGCGAGATCAACGATCGAGAAAGGCGGAGAGTTTGAGTGACCCACCCGCCAAAAAGGTTCGGCATCGAGCCAGCGGAGTTTCAATTCCGAGTGACCCGTTGCCTAATCGGGCGGTGACCCGAGCGATCGGTGATCGGAGGTCACCGAAACCCTCTATAGAACGGTAGTTCCATGCTCTGTGTCTTGACCTCAACAACCTCTGGCGGCAAGACCAGTTCAATCTCCTTCTCTATGCCTTTGGTTAATTCTCGAACCCGTGTGAGTTTCAACTTCTCTCCTTCACGCAAGTCTTTACTGATCCCGAATAAATCACCAAGTCGAACTGTAACCTCCGTATCGCTGATTCGCTTGAGCATTTCCTCTGTCAACCCATCCCGTTGGATTGGAGCCTTTAATCTATAAGCCTTTCCACCCTCATCTCCATCATTCGATCGTCCCGCCTCAGGTTTCGGCAGAGTTCGAGCCCCGAAATCCCTTGGTTTTACGAATCGATAAGGCAAGTCTCCCGACCTTGTTTCTCTCGCCGTATTCCTCTCATCATCTTCAACCGTATCGCTGTCCGGAAGCTTTGCAGGTTGCGCCCCCATCCTTGAGCCTTTCAAAAACCCTGACCGCCCTGTTGATTATTTGGTGCAACGGTTTGCTTGCCCGTTCGCGTTTGACCATACTGTTCGTTTGAAGCCCCTGCGTCATTCATCATATTATAGACAGCCCGACCAAATTCGCTAATGTCCAACATTGGTGCGGGAACCGCTTGGTTCGAGTAGAATGAAGCCGGGTTTGGAGAGGCAAACGGAGGCGCAGCGGCCATGTACGTCTGATGAGTGGACACATTTCTCGGAGGGTTCCCCGTCAACTGATTCAACTTGACGCGAAGAGTTCGCATCTCGTCTCTCAACGCATCAACCTCTTCTTCCGCTGCTGATCCGTAAAAGGTTTCAGCATACATGTGTTGCCCCGCAGCGCCTTTACGCTGCCAGTACTCTTCAACTCGCACTGACGGTGGTCCCTGGCCCTTTGGAATAAAATTCCCATCCGCAAGCTTCTGTTGCCCGTTCTCGGGAATTATCCAGCCCTTGTGAACGTGAGCAGCTTTCACTGTGCATTCCTTCGCAAAATGGTCATATCCGTTACAGTAGTAGCACTGAGACCGCTGTTGCTGGCCATATCCTCCTCCATATGAATTTCCATACCCCCCTCCTCGATTATACTGTATGGCGGTTAAAGTGCACATTTAAATATTCCCCCCATATATATGACTTTTTCGCCCATCCCCCTTATAAATGGGGGTTTTGACGTGATTGCCCCCAAAAAGACACGACCGATGTCGCCGAGTTTATTTGGGGGGAAATTTCGAACTTCCCCCCAAATACAAAGTTGAAAGTTGCCCCAAATGAACCTTGATTTTCATTGTTTGACCTAACTCTCTCAATTCAAAGTTCTCACTCTCAGTAAGTACCCTGCTTAGTCTCACTACTCTGTCCTTCACTGGATTCACGCAGAATATAGGTTGTATTGGCTATCAGTACAAGCTCGGCATGAGTCGGCACTCTCCGAGGTCCGAGTCGGCCTTCTCCGGCATCTCTGTTGGACCTCAGTATAATCATTGTAGCTTTCATCCTTTGAATGCTAATTGAACAGAGCACGACCTGGAACGTAACTAAGGAGCAGACCAGCGGAAAAGGGCCGAAAGGTGCCCTATCCAAGATGCCCGGAGCCGAATTTGATGGGACTCTCTACCTGTATGAACCAAAACTGAATGAGAAATCGAACAGGGAAGCCAGATTTACTGGTAACTTACCTTGGAGAAGCACAGATGCCGCCCAACCTTTTGCTCCCTGTCCGATTTCCGAAGCAAGAGCCTTCTTGATGCGAACCTGATGGTTTATTGTAAGTCACGGCGTGAAGAATATACTGAATCTTGGTAGAACATACCTGCCAGGCAACCATGGCTATCACTTCACCCGGTTCTCCGCCACCACGCTCATGCTGAAGTAGGGTTTGAGTCTGAATACGGGTTGGAAGGATTGGGGGGCGCGGGACGCCCGACTCGATGAGCTGGCACATCGGGCTTATCGGATTTATTCGGAGTCACGGTAGTGAATGAGTCCCTCTCTTCTTTCTCCCCCCTCGCTAGGCGAGATTCCGTTAACGCTGCATACCGCGTATGCGGCAGCGCGTTGGAGTCTCTGCCGAACGTTCAACACTTCAAGACGAAACACTTCTAGGGGTTATAGGCTGCTGGAAGCCGACGGCCTCCTTCAATTTCTTTCTTCTTACCTCGATCTCTTCCAGGCTTGGGCGCGTTTTTGAACGCGACCTTACCTTGCGAACTCGCCAAGAATGAAGGACCCCGTCATCGATATCAACAACCCCAACCCCACTATTGACCGCGCCGCCTCAACGCGCCGCCATTCTCACAAAAATCCGGAGGAAGGTCGCGCACCTCCTGGACCCAAGTCAACTTCGTCGTCTACAAAACCTAGCCGCCCCGCAGTACCTGCTACTAGTGCTGCCAAAGGGAGCTCGTCGAAGGCCCCTGGACCTCAACGAGGCGAAATCCCTTGCCTCGACGCACTCGCCGGCTTCTTCGCAGGTGAATAGCCCTACCACCGCGTCTGCCGCCCGTCCTCCCGCGTTTGGCTCTTTGGAGCCAAGCCTGCCGACGCATATGCGGGACGCGGGACAACGTGGACCTGCCCCCGTCAATCTCAACGTCGACTCGTGTCCTACGTCTTTTGAGCATATCAGCGCTCCTGCTGACGACCCGGCCTCTATCCAATCTCCTGCCGGAGAAATAGCCCCTTCCAATCGCCCCTCCCACATCCATCTGTTGAGCGCGGTAGTTCGGACCGCGAACTCAGATGGAGGTGGAAAACGCAGCGGCCAGAGCAACTCCAGCTCTCGGAACAGCATAGACCGCTCTAACCGTTCCTCCACGCGAAGCTCTGTAACTAGAAGCTCTACCGCTGCGAGCTACACTCCTCAGCGACCCCCGTCAGCGAAGGATGCAGGACCGAGCGAGAGCATTACCGTCGCCCTCGCTCGCAAGTCCCCGACGACTCAGAAGAGCGAGCAGGAGTACCCTCGTCTTCTCCAAGGCCCAGGCGTCTCTATCGATGTCTACGAGGAACCGATATACGCGTCGGTTCAGCGTTACCACGGAGCCTGGGATCCTAACGATGGGACTGAGGATCCGCTAGCAGTTTTTGGAGCGGAAGGAGGCGAATTGCCGGGTATCGACCCCGCCCGCACCTTGGCGTTGCGCGACGCGGTTATCCGCTACGCCAAGAAGCACCGATTCTTTGAAGGAGTGCTTCCCGATACCATCGCCTCCGTGCTGAAACTTGACGACGCAGCAGTTGGATTGCGCAGTAAAGAGGAAGCGGGTACCCTCAAGAGAATTTGTAGTCTAGGACTGGACGACCTAGGGCAGACAACCCATGCCGCCCTTGCGGTCCAGCAAATTCTCGAGGCGTTGACGGTCTTTCTCGACAAGGATCCTCAGAGCAGCTTTCTGCTTGACCCTGGATTCGGCGTCCTTAAGCTAGCGGAACGCAGCGAGCAAGCAGCCGAGGTCCGCTTCGCTTTATCCACTCTCCAACGCCGTCTGTTTGGAGCGAACACGCACATCATGCAATATTTCCGCAGCATACAGGAGACGATCACAGGCGACGCGTTGAGCGAGAGATTCTTTATAGACTCTACGATTACGGAGGTACGGCAGGCGTTCGGGACGCAGCATCCTTCCAAAGAACTGCGTCGCATGATGCTACGGTCCGACTACTACACAGACGCGGGACGAATCGACCTAGAGGCCCGCACCGCCATGCTCCTTGAACTACAAGAAGTTCCTCGCAAGAACTACTACCACCCGCGTGGCATCAGAGGCGCCATCCCTACCATGAAGGAGAAGGAGAAGCAAGGAAGTAGCGCGGTGCCGACCGCTGCTGTTCCTGTACCGGGCACGTCTGGAGTTTTTGGAGTGAGGTTCGAGCAACCCTCTTCGCCTCCGCCCAGGATCTCTGCTGTCACTTCGCTGCCAGGACATGGTAGCATTCGGAACACCGCCGACCAAAGTCCTTACCGGCGGTTGTTCGTATCTAGGGGGCCATTGTCATTGCGAGTAGATCCCGAACCATCGGGCGCGGCTCCTTCGTCGGTTAAGTCGAACGAACGACCGAACACTACCTCCTGGACCAGCTACCAGTTCCAGCAGCCAACCCAGACCCCCGCTCCTGCAGCGACTTCTGCGCCGGTTGCTCCACAAACAACCGCGGTCCCAGGCGAAAGAGTTCCGCCACCAAGCGGGAATTCTAACGGCATCCCGCCAGGCTGGATGGGGAGGGTGCCTATGAAAGCACCTGGAGGATCTGGAGGAGGAGGAGATGGACCCAACGTGGAAGATATTGGGGCGGAGGTGGTGGAGGTGGCGGAGGCGGAGGAGGAGGAGGATTTCCTGGTCCAATGCCTGGCTTTTACCCAGAACGCCCCCCTGATCAATGGCAGCTGAACCCCAAGCTCAATATTTTGCGGTCGTTCCTTCGTGGGACGGGCAAGAAGACACCCTCATGGGCAAGAAGACACCCTCATCGGCTACGTGATAAAAATGGCGGGGTTAGCCCTTCTAAGCGAGCGTATGAATCGCGACATCGCTCAAATGGCACCCACCAAATTCGAAGGGCGAGCGCTGAATTGGTGGAACTCCCTCACAGCGCAGCGGAAGGTGGTGGCTTGCCAAGATTGGGACCATCTCTTGGAGGCCCTTCGCAGACAGTACATCACCACGTTGTGGCTCAACAACCGCACCAAGCAGTTTGAGGATATGAAGTACAGGCAGAAGGGCCATGAGAATGAGAAACCGCTGGACTTCTTCCAGCGCCGTGCTCAGTACCACGGCTTCATCTTCTCGGATATTGAGGATGGGCCGGGCGCGGTTGCTCACATTCTCCGCACGCAGCCTCCAGAATGGGCTAAAGATATCAACGAACGGCGTTGCCCTAACATCGAGACACTCATGACTGCCGAAGAAGAGAAGAATGCGTTGATTTCCCTCTGGCTTACGACGAGGAAAATTAACTCTCTCTTCCACAATACTACGCGCGCAGTCGTCGAGCAATGCCGCTCCTGTACGATACCGCCGAGCGCACGTAGTGGAGATACCGGACGAGGATGATCCTTGGGTTAGGGTTAGGTTGTTAGTCGATGAAGAGAAGGAGGAGGAGAAGACAGCTATGGCGACGGACCGTCGCTTTAAAGCGTCGGGTCAGCGCCGTAGCACGAACGTCGCTGATCCCAAGGAGGCTTCTACGTCCTCTCCTCCGGGAGAAACAGTCAATGGGTATTTCTTTGCTCGCGACGACTCTAGAGTCAGCGCGGGTCCGCCCCTTGGAGAGTGCTACATATGTACTAGTACCAAACAGGTGGCTAGGGACTGTGTGCACTACGGTAAATGGGATTCGCTTAGACGAACGGCCATGATCGTAGTCGACATAGACCCTGCGGAAGAAGCCAGGGAGGTACATGAGCATTGACGAACCAACCGAGCGCTGGGGCGCGGAAGGAACTCAAAGTGCGAGTGGGCTCAAGCAAAGCTCCAGAGCATGTGCGGGGTCTGAGGCAGCGACGAGGGCCTACAGAACGACGAGGGGACAGCGACGAAGGGGAAAGGAAAGTCGTGTAATGTGTCTAAGTAAGGCACAGAATATAAACTAGCTACGAAATCACATGTGAGGTACAGGCTATAAGTCAGAGCTGCTAATTCGCTCCGCAAACGTATCCACGCTCGTCTGGTCGTCCCTACACCCCGATATCGAGACAACCTTCCGTCCAATTTCTCGGCCGGAATGTTGACTGCTTCCTCCGCTCGTGAAATTGCTTTGATGTTATCAGGGACAGAACCAGCTCGATTCACGGAGTCGATTGCGCTATGTTTCGTAATTTTCCCATGAAATCTCGGTGTTCGGCCAAAATTTTGGGGTCAATTTTTTTTTGATTTTGAGTTTTGGAGAAATCGGCTCGTGCAAAACCGTTGTTTGGGTCTATAACAAGATGTTTACACAGAAAACCAGCCGCCTGGGCATGTGTCACACCTTCCATAAATGGAAGATCAAAGTTGTCGACTTTGCGTGTCCGGCACTGTACCAGGTACGCAATCAGCGCGGCAGCATGCACGTCATCTCCTCCCAACTGAAAATGTGACTGTCCTCAGTCACTTGCAGCGGTGAAAACGAGCCAGAGGAACAGTATCGGGAGATGGAATGGAGAGTGAAGAGTGGCGATGGAGAAGAGCGATGGTACATCCTGCCAACTGAAATGTGAACGGAGAGGGAAGTGGGAATACAATCAACTGTTGCGCAAATGAACCGACGACGACACAATGGTGGGATGAACAAGGAATGGATCGGCAGCGGCTGCAAGAATGCGAGTGTGTAGTTCAGAGGGTAAGACTGCTAAACGTTCGGGAGCAAGGACAAAATTGTCCAACGGTGGAGTCAAATGAGATGAATCGAAAGTCGGAGGTGTAGCAATGGATAAAGCTGGATGCGTGGTAGAAGGAATCGTCGATGATGATGCTTTTGAACGCGATGGAATGGATGGAGGCAAGCCATAATTTCTAGACTTGGGCGGGGCGTAGGCGGGAATCTGAGATGGAGACGTAATAGGAGCACGATACGAATCGAGTGACGTCGGTGGAAGCGTCATGGGTGTGGTGGATGACTTGGATGGTATGATGGCTGGGGTACACTGGCGGCGGCATCTGATGCCACCCCCTAAAAATAGAATTGCCCCCTTGAATCTTGATGGAAATGATGTCGATTGGCGCCACATCATTTTTTGGGGGGTGGCATCAGATGCCGCCGCCAGTGTAGGAGCGGGAGCATGAGCAACACGAGGCTCAATGGGAATAGGACGTGGAGCAGCGAACGACGATGAGGAAGCGGAATCGACGTGGGATCGGCTGTGATATTCTCGGATACGACCACACAGATTGGGACCGGGGATGCTATGCGGGACGTATAAACCACTTGGCAGTACGACTTTGCCGTGGGCATTGCGTTTGCAAATGCCGGAACGAATATCGGCAACGAGGCGGGAACAACAACGGATGAGGTGTGAACAACTACTGCACCTCCCTGTATGGGAGGCTGGAGCAACCGTCACGGTAACGGTGGGGTCGGTTGTGTTGCCTCTTTTTGTGGTGGTCACTGTCACGATTGAGGCCGATGCCTTGAAAAAATCGTGACACAGCACGAAGAAAAAGTTTTCTGCCTGGGAACATACACAGTTGAGTCTGTGCTTACCTTGTGTGCTGCTTATTAGCCGGCATCCCTCGAAGTTGTAGTGAATTCGACATTTGATGACTTCTTCCCGAGTTTTCTGAGCGAGATGGTTGCCTCCTTTGGCAACGGTCACGGCTCACGGCGGGTCGGTTGCCTGAAAACAAGGCAACCGTTTTGTCACGGTCCCTCGACGGTTGCTTCCATACAGGGAGGTACAGTACTGCAATAACTGCAGGGTCGAGAAAGAATGGGGGTAGAATGCGATGCGGCAGGGGTAACGTGCTGAGCGATCAACGGAAGGAGCGCACTGAGAAGGCTTGCCAACACTTCCAGGAGCGTTGGAGTATCTTCCCCCGGAAGTAAAGGAGTCCACCTTCAACCAGCCATTCCGAAGAGCGGGCAGACTGGACGCCCCGGGCCTTGAGGAGTTCCTTGGCAGTCAAGGCGATGGGCTCCTCAAGGTCAGGTTCCCCGGCCAGCGCATCACAAATGTCGCGCAGGAGGGGAGCCTCAGGGCCAGTGATAACCAGGGCTTCAGTGGCCCGAACGTGGAACAGCTCGGGTCGAAGCAGGGTAACGTCCTGGTTATCATCCTGCACTCCATGGTCCGGTCTCCGAGAAAGCGCATCGGGGCGACCCATGAGGCGACCCGGTTGGTGGTGCAGCGAAAGGTCGAAACGGGAGAGGTAGAGAGACCACCGAGCTTGGCGACGGTTGAGCTTCTGGGCCTTCCGGAAATATTTGTGGTCCGTCCAGATCTCAACCGGGTGCTGCGTGCCCTCAAGGAAGTGGCGCCACTCCTCAAGGGCTCGCACAATCGCAAGCATCTCCTTGTCGTGAATCTCGTAATTCCGCTGCACCTCGTTCAGGCTCTTAGAGTAGAACGCAACCGGATGCCACTTGCCATCGTCACCCTGCTGGGAGAGGACGGCACCGGTGGCATAGTCAGAGCTGTCAGCCTCGAGCCGGTACGGGCGCTCGGGGTACGGGAGAACCAGAACTGGGTCCCGAGTCACCCGCCGCTTGAGCTCGTCAAAGGCAGCTTGCTCTTCAGGCCCCCAGGTCCAGGCAATGCCCTTCTTGGTTAGTCTGAAGAGGGCTTGAGCAACGTCTGAGAAGCCCGCAATGAACCGGCGGTAGAAGTTTGTGAAGCCAAGGAACTGCTGCACATCCTTCTTATTCTCAGGCGCTGGCCAAGCTGCCACTCCTGCAATCTTTACAGGGTCCATCTCGACGTGGTTGTGGGAGATAATCACGCCGAGGTACTCAATGGAGGTCCGCTCAAACTCACACTTCTCGGCTCGAAGGTAAAGCTTGTTTGCGCGAAGCCTCCGCAGGACCTCTCGGACGATCTCTCGATGCCGACGGATGTCTGAGTGGGCAATGAGGATATCGTCGAGGTAGACCATGACGTCGCCAGAGAGGATAAGATCCTGGAAGATGTCGTTCATCATGGTCTGGAAGGTTGCAGGGGAGTTGGTCAGACCGAAGTACATGACCAGCGGCTCAAACAGTCCCCGGTTGGTCCGGAATGCTGCCTTCCACTCGTCGCCTTCACGAATTCAAACATTGTTAAAGCCCCACCGGACATCAAGCTTCGTGAAGTACCGAGCTCCCCTGATTCGGTTGATGAGGTAACGATTCTTCACGGTCATAGCGTTTAAAGCTCGATAGTCCTGTACGAACCGAAGTCCGCCGTCCTTCTTCTTGATGAAGAAGACGGGTGAGGCCATAGGTGATTTTGACGGTCGAATCCGGCCAGTGCCAAGTCCCTCCTCAATGAAGGCATCAAGTTCCTTCTGTTCGAGAGGCGAGATTGGGTAGACCTTGCAGTTCGTGGGTTTAGAGTCCGGCACGAGCTCAATGGCATGGCCCCAGGATCGGCATTCAGGCAGCGAGTCAAAGGACTCCTTGTTGAAAACATCGTCAAACTCTCGGGCCCATTCGGGAACGTCCGAGCGCGGCGGGGCTGAGTTTTTGGCGTATGCCTCAGCCAGGCGCGCCAAAAACTCAGCCCCGGCGCTGGGAGACGGTGCTTCGAGGACAGATATCCTCAGAAGGCAGGAGCTGGGTGTAGAACACCCGGTCTCCCGGCTCAAGGGGGTCATCCACTTCATCCGCATCATCCACTTCATCCACATCATCCTCGTAGTCCGGGAACAGCTCTGGCAGGTCATCGTATTCATCTTCGCCTAAGTCTATGGCACAGATGGATGGAAGGGGACCAAGTCGGAGCTGCCGGAGGATCTCAGCGGCTAGGCGGGACTCTCGGCATGCAGCACGAGCCTCCAGGCGAACCTCGGTGCGGCACGTAGAGCACTCGCTAGGGCATCTGCTCATCTTGACCTCTCGGGTGTCCCAGTCGATCTCCGGGTTATGCTTCCGGAGCCAGGAGTAGCCGAGGATAAGCTTCTGCTTCCCAAGACGGGTAACAGCGAGCTGCATGCGCTCAGAGTGACCACGATACTGCAGCACGACGTCAGCCACCTCGCGGATTGCACCAGCCTCATTTGGCGAGCCATCCACATTGAAAACTGGATTGGGCTGTGCGAGGCGGCGGAGGGGGAGGCCGGACTTAGCTGCGAACTCAGAGTCAATGAAGTCTGAGGTGGCACCGCAGTCAACGAGACCTTCGAGGGAAAGCTTGGTGGCGTCCTGGACTGCCTGAATCTCAAGGGGGAGATGCAGGGAGTTGGCACCGGGTGCAGCAGCAACAGTATAGCGCTGAGGAAGTCTACGTTCCCAAGGCTTTCGCCGGATGCGTGGGGAACGGAGGGGAGCAGGGGGTACGTCTTTCATTTCGGCAGGTTCAACAGATGTAACATTGGCAGACTCATCATACAAACATGCGAAACGATTAGGAGACGCGATCGAGGGCGTACCACTCACTCGTCGCGTGGGAGAAAACCCTGCTCTTCCTCGGCGACTACAGACTCCGGCTCAGGGAGCGAGTCGGTGGTGGCAACCCGAGCCACCAGTTCGGAGAGGAGCTCGGACCCAAGCTGACGTATGACCTCGTCAAGGACATCAGTGGCTCGGACGTCAGCCGGGGTGGGGCAATCCCGGGCCAGGTGTGGACCGCCGCATCGGTAGCAGCCACGGGGAGGTCCTCTCCCGGAGCGCGTGCGATCAACGTCCATGGGGACTAAGGTAGGCGTCAGTCACTTACAACGAGCGGTCACATGACGTGTCACGTCACGCGTAACGCGGCAAAATCTCGACACGAAAACAAAACGTGCTGGATTTTGCTCAATTTCAACGATTTCGAGGTCGAAAAAAAATTGGTCATTATGTAATCATAACTGGAGATAAGAATATGTTTTCTGAGATTTCTCTAGTCACCGTTGCATGATGCCCCAAGATGTTGCGCACTGCAGCCAATGTTCACGGTATAGTGTGTATGCTGTTGTGCTGGCGGGTTGCCGGTAATTGATGGGATCCTACCCTATATGGTGCGTGAGAACATTACATAAGCGGCAAATTTCGCCATCGTCCCGAACCAAGATGGCTCCAATCGCTGTAAAACTCATTTCTGCATTCAAAAAAAATGGGTCGGAAGAATGGTTTACTGCTCCATCCCAAGACAGTATTTTTGAATTCTGAGACCAGAATGTTTTGCATTTGCTCAAATACACCATTTCTAGGTCTCACTTTTTACCCTGATGTTTTGTGGCCGGAGCTTAATGGGTGTCACACTTTGGTCATGTGACCGCTCGTTGTAAGTGACTGACGCCTACCTTACCTGCGGAGGAGCAGGAGCTGGCATGGCCCGAGGAGGAGGCGCAGGGACAACAGGGAAGACACCTGCTGGACGTGAGCGAGCGGCTGGCGGAGCTGAGGGGGCTTTTGGGAGAAGCCCAGCAGCACGAGCCCGCACGTGCGATTCGTACTGGCGGTACGCTCGGGTCCGCCAAGCCATGTAGTCGCGGAGGTCCGGGGGGTCGCTGGACGAGGTGATGGCCGCATTGATGGCAGGGTCAAGGCCAGAGCGGAACTTGGTGACCTTGACCAACGCGTCAGCAAACCCAGCAAGGTCGAAGAGGTCTTCAAAGTCATCAGTGGACTTGAAGACATCCCGGGAGCCCATATAGTACGCCCTAGACTCGAGTTTGTGTAGGGCGTGGTCCTGCTCGTTCCCCTCGACAAAGCGCGAGCAGAACTCCTTGGTGAAGGTGTCCCAGGGAAAGGAGTTTTAATGGACATGCGCTCGGCCCATTTTTGCGCAGAGTCTTTGGACATAAAGGACATGGTGAAACGCACTGCCTTTTCCTCAGACATCTCGCCACCTTCGACAAACGCCTCCGGAACCAGTCGGATGTAAGTCCGAGCTGAGTGAAGGAAGGCCCGGCCAGCCGAGCGGTCGCCGTCAAAGACGAAAGGGGGGTTCGGTCGAAGGACCGTTTTTGCTGCCGGTGTGAGGTTGGCAAAGAGTCCTGGACTCTCGGCCGGAGGCTCTGGAGGAGCGGCAGGGGTCGGAGCAGTAGTAGTGGGAGGATTGGCAGCGGTTTGAAAAAGCTCGACCAGACGGTCAACAGTCCTCCCGAGCCTATCCATCCGCTCGGCAGCGGCTGCAGCAGCGGCGGCAGAGTCGGTCATGGTAGGTTCTAGAGAGGGGGAGGAGGGGGCAAGATTCGCGGTTTGCGCGTCCGAGACAGCAGAGGAGGAGTCCGACGAAGCGTCTGAAAAATTGCCAAAGCGCGCAATCTTGACCAGTTAATCCCTTGGAGCCTTTCTTCTGCTGTAAGGGCAACCTTCAGGACCCGAGATGTCTTGAGGGTCTAGCGAGGGAGAATCCGAAGAGAAGAAAGGCTGAGGATTCACACGCTAGTTGCAGTAAACATATACAGCAGCGGCGGCAGAGTCGGTCATGGTAGGTTCTAGAGAGGGGGAGGAGGCACTGTGAGACTGGGGGCACATGAAAATCATGTACCATGTCCTCTTACACTGAAAATCATCGAGCATTCCCTGAAATTCATGTCCCAGCGCGTGAACAAAATCATACTCTTTTTCGACGTTTTCATGTGCCTTTTTAATGCACCGATTCCATGAAAATCAGTCTCAAGTCCGAATTGCTCCCTCAACAAGCACGAAATCATGGAACGAGACAATGAAAATAATGGGTTACGGAGCAAAATTCAGGATGAAACGAGATGATATTAAGGTCTATATACCAATGCATGTGTTATCTACGTGTGAAACACCGCGCGCGATGGAACTCCAGTCCTGCTACAAGATCTCCAGTTCACGGGCGGACTACCTGGGGACATTGTTGATAAGTATGGTACGAACAATAGATAAACAAAACACACCTTTGGATCGACGCTCGCTGACTTGTTCGTTGAGTAAACTCGACGACAACGGCGAGGCAAATAGCAAAGGGGTAGCCGCTACAGTGAGTAAGGGAAGTTGTTAGTGCAAAGTGTGAGGGGGTGGGTAGTACTACGACGCACTTTTTATCTTCTCGCCCACTTCGACGAGTTGCGGGGCATTTGCGGGAGCAGAAACCACGGCGGCGGGCGGGGAAAAGGTGTATGTGGCCCGTGGGGTGGTGCAAGCGGGTCGAAGGTAGAGGCGCTGCCAGAGTTCTCGAGTCATTGACAGTCACATTGAAGGAGTGAAGGAAGGCGACGGCGACGGCGACGACAACGGCGAGAGTGGTGGTACGTGACGACAACGACGGCGACGGCGTCGAGGTTGATCCTGGTGATGTGGTGGTGGTAGGAGGCAAGGGACGTGCGAGGTCGTCCGCAGTATATGTGCTGCGGATGTGGAGCTCTGACGTCACTTCTCGGCATTTCGGCATTTGGACTTCAACCCTTTTTCGCGATTTCTGCGCAGCACCACCCTCCGATTTTAATGTCATATTCCATGATTTTTTGAGGAGGTGAGCATCGGGTGAAATTCGTTGAATGGGACCTGATTTCTCTGGGATACATGAAAGAGAACAATCATGGACATTTCCATGAAATAATTGATTCATCGTCTAGGTACATGAAAATCATGCGCCGATGTTTTCACAGTGAGGGGGCAAGATTCGCGGTTTGCGCGTCCGAGACAGCAGAGGAGGAGTCCGACGAAGCGTCTGAAAAATCGCCAAAGCGCGCAATCTTGACCAGTTAATCCCTTGGAGCCTTTCTTCTGCTGTAAGGGCAACCTTTAGGACCCGAGATGTCTCGAGGGTCTAGCGAGGGAGAATCCAAAGTTAATTAAAGACGCTACTGGGAATACATTAAGATAGAGAGCGTGGGATCCCTGCACCTTACTTAAGCACGTTATGTAACGCTTATTAATGGTTTAACCTTCAGGTCAAGGCCAGTTACTTTGGATTTTATCAAATTCTTAAGCAGTCCTGGAGGTTTGATGATACCCCCATCAATTATTAGGTCAATTATTTGGTATATTACGGGCGGCGCCGACACGGCATCGACCTTGTTCCCGAAGCTTCAAGGAGGATGCCCAAGGCCGACAGCCACGAATGATCGGACGGTTTGGTTGGCAGGCGCCGGAGATACCCGGGTTGTCGGCATGACGCTCGGCATCACCCTTAAGGGCTCTTAAGCCCTGGATACCTGAGCGGCCAGTGCTTAAGGCTTATGTTAAGGCCTTAATAAGCCTTAACCTTAATAAGGCCTTATCCCTTAGGGCGAACACTGGTCAGGGGAACTAGTGTTGCCGGAAGCTGGAGCTAGCTCCGAGCTGAGTTCAACTCCAACTCGACCCCTTCCCAAAAGCGGCACCTCGAGGTGATGCCAGCTCGCCTCGACTCCACCCTCGTCACCCAAAGCGGACGACGTGACATTTCCGGCGGAGTAACTGAGTGACATCACACTCCCTACCCAGTTCCTGTATTGGCCGTTTCTTGGCCGTTTTCGACGTAAAAAAAGCAGTTTGAGCTTGAAGAGAGCTCAGGAGAACCTTCCACATAAAAATTTGGTCCATTCTCCCCTGAAATTTTGCCCTTCGGGTGGAAAGATGAACCCTGGGACAGTAGATTCCCATATCTGGTATCAGCTCTGAGCCAGCTCCGCTCAACTCGAGCTGACAGCGAGCTGATGGGCAATCAACTCGAGTTCAGCTCCAACTCAGCTCCCGGCAGCACTAAGGGGAACCCCTGTTCTGCGCAGCATGACGCAAAGGGACTTGGGCAGAAAGACTTGGGCATTTCTGCCCAAGTCCCATTACATCATTGTGGAGCTCCATCAAACTATGACATAGTTGGACAAGGATCTTGCGCAGCCTCCAGTCCAACTACGTCATCAAGGTGGGACTTAGTATGTGACCGGGCCAGAGCTCGTTTGGCCATATTGCGTCTCAATGCAAGCGTCCCGCTATCTGCGGCATCTGCGCTTCCGATCATCCAACTTCCAACTGTCAATGCCCGCACTCTACTCCATGCCAACCCCTCGCCAAATGTACTCTTCTACCAGTCAAATGTGGTCTGCGCGGCTGTGGCGGCCCTCACCGGGCGACTGACTTGTCATGCCCTATCCGCCAAGTCATTCTGCTCCGTATTTCTGCAGAACATGCAGCCGCTGGTCCTCTCTTCAAGGTCCCTCCGGATCTTTGAAAATTCTTTCCCTTATTTCTCGCCATACGAAACCGAAACCCTGCTCTGAACCCATCAACAGATTCATCTCAATATCTACATACCGTCTACTTCATCCACTGTGCCCTATTCAATGGGTAATTTCCCGGAGTTTGTCGCCCGCTTCACCTGCTCTGCATGTATTACGGTCTACGATGGACATACGTTCAGAAATAGTTGGAAAGTAGTAAAGTAGCAAAGTATCGTGTACCATAGCCGCTTACAGCGGCTCGAGCACGTTAATGGATTTCATCATCAACCGGGCCAGAGACTATTGCCGGTTGACCCGGCCTTGTGGGAACTAGTTAGTATATGTTTGCCACACCTAGCGTGGGAATCCTTAGCCTTTCGTCTCTTTGGATTCTCCCTCGCTAGGTGCGCTGTAAGATAAAGAGCGTGGGATCCCCGCACCCTTATGTCAGCATCACACTGTGACATTGTCACGCTCGACGTCGAGGGCTTATAGCACGATGCTAAGGTCCAGATTGGGAATTTTGCCCAATACAAGTCTTAGATAGAGGTTCAATGAAGGGTTCCTATTGGGCAGAGTTGCCAAAATGTCCCTTGGTCTCTTGCTATATGACCCACAAAAAAATTCAGACCACTTTTTTTCTGAGTGTTTCTATGTGGTTTTCTCACCAAATGGGACACTTTTCAAAAACTACGGAGGAACATTTGGCCAGCACAGCCACATGATAGTCATCTCGGCATGATTCGGCAGCTCGCTTAAGGGTGGGACCTGTCAAACCTTTGCGGCGCAATGAGTGACAGAACCTGTCTCGGTAACCCAGACGTTCTAGTGTGACCTGTGGATTGCTTGAGGGCGTGTTCTTATCTTATCAATCCTCGGATTGATCCGGAATAAGTGATAAGGAAAGATGGGACAACGATCACACTAGAACGTCTGGGGCATTTGGTACCGTAACACCCCCCATCCCGTCACACTCTCAATGTCACGCTCCCTCAAAACGACTGTTCATCTGGCTGCAGTATACCCAAGAGGCCTGGATGCTTGTGGAATTAGCTATTAGGAACCATCACAATAGATTTTTGCTTTTTCCTACATCCATTTTGACTCAAATTGGGGGATATCAGCAACAGGACAGCCAAAATAGTTGCCATTTTGAACGCCGCAGAATGGTCCCAACAGCTCCAAAACTGACGAGAAAAAAAGCCAAGGCAGCTGAGAAGAGCTTAAAGTACATGTACAAGCACTATTCAGGGTACCAAGGGAGGAACTGGAAGGAGGGAAGGGTCTGTGACAGGATGGGGGGTGTTGCTGTACCAAATGCCCCAGACCTTCTAGCGTGATCGTTGTCCCCTCTTTCCTTATCATTTATTCAAACTCCGCCGGATCAATCCGACGCAGATAAGATAAGAATTGCCGCCTCAAGCAATTCGCGAGGTCACGCTAGAAGGTCTGGGTCACCGAGACAGGACAGAACCTCCTTGCAGTCCTGATCCCACTCCTGCTGCACGCGTCGCGCCAGGCAGCTTTATAGAGCGTACGTTGCGCAATGCCGAGCGCGTAGATGGTTCACCCACCCCATCCGACCCATCCGATTCGTCGAGCTCAGATTCTGAGCCCTCGGATGGTTCAGGTTCCGGGAAGTCACACCCGTCGCGTCATCGGCGCAAGCGCCGTTCCTCTGAGAAGAGCCGGAGTTCTCGTAGGAAGAATAAAATGATATTGAAGCCTATACCTCCAAAGGAATATGATGGCTCACCAGATGCCATTGCATTCCATCGATTCGTCAAAGAAGGGTCGAATTATGTTCAACTCGGAAAAGTTCCAACGGACCAACGAGTGTTTTACTTGTCGTACTACTTGACGGCTCGTGCACTTGAATTCTACAACAGTAAAGTTGAGAATGACGAGCATGTTTGGACTTTGAGTGAATTCTTCTGGGGTTTATTCAATTTTTGTTTCCCTGTGAATTTCCGTGAGAAGCAACGCACTCGATTGCGCTCTTGCCTTCAAGGCACCAAGTCAGTATTGATCCACAAGGCTGAATGGGAACGAATTTACAATACCATTGGTCTTGAAGCCAACCAGGAGAAGGTTGTAATGTTCTGGCGGAGCCTCAACGCCGACATACGCAAGGAAATGTTCCGGGACAAACTCGATCCGGAAACCTCCTCTTGGGCTGAAGTCACTGCTGGTGCTGAGAGCGCTGAAATTATCGTCAAGGTTGACGACGATAACGATGAAATTGATATGGCTGAATCGAGTAAGACTCAATTCAGACCCGATGAACCCAAATTGGAAACAGATGTGAACGAGAAACGTCGTACCGGAGGGCGCGTTATCTCGGTTTCCAGTGCTGAACCCGAACCTCCCAAGTCGAAATCTCGTGACAACGGCGGCCATTTGTCTGCCAAGAAGCGGAGTGAATACCTTGCAGCCGGCTTGTGCTTTAATTGCGGGGTGCATGGACACCTTTCCCGCAACTGTCCTGAATTGAACACAATGGTTTCCAAAGGTAAACCTCCTGGAATTGCGTCCCATGCTGTTGATTTCGCAATCACGACTGATCGCGATGCTCTTTTGGAGAGCACGGAAGTTCTTGAACACTTCTAAATTTCGACATCGAAATGGTCGTCGAGGAGGGCGAGGATACCCAAATGGTTTGATTTTGATTTTTCGAAGACCATTTCGAACGTTGAATTGATTTTGAACAAGATTTATTGATTTTTGTATGAAGATTGAGCTCGTCGTGGTCGACGATCTGGAGGGCGGATGTGACGGATCGGTGTTCGCATCCGCTCACGGCGAGATCTGCCCGTGTCGTCCCCATGACTCCATGTACACAGCCTCGATTCTCCTGTATAAGTAGTTTAGTTCTTGTCGTAGTAGCTTTTCCCTTGGTCAATCTAAGACTTACACCAGTTTTTTTTGTTTGATCCACTTGTGCCGGAACTCGACTCGCCTTCGCTTCCGTCACATACAGCCACAAACATGATAATTCGACATCTTTGTATGTCACGCAGTCCTCAGGGAAACCACCCGACCGTTATGCGTTACCGTTGAAACGAAACAGGGCGGGCGTTACGCGTTACGTTTAAATTAACCACACCCACAAAGTGCTACAGTAACTAAGTACTTATACAGGAAAATCGAGGCTGTGTACATGGAGTCATGGGGACGAAACGGGCAGATCTCGCCGTGAGCTGATGCGAGCGGTAGCGCCAGGAGCGGCTCAAGAAGTCTGACACGGGTCCACGGCGGCACACGGCAGTCCAATAGAGCATTTTAATTTTTGGCAAACGGTGAAAATCAAATTTCAGTTCGAAAAACTAAGCGAGTTTGGTGAAAAACGACAGTGGGCTGCCCACTGTTTTGCGGCTCCACAACCAAAATTTGGGTACGCGTTTGCTGAAGAAAACAACGATTTTTCACCGTTTGCCAAAGTGCTCTAATATCCAGAATTTCTCTGTCGGCAAGGAGTGCCGTAAGATGGCCATTTTGGCCTAATGCCAAATTTATTCAAAAAATGACCAAAATGACCATCTTCAAGCAGCCATTGCGGAAACTGTATGAATCTATGTCAAGTAACATAGAGTACGTACGCATATCACGATAATGTTGGACGTCTACTTTACTGTAGGCTATAAAATTCAAAACACATACATCCGAACCGAATCTTTACATTTATTTGTACATATAGTACATAAACCCATAACACATACATACTGGTACAGAGGAGCATAATTACCAGGAGTTTATATACGCATCGCTCCAAATTGGTCATTTCCAAAAATGATCCAGCGTGCGTTGCTTCCGTGTGATACTTGCAGCCTTACGTTTTGAGCCCATACGTGCGCACATAAACGGTCCCACAGCACTGGTCACAACTTTACGCCCAAGACCAAAAACCAAACGCAGCAGATAGAAAATACAACCCATGGCTCCGGAAACTGCACCCAACAAGGGTGTGCTGAATGCTAGATTTACTGAATTACCAGTCAGTTCAGAGCAGATGTGAGTCATGAATTTGCCTACAGTTCGCTCCGCAAGGTCAATAAAGTCAGATAATCGGCTTCCCGGCTGTAAATCATTGACAATCGAAGACACGGACTCATTGATATGCTGTATAGATTCATGGCTTGAAATCGTCAACGTTCTCAATACTTCCTGCAGCGTGAGCGTGGTGGACAAAGGCCTCAAGCTGCTGTGCTTGCATGTGCTGCGCCAGCGAGGCCGAATCTGTCAAAGCTCCTGACATTTGTTCACTTAGAACCTGAAATTTCTGCACAGTCCGTGAGTCAGGGCTCGACTTCATTAAGGATGGCCAGCTTTACCTGATTCATCTGCGCAATCAAACTGCCCTGATGGAATATCTGTGGGGGCCCGATCGGTAAATCATGTCTGGGCAAGGGAGAAGTTGGGCTTACAGCAAGATCAAGCGCTTCCTTGATATTAATCTCTGCCTTCAAAACTTCCTGGGTGACAGACAACACGTGAAACAAGGTCTTCGATTGGATACTGGAGCTCATTTAGCATCTTGTGAGAGTGCTGCAATGCATGGAATAGATATCAGTGGTGAAGAGGAACAGAAAAAAAGAGAGCTTACGTCAGTAGCCACACGTGCAAGATCAACACTCATCCGATCTGCCAAGAACGTCTCTTCGCTGATTCTGTTCTCAAACTTGGTGAAGATGTTTGTGAGTTCATTCTCGGCCCACGGAGTGAACTGCATGGTGAGGGTACTCATAGCGTTGAGCGCCGCATTGACACTTGAAACCATCGTTTCCATTTCCTTCGGGCGAGGACTGTCCGGCGCCCTACCTATCGCAAGCACAGCTACGCACCCGCTATTAGCGGCCAATTCTCAATTGGCAAATCTTTCTTCTTGTCTAGTCTCGCCGCACTGTGCGATCAACAAATCAACTCATCTTTTCGAACCCCGATCTCTCCTACAAATACTCAGCACAACTCTGAAGCTCAGGCTGCGGCGAGTCGCAACGGTGGAGGTGAACTTACAGCGACGCAGCGTACAAGGGGAGAAACCACGACGAAGCTGAGTGATAGGGTGTTGTAAATGTTGTACGACGGAGACGAGTACGTGGAGAAGGAGGACTCGGAGATATTTGAGTCTGGGGAAGATGGTACGTCTTTTCTCTCGTTTCTGTTCTTGCCCCTTCTCTCGTCGTGTCCCCCTCGCCGTATTATATTCTCTTATACGCTCGTCCTGCCCTCACTCCTCGACTCCATCGCCTCGCTTCCCTCCGCCCTTCTTTCGTCGCTTCTCCCGCCCACTCTTATTGTGTTTTATTATGCTCAACTTAGTGTCGCTTTCTTCCTCCGCCCACTCATCCCTCTTCTTCATTTATCCTTCCTTCCCTCCCCTCCCTCACCCCCTTCATCTCCATCTCTCGTCACTCCTCTGCTTTCCCATACCTGCGTCTCCGCGCGCAGACTTCTTACCCTCCATCTTTCCTTGTCGTCCCTCCCCTCCCCACCCTCTCCCCTCCCTTCCCCATTCCCTCCTCACTTTTCGCTCCTCTTCCCCCTCCCCTCCCTTCCCCATTCCTTCCTCACTTTTCGCTCCTCTTCCCCCCCCCCCCCCCCCTCCTCCCTCTCTCGTCTCCTCCTTTCGCCCCACCGTCAACCACACCCTCCCTCCTGCCCATTTCTTTCTTCCTTCTCTTTTACACGACTTTTTTATGGTGATTTTAGTGGTTGCGAGTGCGGCACTGAAACCTTCGAACGACCAGCTGAGCAAGCCGTGCGTGGAGTCAAAATCCCTCTTCACCTATGGATATCCGTGCGTGGCGGGCAGCGCTAAGTTGTCTATACTTCGGCTTATGTTTTGGCAGAGACGGGGTAAGCTCGTTTTCCGCCTGGTGTATGTGCGTTGATGTCATCTTATATCATAACGACTTTCATCTTTGAGTTGACGCGCAGTGGACGCAGGAAACGGGAGTGGGATAGGTCTTTGGCCGGCACCTGGTGGGTAAGCTCACTCTGCTCTTGAAATTATACTCCCCCTGATATTGCCTTGTAGTGACAGAACTTCATTCTGACGGAAACGAGCATGAGCGGTTACTATAAACTCATCAGTAAGCTCGTCTTCCGCTGGTATCCTGGCGCTTATATAGGCGGCGGGGACGCGAATAACCTGACGTCGTCGTGCCGTGATGTCTATGTGGGTTGTTCATGTTGTTTATTTTGTTTCTCTGGCTGGTTTCCTGTCGGTAGCGTCACCAATGAAACAAGTCAATAAAGTTTGCTCGCCCGGTGAGTTATATATCCAACCTATGGTGAAGCCATTCCTCATTCCTTCCTCAGGCGAATACGTGGATTTAGCGCCGGGAGTCGGAATTCATGTAAGCATTTGAAGCGATGTGCGCGAAACTGAATTTTACACTCCTCTTCTTCTCCAAGGACGACATCCAATTCCATACAATGAGTCGGGTGCGTTGGTCCTAGCATATATATGTGCGTCTTCCGTTAACATTCGTCTTGCCAGGTTTGCCATCCGTTCTGAAAAGGGTACATAGCTTTGCTGTGAGTACTGCAATTGCGCTATTTATCATGACTGCTTCACTAATTCTCTCGCTCTCGCATACCGCAGGATAAGCGGAGGAATCCGTGCGTAAAGGTAAAGTATTTGATTGCTCATACATGCGCAATGGTTCACTGTGTTTTTATAGTATGTTTTCGTGTGGGGCAAGAGGCGATAATGGTATTATGCTTCCATCGATTCTCAGCTAAGTCTGTTTTCCTCCGGATAGACTTCCGCTAATATTGTTGTATAGCAGCGACTTTTATCTCGAGGAGAGCGGACGCTGGAAATGGGATTGAGGGAAATCGGTGAACGGCCTGCTGGGTAGTCTGTATTTGTTGGCGCCTGTCAACAAGGACCTCAATTTTGTCACAAATTGTCACAGGTGATCTCGCGTGCCATCACTCTCACGGCTCAATTAGGACATATTGCGTCCATCCGCGTCTTCGCTTGGTCCTCGCTCTGCCTCGCTCCCTGCTGCTTCCTCGTATGCTAAAACTTCAGATGGAGCTCGAATCCGTTAGCCTTGCTCTGGCGCCAACTGCGGCGCTAATGTTGCCGCGACTTGGACTTGAAGCCCCTCAAGTCGACTTGACAGGGCCGACTTGAGTCGAGTCAAGTCGAGTCAGACCACTGACTTTGACTTGACTTGCGAGTCGATTCAAGTCAGCCGAAGTCGACTCAAGTGACTTCAAGTCGAGCATAATAGATTTTTTTTTTCGCATTGGGCTTAGCAAGCTTGTAGGATCACTTTTTTTCAATATAATGCGCAAATGTCAGTGTTTGGACTACATCGAACAGAAATTGACTTGACTTGACTTGACTTGAGTTCTATTTACGCCGTACCTGGCCGTAAGGGCTACGCGGCAGTACTGACTGGATGGACCAGTCCTAGGAATCTACATGTTAAACTACTGTGGTTGGGGAATGGTGCGAGTATAAAAGATAAGTGTAAGTAAGAGGTGTGAGACGGTTTTGGAAACAATTTGCGTATGGTAACTAGTTGAGGTTGGGGGATGAGATAAGTATGCGTGCTTGAATATTCTACGAGTTGAGTTTTCTAAAGGTATATGGAGAGATTATATCTAATATTATACGTACAGTAAGGTAGTGGGGGAGAGGGAGAGAGAGAAAGAGAAAGAGAAGGAAACAAATTGAGACGGAGACGTAACTTTATTGGAAACGTCCCGATAGTCGTATGAACTCTGCCACGGGTTTAACGAGTTTAGGGTGGTTGAGAAGAGTGCGAATATCGACGGCACCCAAGATCCCAGCCGCAAAGGAAGCGAGTTGTAGAGGAGGACGGAATTGCGACCATGCTGGACAGTGGAGGAGGAAATGGGTTCTTGTTTCTCGCGAAGCGTGGCAAAATTCGCATGCAGGCGACGATGTTAGGCGACAGAGGAATCGATGAGCGTTGAGGGCGGAAAAGTCCGTTCGTAGCTGACTGATAAGGGATATGTCAGCGCGAGGGAGGGAGGAGGTGTATGGAGAACGGAGAATGAGGGACGGAGCAGCGTCGTCGATTCCTCGAAGCCCGCGGCCCAAGGAGGAAGTTGCCCATTCGCGGCACCAGCGTTCGAGAATGAGGGTGTTGATTGCACGTCTGCAGGAGGTGAGGGAGACAGGGAGGGCAGCGGGGGGTGTGAGCAGAGTAGCTGCCTTTGCAGCGTCGTCGGCAAACTCGTTACCAGCCGTACCGATGTGAGCAGGCGTCCAGAGGTTTGTGAGACGGAGCCCTGGGGAGTGATCCATGGCAGAACGAACAATCTTGTCGTATAGTATCGCCCGGTGTTGTCCTGCGCGTGGTCGAGTTGACTGAATCCCTTGTAAGGCAGCCTGTGAATCTGAGACAATGAGAATCTGATTCGATCCCCTGACCAATGCGCGTTCCGTAGCGCGCAACAGCCCCTCCATCTCCCCTTCTGCGACCTGCCCGTTACCGAGAGGAAGTAAAATTCGGAAATTGCTTAGGTTGGACAAGCAGATGTGAGTAATTTTAATGTGTATGCAACGGTAATCACAGGTAAGAGTTGTTCATATGGGAATTAGGTCAGGTATCTCATCGTCGTCTGAATCATATGCCTCTGCGACCCATCCCTCACATGTGAAGTGAATTATTCCAACGAAATGGCGAAGACCCCGCTCCAGTCTGAACGCAGCCGGATGGGAGGCATACGAAGCTGCCTCTGTTGCAACTCGGTGAACAGCGCGCCGGCTAATCCAATCCAGCATACCCTGTAGATTAAAAAATCAGCGTTGTGTAGCCTAGCGGTAACCAGATGTTTGTATACTTACATTGAACTCCCGGCCTCTACCTGCATAGACGAATAGAGGATCGTTGGTGCTAAATTTTATGACCGCAATCTGATCCGAGAGCGAATTGTCGACGAGGTTGACGAGCGCGAGCAGCATTTGAAGGCGAAGATGTTGATCCGGGTCTCTTTCACGGCGGATCCACTGATGCAGGGTGAAGTCGCGGGGTAGCAAGTATGCCCATCTTGTCTCCTATAATTCACAAACAATCCACGTTGATTTGGGGGTACGATGAAGCGAACAAAGGTATAAGTATACTTACCGAGTTACGACTCTTCAAGTTGAGGTTGATTGAATTTGACACCATGAGGGAGCTCAAATAGTGGATTTGAATTGCAGACCAAGTCGCCGAGTCCATCGTATTAATTTCAAGGCTATTACGTGCTCTGATTGACTCGGATCAACAGATTGATGCAGGATCCCACGCCCACTCTTGCCCTCTTCGTCGATGTCGTCGTCGCGTCTTCACTGGAAGTGCCGTTCTGGCACAATCTCGTCTACTCTCTACCAATGAAAACTGCTCAATGATTGTATTCTCAAGCCTGAACTCTTGTCTGAGCTTCAAATTTCACCGACTACACAATTTTCCGTTTATCTCAAGCCAACCATCGATGCATCTCCACACCTGACACCGTACCTGGTCCTCAACGTCTCTGTACATTGGCTAAAGAGTGGTCTTCAGCTTCATTCTTAGTACAAGCCTTCAACATAGGATCAACATAGGTAAAATTTCGTGCATTCAAACCGTTTCGGGGGCTTCTCCAGCCTCCGACTACCTGAGCTTTCATTTGCGCAACTGCTGGGGCTTGAGATAGTTTTCATTTCGGGAAAATTATTAACAATAGCAGCCATTTGTCTGTCAGGGAACTCTCTGGTCAACTTAGCGTCCAATTATCTTCATAGACCAGAATGGTGCTGGCACGTAATTTCGGTGAGTAACTTGTTCAAGTTTCTCCGAACATCCTGGGTCCTCATCGACAAAGGTAGATTAGTATTCTTTTCGTGTTCCTCTTAAATATGCTCGGGGTTTGAAGCATTTACAACCCAGTGCGCATTCTCTGTCTCAGTAACCGCAAAAATGCCCCCTCGACGAAACAAAAACACCCCCGCGCCTGAAGCACCTCTTGAACCCGAACCCGCTATTGAACCACCCCTTCGGACAAGACGAGGCACTGCTCAACTCCAACCAACGGCTGAACCATCTCGGTCATCTGCACAGCAAACTTCTTCGGCAGCTCGCACAGCGAGCACTGGACAAGAAGAACGAGGCTTTGCTGCTCTTTCTTGTATGTGTTTCATTACTGTTCTCACCAAGGATCTCGTTTTAATGGATTGATAGATCGACCAAGCGCTCAAAGTCTTAGAACCCCTGAGTCTCCTGATGGTTTTGTCATACCGATAGCTTAATACATTGTTCTAGAGCAATCTACTTCAAGCTTAGGCACGATTCCTGAGGCGGTATGTTGTGACTGCCGCTTCATTCACTGTGCATCTGTATTCCAGACAGGGCAGTAGTAGACTGGTGTGGGTGAGGAGAAGACAGCCGGAAATCGTAGCCGGCTGATCTCCTGGCCGTGGGGCGACCAGATGCGCGAGAAGGCACCCAATCGCACCCACCCTACATACTGCCCTGAAATCAGAATACAGTATACCTGAGTAGCAGTGCGATGCTCAACTTGAAGGGAAACTTGAACTTGAATTGGTTCGAAGTGAACCACGCAAGACATCATTCCTGGAGCCCTGTGTAAAGAGCAAATTAAGGGTGAGGTGGGTGGGCAAAAGAAAGATCTTGATACTCGTACGAGAGGAAGTCGACTGAAAGACCTTGAAGGGGTCGTGCCGTGTGTCGGACATGGAAGTCAGGAGGAAGAGAGTCATATCACCCGTCACTCAGCTAGTCACAAGATCATGCACTCCTTTCGCAGGCTCAGGAGTGCCCCCAAATTTATTACGTAGAATTGAACAGTAAATGAACAAAGCTATTCATAGTCTATCGATGCGGCTCTGGAAGTCCTACCCACTCGCCGTCGTGAACGTGGAGGCCCCCCGGAACCTCCAACGCCAGCTCGCATTCTGGTTCAACGCCTGGCGGCCAATCGATCACCAGTTGCAAGCCCTGGTATTCACTATGCAGGTTCTGACAACGACGACGACGACAACAATGACAACAATAATGACTCGCAGTCAGACAATCCCCTCTTCAATCCTCTTGCTCGGCGATCTACCATGCGACCGCTTCCTCTTTACTCTGACGAGGATGATCCCACATCACCTTCTGAGCCTTCCGCACCGCATTCCGAGCAATCCGCTCCATCTCGCGCCAGTGGTCGACAGCGGCGTGTCATCGTTGACCCGGCTCCCCCTTCACCATCACCTCCTGCACGGCAACCGCATCACGGCGGACAACAGCGACTCGCACCGTTGGCTCAAACGGCGGAGTCATCCGCTGATGAAGCTGCTCAGCCTGCAGCTCCAGCTCGTCCGGGTGGTCGTCGTCGTCGTGCTGACGATTCGACGAGCACTGATGACGATGGGTACTGCTGGCTGCGGGAGAGTGCCCTTAGCGAGATGACTGAAGATAAATCCGCTGATTCCAAGTATTTTTACGGTTTCTCTAAGGTCGATGGATCCGCGAAGTGTCGGATATGCCAGTAAGGAATTTGATATGTGATTCCCAATTATACTTACTACATTTTCTGTCTTACAGACAGGTCTATTCGGCAAGAACCAGTCTGACTACCCGCCGCAAGCATCTTGAACTTCAAGACCATATGCCGCAGTATCTCCAAATCATCGCTAAGTACAACCTACCCAACAAACTCCCACTCGAACGTCAAAAACAACTGGAGGAGCAACGAGCCAAAGCAGCAGAACGGATTCCTTTCTCTCCCGAAGCTTTCATCGATCATCTGGTCAGGGTTGTTGTCTCGGCTGATCTTGTATGTTTTTCCTCTCTTTCTTTGATCCACGGTCGCTGTCTGAGTTGACTGTAGTCTATCAATCTGATAGAAAACGAAGACTTTCGAAAGTTATTGCTCCTCCTACGGGAGTCGTTGGCCGACGAAGATATTCCGCACCGCACCAAACTTCGGAATCGGATCATCGATGCCTGGACTCTATACTATGAAGAACTCAAGATTGCTCTGCAGGTCGTCTCGTTACTCTATTCTGAAGTTATAGATTACTGATTATGAAGATCTAGGCGTCTCTCGGAAAAATTAGCTTTACTGCTGATATCTGGAGTTCGAAGGGTTTGCACCCGTATCTTGCGATCACCGCGCACTGGCTAGGACACAGAAAGGAAGACAATCAAGTTGTGTTGCGGCAAGCATTGTTGGCATTTAGACGTGTTTGCGGTGCACACAGTGGGCATCGTCTCGCACGGATTGTGTTCAACATTCTCAGGAGCGCTGGAATACTCGATAAAGTACGCATGCATGGGTTTTGTCTCTTATTTTCTCTTGCCTGTGCTGAATAAATTCAAAGGTTGGGCACTTTACGCTTGAAAATGCATCCAATAATGGATCAATGGTGGCCTGCCTCAGCAAGCTGCTACTTGAGGCGGGGTTTTTGTTTGATGAGAAGCAGAATTACATTCGGTGCTTTGCTCATGTTATCAATTTATGTTCTCAAGCTGTGATCAAGGTTATGGAGAAGAGCGACAATGATCCTCTTTATTCTGATTCCGAAACCAGCACCGCAACAGAGACAGATTCCGATTCCGACGCTCCACCCCCAGCAACACGCGTCACACGTAGGAAGAACGATCCGTCGTGCTCGCAAAACTGTCGCTTTCGTCCGAAAGTCGGGTCAGCGCCGCGACATGCTGCAAGAGACCATCACGACAGGCAATCGTAATGCAGACTGGAGTGTGAGTGAATCAGATTTCACCCCAGTGACGCTTGCGAATGTTACTGTTTTACCGGATGTGAAAACACGATGGGACTCGGTGTTTTACATGCTCCGACGGCTGCGATACCTACGCCAGGTGAGTTCAGATCATTTTGCGAACAAACCTTGTGTCATTCATTGCTTCATCTCAGCCCCTCTACACATTTTTCGCTCTGAAGACCCGGGATGTCCGAACATTCGCCCACAAATTGGAGGACGAGCACTGGAATAAATTGGAGTTGATGGAATTGATACTCGAGGTACTTACAGTTTTTATTTCACCTGACGCTACCATTCTGATATCTATTCAGCAACCACATACCGTCCAAACGGCTATGTCCTCTGAAAACATGCCCATCTTGGCCGGCGCCATCCCGTCCTTCGAGCTGTTTGTCAGTGCGTGGCAGGCCATGTTGGATGACGCCGATCTCCGGAGTGCCAATATTCAACGATTCATCAACCCCGGCTTAGCGATCGCAAAGAAATACTATAACAAAATGGGAGACACGGATGCCTACATCGTTGCCACGTGTAACTTTCTTTCTACCCTATGCTGTTTGAGCTGTTTGATGAGTTCAACTCGCAGTCATCAATCCTTGTATTCGATTTGAATGGATCAGAAAAAATTGGACCCGAAGAGAATCAGACGAAGCCAAGAAAATAATTCTCGAAAAGGTCTGGCATTTTCTTTTGTTCATACAGCAAATATTCACGGGTTTGAGTTCTAGCTTCGAACTTACGAAGATGCCGACAACGATACACCTGCATCCGAGTCCCCGCTAAACTCTGGCTCGGACTCGCGTGCACCTTCCCGTTCCCATTCCAGGTCCGGGACACCGGCTGCTGCCCATGCCGGAATAGCGAGAGCTGCCGCCCGTTTTCGCAATGTTTCACAGACACTTGATTTCTCCGATAATGCCAACACTGGCACTGTGATTCAGACCGTTGAAGACGAGATGAAGCACTACATGAGTAGCCCGATACCTTCACGCCAGCAAACAGACATGATCGGATACTGGACAGTAAGTACGACGTCATTCCATACTCAAACCACCACTCTAACGTTGTTAGAATCACGGAAAACAGACCTGGCCCAGAATCTACCGTCTATTCTGTGATTATGCTCCCATCCAGGCGACATCAGTTCCTTACGAGCGGATTTTCTCTTCGTCGGCAGAGACTGATACAAAGCGGCGCAATCGTATAAGTCCCATTCTGATGGAGGCGTTACAGATGCTCAAATTCAACTTCAAGAAATCACGACTCAACTTCATGTCGGGATGGCAGTCTAATCCGGCTGCGGAAGACGATGAAGATTGGCTGCGAAGGCTTGTTGCGAGTACTACAGAACCGGAGAGAGCCGGTGCTCGCTCACAACTTACATTTCCTCTTGAATTTGCGGACAACGAGTACATAAATATGCCAGAGGACAGACTTGTGTAACATTAATTACCATTTGTACATCCCGCCGATGTGTTACAACATTCTACCTATGTCATCTATACCTCTAATGTGCTCATATCATCTCTTGTCAGTTTCTACAGAAACCGGCTGACTTGAGCGACTCGAGTCGACTTCGAGCAACTTCAAATGACTTAGATCCACCGAAGTCGAGTCGAGTCGAGTCGAGTTGCTCCCGAAGTCGACTTTTCAAGTCGAGACTCGACTTTCTGAGTAACGGCAACATTATGCGGCGCCGTACACTCCCCACAAATTGACAATTACCGACTCGATTCATCGAACTTCGAAGGCATCCGAGTCCAAAACTGCGTACCATAATGCCATTTTCTCTATAGTGACCAATCCATCTCTCTGCTCTACCACCACATACCCTTTGGGTTGCCTTCGCCGTATTCTACTCGAGTGATTCTCACAGTGCGTCCTCAGCTTAGACTGGGCAACGAAGAATGAATTAGAAATGGTAAGATCCACCTTGATTACGAGCCGTCGTCTGTATTTCCTTCCAAGCCTCTAGTCCTCAGCCTCCCCCCATGTCTTCGCCTTGTCGTCTTCCTGTCGCGTCCATCTAAATGGCAACCAACGGCTTGCCAACAGCCCGCCGATATATCCCTCACAAGTATCGAAGACATGTCACACCCGCAGTCAATCTCTATTAATCCGACGACAGGCAGTGCGACGGGAGCCCCGAACTCACAGGTAACCGTATCGGAAATGTAGTGCTGAAGCACTTCCAAAAAAAAATCCTGGGTCACATTCGCTCTTGGGCCGTGTATCGATATGGTTCGTTCATTCAGAAGTATTCTTCCGTCGAGACTATTATGTGTCAAGTTCCAGCACATTATAAAGGCTCCGCAGAGCGGTGAATTATTGCGGGTGGTTGGATGGTAAAGTTACTCCACGGTGCGCCTTCATTTGAGGATCTGACTTCATTGGACTCACCTTGATTGGTTCAAGAGACACCGCTTCGCTTCGACCGAATAAAAGGTGCGGTGCGTGGTATCTAGTTGAGCAATACTAACTTGTGCTGAGACTCGATTGCTTTTATAGAGATTTGCACTTTAATTTTTCGTCGGGATTGTTACAATTTTGAATGAATGCCAGCAGCTTGGTTGACGGGATGGAGGTCCGTGCCGTCTCATTCCCTTGTATTTGGCTCGAATATTGCTGACTATTTCAATCGTAAGCCTTCGTTCACTTCAGGTAGCTTTGACCCGACCTTGACTCTCACTATATGATGCTGACTGTTGTTATCTCTTTCTCATCTGTCTAACCCTAACTCTCTTTGAAGCTGGCGAGCTGGACGGCGACTGCTGGTTGGGCTGGTGTTTCCGTTCCAAGGCGCAGCCGGTGAGTTCAGTACTCTTCTATTCAATCCTCGCATATGTCCCGACCGATCTGTCTGTATGCCGTGGCTAAAGGCGCACCATCAAGGAATGAAAATTTGCGGTGATCCAACTGGAATGAATACTGTGCATTGTCTCGCAGTGGGCAATGGATGCTTCAAGTAATCTCCGGAAGTTCGGGCTATGTATACGGCGGTAAATCGATCCAAATGAACTTTGTGTTTTCCTGCGTACATTTCATGCCGCTAGAGCGCAACAAGACAGTCGAACGGAGAAGAAAGGTTTGACTGGTCGTTTGCGTCATCGAAGGGCATGTGATTCTGAGTTGTTTTTCAGTAGGAACGGTTCAAAGTGAGCGGAGCAGAAGGGAAAATTATTGATTGTATGTGACGAAGGCAAAACTTTACGGCCAGAGGGCCCGTATTGACGAGTCGCGCATATTACCGGGATATCTTGTTGAAGATGAACTTTGAGAGCTTGCGTGGGGTGTGCTCAGATGTATAGAATATTTTGTGTGGCTCTGGGAGGTTTGAGGAACTGATCGAATCGGCGCCAGATACAATTCTTATAGCATAGTAAACACACTCTCTTCCTCTTGTTGTAGGTAGTACTAAGGATTCCCCCTCTTGCCCAGTTGCTTGGTTAGACTCTTGAGTGTACTCGGTATTGCGTGGTTTTCTGTGATCTGTAAGTATGGTATATGGCCTTCCAACCTATTTGGACCCCCCTCATAGATTCTGGGGGCTCAAGCCGGGTGGTATGTAGACTGAATTTCCGAAAAAGGAAAATGCTGTAATTTGCCTGTTTTTCGCTAGTATCAAGAGATAAATATTCGGTCAAGTGTTCAAATCTGTACCTCTCGACCCTGTCAATAGTTTCATGTGCAAATTGGACCTTTATTGGCCGCCCAAAGCTTGTGGTGAACCGCTTTCTTCTGACTCAGTCTTACGGACAGATGGGTCCCCACAAATACGCTGAGCATTGTGGTCCATTATGAGGCCCCAGACCTTCCGATGATGGGTATTGTATGACAGCTTTTCCTGGACAAAAATACGATGCAATCGAATGGCATTACGATTTTTCGATGCAGCTCGATGCACCGCGATGCAATGCAATTCAAACCGATGTAAACTGATGCAATGCAGTTCAAGTCGATGTAATGCAATGCACTTCTCAATGCACCTCGATGCAAAGTGATGCAGTTGATCCGCTGCCCTCCGCGATCAATGCGATGTGATGCACTGCACTGCATCGCATCGATTTCTCAAGAAACGACAGAATCTGTCCAAGTCCCCGTGGAAGGACCTGTACTCACAAGACGGTAGCCTTTCAATTCGATGGAGCGTTGGGGGAGGCAGCGGAGCGAGGGGCAGCTTTGGCGTTCTTAAGCGAAGATTACTACATGTACTCATATGTCACTGTGAACTTACTTCCTCGTTCCTTGGCCAACTTGAAAAAGTACAGAAGAAAGTGCAAGGATTGGAGAGATCCCAGGAAGAAAATATCCTTGACTGAGCAGCGACGATTCCGAGCAAGAGCAGGGCAGAGGAGGCCCACGAAGACAGACGAAAAAAAGACGGAAGAGCGCCGGATCCCGGGACAACGGGTAACCGAAGCCGGGCCACTTTGACAGTTGACTTGAGACAAAGAGACAAAAAGAAAAGACAAACCCGATCACGGCACACTCTGATTTGTATGAAACTGTAACCATAACAATGCACATAAGGTATAGATCAAGTCACAGCATGCGCTACCTCTGTTAACCCTCGACCTTGAGACCACTATGCCTGTCCTAGACTGCATTTTGATTGGGCCTGTTGACTGCTGTTTGCATGACTCAGAGTCTCAGACGCCTTGACGCATGAAGATCCTGCGACCTCGGTCTGTAGGACTCAAGTTGAATCCGGAGTGTCGAAAAATCATTGATTTGGTGCAGACTTCATCTCCCAATGGGCTGTTCAAAATCACAACAAATGTAGTGCTTCTACAAGGTTGTAGAGAGCAACCAATGGCGTGCAATTCGCAGACTTGCGTCCCCAATGTCAGTGCATCTGCGCCCACCGGCGCCACCGCTCCCGGCCTTGGGAGCCCAAGGTGAGATTTCCTTCTCCGAGTGCTGTCAATTGTCAATATAAATTTCCAGGCGTCACGATCAACTTCCCAGCATAGCAGAGCAAGTTCAACTCAATGGGCTAATGACAAGCATTGAGGATGACTCGGAAATTGGTGGAAGGTTGTGGACCAAGGTTGAGCAATGTAAGTCCTTTTACGACGGGAATGACTTCGCCTCAGCCCACTTTGCACCCAGGCACAGCGCTGGAAGTCTTCTCCCACGCAGCAATTTATCATTTCTTGCCGTATGGACTTGAATCTCTGATAAGAAAAGCTTCCTCTCAGCTGGGGCGCAAGGTGAATGGTTCTACAGTTGCGGCAAAATCAATTTACTTACTAAATAAGGAAATTCTCGTCAATTCGCTCCTTTTGCTCGTTTTTTTCGAGCGGTAAGTTGATAAGAATACTAAGAACTGCTAGTCTGTATTCCTGATGTAAAAAAACTGACGTCTTTGTATTGGTTTCGCCGGGATAACCAGCAACTTTGTCTCATAAAGTGCAGCCAAAAACAGTGAGAAACATGACGAATCCGGTTGTTTTTTGGGCGTATACCGGCTCAAATCCGGGAGTACAGGCGCTTGGTGCTATTTCAACGTGCTTGTGGTGGTTTTGTTGTGTGGTAGAGCGGATTTGATGAAAATTTCCTTATTTGGTAAGTAAATTGATTTTGCCGCAACTGTAAATCAGCTTGCCGCACTTGTACCTGATTCATGTTAATGCGAACCAGACAACCTTAGATGTACGCCACTTCTACGAATGGGCTATGGCTCAGGTATACTTGACTTCAATCGAAGGCCATGTGACAATACAAAAGGCTAATTAGACGCTTTGTGGTTGCGAGGCAAAAAATCGCGTTTTTTCAAAACGAAAAGAGAGGTTAGAAACGAAGCGTTTTTTGTTTTAATTGTACCATGGAAGCTTTCCGTTATGTAAAAATCCTATGATTTCAAAGCCTACTGCATGTTCGCAGATAAATATTACAGCGCTTCCTGGAAATAATGGCAAACACCGATTTTTTTTTTTTGCGCTTTTCCCAAAAAGGAAATACAGCGTCCTCCCATTCCTTCTCGCCTTTCCCGACCCTCTGGGACCGCCTACGGCCCGTTTCGACTCAAGAAGTCAGTCTTAGCTTTGGATTTAAATATCTGAGAGGCATTTCTTCCCTCGATTTCAACAACTGATGTGGATAATCTGAATTTACTGGATCACAAGTGTTGTTCACACCAAGTTCTTGCTACGTCCATGATATACGTAGCTATTTTGGCGATGCAAACACTGGCGGATCCAATGTCCAGGGCAAGGAGTCAAGACAGCGGCAAGAGGGAGTTCGGAAGGGAGAGGCCCGAAGAAATCTTTGCTCGCCCCGGAAGAACGACATGCGAGATTCCCGGCGTATCGAGACGGTGAGGAGAGCGAGCCAGGGGGATGTGGTAGGTAAGGGTAGGCACCAGAAGGGTTTGTGCAGGCGTGTAGGGAGGAAAATGGCCCACGGTGAGGGATACGGGAGCGCTCGAGGTGCTCCAAGTTATATTACTGAATAGCATAGCACGTTGTTGGCACGGGCGATGCCAGGGGATGTATTGAGTCAATAAGGCGAAAAAGTGCTTGAAACGTGAGGCAGGAAGCCAGAGAGTTACCGTGAACCGAGTAGATTGAAGAGTACAATTTGGCGCGAAGGGATCTGCGAAGCAATTTGCATTTCACGAGGGGACATGGGGCGGAAGCTAAAAGCATTAGGAAGCTTGGTATCTGATCTAGATAAAAGGCAGGTATTCAGTTGAAGACAAATGTATGAGCGGCATCCGTACGCACCATAATTCAACCCTGGCCCTGTGCCCCGCCATTCATCTGATTCATCCTAAGTGGGACCTTCGTGAAAACGTCGTCGAAATACCTCTCAGCCCAGAGGAGCGGCGTAGGGCAACGTATAAACGGCCAGCAGCTCTTGTCATTTGTGTCAGTCAGGACTCAGCCAACATCGGATCGGAGGGAGGAGGGTATTTCTCTCCGGGTAATGGATAAGCAGTGTTGATTGAAGAGTTAGAAAGTCCTTGGAGACGATTCGGGCGGCGTAGGAGCACCAGGAGCCGCAAGATGCAGCGAAAGGAAGAGGAAGAGAGGCAATTTCCTTTTTGGGAAAAGCGCAAAAAAAAAATCGGTGTTTGCCATTATGTTCAGGAAGCGCTGTAAAAACATATGTACTGTACTCGGTATTGCGTAAAGTATCCGGAAATGGAAAGTCGGCTGTATTTCTCCACGACTGCAATGTCGACAAAAAAGGAGTTGTCGCGATCCCGACAGCGTTTTCCTTAGCCAAACGGCTTCGTCCAAAGACATCTTCATGTACATGGGTATGGCTATTCACAGTATTTACAGAGTTTGCCGAGTCGACGCGTCGAAGTGGATGTGACAGTGTAGACTAGCAAGTGCGGAGGATTCAGACAAGGAAAAGGGATTTTGGGTGAAAAGAAGGCGAGAAGAGGTGGGGGAGTAGTCGTTACGAGCTACCCCCCGAGTGTGGTGTCAACGCGACTGTACGCGAGAGTGCTGATGGAAAGCAGTCGCGTAATGAAGCTCGCAAAGATCGCTGGTTCGCGAGATAGCCCTCCAAAATCGACCCCAGATTTACCCTATCGGCCGGACAGACCTATGAGGGAGTAGCCGGGGGCCTGTTTATTGATATTTGTGGTGGGTGGTCGCTTACGTTTGATCATCAGGGTTTCTTTTTCGATGTACTGGGTCCCGTGACCCGAAAACGCAAAAAAGAATTGCGAAAAGAGAGAGAAGGGGGAGAATACCTAAAAATCAGGAGAGCTATACATAGTTTATTAGACGTTCATCGAGCATCAGATTGCTTGCTTTTGTGGACATATACTTGATTTTCCGTGTGTTGCTTGGAATTTAACACAAAAGGCATACGGAGAAAATTCATATCCATTGAAGAAACTATACATCTACATTATATGGAGGCAGTTGAGGAGTGTCTAAAGGAGTATCCAATCCGATCCCAGCTGGAATCGTACGCAAATTATGCGCCGCAGAATCCCGGCGGAGCAACACGACCAGCGGGCCAAATTGGCGGGCACGATTGCGAAGCCACATTTGCTAACAGTGGGACAAACTGGTAGAATAAAAATGATATCTGTTCAGACGATGAGAATAAGCAAGAACGTACAGATTAAACTTCCAGATTTGCTGAACGCTGCGCGGAGTGGATTCTGGGCTTGACCCATTGTCAGCGTTAGCAGAGCTTCAATGCGCAAGCAGAAGACGCACTTGACACCCTTCTCAACCAGTTATGCTAGCTACCCGCATTCCGAGCACGGTATTGCTGCCAAATTCTGACATATTTCGAGCTTTCTTCAGGAATTGCTTCAGGAGGATTGGCAAAAACAACGTTTGTGGCAAAGATCCGAGGCTCGGAGAAGAAATTTTCATACTGGGGAGTCCCTAAGATACAGCCGCCCAGTAGAGTGACCAAAGAAAGCAAAAAATTCGAGGTATCGACGGGAAGAGATGACGATAATTTTGAAGAGATTGCACAGGATGTAGCGGAAGATTTGAGGGGTTTGAAGGGTAGGACCAAGTGCATAGAGGCCGAAGGATGAAAAGAACACGCAAATCGTGGAGGAAGAAGAAAGCAGAGCAGCGAGCGAGCGGCAACGGTGGAGGAAGCGGAAAAGAGAGTGAGTCACGTTGTGACTGTTATCTGCCCATCGCGATGTTATCTGACCATTCACCGAATTTACCTGCTACTGAAGCTCAACGGACGAGGTAAGCGATCTAAATTAGTTGTATGCGTCCATACTGCGTACCCAAATATTTTGAGCAAATTTCCTCGCCTAGAATTGAGGCAAAGTACGACTATGTATGTTATCTGCCCAGTGGCGGTGTGGGCAGATAACACCCAGTTGATCCGGACATCAACCATCATCAGTGTCGAGATCCACCCGAGCTGTGACCTCTTGCTGTCACGATTGAATGACAACTGTTGTGACACCGTGGATGATCGGCATTGACAACCATTTCGGCTGGGTGTGACATGTTATTGTTAGATTCACCTTTTCAACGACTCATCATTGATTGAATTCTCTTTTTAGGCGCATTTTTCCGAACAATATTTGTTGGATTATCAAGCCGACTCCACCTTGATTTATGATCCGCCCGGATTTGCTGATAAAGCCCGAGTTGAAGAAGCTTGTAGAATATTCTAGTATGAACATTGTAGTGTATAAAAGCTCAGTAGATTAGCAGCAATAATTAGTTACCACAAGTTCCAAGTTCTCTGAAGATTCATTTGTGTGCTCACCGACCGAACATAACCTCGGAACGAGAATATTTGAATTCTCTCACAGGTTATGGGCCCCGAGTGTAAGGGCAACCTTTAGGACCCGAGATGTCTCGAGGGTCTAGCGAGGGAGAATCCAAAGTTAATTAAGAAGCTACTAAGAATACATCACACCGCACCTAGCGAGGGAGAATCCAAAGAGAAGAAAGGCTGAGGATTCCCACGCTAGGTGCAGTAAACATATAGTAACTAGTTCCCACAAGCTCGGAGCAATCGGCAATGATCCCGGGCCAAGTCACATGCCTTACTCCACGATGACATAGGGCTTTGGGGATTTGACGGGAAAGTGGGAAATCTGCAGGAGGCCTGCGTCATAGGTGGCTGTGTAGTGCCAAAAGAGGGAGTTCCCCTGACACCGAGCCCGAACGCGCAAACAAGCAGAGGATCAAGCGCGTTCGGGCTCGGGGCCCATAACCTGTGAGAGAATTCAAATATTCTCGTTCCGAGGTTATGTTCGGTCGGTGAGCACACAAATGAATCTTCAGAGAACTCGGAACTTGTGGTAACTAATTATTGCTGCTAATCTACTGAGCTTTTATACACTACAATGTTCATACTAGAATATTCTACAAGCTTCTTCAACTCGGGCTTTATCAGCAAATCCGGGCGGATCATAAATCAAGGTGGAATCGGCTTGATAATCCAACAATATTGGTGGGAAAATGTCACAAAACCGCCCTGTTACGCGTTACGAATTTTAAATAACTTCAATTCACAGGCCTGTGACGCGTTACGTGAACCTACGGCCGAAATGTAGTGCTGCGTAAAATTGCCCAATGTAATTTACATTGAGCAATTTACAGTTGCGGCAAGATCAAATGTCTTACCTTTTATGGAAATTCACATCAATCTCGACCTTTTTCGCAACCACATACCATATTAGCATATACTGTGGGGATAGATCTGCTGGGAGGCTCGTTAGCATACATTCTGCACTTCGAACCTTTTATTGCAATTTGCAATAATAATGTCCTTCCGCGAAAAATAAAAAAAAAGTTTTTAGTTTGAGGGGACCCACCTTTCGGAGGTTCGAGTCCGTCGGCCGACGACCTTTTTGGGTTTTCAATACATGTAAACAAAGGTTGATCTTACTTGCTGTCTGTTCCCACCGCATCGGTTTCCTCTTTGCATCCGCTGTTGCACTACTTGCTTTCTTGTTCTCCGCTGCTGTCTTGATCATCGACTTCGTCTTGTTCGGGTACGTCTTCTTGCTCATCGGGTTATATTTTATTCATTTATCGCCCCTTAGTCTGTCCGACGACACATCCGCACCGACGGTACAGTTGCGGCGAAATCAATTTACTTACCAAATATGGAAATTCCCATCAAAGCTGCCCTACTGCACAGAAAAACGACTCACTGGTCGGCGGAAACGGGATGATTTGGGGCTGAAGAGAAAGCGGATAATTCTATTGAGAAACCCGGGGTGCAGGCAGAAACCCTCCCCATATATGGTTATATTGCAGAAACCGCCCACGCAAAGTTTGACGATTTCTGAACAGAAACCCACGTCGCCTGTAATGCCCAACTTGGACCGGCCATTGCGAGCTCAAATGAGGGTCAATTCCATTGGACCGAAACGCAGACTAGGTCTATTTTCCAAGTATTGATTATTACTTACGGTTATTTTCATTGGATCCGGCCCGAATGTTTGGCGCCGAAGCCAATGACTTTAGGGGCGCTGTATTCGCATTCAACGATTTTGCAAGCCCCTCACATATCTACATCCCCCTTGACAGCCTCCGTCGAAAGGAGTCGTCTACATCGCTACCAGTACGTTCCTTTTCTGAGTATTACATACTGCTGCTCCATTGCTCAACCATGGGAAGGGACATGCTGCGTGATATCGATCCCATCGCTGAGTTTTTGGGCGTTGCAACCCAGTGAGGCTGCAACAAGTCCCGAGTTTGCATTTACTTACGAAATCTCCCGGCTATAACTTACTTGCAGTTGATGCCGTCGCATCTGTACTGCATGTTCGTTCGACACTGTGCTTTGGTTTCACATCTGCGGAGATGGACTGCTGCGCAGCCTGTCGTGATCTGGATAAAAGTATAGCAGTTGTTAATTCATGGGCTATGGAATCATTTCACAGAAAGCCGGTCTCTCGACTGAATCACGATCAACTTATTGCAAAGCTGGAAGACACTCATCGGCAATTTGAGAACGAGAGAATGAAGGTTGAATATACAATTCTGGTGATACAAACACATTGACTCGCTTTGCACAGAAACTGAACCTGAGCAAGTATACGGACCGTGCGCGAAAGCGAAGCGAGGATTACGCACAGTTGATCGAGTTCATATCCACCACGACAGTGCCCGGCCTTCCGCGGCTTCTTTCTACCGCATATCAAGAGCGCTGGGGTACCCAGAAGATTCTGCAACAGGCCAAACTCGCAGCCAAGGGGAAATTACATCCTCGTAACTACACTCCGCTAGAGCGCAATCTTTCCGTGCTCATCTATGAATTCGGCGGTGCTGCTGCCCTCCACGCACTGAATAAATCTCCCTTCATGCTCCCTTCTCGCTTCGCAATCGCTGATCGACGGCGAGAACTCTCGCTCACTGTCACAGTTGGCAAAGTCAAGATTTTAGACATTCTTGAAAACATTGAGATTTTGTTCAAACGCGGAGCGGATAAAGAACCGCTCCAACGAGTGGGGATAACCCTCTCTCAGGATGAAGTTGCCGGCGATGGGCGTCTCGCTTACTTGAACACCGACGAAATTGCCGGGATGTGTGAGCACTCAATCACGGGGCTGGAGAGCTATGAAATGGGCTCTGATCTCACGTCGGTCGTTGCCGCTGCCAAAGCCATCCGAGAGGGAAAAATCCACGTAGGAAAAGAGTTCAGTGTTGCGGCATTCGCGCGCCATGCCGAAACGGATTACGGAGCCAAACCCGTGCTGCTGATGCCAACATGCAAGGTGGGGGATTGGCGAACAGCTGCACAGAATATTCAGAAGCTTCTATATGCCTGGAAGATATCACCGTACGGCGCCCAACTCCACGGAGACGTGCAGTCAATTGCAACCGACGGAGACCGGAAGCGATGTGCAGCCTTGTATCTTATCTGTATGAATCGAAAACTGCAGCCTGGAGATGCTCTCTACGACCTGCTCGCAGGTCTCGATGGTCTCAATCTGTTTACTGGTGAAGGCGGCATCACAATTGATATGGACTTGAAGCATCTTCTCAAAAGTCAGTATGCACGTTCTTATTACTACGGATGTTTGACAAGCAATATCAATCAGGGGACTGCAAATCTGTATGCTCAAAAGAGGGTATCCTTGTCAACGGTGTGGTTATCAACAAGAATCTACTCGCACAGTGGCTCGAAAAATTGTCCGGCCACGATTGGTCGCAGGAAAGCATTCACGCGCTCCTCAATCCTAAAGACCCGCAGCATGCTGGCCGCGCAGCCAAACTGCACTGTCTCATTGCAGATCTTCGGGACCTCGACTCTTCAGATTTCACACCATCCGAAAAAAATACCCACCGCGCATTTTGCCTGCTCGGCGAAACCTTTCACTCTCTCATCGAGGCCTTCATCAACCCATCACTCTCTTTGTCTGAACAAGTGACGCTTCTCTCCAAATTTGCGCACCTCTCCTGTGCTCTCTTTCTCAAACACGGGGGTGACTTTCTTCCCAGCCAACTCTACGGTGACCTTCAGTGCATGGTCAAAAATCTCATCTTCAAGATAGCCCATACTCAAAGATTGAACCCTCTGCTCAAAGTGTTTCTATGTCTCCTCGGAGACGACGTTTTAGAAATTTTATTCGGTCGCTCAAGAATGATTGGCGGTCACGCACCGAACATGTCTGTCGATGAATTCCGCCGCCGTTGTGGAGTTGCAATGCGCATAGATGAGATTTTTCGGCTCCATCCCGAACTCGAAAGACAGCCACAGCGTCTCAATTTCACCCGTAGCCGTGATGTTGACCACATCGCACCCAGGCACTGCACGGGAGACTTGACAGCGGGCTCATGCAACCTGGTTGTGTGTTGGAAATCGGGGCGGGAAGCTGCATGCGTTATTTTGAAGGACTTTGGTTGTGCCGTTGATTTCGAGGCTCTTTTCAAGCTGGAAAATGTAGATTTGATGCGCCCACATGGCGGAAAATACCCGGGTTTGTCAAAAGAGATAGACCGTTCAATCACGGAAGCCTCAGAGAACTTGGCTTCGGAAGACGACCGTGGGGAGGATTTCGACCTCGACTCGGTTGACCCTGCCCACATATTAGCATTTGACGGGGAAGGCATGCTTGCAGCGGAACGCAAAGAACGTGAGAATGCCAACTCCCACTCTCCACATTCGGTTTGGATGAAGCTGGACGGAAAACCTGTACATAGAACATCAATCCTCAGGACAATGATGGATCCAACCCTCGACATTGACCGAGCAAAGAGCCATGATCGTTTGCTCCGTATCCGGTGTTTTTCGATCGGAGGGGATAACTGGGATTGATCCAAAGGATCCCAACTTCATGACAGTGCAGCCTCTGACGAGCATCTACTCAGAACCCAAGGCCTTTTTGCGGCACTAGTTTGCGTGAACAGAAATCAGGTCTCGCTGGCAATCCTTCAATGTGTGGGGCTCAAATGTACGCGAACAAATCCCCCGACATATCTAGATTCTGCGCCTACAGCCGAATTGCCACTGGCGCATTCAAAATACGAAGTTACGGGACAGATACTCTGTCTCGAACCATTTCTGGACCCATCTGGAAACCTTTCGTGGGCGTGGACTAACTCCTACATTGCTTTTGATTCGGCGAAAGCGAAACAAAACCTCAACAATCCCGTAGCGGGTAGGCGCCATTTAGCCATCAGCCTCGACAGTCGACTTGTTCTTCCACTCTATGGTCAGGATCTCAAATCAGAAAAGCTCGAAACTCTTCCGAATGTCATGCCGATATCCACGGCGGCAAATGTCGACTCTACCTGGGTCTTCACCGACATGCAGCTGAGCAAAATGGAACAGAAATCGATGGCGCAGGTCGGCAACGACGAAGTCAGGGAACGAATCCCTGTGTATGGCCAAGTCAAGGAGGGTAAATTTCCGTATCAAGCCCAGAAGCCTAATGGTAACTTAAAGAAGAATATAACCCGTCAAAATCTGACTTATCGACCTTGTGTAGGTCGCGAAGTCACCCAAATACTGCACTGCCTCTCCAATGTCAAGCCCCCAACACCGAAAGATGGTCGCCGAAACTGTCGCATTTGTAATAAGAGTGTTCCCGGTCCTGAGCGCCAAAACCATATGGGCAAGCATATACTTCTCAAACGGGAAGGTGCCACAGAACGCAATCTGGTGTCGCAGGTGCGGCTGCATAACACTTGAAAGAGTAGACTTCACTTAACCTTTTTTTTTGCAGGTTGACTCGAAATACCCCTGTGGTTTCTGCGGAGGGGACACATCTGCCGTTGGCGGGTGTACAATTGGGATTGCTGCCGGAAACCTCGCAACTTCTTCTTGTGCAGAGGTTTATTCTTTCATGATTTCATCGGCCTCAAAGTCGTCGACCTCGAAACCGTGCACCAATGTGCCGATTCACTGTTTTCTGTGCAATGAAATTCATTGGAAGTATAATATGCCACGCCACCTCCTTGACCAGCATCCTCGATGGGACATCACAGTGAAAGATAAAGATAAGGCAGAATGCCTCTCAAAAATCACTGTCTCGCCGGAAGAGTACGCCGGCCTTCGTGTAGTGCCGCAAGCCAAAGTCACAGGTACTGACAACAGAGGCCAGAAGCGGCCACAGAATTTACCTGTTAGCACTCCACAGCGTTCTCGCCGACCGCGGGTGACAGCAGGAAGTCCATCTCAGACGACAAAGACGGCGAGTGTACCCATTCCGCGCATCCGTATTCCGGGACTTGAAGAGAGACGGAGGTTGGGAGCAGTTTCTGAGGGGCCTGAGGTAGCTGCCGAGAGTGCGCAGGATGTCTTCCATTGAGTCTTACACCATGTACCGTCGTAGAATCCAAGCAGAATGCCCATTGCAAGTTGTGCGAAAACAGAAAGCGGTGCTGATCCGGGTCGTTCCGCTGATTGTCTTCATCACTCACGTGCAATGTTTGGGTCCACGATTCAGAGATCGCTCGCCCCTTGCTTTTTTGGCTTCGCGTCCTCCGTTGGCTTCTATCTTTGTTTCAGAATTTCCCTCAGTGCAAGGAACATTTCAACCACTCACTGGACTCGTTCTGGAAGGCGATGTTAGCTTCCGCCTCTTGAGCAGCTCGGGCAGCAATTGTAGCTTTGCGCTTTTCGGCGGCGATCTTGCGCTTTTCGGCGATGGTAAGGTTATTTTCGGTAGACATTGGAGAGAATGAGTGTGGTAGAATAAGGAAGGTGAGTGCGTTGGGGTGGTGGGGAGACAGAGAGAAGGAAATGAGCTGACATCTTTTCCCGCCAGTCTTATCTGTATTGTGGTAGCCGACTCGCTAAAAATCAATCTTTGAAATTATCCAAAAACGGTGTAGTGTTCCTGGCTGCCTGAACCACCTAATGCAACGGCGAGTGGAGCCCGCAACTCTCGGTTCCCTCGCATTCGCTCGTTTCCTTGCAAGCAATATCACAGGATACGTCTCAATTTTTCTACTCAAAACCTTGTCTTTCTCTCCGTCCCCTCATCAGTCTTGATTTTTTATATTTCTACTATGTCTGAATCAGTCTGCGAAGGCTGTGGAAAAGAGTTCAAGAGGAAAGGATACACACTCCATCTGACACGCACGCAAAACCCCCCATGCCTCGTCATTGCGGAGCGCGAACGCAAACGGGGATTGCTTGGACAGGCATCAGCCGATGACTTTGGGGGTCTTGAAAATTTGGGCTTGCCCACCGGTCAATTTGTAGGCGATCTGTTTGGCGGTTATGGCCCCGCCGACTTTGACTACATTGACGATGGTGCGGGGGAGGAACCGATGGACTCGGAAGAGGAGGATGACTCGGGGGAAGACGGGGAGGAAGAGGAGGTGGATGATGACGAGGAGCTTGATGCGCAGGAGCGCGCAGATCTCTCCCGTGGCTACGAGCCTCCACGCGCTCAAGCTACGGCTAATGAGGATATAGATATGCCCCACGAAGATCCTCCCTCCGCTCCGGCGCCGGCTCGCGAAATTAGAAAGGCGGCCGAAGATCGGTTTCACCATACACCGATTGTCGAGAAATTTCCCGGCGGTAAGGCAGGAAAGCCGATTGCGAATAATCAAGACAGAAGCTCGGAGAAGGTGTACGACTCCACCCTCAAAGGCCGCATGTCCACCAATCCATATGCTCCATTCACCTCGAAGATGGACTGGGAAGTGGCGAAGTGGGCTAAACTTCGGGGTGCAGGGTCTACAGCGTTCAGCGATCTCTTAGATATTGACGGGGTTTGTCTTAACAACATTTTCTTTCACATCTGTCATGTTTACTGATTGTGTCTACACGACTCGTTGAATCTGTCCTACGCAAACTCCTTACAACTGAACAAAATCATTGATGAAAAACTTCCTGGGCGCCCCAAATTTGTGCGTTCTGAAGTCGTTGTCAACGGCGAGGTCTTTCACCTCTATTCGCGCGATATTCTTGAGTGTGTTCGCGCACTGTGGGGCGACTCTGAATTTGCGCCGTATTTGTTTGTTGCGCCAGAGCGCCATTATATTGACAGGGACAAAACCATCCGTATGTATCACAACATGCATACCGGTAAATGGTGGTGGGATACCCAGGTACGTACTCTTGCCTTAATCGATGCATTTTATTCAAATCTTGTTCAGGTTGAAGTCGAGAAAAAATACCCCGGCGCCACAATTATTCCCATCATTATTTCGTCCGACAAAACTCAACTCACGGTATTTGGGAACAAAACTGCCTACCCAGTGTACATGACGCTTGGAAATATCCCAAAAGAAATTCGACGCAAGCCTTCCCGCCGCGCGTACGTTTTACTCGGCTATCTCCCGACTTCCAAGATGAAGAATATCAAAAATAAGTCCGCTCGCCGCCGCATTCTTGCCAACGTCTTCCATGCGTGCATGACGCACATTCTCTCTCCTCTCGAAGATCCTGGAAAGTCCGGTATGCATGTTACCAGCGGCGATGGCGTGGTGCGTCGCGGCCATCCGATATACGCTACCTTCGTCGGAGATTCACTATCAAGACTGGCGAGTGCCCAACATGCGAGGTTCCGCGTGATGAGCTCGGCGAGGATGCTCAGTTCCCTCTACGCGATCTAGAGAATATTCTGGCGGCTCTGGATCAGCTCGATGAGGGGCCGACGATCTATCGTAAGGCGTGCGAAGAGGCGGGGATTAAACCCGTTTACCATCCGTTCTGGGAACGTCTTCCGCATGCCAATATTTTCCGCTCCATCGCTCCCGACGTTCTTCATCAGCTTTACCAGGGAATCGTCAAACACCTCATCGGCTGGCTGAAGGCTGCGTGTGGGGAAGCGGAGATAGACGCTCGCTGCCGCCGCCTTCCTCCTAATCATAATATCCGTCTATTCATGAACGGGATCTCTGACCTCAATCGTGTCACTGGGAAGGAGCACGACCAGATTTCGCGCTTCAATCTCGGAATCATTATTGACATCCAACTTCCCGACAACCTTCCATCATCGCGTCTCCTTGGAGCCGTGCGCGGGATCCTCGATTTTGTGCATCTGGAGCAGTATCCTATGCACACGGACGAAACATTGACCCTCCTCGAAGAGGCTCTTCAGAACTTTCACGACAACAAAAGTATTTTTGTTGATCTTGGTGTTCGTCCGGACTTCAACCTCCCCAAACTCCATAACTCCTCACACACTCCCTCCTATATCGAATACTTCGGCACCACCGATAACTACAATACCGAGTACACCGGGCGTCTGCATATAGACCTTGCGAAAGACGCCTATCGCTCGACGAACTTCAAGGACGAATTCCCTCAAATGACTCTGTGGCTGGAACGGAAGGAGAAGATCTTTCGTCACGAAACATACATCCAGTGGCGACTAGCTGGCTGCCCCTCTCCACCGACATTGAAGCCTTTGCCCCCTGGCATTGTCTACGAGCGGCGTTTGAAAATGACGAAGCATCCAACGCAGAAGGCCGTCAAAATCCCCACCCTCATCTCTGACTACGGCGCTCGTTCTTTCCGAGCAGCGCTCTCGCGCTTTGTCGTACAGTTCAAAAACCCCACATTTACTGGCGCTCAAATTGAGGCCGAGTCTCACTCTATCTCTCTTCATTTCAATCGCGTTCCCGTCTTTCATCGACTCAAATTTGTCACCGAAGACCCTTACACTGCCGGTGGTCTGGAAGATTCGGTCGTGGACTCTATTCATGTTCAACCATCCAAAACTTCGCGGTCTGGAAAAGAGCTCGCTGGTCGATTTGATACTACGCTGGTAAATGATGGAACTGGCGGGCTTACTGGTACTAGCGGTGTGTTCTCATTTTTTTGCTTTCTGTTCACGATCACCGAGTCTGACTTGACAACAGGTTATCGTGTTGGTCAGGTACGGGTGGTGTTTTCTCTCAAGCCAGCCCATATTCGAAGTCTCTTTGGAAACGGTGTGGCTCCTCCTCACCACTTGGCTTACGTTGAATGGTTCTCGCCCTTCACCGCCCTGCCAGAACCACACCATCTAATGTATAAGGTGAAACGGTCTGTTAGGGATGGGGCAATGGCGAGTATTGTTCCTGTCGCAAATATTCGACGTAGTATTCATTTGCTACCTAAATTTGGGCCTGTTGCCCCTGCTCATTGGACCTCAGCTAATGTTCTAGAGGAGTGTCCAAATTTCTTTGTAAATTGCTTTTCGGACCGGCATGTACACACGACATTGTATTAGTAGTTAAACTTTGATTTTCCTCGCTATTTTTGGCCATAAACTGGATATGCATTTCCTGGGAGCCCTCTCTCCTGATATACCATCTGAAAAAAATCCAGACTGTTGTTGAACGATGGCGCCGCGAAGAAATTCAACTTTGTGACTGACTGTCACAGAGTGGTCACAGTTCAGTTGAACCGACTCAGAAATTCAGCACCTTGACAAGAGTAGACTAGATAAGGGCAGTGGAACGCAGAGATGAAGACCTAACTTTGAGTATCTTACCCTTCACAATATATAGGACCCCCCATGTTTTGTAGTATCACCTTCGGTACGGCTCATTGATTGAACCGGACTCTAAGTCCGAAAGTTCGGGCATAGCCGTGGGCGCCTGTCTTGACTGTCACCGCTTTGGATGCCTGTCTCCTTCGCTCAAATTTAATCAGGGGAAGTTCGGAAACCCACCAAGAAGAATAATAGAGGAAATCAGGAGCACATTCCCCCCAATTCCCTCGAATTTCCGGTCTTTGCAATGTAGGAAAGAAATTTCCCCAAATTAGCGGTAATTTTCCGAAGTAGGTTTTTCCTGATGCACCCGTGTCCTCTGCTTGCTCGCACCCGCCACCAACTGCCGGGGCCATACCTCCGGAGGGTGGTGACAGCTACTCCGCTCTCCGCGCTCGCTCTCAACAGCTCCTGGAAGATCCGGCGGGGCGCGACGCAGCCAACAAAGACGACTACAATTCAAACCATACAGTGATACACGCGACACACTGAGCTCGGTGTTCCGGCAGCGCAAGAACAACGCCGCTTGGTCATCGCAGGCACGCTTGGCACGGGCATGGGCAAGATGACCCCGTGCATCCTACCTCTCCTCCTTCCTCAAATAGGACCATGGAGTAGGCCCTGAATCCTCTGGCGCTCGTCGAAAGGGAATCCCGCAGAATCGCGATGCTGGGATGAAGCAAGAGCAGGATCTGTATAAAGCACGCACAAACAGATGACTAAGCTACGGTCCGATGCCCGAAACCGCCCGAATGCACTACCGCATCTACCCCCCTCAACGAGGCAACGTCCTCGTTGCCTCACCGACTCCCAAAAACACCCAATGCAATCCCCCCAGTGGCCTGCGCTAGCCAGCCGAGTGAGGCCCAGGCTAAAACTCCGCCCCAAGTCTTAGTGCTGCTGCCGTCGAAGTGTAGAGTACTGGTCAAAGATGTAAATTGTTTCGGTGGTGCACAATAAAATTGCCGGCGTCTGCCAGCGCTTGCCCGAGATCCGTGATGACGTGAATGGCGGCGTTTGAGCGTGCTGAAAGCATTTCCTGGTGCCGAGCGCAAGGCGGAAAGATCGCGTGGAGGAGGGGGAGTTGGTCGTGTGGTGTGAAGAGGGAGTGAAGAGTCGGCGTCGTCCGCCCAGTCAAATCCCGTGAGCACCGACATGATATTCGCGCTGTCGTCGGCCGTAGTCGGGGCCGGGGATGGGGTCTCCTCGATGGTGGAGGTGACTGCGTCACCCGCAGTGCGACTGGTACACGTACCATTGTCAAGATGCCCATTTTCCGTCCATCTCTCTCTCTCTTTCTCGCGCCCCAACTGAATGCCCACCGAAATTCCATCCATCTTCCCCGCTGAAAACGCTACCGCAGACGCGTCAGCTGTCAGAGCTTCTTTCCCCCCCGCTTTTCGTCCCTCCTCAAACCCTTCCTTCCGTCCTGCATCAAAGCCCTTCTGAGTTGCCTCGTACAAGCCTTGGCTCGTCACGTCAGCCTCCCGCGCCGCCGAGTGCCCCATCTCGTATGCCGTATTCCATAGTCGTCGCATTGCGACCGTCTTGTTTCTCGCCTTGGTATAGATGGCCAACGCGGCCTGAAACTCGTCTTCTGTATTCCCAATGGCTCGTTTTTTCGCAGACATCTTTTTCGCGTTCTTTTTTCGTCGGAGTCCAAGTGGTGAGCGCGGCCAGACAAACTGAGTCCTTCGGGGAATATCGTCGAATCACACTCTCGTCACCATGTGGAGTAGGCCCTGAATCCTCTGGCGCTCGTCGAAAGGGAATCCCGCAGAATCGCGATGCTGGGATGAAGCAAGAGCAGGATCTGTATAAAGCACGCACAAACATATGACTAAGCTACGGTCCGATGCCCGAAACCGCCCGAATGCACTACCGCAACCATTCAACCAACTCGGAATCTCTTGGGCCACCGTCAATAACGAGACATTGAATGTGGATCTGCTTGGTGTGTTACCAGAAGCCTTTCACTTGTCTCTGGCTACTCATGTGTCACAGCTCAAATCTCGCAAATTCCAAGCTATCTTAAAGCTTTGTCGGTACTACATAAACGCAACACTGGAGCGCAACACGTGACTGACACGTTGTGGTGACTTGAAATGTCAAAGCTACTAAGTAACTTAAGTAAGTACAAGCTTTAGCTCCCTGCCTCCGGCACGGCCGCCTCGCTGCGCTCGCCGACCTCCCTCCGTTCGGTCACACAGCTTGTTGGGGCTGGCCGCCCCAAACCCCGCTGCGCTCGCTCCGCTCGCGACGTCTAGTACGATCTCAACATCTCGACATTGACCCGTGATTTTCTGTCAAAAGTCACGCGACTGATGGCCTGGCCCTCTTTTCAAGTACACAAGCTTTAGCTCCCTGCCTCCGGCACGGCCGACTCGCTGCGCTCGCCGGCCTCCCTCCGTTCGGTCACACAGCTTGTTGGGGCTGGCCGCCCCAAACCCCGCTGCGCTCGCTCCGCTCGCGACGTCTAGTACGATCTCAACATCTCGACAAAGACCCCGTGATTTTCTGTCAAAAGTCACGCGACTGATGGCCTGGCCCTCTTTTCAAGTATAGGATATACTAACGGCGTGCTCATCTTATGATAAAAGTGTGATGTTTCTCATTCCCGGTCAGACAAAATGACAGGCCTGTGTTTCCCAAAACTCGGCTGCCAGAAACCGAAATTACCAGCGCCAGAAAATGGCAAAAGAAACTGCTCCCACAGGCATTCTCGGCATCTTCGGCAGCAGGACTGCAGAGAATGATGCGTCGAAAATCAAACTTTGATCAAAACCTCGCGGGAGTGGTCGCCGAGGCTGCCGAGCTGGCAGAAACCACGGATATATTCACCAAGGGACTTGCTAGGATCAAGCACGAACACCTCCTTCGTCTTCTCGGGATGTTACGCGCTTGAGGGGTAGTGTTGAAGTTGAATCGGCTCGGCCGGAACACGGTCACCTGACCCCGGTGTTCTTACTCAGCTCGAAGTTCAACTTGACTCGGACTCGTCTTTCTTACTCATCTCTTACTCAGTAGTGTAGATTGTTTTTTAGTATTCTAGATACTTTTGTACAGTATAAATACTGGGCTGAAAGCCCCCAAATATTCATTGCATTATTCCTTTATCTTCAACAACTTCAAATTGAGGATGATCGATCGAGGAGCATATTCGATTCCTATGAATTCCAGACCTGTTTAGTTGAACGCGGTCGCGTCGTCGAGGGAAGGATTGATCAGTTCGGAAAGGAGATGCTATAGCCACAGGTATAGAGAATGATCGACGTCTTTCTCGGTCAGAGGCGAATTCTTAGGACGCGGCTTCTTCTTGACTCCGAAGGTCTGGAGGTGGGACGAGATGCCCGCTACCGATGTTCCTCGTGGATTACGCAGTTGGACGTCTAGGATGACCCCAGCGAATGAGGTTAGTTTAGCATTACCCTTCCCCGCTTTCTTGCTTGCTTTTAACGAGGGCTGTTTCGCTTTTCCCTTCCCCTTCGAAGCTCCTCCCGGAACCGAAACATCCTTGACGACAATGACGGAAGGTATCCTTCCTGGCAGAGATAAAGGGGATGGTGGAGGAGGTGCAACTGGTAGTAATGCTTCCGAGTCGATCGATCTTTGCATGATTCAAGCAGTGAGACAAGAGCTAAAAATTGAAACTCACTTTGACTTCCCCTTCGCCAATACTGTAGTATTACGACCGATTGTTCACTGGGCGTTACGCCTAATTGTTCACTGGGAACATTGTTCACCGGCCGGCAATCAAGGCAAAATTACCATATATGGAGCGCTTGACATTTCCTTGCCTTTTTGGGCGAAAAAAGGCACTGTTATGCGTTACGGGGTTCAAAATGGTTCAGTTCACGGCGGGCCGTTACCCGTTATGTGAACAACTCGTCGTAATAGTACAGTACCGCAGCCAATATCAGGCATTGGATCCTCCCAAGCCGCATCGCGAGGCGAACATAATATCACGCCCCCGGATGACATTCATGTAAGGCTCCAACCATTTAGTTTTCGTTTGCGAGATCTGGCAAACTAAACGGAAACGGTTTAAAACCGTTTATAAACGTTTTTCGGAGGACCATTCTATCCACGTGAGTGTGAGTTGTTTTACTATTCATTTTGCTACCCTGTGCTTCAGGTGCTTGTTTCCGGGCCCAAGTACCTTCTCCGAAGTATCCAGAGTCAAATCTGTTTGAGTGCAGAGTTGCCTTTCTGGGCAAACACTTTCGTCGTTGAAGTAAATATACCCCAATGGCAAGGAGAACAGATCGAAAACTCACTAATAACATCGGGAAGTATTCCTGGTATGTATGGTTGCGGCCAAAACTTCATGACCAGTCCCAATTTTGCTCAAAATCCTTCGGGATTCGAGATTTAGCAGGAACTAGGGTATGGTTTATAGGTGAAATTTTTATTTCAGAGGAATCGGAGGTACTCCTAACTTAGGGTTACAAAACGCGAAATTTGAACAGCGAAAAACCAAAATTGTGTGTACTAAACTCGCGAGTTTGAGGCAGGTAATCATCTTTCTCTGCCATTCTGCCTCTGCAACCCCGGACTCCTTCTTCCGGACCCCACAGTGAAAGTGAAATATCCTAACCAAGAAATCGGCAATGGCCAGGCGACATTGATGCTGCTGCACAGCCACCGGTCCGAGTGATCCGCAATCAAAAGCGCGAAATTGCCGTGCAAAACACGGAAAACCGATTTTTCGAAGTTTTGCTCCAGTACGTTTGTAGATTACCTTCTTGCAATGCTATTTACACAATGCCAGGATGTCTCAATGAAAACTGACGTGACAGTATCAATTACCAAATTGGGACTGCGACTTGTCACGAAGTTCGGTCCGCAACCATATTCCTGGGTGAGATTGAGCCTACTTAGCCTCATATATTGCGCTAGAGGCTTGCTGATTGGCACGTACTAGCAAACTGTTTACAAACTGTTTTCACCCCCCCGCAAATTAAATGGAAACGGAAACGGTTATTACCGTTTATAAACGTTGTCAAATGGAAATGGTTGGAGCCTTACATTCATGACTTAATAGATTTATCGAAAGAATCATTGGAGGAACTTGTCATTGACGCAGAAGCACTAAGGAAAGGATTTCCAGTTTGACAATATCAAACTTGGAGTAGAGGACAATTATGTTGAATCGGCACCACCAGAGGAGGAGTTCGAGGAATCGGAATTGGAATTGGATCCAAATATTCCTAAAGTTCATCAGACTCGTTCTGTTAAGGTAGACGACACTTAGCCCACGTGATCGACCCTTTTGGAGCCAAGATGGGCCGTTCGACCCCATCTCAAGTCAAACTAGAAAATCGGCTTCAACAATTCTGTGAGCAATGTCGACAGCTACCAATCCAGCCCCCAAACTTGGGAAAGTTCGCAAAACTGAGAGACTAGTTCCCCATTGATGGAAACTGGATGGATTCGGCGGGATCTCATCAATTTGGGAACTAGTCCTCCAGTTTTCAGAATACATCTCTACTGTAGTTATTTCATTCGGTATATGGTGCCGCTCACTTAGTCACCGCTACTTTTGTACAGAAATTAATGGCTGATTGATCTCATCAGGGAAAATTCCGGATTTTCAATCCTCTGGCAGAAATGCTCCATTTCATGCTAGCTATGGTGCCGGTCACTTAGTCACCGCTAGTTTTGTACAGGGGCCAATCTGGCCGCGGAATTTGGAAGGATTTAGCGCGCGCAGCGCGGGAAAAATCATCGTTTTTGCCCTTTCCAGTGGTATTCCACCCCTCGTAAGGCCTCGCTTGAGGCATCTTGGGGTGGCCAATTCGGTCGAAGGTAAAATACTCGCTATGGCAGAAAGTATCCGGAAATTCAATAAAATTGTATAGAAATAGCACTCATCTGAGTTTCCCATGTTCCCCAAGAACAGTATATGACCCCTACAGCTCATTTAGACCCCCCTCATAGATTGTGTGGGCTCCAGCCATGTGGTGTGTAGCCCGAATTGCCAAATTAGGAAACTGCTGATATTTGCATGTTTCCTGCTAGTATCAGGAGATAGATGTGCAGCCAAGTGCTCGAATGTGTGCCCCGTAAGCCTATGAGTAGCTAACTGCTTGCTTTGGACCTTTGTTTGCGGCCGAATGTTTGTGGTGAATTTTTCTTTGCCGATTCAGTTTTACAGACAAATGAGTCCCTGAAAATGTCTTGAGCATTGTGGTACATTGAGCATCCACAGCCCTTCTTATGAGTGGTAGTAACAAAGCCCCCCTTCCCCAGATTCTAACAATGCCTTACTATCCCCTCAACCATCACAGTCGTGGTCAAATGAAACGAATTTTCCATATCCGGATACTTTCTTCCATAGCGAGTATATATCTCCACTGTGCGAAGTATTTGTCATGAATTTCAAAACAATAATGGTGAATTTCAATATTCATGATGTTTCGTCATGAACCACATCGTGAAATTCAAGATGGCTTTCATGATGCTCAGATACCCATATGTACTTAATTTCCTACCCACACATCATCTACCCCTCCATATTGTAAATAGCATGAGATTAGTGGTTGAACAAGGTCGCTCGACCAACGCTCGACAGTAAGGTAGACGATTCAATCATGTCACATGATTCCGACACTGCCAAATGATTTGTATCAGTCGGCTTTTTTGTCGACTCTAGGCTCAATGGCGCCTTGTTCCGGGCAAAATCACAAAATCTGATCATACAGAAAGTTTTGTACGGATCTTCCCTCAAACTCTGTGGGGTTAGATTTCCCGATTTGGCCCAGAAAAAAGTGCCATTAACTTTTTGATCCAAAGTCGGCCAAAACACGTGATACTGTACTATTTCGACCATAGATTCAAGTCACAGGTCACAGAGGGACCTGAATTGAATCTATTTTATTTTCGTAACATGTCACAGCGCGTTTGGGGGCCATTTCCCATCAAAATTGATCGGAAAAACGCGAAAATTTCCCTAAAAGGGAATTCAATCACTGATGAATGATGGCAAAAGTGAAGATGAAGTGTCACACCTCAAACCCATTGAATCTACGGTCGAAATAGTACAGTATGAGTGAATCGTCCATGTCGTCTACCTTAATAATGGGAACCGGCATTGCCTGAGCGATCAGCGTGCTGTTTGTTCCTGTTTACCCTCCGCCAAACGGACGATACGACACGTTCCGGCTTCACGCGCCTTTCCCTGCGGTTATTTTCTTTAGTGCAATTGGAAAGATTGTTCCTAGCTATGCTAAGCACAGGACTGTAAGTTTCCAGATTATTCTGCCACCTCTTTGTTGTCGAAATAAATATTTTCCGTGGCCCAAGATGGTTTGATGCATATTGATGGCAATCTGGTCATTTCAGCGACTCACTTTCTGAGTAGATTTCAAGGTATTTTCATGTCATAAAAAGGTCTGAGAGCCTTTGAATGCTCTCATTGGCCCATTTATGTACTTTTCCGAGCTAAAATCGTCTGAACCTCCGACAAACAGGTCGTGGACAATATATTCCCACGCTGGTCTGCGCACATTGTGAGGTGTTAAACATGGCTGCATCGGAGTTTAGAGCTCATATAGGTACCTCAGATCAGTTATATTAGCCCGCAGAGCCATAATTCCGCGATGAATTTTCCAGATCTCTCCACAACCTTGTTTTATTCGGTGATTTCTCACCATTTTGGCGTTTATATTGAAGTGAGGACCAAAATAAAAATTTCATCGCGGAATTGCTGTTGCTTGGCATCTTTTATAGACTTCTATATAGTTCTACTAATTTCTTGGGCGTTGTGGAAGGAGCTGGACGATTTGTCTTGAGCCTTGCCTTTTCGGAACCAGTGGTTCATTGAGAGTAAACAGGAATAAACAGCACGCTGGTCGCTCAGGCAATGCCGGTTCCCATTAATAATATCTGTAACAGGTCAACTAGGTCGGCGCACTCAGCCAGATATGTGGCGTGACAACCCATTTGCATACTTAATAATTCAATCTCGGCCGACTTGGATCTTCCGTCCCAGTGCACGCCTGCGCCTTGAGCGAGAGATCGCTGGTTCAATTCTGCCGGGTGGCACCTCTTACTTTTCCACATTTTTGCTCCTTTTCTCCGCCAAAATCATGATGTTATCGTCATGAATTCATCACAAAACGTCATGAAAATAACGTCATGAATGTTCCCATAACCGTAATGAATTTCACGATGCATTTTCGTGATGTTGTGTCATGAAATTCAAGTGTGCATCGTGAACTTCATCGTGAACTTCAGGAATTTCATCATACTTTGACTGCACAGTGAAATTGGCCATCCCAGCCAAATGCCTCATGTGAGGGGTGGGATGACATTGGAAAGGCTGAGAACCACGATTGTTGGCGCGCTGCACGCGCGGATTCCAAAAGCACACCAAATTTGAGCCGGAATGGGTGAATTTGAGGGGTCTCAGCCAAATTTTTTTCGCGGCCAGATTGGCCGCTGTACAAGAGTAGCGGTGACTAAGTGCGGCACCATAGGGCTCCGGAATGCAGATGCTTACAAATGCCCGCGGTGGCTTTGTAAGCATCCAGCTGCCACGGACTGAAGCAAGCTGCCCCAACTATATCGGCGCCTCGGCCGATATACAACCTACGTGGGAAAATGGGCGGCTAAACGTCTGGGCTCTCGGTTAACCGTCCGATCAGCTGGGTGCACTTAACACACATAACACACAGCCACTCGGAGCACATAATCCGAGGCAGTAGATTTTGCATTTCTGCACAACTTTAAACTGTAGAAATATTGGTGAAGTCAGTTTGAATATCATAGATCATCTTTGGCTAAAAAAAACACGGAACTCTCTTATATTGTGGAAGTGTAGCAAGATTTGAAGTTGCCCGCCAAAAGTTATGTGCACTGATGTGACTGTCACGTCACATTATGTGCATACTCGCCGCCTTTGACCTTCGTGCGCGTCACACACATCGTATTAGAGCTTGATCTTTTACTGGTGGTCATTTACTTGTGCTTGACACGTTTTGCCACGCTAAAACACGAAACAAACGCGTCAGGCCTATTCCTCAGCAATACCCCACAAGTCTCAAATCATTTATGCCACCAACCACGGTCAATCCACCCAGGCGGGGCGGGTTCAAATGCTCAAAAGATGGGCTGTGTCCCTTCCAATGGTCCCTCTTGAAGCCATCTGTCCTCTGAGGCCTTGTTGGAGAAGGTACAGGGCACAGGTACGACATGAATTGTTGGATCAGTATTCAATTTCTCAGTTGCAAACGATGCCAAAGCAGCAAAGGTGCAGGTAGGATATTCAAGTGTCCAGCTCTTTGCACCGTTCTTTACAAAACATGCAAGCAGCTAACAGGTTGGGGGGCTGATGATGGAAATTTCCGAAAAGCATGCACTTACAATAAAGACTACGCAAAAAAGAGTGCCTGGGAGATGTAAATTGTGTATAGTAAATATATTGGTCATATTCTTGGTTCCATCTTGGTTCAATTCCGAATCTACATGATTTCCTTGAAATTCTCCCTTTCTTTCCCTTTTCGCATTCTTTTTTTCCTTTTTCCCCTTTCAGCTACCCAGTACAATGTGCGGAAAACCCCTGGCTCACCCCCTCCCCGAACACATCACGTGACCACGTGGTGTTCGAGGGTTCAATTCCGAGAGGTGGTGTGGTCTTTATTTCTCAACTTTATGCCGAGAATTGCCCAGTATCATACTCTGTGAGGCGGAATAATGACCCAGAACATTTCTGAATTATTTTGAAAGACTTCAGCTTAGTAGGATCACCAATGAAGGGTGTTCTCAGTGAATAGTGAGAGACTATTTATTTGCCCTTAGTAAAATTGAGCCTCCCTACCTCAATCTTTCAGAAATGCAGAGTTGAAAACAAAAAAGGGTCAGGGAAAAGAAACAACATTGCAGCTGTCAAGCAGGGAGACTGTAAATGATATTCAAAAAAGGCAAGATGTACAAAAGGAATTCCATAAAAGGAAATTTTGCTACGCCCGAGCAAAATCGAACACACGACCACCGACAAGCCACTGTCGCGGACCATCATGACCGATAACCACTCTACGAGAGCTTCCACAGAAGCACACGGACTGATCCAAATATATTCATGCTCTTCCTACGTTCGAGACACCAATTTCCGTCATATTCTAGCATTTGCGCCCTCCAATTTATGAACTGAGTGACTCCAAAGTATTATCCACATGTTCTTGATTGTAGGGTGAGGTTGTTATGCACTTCTCTACCTCAAACGAGCCGAAGGCATCAATCGTGACGGAAAAAGGAAATTCACGTGATGTGTTCGGGGAGGGGGTGAGCTGGGGCAAATCGTCTAGGCCACTTTCCTTGGCCGACCTACCATAAGTAACCCCCTCTCGCTTCACCCCGTCGACTCTGCTTGCTCGCGTCCGCCGCCAACTGCAGGATTATGCCTCCGGAGGGTGGTGATCTTCACCCTGCCCTCAGTGAGCGCTCTCAACAGCTCCCGCAAGATGCGCGGCGGCGTGCAGCTACCGAACACGGCTACAATTTAAATACTCCTCTCCCTACAAAAACAGCGGGATGCACGAAGTCCGGGAGATACATACATAGAGAGTCGGAAACATTGGCCGAAAAGAAGAAACATACCGTCAATCTGCGACACATTCAGTCCTTTCCAGAAACATTGAATGTCCCCGAGTCCGACCAAGTCCGAGCGCCGACAGCGTATGTCACATGGTATGTATCTTCCGCACTTCGTATATCCTCCTGGCGCAGAGCCAGTGGTGAATGCAAGGTGTATGGAAGGAAGTGACAGGTTGACGGCCGAGTTGTGGCCGCTTATTCAGACCTGCCCAAGACCTGCCCGTTATTGCCAAGAATGGAACTATGTATCTTGATTTTGCATTGATTTTGCATACGGGACTAATACAACTTTGATGGGACTAAGTTAGAGGCTGCGGCCGAAGCGTCCGAAGCCGGATATATTCCCCACGCTGGGGACCTTTCCGATAAAACACTTTCCAATTCTTTCCCTGCAGCTTGAAGGCAGGCCCTTCAAGCCGTTGACTTGATGCCAATAATGTTCAATGCAAAAGAGTCTTTTGACGACGGTGGGCTAGCAGTTGTTCTGCTACCATTTCTCCGCCATGACTATCATCCTAGATGTTCCGCTGCTCAGGCGCTCGAGACGCATACAGTTTCGTACCGATGTCGAACACTTTGGGAAACGAGCAAAGCGCCTAGGACGTTCCCCGCCTCCAGCAAGCACGCCCTCCTCCTTCCAAATTGGACACCGCTTTGGACGTCTGATGTCGGTTGCTCACCGCTGCAAGGTCAGGGTGTTCTTTTGGAAGTGCAAACGAGTCCGGGCTGGTCCAAGACAGTGGTACTGTTCATCCTGCATCATCATGACTGACGTCGTCGATTGAGTGACTTTATTGAACAGTGGCGGCAGATTTTCTCGTTTAAGTGGGTAAAAAGTCTAGAGGACTTACCAGCAGCTAAATAAGCGTATGATACATTTCATACATGCGAGTGTGTGTGTGCATATCTACCTATAGAAATTTGATAATATAGTGTTTGCGCTGGGTGTCCGGAGAAGGGCTTTACTTCGCCGGAAACAGCGTCAGATTGGTCTGGCGACCGATTTGCCATCACCCTTGCAATGGCCTGTCTCGGTAGCCCAGACGTTTTAGAGAGCAGCTGCGCGCTACGTGCGCATGGCGGACCTACGGTCCGCATTTCATCTTTGCCACGCGAGTTCGGTTATATTTGATGTGCTGTAGCTTCTCTCAGAACAGGTTCCTTCGGTTTTCGATTTGAATTGACAGTTGTTGACGACTCCGTCAACGGTAGTCTCATACGCACGACCCTCATGACATCTCCAACGGGGAACGATCATGTCAAGGACGATGAAGAAGCTCGTCGAGAGGCTGTGCTTCTTGGCGTCCTCTTCATCGGCGCCGACAAGGATTATTGAGATCAGCTCAACGGGGAACCTTCAATTGACTGCTATATAGGTAAATGGTATCTGAGAGTATTTATACTACTTATAGTTCTATCACATCTGCGATGGGTTGGGCCATCTGCTGGAATACACCCCATGCTGTTTCCAACGACAACGTAGGTTTACCAATATGCAAATAAACTTGTTCGGCCAGCTCCGCAAATTCCAAGGTGAACCAAGATAAGTGAGATTCCCGCGAACCAACCTCTTCTGTCAACATCTGGCGCATGTCATCTACGGCTGCCTGGGGAACTGAGGTACGGCAATCAATGCCCCCGAAATTCTTGGGATGTGCAAATGCGTCGGCGGGGACATGGCCTGAAGGCATATTCTTCTCTATCTGAACGCGAACCCGGTGATGATTCCACCAGAGACGAAATTCATCCAGTTTTGCTTGCAACAAAGGTATGAAGATCCAGTAGAACAGTGATCTTCCGTTTAAAATTCTGTTAGCACCTCCACAATATATCCTAAGGCGACGACTCACACATGAAAATCAATATCAGGGCTGAAAATCCTTTCCCTCTTTCCGATCAATATAAATTCTTTCAGATTGCGTCCTAACTTGTCCTTTAACCAGCGCCAGAATGCCTCAATGATCGTGTTGTGCACGCTCTTGATTAACCGACAAACAGGATATACCTCTGGATCGATATCGGGGGCAAAGGTAGTGCTGGATTCAACTGATTAGCTTTACAACTCGTCAAGTATCAAAGTAAAGCAACAAACCGGAATGTGTCCTGAATCACGTATTGCCAGCCGATCTCTGATCCCTTGTCCATTGTCATCTGAATCGAGATACCTGAGTACAGAGGTGGGTGAGAAATCTGCGCGTCGAAATTATTTGCTTACCACCAGCGGCTTCAATGAAATCCAGAAACAAGTGGCCAATGGCGGCAGCCGTGCGACTATTTGGGACGAAACTCATGAGAGGTATGTCGTCACTCCGCTTGTCCTTATAACCGTAAATTGGAAGACCAATATCACCCATATCTAGTGCCTGCTTTCCAAGCTTCTCGTGCCCGTCGGATGATATCTCATGGAATGGTCCACAAGCATTCAACGCAGTACGAGGTATGGGTGATTTCTTGTTACCGGGAAATCGATTTTCAAATCCCAATGGAAAGTGTTCTCGCATGATCTGGCGAATAGTGTCCCTTCACCAAGCATGAATCTCAACATAAAAATAGAAACTAAAGTGAGCATACCGTGGAACCATGATACCTTCCTGCTGAAGCAGAGTTTTGAAATAATTCGGACCATTCTGTTGCGTAACATCCATCACAACCTTGTCGATGATAGCTTGGCGAGCGACTTCAACTGGTGGAGCCTTGCGGACGGTCGGAATCTTGAATTGCTTATTCAATGCTTTGAGTTTGGTAAGTCTGAACTCAATCTCGACATGAGTTTGACTAGAGATCAAGACAGTTTCTCACCGAATGGAATAATTCAGGTCAGACTTGAGGTTTGCAATTCGCACTTCAAGTTTCAAATCGAGCCCTGCTTCGGGCATACCACAAATCACAGCAGAATCACCTGGAATCACTTGGCTGGTTGAGCCAAAGCGGTCCACTTCTGTGGAGCATTTCAGCTACACCCTTGTTCACAAGTCGCGCAAGAGGGATTTGCGTAGCTCTACAATCTATGCCTTTGCTCATTTCGTTTGGGGGCACAGTAATCAAACCATGATCTTTGCCGATCTTCAAGGTATGTAAGCAACTTCTGCCCCTATATTTTCCATCTCAAACTGTTCAGGAACACCTGCACTTGTTGGAAGAAAGGATGGTCTTGTCTTATTCGATCCCATGACTCATACGGTTGGCGGGTATGTTCATTCTCTTCATATATTTTTCCTGGGCTGACTCGAATTCTGATCCAGAAACAGTGGTATTGGTGACTTCGGCCTTGAAGGAATCAACTCCTTTATTCGAGACCATAGCTGTGGCGATGTTTGTAATCGACTTGCGCTGGATGAAGTCGCGCCCTTGATTTTTGACACCTCCAGTAATGAAGAACAAGAAGAAGAACAAGACAACTCACCATCTCCGGGTGACGCTGACTCAGCCAATGGAGAGGGAGAAGACAGTGTTGATTAGCTGAAAGATTAGATATTTCTGAGCTCTAAATAAATTCTTACACCGTACAATATATGATTCATTTTAATGCATTGACTGGTACAATATCGATGGCATCACACCAAACCTCGCTATTTTTTGGTGCAAATCTCTGACAGTAACTGTTGTTGATAGCTCTACTCATATAGCTTGCCAGAAAAAGTCAGACTGGAGTCGTTTGAGAAGGAGGCGGAAGAAAGGAAATGTCGGAGAGAGCACGTGATCGCGTTGTAAATTGATCTGTCCTGGTTCTGGCTTCGGTGCGTAGTGATTGACAAATTTCAAGTGGAGGGAAGGGTAGATAGAGGTACCAAGAGTGTACTCGTACCTCCAGGTTGACCATCACCATGCACATGGCAATTTGGTGCTTGGTTCTTTGGTTTTTCTTTGCCTTGCGGGCCAATACTTATTGCGAGCTCTGCACTCAAGATTATTTTTCACTACATCTTAAACCTCCATACACCCTCCATAATCATTTTTTAGGTGTGTTACTGCCCGATAACACGGCCTAATAACCCAAACTGTGTCCGGAGCCGCATGCACAACTGGAGCAAACATCACAGATCACTGTGACCCATGTGTCACACCATCCCTGCCGCGGAAATCGAACCGCGACCAATCCGCTTACCGTACATATCGAGTTCGTGGTCGTCCACGCCTCCTGCATGTCACCGATGTCGACGTGTGTGTTTTTCTTGAAAGTTTACAAAGTTTCGCTAATGAATCGAGCAGTTTTTGGTTGCGTTGGTCCAGAGAACTCCCGACATCTATTTGCATGAGATGCAAGCAGAGCTGCGGGAGCTTTGCAATGTGGAAGCATCCCTCACCTCTATTTGGATGGCGCTGCGGCGACGCGGGTTTACCAGAAAGCGGGTGAGTTCCATGTCTTCTTCTTTATTTTATTTGAATAATCGTTTGCCTAGGTCTCGCGTGTCGCCATACAATGCGACGAAGAGGCGCGCACTAATTTTGAAATATATATGGCTCAAACATATCGCGCGGAGCAACTCGTATTCGTCGACGAAGCCGCCTGTAATCGCAACACTTCGAAACGTGGGTGGGCGTGGGCTCCGGCTGGTGAGCAAGCTCGACGACATGATGTATACATCCGGGGAGTCAAGTAAGCCCTCCAGTTTCATGTCGCATTCAACTTGCCGTCCGTTTCAAGATATTCGGTGCTTCCAGCGCTCTCTGCTGTTGCGCTCCGCAAGTGATTGAGCTATGGCAGCAAAAGCTCCGCCCATCTCCTCGACTGCAGCACGGGCTTCGCGGCGCGCCTGGTTCCGCATATTCGAAAGCTGGCGCGGTTCCAGATTATTGCCAGGAAATTGGACATCAAGAACTTGCCCAGTTTGACGGCGAGTCAGCGAGTCAGGGAGCCTTGCAAAAGCAGCGTGCTCGGCGGCTGTAGGCGGACACTGTGCTCGGCCGCCTTCGGGTATCATGCGATCATTGTGCGTGGTGTCAAGGTGCGAGATCCTCCATTCATATTCACCATTCAGTTTGTCGACGCGCTTAAACGCCACGCGTGCTTCACAATCCGTCCGACCAGATTTGCCTTTGCGGTGGTCCCCAGGATCTATGTTCTCCTTGTGCGTCTCGACAGCTTCACGGTAGGCACTGCAGCGGATGACGCGCCGGATGATTTCTCCGGTATGCCTATCGCGCTGCGTCTGCGCAAGGTTCCACTTGTACCCAAGCGCTTCCTGCGCTTCGTAGACGGCATCAATGCCTTCTTGTACAGTGGGGAAGATTTTGCCCTGCCCGAATGCGATGACAATGTTGCGAGTCGGAGGCTGAGTGTCAGCGGGGAGAGGGATATTCCTGCCAGGTGGAAGTAGTCTGAGCGCAGGAAGATCCTCGACCTTTGGCTCTCGCTTGGCTCGACGGCGCGGTGGGGAGACAAGGTCAATTGAGGCACGCTGCTCGCGCTTCACCCCAGGATGGAAGGGACTAATCAAGGTGGAGCCTGCCTGAGCATGTCTCGGCTTCTGTTCGGCTGGCACAGGTGTTGGGGGGATTAACCGTTCTGTCTCTCGCCTGTGCAATATCCCCTTCTGTACTTCGTTCTCTCACTCTTCTCTCGCAGCAGGGGATTTTTGGATTGTGTGTCCCTTGCGCAGCATTGCCGCAGGCTTGCGTGGCAACATCGTGGAAGGCGCAGTCCATCTTTTGGGCCTCAGCGTCCCAAATGTCTTAATTGGGCTTGCTCAATGTCCTGTCCCTTCTCTCAGCTTTCGTCGAGCCACTCGCTCGCCCCTGTTTGTGCTCAAATTCAAGTGTGCAAGTCAAGCCTGTTTCCATTCATCTACAAGTACAATCAAACACCCAAAATTGCCGAGCTTGAATTATTACTTGGTCTGGCATCAAGTTGCTCGCTATTTTCCATGTTGCACAATCTGCAAATTGCTTCACTATTGGTATCAATGCCAGCCCCATTCAAGCTTGAAGCTCCGGACTCCACTCGTCCACCTCTAGGCTCAAGGACCAGCTTGGTACTCGATTTTCGTATCCGGTGTTATCTTCCAGGCGAAAATGGTCAGATTCACACCACACAAATTCAACTGATTGGTTCAAGTCTTGAAGTCTGCATAGTTATCGGCGCAAATATTCCGCCTTTTTTGAGAAAGTGACAGAGAGCTCAGCACAGTGAGTTGCGACGATATTATATGATTAATCATTGACTCTCTTATAGTGCTCGTCAATTGTTGATCGTTTCCTCCGCGTGCAGCCTTCTTCTTGACAGGAACTTCGGGGGTTTTGCATACACGGGCCTGCCGGAGCGAAGCGGAGGCGCATCTTGTAGCGAGCGCACCATAGTGTTCTCCCGGGTCGGGCTTTTACGGCAGGCCCGACCACGGAGTTAGTGTTTTCCGCCCGAACCGTCCATTTTTGGCTGATGTTGCCCGCCAAAGATTGATTTCTACGCATGATCTCCACTATATGGGTCAAAAAAACCGGCGAAATTTTGACCTGTCAAAAAAAAATTTCTTTGTTTTTTGCAAAACCTAGGAAGGCAAAATGTGCATGCCGCCTTTCGGATCTCGAATTGACCAAAATTCGGCATGTACGGCCAACGGCTGCGCTAACTCCGTGGTCGGGCTTTTACGGCAGGCCCGACCCGGGAGAACACTAGCACTGCCATCACCCCGGTATTATTCTGGAGTCTTTCTTGAGTCTTAGTGCGGTTTTAGCGGACCAAAGAATATAAAATACATGATATTACGCCGATTATGAGTTTGAAGTTGAACTTCAAGTTAGGCATAAGATAACGGTTTCAGGCGGGTATTGCACGGTGCAGAAAACAAAAATTTGCGATCGATACATGTGAAAAATCAAGGTGACAAGCCACGCAACGTACGAGGTGGATCATTCTTCCTTCGCGGACGGGGCTTTGGCAGTGTCTTCGCTCTCTTTTTGCCACGCTCTTCGCCAACGCCCTCCACCACTTCCTCTGCCACACGCTTCACCACGATGATTATTGGATCCGTTGACGTATAGGGGAGGTTAGCGAGACGGCGATAAGTTGGTGGACGCTGACCGTCTTCCCAAATTGTCAGCTGCTTCTCCAGTTTAGCGTGCTTTTCAATGGTTGAAGTGCCGCCGGCAATACTTCCCAACACTGCTGACATCATGAAATGAATCACCTTCAGCCCTTCACGGCCGCAGGAAACAACACGTCGACGCCGGAGATCGTCGAGAAAATCGCCATTCAGGTTCAACTGCTCTCCCAGCTCATCCTGAATGACGAGTATCTGCAGTAAAGCAGATCCCACTCCGAAAACTCGTCGGTTTCGCTCCAACGAAGGTATACAGCGGAGCTCCTCACGTCTCAACAGCCGCTCGAGAAAGCGCTCCATCACAGCTGACATCTCAGCTGTGGGGCAGAGCCCGATGCTGTACATCCAAGAGTGCGCCGTGAGGGAATCCGTTTTACTGATGCGCTTTCCCGGTGGTTTCCCTTCTATTTTCTTTGGTTTCTTCTTGGAAAATCTAGTGAAATGGCGAACGAGAGGATGGTTGGAGTTGAATTCCGCTAGTAATTTGGCCACAGCAGGCATCGCGGCCTCGAAAATATCTGAGGCACGCGGATTTTGATGATTGTTGTGATCGTGATCCAGCATGCGATGGAGGCGAACTTTGGGGAGCTGTACGATAATGGTTTAGTGCAGGGTAAGTTTTGAAATGGTGAGACAAATACCTGGCTCGAACTGATCTCTTCGTCGTCCAGAATATTAACAACTGCTTCGTGGAGGTGTGAAGCTTTGCGAGCTGGTGGGCTTGTTGCTCAATAACAAAGACGACAAGAAGGGACAGCAAGACCGCCACAGGGTTTATTTCTCTGCGGAGCACGTACATTGGAATTGATCCAATCCTTGACAAAAGCCGGCATGGTGTGCATGCACTTGTGAGCGATGTGACCAGTGCGACCGCAGCGATGGCAGTTTGAGCTAGTGGGATCGCACCACCGATAACCCTGTGAGTCCTGGGGAAAGCCGTCTGCGGAGATGGTGCCGGTGAGGGGAGAGGAGGATTTGGCGGCAAGGGCGGTACGAGGAGGAGGATGAGGAGGACCACGAGCCAGGAAAGCGAGGGGGCTAAAGCCATCATCCTCCTGCTTAATCCCAGGGTCTCCGGATGATGCGGTGAGAAGATCAGTGACCTCCTTGAGTGTAGGCTCTGTAGCGCGAGCGAGAAGAACAGCGCGAACAGCGCTAAATGAGGGATGGAGGTTGATGAGAAGAAGATCCTTGTGATAGGTCTCATCGATGGTGACGTTCATGGCAGTGAGTTTCTTAGCAGCATCAGCCATGGCACGAATGTACACAGAGACCTCCTTGGTAGCATTATGCCGAATAGCAATGAGCTCCGCATGGCCTAAGATACGGTTGGTCATGGTCGATTTCTCGAAATGACCCTTGGGAGCTTTGTATGCGGCAGTGGCCGAGACCAAGTCCTCAACAAGATACTGGAAGTCATCATGGACATGGGAGTAGAGGTGGGAGACGATCATACGATCCAGGACAATATTATCAGCTTCGGTACCTGGTCCAGCATCGAGAACCCAGAGAGCATTAAGCCCAAGAAGGAAGATCCGGAATTTCTTCACAAACGTCGCCCAGTTAGACCCATCAAGTGTGACGGTGAGGGTAGCAGTGAGGGCAGAGGTGATAGCAGGGGGAGACATGTGATTGCTGCTACCATGTTGAGAAAATGGCTGAAATGAAGCAGAGGAAGAGACAATGGGTTGTGTAAGGCTTTAGACGGGGCCCATAACCTGTTGTAATGTAGACACCAGATGGGAGCCGAAAAGGCAATGGGAGCACCAGATGGGAGGCGAAAAGCCCTGTCACATTGTCACGTAGTAACTACAGTGGCGGCGCCATCTGATGCCACCCCTAAAAATAGAACAGCCTATTTCTGGAACTTCTGATGCAAATGGAGTCGATTGGGGTCACATCAATTTTTTGGGGGTGGCATCAGATGGCGCCGCCACTGTATATATGTGAGTCACGTGACAGAGTACGAAAAAGGAAAGCGACACCGTCTGTACCAAACTGCACCAAACACCACGTTCAACAGTACTTACCTCTCTAGACAATCTTCATAAGACACTTTTTTTTTGCTATTTGCCGTGTTACTGCTGGTGATAATTCTTAGTACATAGATACATATGTACCCTCGTATTTTTTCGTTAGAACTAAGAGCAGTTTTGTCACCTTGTGTACGAGTCCGGTTTGCATGTAACAACACCAACCAATCAAGGGGATTCAAATTTGCGAAATCCATACTATACCTCGAATTTTTTTTCTCAGAGAAATCGGGGACCCCCCCCCCCCCCCCCCCCCCCCCCCCCCTCCCAAATGGGGAAATAAGCAATCAAAACTGCCTTTCGGCCCTCTGGCTGCCGAGGTATGGGTTGAGGGAGGTAAATGTATGTACTGTTAGTGGTTTCTAGCACTTTGCTCAATATTTGTGGTGCGTTTGAGGCTGTAAGATAATATTTTCAGTGGCTGATTGCTGATCACGCGGATGACTACCGGATTTGGATGTTGGGTGCAACTCCCATTACTATGAAAGACTTCAGTCGGTACATCATCAGATACTTCCTGAAAGTGTGTAGAAGAACTTTGGGACTCCCACTGCATGCCCTTCATGCAAAATAATGCTATTCGTTGTTTGACTACCATATCGGGTTCAGTTGATGCGACATCAAATTCCCTGATAAGGGAATAAGTCGTTGAGATCTACGTCGTCGTCCGTCCCATGAATTGCGTCTTCAAGACCGCTGTACAGAGCAGCACGCAGCTTGGGCTGGTTATGGAGTAGGTACTGGAGACGATTCTGGTCTGCCGAAGCCCACATGTCCACCAGGTAGCGTTGGAATAAGCGGCCACCACGCAACAGGGTAGAAAATTCACCAGCTCGCGCATGTATTCGCGCTGTGTCGGTATCAGGATCTTCGAGGAGAAGGCCGGGATGCCAGCCCGGCTCGCCGTGCGGGAAGAGGAGAACATAATAGAGAGGGCTATAGGCGGGGTGGAGATCGCTGATGCGATGAAGAGGTCCGTCGCGACGCCGCAATACTATATCTCTCGATTGCGCGTCCGATTGATCCCCGGGTAGGATCACGGCCACTTCATCGGCCGTCGTCGATGAACATTAGGAGCGACTCGAAGGCGGACTTCAGCCTCCTCAGTGTCGGGAAGCTGACCAAGGATTCCGTGTGCATGCAGGTAGATGGGGGCATACTGGTGGTTCTCGGTGATTATATTTTGCAGCAACTCCATTGTATCGCGGCGTAAGTTGGCATTATTTCGCATCCGATGCTCGAGGGCAGCCCGTGGTTCATAGATGTAAAGCTGAGCGTATACAGGCTGCTGGCCCTCCGAAGGAATGAGTGCCCCAGCACGATGGCAAAGCTCTCCTTGAATTTTGAAGACAGGAGGTCCACGCCCACGATTAACCGACTGATCTTCCTTGACGCCGAGGGACGTGAACGAAAGCGCGATGTTGTACTGCCACATGTTGTTACGATACTCCTTTGACTGGTCGCCGGTGAGCAGTTCTCGCAGAGCGTCCGGAGGATCCTCGAGATTCGGAATCACGACCTTCCCGTGGATTGCAACACACACCAAATTTAGGATTGCGCTTGGAGGAATTCGAGATTCGTTCGTCGATCCAGTGCCAAGCACCGCAATGCGCACACTTGATATTCATGGAACCAAGGTCGTGCCGGGCGGCCGGCTCGGTGTAAGGACGGCGGGCCAGAGGGAGCTGTTGGCGCTGAGCACGCGCACGCTGCGAGGGACGCGCAACAGCACGTCGGTTCGTGGTAGCAGCTAGAACAGACTGTATGAGTTTCAAGATGTGAATGACAACAAAAATATTACCTCGAGTGCGACCCACACCACGACCTGCACTGCGACCCGCACCACGACCTACGCCACGCCCCAATCAATCAATCAATCAATCAATCAATATTCCATTATCCTCACTGCGGGCCGTTTATCGGCCCATGTCGGAGTCTAGCAGTACATTGACTGTAACACTAAATTGTTAATCATTCGGCTGCCCGTGATCCTTCAAACAATGATTCCCGCAACGAGGGGCTGTGTTTCTCCAAACGGGGTTGTCGGTGCCGCACTACCGCTTGGCGTGAGTGACACGATCGTGGGGGCGATCACGTGCCAGTGTGGTCATGAGGTTGGTTAGCCGAAATCGGCGCGGCGGAATCTCGGAGTGTCTAAATTGTTTCTCCGAGGGTGGGGGCTGCAGGATTCGAACCTGCGGGGTAAATACTGGTGCTGTGGGCAAATACTGCAGTAATAGTGATGCTTATGTAAGGATTCGTCCATTTTGGGAAGTCCGTGATCCTCCGCGTCTTGTCTCTCGCTCTTTTAATTCCCTTTGCTCAGCTCAGCTTCGCAACAACTCAGACCAAGTGTCAACATTCCAGATGAAAGTATCTTCGATGACTTTAACACGCGATGGATGTTGAAGTTGCAATCGGCGCTTCAACGCGTCCGAGAGCTGTTGCTTGGGCGCGCACTTGGCTTCACAGCTAACAGTAGTTATAATTCAACTTTTCCTTTTTCCGTTGTTGTATATTACTCACTGCTGTATTTATTTGACTGCCAGCGCTGTTCGTTTACTTACAGCTTCATACAGCTTTACTGTACCTCTAGTATTTATACGGACTCTGTTCTTGTACGCACCTCAGACGTTGTCTCTACGATAAACAACTCTGAGGTATTTTCCTTTACTTACTTATTTATCGGCTCGTCACTCATGTACTCGCAGTGTTATCTTCGTTCAGGTGAATATAGACGTTGTCTCTACGATAAACAACTCTGAGTGTTATCTTCGTTCAGTTTCTAAACACAACAATGGAGACGGGCGTGTTGCCGGTGCACGACAAAGAAGCAGTTAGCCAAACAATAGCCAAACATACTTGAAGAAGGTCAGTAGTTGTTGGCCAGCAACGAAGCAGCATCACTCTTTGTTCCACTGTAATATCTCATGTCTTTCCATGCTCGACTCTCGAGCATTCTTTCTCTGTACCAACTTTTTAGCTGTTTGACAAAATACTCTATATTGTTCTATTTGCGGACATTGGGCGTAGAAATTGAATGAGGAACGACATGCTGGCAGCGCGGCTGAGCAGCTTGAAGGAATCAAAGCCTGCTGAAAATTCAGCGCGGCCGCTCAAGATTGCGCACCACTGCGACGAGTGCTAGCACCGGTTTCATGCACCGTGTGATGGAGCTGGCGGAAACAGGATATTGAGCATCAGCAACGCGCATGCACATTGTGCTGGAGCGGTAAGCCAAGGGGAAAAGAAAGGTATGAAGGACTGACAAGTGGTAGCGAGATCAAATTGGATCACGAGAGTGTTGAGCAATGTTGAAGGCGGAATTGGAAGGGAACGTTGGTTAATGAACAAAACAAGATATTTGTTGGTATTAACAGCACCAAGAAGCAGAGGTGGCAGATGTTGCCAGAGGATAAATCTAGCCAAGCCCCAGTTCCATAGGTAGCCACGGCGCCAGCAGTAACGCTGGTATCAACCAAGTTCGTGCGACAGAGAGGTCGCAGACTCGCAGTGGGGTCGTTTATCGTTTTTTCTGTCTGTGTGCTGCAGAGAATAGATCGAAAATGCTCCCGGAGTAGCCGAGCAGTTCCCAGAAAGTTGGTACCACAGCAAAAGAACTTGGAATGTCGAAAGAGTACTCCGAGTCGGCAATAAATGTTAGTATGATCATTGATTCATTTGAGCACTGGGCGTTTACAGCGATAAATTGACAATGCCCAGAATGTAGCAAAGGGTATTCCCGACTTATCTTTACTCCCTCCCGTCCAATACAATCTCCAGCGGGCAGCCATAACGCGAAACGCGACCGAATGAAGGAGGTAAAAGCGAGTTTGATGGCCGGTCACAAGTGGTGACTAGGTGACTGCGTGACTTGAGTCCCCGCGGCTTGTCAGAATAAACCGTTTTGGAATTCAGTATTTGGCATCGGCCGCGTGCCGAGCGACCAGTTTATTCGTATCGGGAATATTTTGGCACTACATATTGGAATCATTCACGTGTCTATCGTGCGTGAATTGCAGTTTGAGCGCTGGGTCCCCGCCCGTCTTCTCTCTCTAGCATATCACCTCTGTGGTCGTCGTCGTCGCTCGCGCGGCGCTCCGCGCCGCGCTCGCTCCTCCTCCTCCCGAAAAAAATTGTATTTAGCATCCCAAAACCTCAGTTTCGAGCCTACAAAGCCACTCCGATAATCGGCTGAGCCACGGGTAAAATTCACCTTTCCTTCCTTCCCTTCTCTCCTCCTCCTTCCTTTTTGGGATTTTTTCATTTTTCTCTTTTGGGATGCCCACAACATCAGTATTTTGCCAACCTGCGACCTTGGCAATGTGCGCGTGGTCTGGTTACCGCTGTGCCATCCAACCCCTCGCCCCGTTCCACCGCGACTTCCTCGACCTCGACCCCGACCGCGAGGTGGCGGCTCCGCACGCTGCGAACGCACAGCATGCAACGGCGCCGCCGTTACGGCTGGATGCGTATAGTAAGCCGTTCTCGCGGCTCACCTGCCGGAGGGCCTCCAGCATCCGGGGGTTGCTGTTGTTGTTCAGGTTGAGGTGGAGGGTTGTTCGGCGGATCTGCTGCCCCTGCTGGACGTGCCTGCTGCTGTTGCTGAAGGGCGGCCTGCTCTCTTTGCGCACGTTCTCGTTCTTGACGGGCAAGTTGCGCGAGACTTCTCCTCGACGGTCCTGCCGCTGGCGCAGCTGATTGGCGGCCTTGATTTCGTGGAGCCGTTTGAGTAAGAGGCGGGGTCGAATATGGAGCGGTCCCGGAATTCGTGGCGTTAGTTTGCCCGTTATCCTCGCCTTGAGTTCCAGCGGCGCGTTGAGTATCCGGAGGGGTTGGAAGCGGTGCATTAGCAGGCAAAAAAAACTGTCAACGTAAGATAATAGTCAGCAAGAACTCCACGCACCTGAGAAGAACGCGAAGAGCGCGGTGTCGGCGACACGGGACGATTTTCGTCGTTCGGGCGTGGAACACGTCGGCGCCGACGACTGGGAGTCTCCTGCAATGCCGCATGACGCTCTCGCTCTTCATCTCGACGCGCGGCTCGCTGCTCCTCCAGCAATGATCCCCCCTCTTGAAAGTTTGAACGATTTTGCAATGGCGGACGACTTGCATTCGCGAGGTGAGGAAATCGGTAAAATCGAGAAAAAATCCAAAAAAAATCTCCCGCACCTCGGCTGGCCTACCGGACGTCGCCGTTAGCTTTCGGCGGCGAGCCAGTGGCTGCATTGAGCAAGAATTTTCACTGATTTGGGTCATTTCGCTGCAAACTACTGTGATTTGGTCCTGAGTCCGCCTTATTCACGCCGCCGGCAATCTCCTCGACAATATGTTATCCGAACCCAGTCGGCGGCCACCACGATTTATCCGAATTTTCGGCCAGCCTTGGCCGTCCAAACCTTGATTTTTTCTCCGAATTCTGGCAGGGTGAGCGCGATTTTGGGGCGTTTTTTATCTCCTCTCCAAATCTTTGAACAACATTTCAACTGGTAGTTCTGTGCAGGATGGATTCAATTTTTCCGTACAGATGGTGGCGGTGAATTCACATCCAAGGAGATGGAAGCAGATTTCAAGCGTCAAGGTATCATTCATGAGATTACAGCACCCTACACTCCAGAACAAATCATCACTTCGAGACATGTAAGAGTTACTCCGGCAGCTGATCGTGAACCTGCCAAGGCAATAGAACCCAAGCTTGAACCACCTGCTACTTCTAGGAAAGATTATGAGGATTTTGCTCAAACCTTACGCCACAGGAGCATTCCTTACTACAGTTGTGGACACACAAAACTGACAAGTCACGTTGCGACTGATCTAGAGTTATTTGGGACCCAGTTTTAATTTTCCTGGACTCAGAATAACCCAAAGAGCTCAAAAAACATGCTCCGAAGTTTTTCCTACGAGAAACCTGCGGCGGCCAAATTTTTGGCCGAAAGCCGTTTCCCAAATTTGCTGTTTGAGGCGATTACCGAGGATCGAAAAAAATGAGTTTTTTTGGGCACTGCCACCCATTGCCCCTTATGGAACATCAGCACGGGATTTATGGGAGTGTTGGTATCACCAGCTGTTTGACAGGTGATGTAATAGTCAAAAACATTTTTATATCTCCACAACGGCTCGATAGCATCCTTTCTTTCATTCAGAATCATATTCTCCCAGCCAATCTGCGTCTATTATGTATTTTTTCATCAATTTATCATGAAATTTATGACGGCAGCCAAAATTTTGAGTGTCACGTAACTTGTTCGGCTATTTGCGGCCCAACCGCTCGATAGTTTTGAGTGATTTATATATGGATAGAGAGCGTTCAACGAGATCTATCGATTGGTGCACTTTGCAAAAAAATTGGGTGGGAAAAATTTTGTTGTCAGTTTTGTGTGTCCGCAACTGTATGATTGGGGGAGCTTGCTCCCCCTTTTATCAGAGCCGTCACCGAAAAGCAATAAGCTGTGCTAGAGAGCGTTTTGATGGCGTCACTGCCCTTGACGTGCGCACGTCAAGATTGGCATGCTCCGAGTGATACGATGTTCTTCCGAGTGTTCCAGCCTGATCCCTATTGATCCAGATTGATTGCAATTGATGACGCACCCTTTCAACTGATGGTGCACGGGTGATTGATCCTGTTCAAAGCTGCTTAAAGGAAGTGAAAAATACAGTTCTCCTTTTCATACACGGTACAGAGGGGCAGATTCTCGACGAGGTGTTGTTAATGGTGCCATTAGTTTTGCAAACAGCTGCTGTGATGAGGTGATGAAAATAAATGATATCAATGTTGCTCAGTTAGTGTCTGTATAGAGAGACTATGGTTCTGAGTGGAAATTCAAAAACTTGATTGGTGGTTCATCTTTCAGAACGTCATTGCCCGGCATGAGTAAAGTTTTGTTCACAACAGTAGATTATGTGCGTGAAAAGAATCCGACCGAATTATGCCCCAAACAACAGCGCAACATTAATATTGTTAATTTGTGTGCCATTCCAGTAACAATTTACACAAGCTCCCCCTGCTGTAGGCCGGTACTCCGGCATACAAATCATATTGATGTATAAAAAGGGTGACGTGGGAGGAAAGGACGGACTGGAAACAATTAATCATGTAGTCAGTTGATGTCGGCATGTCGTGTACTACTCGTGTATGATAGCGGACAGATCAAAATGATGCGCGGAGTCTCTTTTCATCTCCGGCAGCCTCTGCGAGGTGATTTCAAGTTGTCAGAGAAAAAATCCGAGTTTTAGCCGATTTTATGAGGCCTGGTCGACGATTCGGATAAAACATCGACCTGAGGGAGGCCTGGTCCGAATTCGGATGAGATCTTCCCCATTTGGGGTCCGGATAAAACGTCCCAAAATCTGGATTTTCCGTGGCAGGCCTCATAGGTTAGGCTCGAGTCGCCTGTCTGTCGAAAATGAGTGGGGGAGTGGTGTCGACAGACAGGCTGGTCGATCTGAGTTTGAATTCTCAATACAAAAATATTAGCAAAAAAGGTTATTCACCAACTCACCCATTCTGGCCTTGTTTCGCCGAGATGTTGAGATACCATCGCATCATCAGGTTTATCTGTTAGATACGGCGAGGATTCCATCAATAGAGCCAGTCATACCTCTTTCAAAATTCCTGTCTTTAAGCCAAAGTTCGGTAGTCCGGCTCCTAACGAATGTTACATCAGCAGGGTGTGCGAAGAGCCTTTGGAGCCATTAAATGGCTACAGATTTACGCATTATAAAACCTATTGGCCAATTACTGGGCAGTATTACTGTAGTATTTTATTTCGTTCAATTCGTAAGGCCATTCGGGGTGTGACATCTCATACGAACCTGATCTTTCGTATGGTGCGCCGGGCCGGTGTGACTTACGAAAAAAAAATTGTTTTTTAGCCTGTTTTTGGGGCCAAAAATGAGCCAAAAACCGTGTGACTTTCGAGGACCATTCGTATGGGCGCCTTGGGACACTGTGTGACAATACGAATTGAACGAAATACTACAGTACTGTACCGGCGTGTGTTGCCTGCAGGGATAATTCCATCCAGCAACCCGGGTTTCTAATTTTTTGTGCAGAAACCCAGGTTTCTCAATAGAATTATCCTGCTCGTTGACAGACCACTTAATGTTTACTATGATAGCGGACCGAACTTCAAACTTATTACCAAATTTAGAAATGCCTACTGCTCTGTCACATTTTGTACGGATGCCATAGAAAGTGTGTAAATGCCGCGGCTAAACAGGGCGCTCCGGGGACAAGTGCATCCAAACGCGCGGAGGAAAAGTCTACTGGGGGCGCTGTGAAGCTTGCATCACTCTGCGGTGCTATATTTCGACACAAGGATCGCAAACGGGGCCAGCAGGACTCACTACGATCACTGTGCACGCAAACTATCCTGAAATTCATGAGGTTGTTCCTCACCTTTTGTCACGAAAATTCTGGTGTTTTGTGTTGAAATTCATGATGGTTTGTTAGGATTTCATGACAAAACATTAGGATCCGAGGTCATGAAATTCCTCACAACTTTGGGCCCGATCCTAACGTTTTTTCATGATGTTTGGTCATGGATTTCGGTGAAAAGGATGCTGAAAAGTGGCAGGGGCCGGGCCAAAATATTAGAGGGTCAGGTTGCTTCTGCGACCGTAACTCTTTCCGGTATTCGAGCATCTACTCAATCAGCGACGACACGATGATTAAAAGGCCTGCCCGCGAAATTTTCAATTCGGATAAAACATGCCCCAAAATTGCGCGCACTCTACCCAGATTCGGATAAGATATCGACCACGGAACGGTCACGTCTGCCAACAAATTCGGATAACCCATGGGGGACGGGCACCGGGTCTGGTTCAAGTTCGGATAAATTTTCGCACGATACGCAGACCTCTTCGGCATATGCCCCTTTTGTAGGTGACTACAGTTGCGGCGAGATCACTTTGCTTGCCTTTTATGGATAGTGGCGCTAGGGAGCGCCTTCGGAGCAGATGGTGGTACTTACCGGTTCAGGAGGCATCAATCCTCCCTATTAGGGGTGGCATCAGATCCCGCCGCCACTGTATACAACAACAAGAGGCACAAGATAGAGAGCGTGGGATCCCCGCACCCTTATGTCAGCATCACACTGTGACATTGTCACGCTCTATCTTAGGCTCGATACTGATATAGGTGCCCGATAAGTTACTGATAGCGAATACCGAGCGGAGTTTGAATACATGTGACCTGCCGGGCCGGCTTCCCATTGTCAACTGACAACGTACATCGAAGCTGCTCAAAGCGTCGCGTCGCGCTGGGGTTTTTATCAACAAACACGGGTACTCAGCCCATGGGAGACTCGAGTGATACAGAGGATGGGACCCAGAGGAACAATGGATACAGCATCCGACAAGTGTGTCCTTGCTCATTTCCTTTGTTTTCATACACTAGTGAGTCGTGACTATATAGTATGTATACTGTATTACTAGCGAAGCGTCGCCTAGAAAGACCCAAGGGCTCGCACAATAAAAAGCGCACAATAAAAAGCAGCGCGTTGAGAGCAAAGAATTACCTGCCAACCAACAGCTCCGGCAAAGAACCAACGCCAACGTGTTGCGAGTGTTACTTGTGATCATGCCCGGGAAACGGTAGTGTCAAGTTTTGTTGTCGAGATTGCGAGAAGGCGGGCAAGTATTGTAGTGGCATTGAACGCAACCCCAAACTCCCCAAGATACCTTGTATTCTCAATGGGATTGAATATATTGTGTTTGTCAACCAGATGCGCAGCGTGAATTGTGACGATAAAGAATTGTTGAAGGGTAGTGAGGAGGACAGCTGATGCTCACGATGCTTCGATGTGAGAGGAGCGATGCGGCGGAGGAGACAAATAGCAACGGATTAGCTGCTTGCGGAGCAGACGACGTGAACTCACATCGTCTGCGACACACGCAGCTGCACCCGCGCAATTGTCTACAAGCGGTTTGTTTGGGCAGAATTGGTGAGGAATGTGGGCGCTCGGGTAAAGACGCGCACGGAACGAGGTGACTACGACGGAGGCGTTGTGCTGCGTGTGCTGAATTCCGTGGAGTGTAAGGGTGCGGGAGCGCTCGAGCCCGGGATGACGACGACGGCGGTGGCGGGAGCGTCGTTGGGTATGGGAGAGCGATGGGGAGGTAATAGGATGATGGTGTCGTCAGTACAGCAGAAAAAGAACGGGATGTAAGAGCCACGTAGCTTGACACCCTTGTACGAGTACGCGCTACCTCCAGCGTTCATTTTCACCCAATGATCTCCTAGGGTACCGGGCGCCGGCGTGGTCGGCGTGCGATGTCGACGCCGACGTCCACAGATTGAGGTGTAGGCGGAGCGTTATGGTTGGTGGAATAGAAAGCCAAAGTTGGCGCCGATGACGTCGGGTTCGAGGTGGTGGCCGCAATTGAGAGCGAGAACGTTAGGACGTCATCGAGGCGAGAAAAGAGGAGCAGGCGTTGGGGTAGGGGGGACTGTGGATAGTTAAGTTATAAGGCAGAAGTAAGATTTAAGTGGGACGTACATACGCACCACAGATAACTCTCTGGTGGAAGCTTGAAGCTTGAAGTTCGAGAGAGTTCTTGAGAAGTGTGGCAAGTGTCAGGATTGAACGAGCACAGATTTTGAGATAATGAGCTGGACTTGCGACTCTACAGGTCTCAGAACGTCTTCACTGAATGATTCTGAATCCATAACTTGCCGAAGGAGATCAGCCAGAGAATACAGGTCCTAGCAGCACAAAAGCCCCAGTAGCAGCCATAGATACGACTTGGAGAGAGAAAGACTTTGAAGCAAGACGTACATAGTCAAGACGAAGCAACGAAACGCCGTTTGCTGACGGGTGTTTGCGGCTGATTGGGTCGTTTCAAACTCCGCTCAGTATCGGTGCTTTTGATGGGCTATATGCAGGCATTTGTTGGCAGCGTGTAACGCTCCAATTTCTTTCGGGATTTTGTTAGATGGACTCCCTGTCTCTCCCTCCTTTTTTTTCCAGGATTTCTGAGCGGCAGTCAGTATTCTAAGCATTTTCTGCGGTATTTTGCAGTATCGAAAGGTTCCCGTGACATTGACACCCATCGTGATTGCTTGTCAATCTAATCTTTTACCCGGGCCTTCCGAGATGCCAATGATCACCCGAAATCAACCGAGATGCGTCCAAACATGCACATATTTTATTATCTTTATTATCTTTATTTTTTTATTTTCTCGCACCTTTATTGGGGGAGCTTGCTCCCCCTTTTATCAGAGCGGGTGATGGGGCTGTGCTGGAGCGTATGATGGGTGTCGTAAATCAGAGACCGCCGTGATAAAAGACGTTTCGAGAACAATATCAGTGATGCGGCGTGATCCAGCATAAGCCAGCCTGATCCATCGTGATGCGAGACTGATTCCAGTGATGCAACGCGGATTTTCGACAGCGAGCGTGTCTCCGAGTTTGCTGCTGAGCGCTGAGCGCTGAGCTCTCATCGGGCGGTACCGGTGTTGCTGAACTTAGGTTCTAACCACCCTTCTCTGCAAAGGCAGGTGGAAGTGAAGAAATTCGGCGTTGTTGAACGAGTGTTAATCAGGCTTGGGAATTGGTTATCGAATTCCCCTGTGAGCAAGTTGCAACGAGATTCAATAGTACAAGTTCTTAAAAAAAAAAATATACGGAATCGACTTCCAACTAGGTCTGGACAACTCGCTGTAAAAATGAATACAATGACTCGAGAGTGATATTGCGAGGCATGCGAGGAGCGCTCAACCAGCTTTTACTTCAGATAATGAGAACATTGAACTGAATGAATAAGTATGCTTTTTACTGAGATCGTATGTAAGGAAACATACAAGAAACAGATGACTGTATGGTTGCGGCCAAGGGGATCCAAAGATAAGAGAAAAAGATATCACCTACAAAAGTATTTTCCTGGCCGTCCCCCCTCCCCCTCTCCTTCTATATCGGGAAGGAGATTCGCACGATCAATGCGGGCCGAAATTTCCGCCGTCGGCAATGCTCTTCGGCTTTTGCTCTGTCGTGTAGACCTTTAGCACAGCCGTCGGAATTGACTTGTCTACCCGCTACAGTAGGGGCTTATATTCTGTTCACCACAAGCTTAGTCCTGTTAACCTCATTTTGACAGAGTACAAATTGTTCAAGTGCGCCACACATGAACAGAAACCATGACTACCCCAGTACACAGATTTACAGTGTGGAAGACATCCAAGGTCTCCATGTTGTTTAGCAGTCTGCCGAATGCTCGGCTTGAGCGAATTGATTTGATCTGTGGGGTCAACATGGCCAAAGTTGACTCCCAAGCGGGCAACACCACCCAAATTGGACTCGAAAATGGTTTGAGTACAGGATGAAATAGCTGAAACAGCTGGGGCTGGCGTATTTAATACGCAGGAACCTTCCCCTACTCTTTCCAGCAAGCCTGAAGCCGAAAAACTTTTGACCTACAAAAGTTTTTTTCGAACCCCGAGGGACCCCCCCCTCCCCTACGTGATGTCATCATTTCTTATCGTTGGACCCCCTTGGTTGCGGCCAACACTTCGTGACAAACTTTTTACCCGATTTGGAAATCGCTACTAGTGCCCCAGTTTAACGTGGATCTGTGCAGAAAGCATCAGAAGAGACGTAAGATAGGCGTCACGCCGATCCGGCACCTGGTTATGTAAGCCGAAACATCACGTCAACAAAATGCTTATAAGTCTGGCCACAACACCATATTGACAAATATAAGACCACCAAACTGTAGCTAATAGGCATATCTATGATTCGATGGAGCAGATTTGGCCAATATCTCCTTGTTGAAAAGATATGAGGTGATCTTTCCAAAAAAGGCAACCCATTATGAAAAGCTTCCAAACTCATTTTCGACGCGTTTGAGCGCATCTTGCGAAAAATAAGGCGGAGATTTGGCAGATTATCTAAGCTTACGTACACACTACATGTCATATATCCGTGACTATAGACGCGACGCGACGCGCCAAATTAGCATCAAAATACCTTGTTTAACGCTAGGAAGGTGTGATTGCCTCATAATGAGCTAGCAAAGCGTTATGCTCTGTTGGTTCATAAACATCCAATGTATTTCCAGGAACTTAACACAAACAGAATTCAGACACGGAATTTAGGGTCAGATGTGTATTGACATTCACATATATTTGAATGGTGAGCACAACAAAGTGGCTCCAGGGCCTCAAGCCTGGTACTTGAAAGGCCTCTTGCGTCAGTAGATCTGCAAAAAGAAAAACTCTTTGAGGTTCCGAAGGACTCAAAATCGCAAAGAGAACAAGTTGATTTTTTGAACTTCCAAGATTTGGCGGGTGGCTGTGCTGAACGTAATGCTTATATAAGGGTGCCGGATTGGCGTGACGCCTATCTTACCTAGACACCTACTGGACGACTAAAAGTTTGAAAACTGCAAAAAATGTTTTTCACACACAGATTTCGCGCTTTTGATCGCGGGCCGGGCTCTATCCGGTGGCTGTGTATGTCAATCACCTTCCTGTTTTGGGCCTCCAGCACAAGAAAACCCATATTTTGCACCAAATGTCAGCTTGGGGATTTTTTTGCACCTTCTTATCCACTCACAACACTTCCAAGCCTATTTTCTTTTTCTGAACCTCGACCAAATTTCGCGTTTTATTTTCCCACGGTACAACTCCCTCGAAACGAAAATTTTACTAATAAAACCACATTCTGCGGTTCTGAATCTGCAATCTGGAGTGGATTCGACCAAAATTACGGCTTGTCATGAAGTGTTGGCTGCAACCATATGTACTTCTTAAACCTACCCTACTGCCTCATCTTGTTAAATATTCGGATTCGCACAAGCTCCCCCACCTGTAGGCCGGGACACCGGCATACAAAACCTACGTCAGTATCGGGTATCGGGCCCAACTTTACTCTAGTATCATTAGGCGCTCACGAACGCCTATTGATGGCGCGAGCGCCTATTGCGCGGGCCGAACGCCTACTCCGCCGTCCCAACGCCTACTGCACGCCTCCTGGGCGATTGCCGGCGGCACCTCGGCATCTGAGTCCGATTCGCGCCCTTGTGATTCGGCGTTTACCGGCCTGTGGACGCGATGGTGAGCCAAATCTCTCGTAACATCGCGTTTCCGTCGATTTCACCTGTCGAAAGGCAGATAATTTCTGACAAGAAACAGCCCAGTCTAAGTCCATTCATAATATTGTGTGTAGACTCAAAGTTTTCAATTAAGAAAATCGCCATTTGCATGTTGAGTAACTTACGACTAAAAGTAAGTTAAATGTAACTAAGGCTAGGTAGATTATCAATGGACTGGAAAATGTCAACTTCTCCTCTTTACAATAATTCTTCCCATTTTTATACCTGGAATGCGCGATAAACAAACAGAATCAGAGGGCTCACGTTGCGGCGGACAGTATCTCCTCCCTTGTTAATCTCGTCGTCTTCAGCGGTGTCGAGGAAGGGAGCAGTCGTCGTGTTCATGGGTGGAAGAGTGAGGATGAGAGGGAGAACGGTGTGGGAGGAAGAGAGGTTGACACAGTGCCAGAGACACACGAAAACAAACATACGACATCGTTGATTGGCGAGAGATAACGACACGGTTACAGAGAAGTACTGCCCCCAGCCCCTACAGTGCTTCAACTGCCACCGTTTTGGACACATCGCTGCACAGTGCAAACGCTCTGCTGTTTGCGGCAATTGCGCCTCCGACCACCCCACCTCTGACTGCCCCTGCCCCCACAAGTCCCCCTGCCGTGTCAACCCCAATGGATGCTCCCACATCGTGCTCAAATGCGCCCTCCGGGGATGCGGCGGGCAGCACAGGTCTACTGATCCTGCCTGTCCCGTCCGTCAGTGGATTCTTCGACGCATCGCAGTTGCATCGCAGCAGTATCGCAGCCGAGCACCATGCGTCAGGGCAGCTGTTCCCTTACGAATAGCTCTCCTGACGCCACCAATCCCTGCCTCCCTCCTCTTGCCTTTTCACCCTCACGTAATCTTGATTTTATGCTCTATCTCACCACGGGATTACCTTTTTTAAACCCACAAAAACCACTCCCACATATATACATGCACAATGGTAAAGTCTCATGTTTAGAGTAGCATCATACGCCGTAAACGGCGTGCAGTTATGTACTATCAAAATGGAAATTTATTATTATTAAGTTCGGATAGGCGCTCATTAGCGCAATGACCATGCAAAACTGATTTGCACAGGAAGCTGTAGATCGAGCTATGCAGGATTTGCGCAATGATCGCCGCTCATTTGGAGGAACCACGGTGGTGTTTGGAGGAGACTTCCAGCAAATTCTTCCCGTTATTCTCAAGGGCGGTCGAGAACAGATTGTCGGAGCATGCATTCAGCGATCAAGATTGTGGCGAGACATTCACCTCCCTCATCAGAACATGCGTCTTGGCGGTCCTAATGCAAGTCGAGAGGAGAAGGAACTTGCCGAGTGGTTGGTAGATGTTGGAAGTGGCAAAAACCTTGACCTCGCAACGCTCCCGGACTCGACGAAACTTCCATCCAACTCTGTCCAGTCTCTAGCTGCCGACTTATACCCCAGAATTGGAACCCTTCCACTCGACGAGCCCCAGGATCAGTATTTCTTGGAGCGTACAATCTTATCGGCCCGCAACGACGATGTTGACGACTTGAACCAAACTCTTTTGGACGACTTTCCGGGACCCGAGCATGTATTCAACAGTGTAGATTTTCCTGCTGCGAAAGCTGCCTTCCAAACACAAACCACCTCGCTTTGGACAGCCGAATGGCAAGCCTCCCCCCGCTATTCAAAATACACCCGCCTCGACAAAACAGCATCGGTCCATTCAGTCCATAAACCCCTGCTTAACCTCTCACGACGAAACTCTAGCCTCATCGTCCAACTTCGAACCCACACAGTGGGCCTGAACTCTTGGCTACACAAAATACATCGCGCCGACTCACCCCTCTGCCAGACCTGCCATCGACGCGAGAACGTCGAACACTTCATTCTCTTCTGCACCCGCTACAAAACACAGCGCACCCACTTACTTGCAGCCCTCGGCCGCAAAGCGACGTCTCTCGGCTATCTACTTACCAACGAAAAAGGCATCCGACATTTACTACAATATATTCACGCTACAAACCGTCTCCCAATCTACAACGACACCACTCTACAAAATCCCCCATGATAATCCAAATTATATACCCTCCCTATTGCCTATGCACATCCCATTCATACCTTATTATATGACATACTATCCAACCCCTCCTCGCCCTTCCCCCCTTCTTCCAATTTCTCGCCATATGAAACCTCCACCCCAGTTCCGAGCGTCCGAGACAACTCCGCTCGGCGACTTGTCACCCAATCACCCACGTCCCGAGCGTCAGAGAAAACTCCGCTTGCGAGACCATCCCGCGCGCTCCAATCCACATCCCACCCGATTTCCCTACCCTAAACCTCGTCCCCCACACACACACATTTGCTCCTCCCATGACGCCCACTGCCTCTCCGAAGTCAGCCGAAGTCGCCTGCCCCGCCCTGCTGCCCCGCCTGCCGTCCGGACCACACACGACATACGGCCCGAGTCTTCTTGAATAGTTGTTGAATAGTACAGTAGAAACGTGTACCATAGCCGCTTGCAGCGGCTCGAGCACGATAATTGATCTCATCATCATCAACAGCTAAATACAGTGCCCAACATACACACGACATAATGGCGGATTTTGACTCAATTGCGGGCATACAGACGTAGTAGGGTGTTAGCTAGGGCTTGAATTACACTTTGAAGGATTTTCCAGCTTGGAGAGGCAATATAATGCGTGTTTGGGGGTTATGGTATAGGTGGCCCCAGGAAAGTGGCCCAGACGTTCTTACGTCATTTTTCCCATCACCTTCAAAATCAATCAAACGTCAAAACTGTCATTGTAATTACCGATTAGGAAACAGCTCTGCTCTACGCCTACAAGGACTACGCTGGACTACGTAGGAACGTCTGGGTTTCCGAGACTATGTCCGCTATCATACGCGTTTTTTCCCATCACTTTCAAAAATCTATCAGACGTCAAAGGCTGTCATTGTAATTACAGATTAGGAAGGAGCTCCGCGCCCTCACGGATTGCGTATAAACGTCTGGGTTTCCGAGACTATCGACAGCTCAGATACAGTGTAGTAGGGTTCTTTGGATAGCAACTTTAATGTTTGCGATTTTCCCACTCACATCAGCCCCGAGACCTAGGTCCTGATCGGGCCCACCGGCAAAGTTACCGGCCCAGCCAAATTCGTATGGTGCGCATCGCCAAGTGAACTCTGGCGAACACCTCGTCTATCGTCTTACCGCTGGGTTGAACTGAAGTACAGTAAATACGAAGTGTTGAATATCTCGGCCAGTTATTATCGTAATCACTTGTGTAGGAGGTCGGTTTGAGGCCCTTGGAAGCGCCAATGGACTCACCATATTAACGGATCTGTTCGCGCCAAAGTGGGTGAAATTGGGGAGGCCCCCTGTCACTCCCTGTAAACGCTGTCCGAGATAGAGTAAAACTAAAGTGAGAGGTCGGTGAAAAGGAAGTGAAGAAGTGGTGAGCCGAGTCAACTAGTGTATTGGCATAGTAGTTGATGGTGAACAGGCGGCTAAAGTACATGAATATAGCTAGCAGTATTCCCAACTGACTTTAATCAAGCGATTTTTCATCGTTAGTCTCCCGCAGTCAGACTCCATGATAGTCGATATATCTTTTATGTAAGTATATGGAGTCTGATTTTACTGGCACCTGTCACCAAGGTTTACCGATCGATCAGCTGGGTGCACTTAACGCACATAAACACAGCCACTCGGAGCACATAATCCGAGGCCATGCTTCCAACGCGTTTCGCTTGGTCTTAATGGCTGAAAATTTTCAGTTGCTCTTCCTGGATGTAGCTCATGGATCATATGTGCAAAAACTGCTGAATTTCGTCGTATATATCCCATACTTCGTAGCCGTCAATTGCCCGCCAAAAGTTATGTGTATTGATGGTGACAGTCACTGTCACATTAAGTGCATTTGTCGACTACCGCTCGCCTCTCTCGCTGCTGCTGCTCGAAATCTTTATCTAGGGCTCACTGTCGCCTTCCAGCTCTCTACCCTGGGCTCTGGACGCCCTCAAGTCACGGCGAAACACTGCAATACCATCAAATAAAGTAGCTAACCCCCCAGCCCTCATACCGTGACCAAATTCCCGTCATTTCGGGGCTTCAAATCAACCTCAAATCCTCTGGATATCCGTGCATAGCCCCTGCTGGTGGATAGGGAGTCATTTGCTGGATCTGGGACACAAAGGGAGCGAGTTTCTGGCTGTTGTCGAAAGGTGACCGATCCCGGTACGCAGCCGTTGAGATTCTGGGCCACCGCATCCCCGTCCAGGGCATTCTCTGGGCAAAAACTATCCATCTACGTACTGGATACTCCAACAGTCTTTGAAATATCGCTGTTCTTGCAGATTTTCACAATTTCCGTGCGTTCTTCTGTTTCTGTTGGCTCGGAAATGATTTTCTCTCCTCAGCTTGAAGACTATGCCTTTCTACATACCAGACATAATGCTCATATGCCTCCAGTGGGATTATTCAGCCAGATTTTCATTCCACAGCCAACAATCTCTACCCCCTGCAATTAATGTGCTATATATGTTTTAAATGATTACTGCGCCCTCAATGAGTTATTTGAGCACATAATGTGAATGTCCGTCATTGTAAGACTTCCAGAATAAGGTCCGCTGAGTCGCCGTTGAGAGCTCTTGAAGATCTTATGAGTTTCCCTCTTTCTTTCTTTTTTCGATTTCTTTTTCTTCGTTTTCCCCTTTCAACTACCCAGTAGAACCATCGGAAAACCGTCACCAAGGACCTCGGATTTTGTGACAATTTGATGGCACGTGCAAATTTTCACACACGGCCCAACCACAACTCGCGGTGCCAGCGGCTTCGTATTTCTTGGATTGTAGCTCATTTTGGCCTTCAATAATTCTTATAATGTGCTTCAGTGAGGTTTTATATTATTTCTAAGCTTGTGATAGGTAAGAGGATGCCTTTATTCGCTGAATTCTTCGAGTTGGCCATTCCCTGACATATCTTGTGAGTCAAGTGATAGTAAAGATGCATTTCAAAGGTATATACAGCACTAGGACTTTTCAAAGAATTTTTTGGGACACTGGGGAGGCAACAAACCCAAGAAACGAGAGAAATCGAACCGTGTGGGAATATTTGCACGTGCCATCAGGCCGTGACAATCCGTGACAAAATCGAGGTCCTTGTTGACAGGCGCCAACAAATACAGACTATTCAAGGGGGTCCAACGATAAGAATTGATGACATCACGTAGGGGAGGGGGGGTCCCGCGAGGTCGAAAAAAAAACTTTTGTAGGTCAAAAGTTTTCGGCTTAGAAATACGCTGGATTATGAGTTTTAGCATTTCTACAACACAGAATTGACTGCCTTGAGCCCTCCAGCCAATTTTCAGACACTGTACGTGACGTGGGCGCGTTCCGGCTATTCCCGTTGTGTCAACTTGTGTGCCGAGCCAGCCGGGCGTTGTACACGTTTGACAGATGTCTGATCTCTCTCTCCCTTGCCCTCTCCCACCATGCAACATGCGTCGCAACAGAGAACGAGCACGACGGTGAATCTGCATATCATCGAGACTGCTGTGAACGTGTGAAATTCACGAAGGGATGGACGTGCAATACTTGTGCGCCGCCGAAAAAGCATCGCAAATGATCTCTAGAGCTCAATTTTCATTTAGTTCGCCGTATATTAACTAGTATCAGTTATTTCATTCTTCTCAGTATTTATGTCTAGGGAGGTTCAAATGACTTCTACTGATTAAGGAGGATCAATTAAACAGTAGGTCCATAAGATTCTCGCATTATACTGCGAACTGCGCCAAAACTTCGCGAATTTGGTTGAAATTTGGTGCGCGCATCTGACCGGGAGCCGCGGCCCGTGACAACAGTGGGAATCACCTTCTCGATATGGCAGGGCGGGGGGAGGGGGGGTCCAGCCGACGGCCAGGAAAAAACTTTTGTAGGTGATATCTTTTTCTCTTATCGTTGGATCCCCTTGAGACTATTTCATCGTGTGCGCGAGACAAAAAGGGAAGCAAAAAGGAAATTGAAAAGGGAGGGAAAAGGGCGCGAAAAAGGGCGCTGTGAGCGACCCTAATGTTTTCTCTGCGTCCTCAACGTTCACTACACATCTGACCTTTGGGTAAGTGGATTTATACTCTGATTACATCTTTTAGTTTTGACTACATTCGACCCGAAGGCCCTTGGTAGCTACCCCTTTCCACACTGCCCCAAGAACTTGCGGAAACGGTCACGAGCTCCTTGGGTAGCTACTCCAAGTGACACCAAATCTTCTTCGGTAAGGGTTGTCAGCTCCGCCCAAGATAGGTGGCTCAGACAATGGTCGTATTTATGAAGCCGAATCGAACGCAACCAGTTCGATATGTCTCTAGGAACTGTACGCGCTGAATCTCGCCCTTTGGATGCAGGGTCTGTGAACTCAAGCGTCTTCGATAATGCCAAGAGCGCATTGCGCCGTTGCGTATTCGACTGGTATCTCTTGAGAGGTTTACCACGCCCTTTGTCAGCGCTCAGAAAGCCATGATCACTAGTAGGTGTGGTCTCGCTGCTGGACCATCCAGTGGAGTCTATCAATATATGAATGAGCCAGTGCGAGCAATCCTCTGCTTGAATTACCTTTCTTCAGTGAGAGGTTGGAGTCGAGTATAGATAGGCCTACAATAGTTGCAGCCCTTTGCTGTTTAGTGAGTGACTGGAACCCTATTAATGTACTGATTTGAGAGATTGTTGTCAATTTTAATATCAAGTGCGCACATGTCTTGAGGTAGAGAAGTTCGTCTGGAAAACTTGGCGCATCCATTTTAAGAGCATTGAGTATTTGAGGGGAGCTATATACTACCGTGGTGGTCTACGGATGCCGAGTTCCGACATAAAGAAATTCGTTTTCGTACGAATCTATTACAGTGCTGCGTATTGAACCTTGCAGAATGAGCAAAAGTTACGAGATGTATGCCCCGCACACCCAAGCAGCTTCTTGAGTGCTAGGATGTCACCAATAGCTGCTATGATTGCTGCACGGTAGAAATCGCCTTCAGGGAAGTTGTAGGTACGAATCTTCTTCCCTTTCCACATTTCTTTGAACTGATCAATAACAGGATCAGCCAAAGCCGTCATTGTGATTACGGTGGGCTCCTTGGGTGGTGGTGTGATACCGATGAAGTAGGCGTTCTCTTCGAGATGCCACAAATCCGGGGGAAGATTCAGACAAACTGCAATGAGGGCTCCACCAGACGCTGTCTTCCCAGCAATCTTATTCATGAATGGATTAAACCAATCGACGTAGATGGTGAATACTAGGTTGTTTGGCTGAGATGTGTATGTTCCGAGACTCTGCCAGGCAGGACTATCCCATATTGAGGACATCTTTTCAGGGTTGGGTCGATGGAGATGGGATTGTCGTAGCAGATCCTCCATCCCGGGTCGAGACAGAAAGTGTTCAAGCCAACTCTCAAATGGCTGAGTGGAGTAGAGTCGTCGAGGAACAACCTTGGGGCCTGCTCGTGTCTTACGCTCAACCCAGAGAGGTGTATTACACTTCCTTGAAGCTGACGTGAGAATGCGACCATCGCCAGCTTCCCACTTTTGTGATCCACAATCGTAGGACCGGCATTCAACATTGGCATAATACGTAGTTCTTTCGGCCCAGTGGATCTTCTTCCATTCTTGCAAGACTGGATGTGTTGTCTCGGTCGCGGGAGAAGTGAGTGGCGGAAACAAAAGGCCACTTTGGCGGCGTACTGAGTAGATTAATAATTATGCCATTAGCCTGCTTGTCAAATATTTCCCCAGTCCGTACTCGAATCTAGTTAAGTCTTTGCAGCGGTGGTAAAATGAGCCCTCCATATCTTCTATGTACATACTGTCTATCTCAGACTCTAACCAACTCCTCCAAATCGCAAAAACCGGCCCAATTAAAACAACCGGACCGAACCGGACCAATGAACGGTCAATCCGTCATGTGCGGCAGTGAAATTGGCCGATGCCGCACATGACGGATCACATTACATCAGGGAACTGTGATCGCACATTACAAACCATTGTCCGCCGTGTGAGGGTAGTCGTGTGTCGTTTGGCCCAAGTACGAGGCGGACATAGAGGTATCTGTGGGCGGCGGGCGCACTTGTGCGAGTGTAGAAGAAGAAAGTCTTGAGGAAGATTAAGTATGTCGGATCAAATTTGCTGATGTTAATGCCGTATCGAATTTACTACGCATCACAGCATGCAAGCTCACAGATGTGTGTAGATGGAAGAAAGTAGTCTGCCATTCAAATCTACATATCAAATAATGGCTAGGAAGCCTACTGGGTCGTCTTCATAGGAAAGCAAGGGGCGGGATTGGAAGATTCCCCCCCAAAAACTGTATTTCGGCCTACAACGACCGTCCCGACAGTGGCGGGGTTGCGCATAGGCAACATTAAGGGTGGGGGTAACCCAGAGATGCAAATCCCGGCTGCACAAGCCTCCTCGACTATCGCCGCCAGCACCGTCTCGGTTCTTCCCCCGCCATTTCTGGCGTGGGAAAAGGTGAGAAGATGGTGGTAGCGGATCAAGGACCCCCCTTAGAAATGATTGCGTAAATTACACGACAAAAATTACGCGTAAAATACATGTAATTTCCATTCTTTACATGGGACCTCCAGATTTTGCTGTAAAGAATGGTAAAATTGGGAGAGGCGGTATGGCTTCCTGGGGGCACTTCTCCCCCAGCTTCCAGGTACAAATCTCACCGAGAAATTGAGCAGAAATGCTTGGATTGTTTTTACGGCGTATGAGCACCTGATTGCCGTATCGCCGGTGACGGGCGGATATTGATGGATTCACACTTCATTCGCACTACTTTCGCACTCACGAATGTTTGCATCGTGGTGGGTTCAGGCTCGCTTTGGGTGGTTTGTGAAGCCTCCAGGTGCTTGTGGACTTCTATGGCCATGTCCGGCGGCAGCCCCATGTAAATTTTACGAAAATTACAATTTTTACAAACTTTACAAGGCTTTTTTTTACGGTAAAAAATGTAAAAAATTTCGGGCCTGCGGCGCTGAAAATTACGGTAAATTACAGTGTAATCTATGGGAGTCGGAGACCCCCTTGTAATTTACAAAGTTTACAGACCCCAAATCATTTCTAACCCAGGCCTACGGGTAAGTCATCACGCATCCTGTTTTGTTCTGTTAATTCTATCACAGTATCTACATACTTGTTTCCAAGCAAATCATCCAAGTCTAGCCATAGTGTACCATAACGCTCACTAGCTCACAGGGTGTTGATGATGATGAAATCCATTAACGTGCTCGAGCCGCTGCAAGCGGCTATGTTACACGTTTCTATACTACTTCAAGACTTCTCCAACTACCTCTGAACGTATGCCCATCGTTATCTGCGCCGCATGCTAAGCAGGTTGGGCAGGCAATAGACTCCGGGAGGCAACCAATGTCAAATAAACCAGGAAGTGAGTACTGAGGTGAATATTCTGTGAGGTGTTAGAAATTTGTCGGTTTCATATAGCGAAAAATTTTGAGGAATGAAGTGACGGGTTTCTTCTTCATGGGTCCGGTGGGACCGGGAAGAGGGGACCGGTCATTGTGTGCTCTGTAGCAATCCGGTGCAGAATGACTTGGCGGGATGGACACGCCAAATCTGTGGCTCGGTGAGAACCACCGCAACCAGGAAGAGCACACTTGATGGTGAGGTGAGGGCATTTGGTATGGGGTTTGCATGGGGGCAGGTGGGGGCATCGGCAATCAGCAGTTGAATGGTTGGAAGCGCAAGTGCCGCAGACAGCGGGACGTTTGCATTGAGACGCTATGTGGCCAAAAGAAAAGCAGCTAAAGCACTGCATGGGTTGGGGCGAGTACTTTTCGGTGCGATGGAAGTGTCCGTGGAGGGCCAGTCGCTGTGTGATGGCGCGATTTGCGGCATCTGCATTCGAAAAGCGAAGAACTAGCGAAGAGTGCTTTCAGGGTGTTACGCGTTACGGTACAAGTTCACTGGACAAGAAGTTCACCGAGCGGCAATCACATCAAAATTACCATATACGGTGCGACCGATTTGCCATCACCCTTGGAATGGCGGGGTTGCCCCCCCGCGGTAAACACAAGACTAGCCACCTTCCCAGGTAGGTAGTGAGCCGGGGGAAGCCGATGAACCAGGGGAAGCCGCTCCAGGAGAGGGAAAAGAGAAGCGTAGAGAGGTTTTGATGGGCTGGAACATAGCCTGACGGAAACGGAACCCGCGGGCCCGATCAGGCCCTTAAGTACTAGTGAATTAAGTAAATAAAGTCTATTAAGCCAGGTTGCTGGGGAACTTGTGCCATTGATTTTGAAAGAAGTTGTGTTAAGGCTTGTACTTTCGAAAGGGTGCGTCAGGAAATAGAAGACGCGAACGAGGTAGGATGCGACGTGGACCGACGCGTGTGATGGAGGAGGGACAAGACGCGAATCATGATGTCACATAGTCTCAGCGCCAGCCTGCCACGACATCCCAATTTGGGAACCCTGTCGTGACAGTCTGGGACGTAACGCGTCACTTAGCCGTACCCATGTACTATGTCTCATCAACGAGTAGCACCGCCCCCATCACTCGTCTTCTCGTAGCTTTCCGCACGTCGTCGCGTCTCTAGAGGGTCTCCGGACGCGTCAGTAGAGCTGGAATTCATCTAAATTAACTCTTTATAACACTATACTCGTATGGATGCGCTTTAATGTCCGAAAACAACCGTCAAAATCTCTGGCCACCGGCGCGCCGACTTCATATCCCGTCCACACCAACTACCCGCTCTCTTTTCAATGCTACCATGCCTCTCTCTGGCCTCGAGACTCCTATTGGAATATCTCACACTGCTCGAACTCCTCTGGTCTCATTATCTAATCGGAAGATCCATCGCAATGGCTACGAGACACCCGCCAAAACCCCATCATACATTCCTTTCGCGCTCAACAACATCGGCCATCCGCGGCAGAAGGCGTTTACAATTGGCACACCGGATCGTCTGAAGGCATGCGATGCCCTGGACCGCTCTGAGTGGACAAGGATTGCCCTGGAAGCGCGGGCTATACCTCCAGATGCAGAGATCCGAGGGTATCAGGTCCAGCTGTCGAATCTCGTTCTGATGCGGAGAGGAGATGCGGTTGTAGTAGCTCCTACGGGGTCCGGGAAGTCTCTGACATGGATTCTTCCCCTTTTGTCTCGGAAGGAGAGCACTTCGCTGGTCATCACGCCGTATACAAGTCTGGGATTGGATGGGGAATCATCGTACGTCTTGTTTGCTCAATTTCAAGCAAATCTCAGCTCAGTTCTGGTACGGCAGTAATTCTTGTGCTGGTATAACCTCCACCTTCATTTATTCCGAGCAAAATTCGCTTGCCGACTTCAAAAAAATAGCAGAGGGTGACATGCAAGTTGTGTATGTTTGTCCGGAGATGCTCGAAAGTCCATCCTTTGCTCGACTGCTTCACTCTCCCACATGGCGGCATCGCTTATCCGCTGTTTACATCGACGAAGCCCACCTAATTCACGAGACTCGTCACTGGCGCCCTGCGTATTCTCGTCTTCATCTGCTGCGTCACATCGTGGGAGATGATATTCCCTTCATCGGCCTCTCCGCAACCTGCCCATCAAAATATCGGGACGCGTTGATTGCATTTGCGGGGTTTAAAAAAGACTACACACTAATTAATCTAGGAAATCATCGTCCCGAGCTTTCGATCATCCTTTTGCCGCTCTTACACGACATCTCCAGCTTCAAAGATCTTTGTTTTGTTGTTCCGATTGGGTGCCGTGATGAGGACATCATTAAAACCCTCATCTATTGCGACGACCTCGAGCTCTTGACCGAAATGCTCTGGTGGTTTTATTACCGTCTCGCTTCCATGGGATTACCCACCCACTTGGTGGATATTATTCATTCCGGCCTCTCCGACAGGCATCAAAAGCTCTGTATGGAAGATTTTCGTAGCGGCCGAACACGGATCCTTCTGGGCTCGTCCAAAATCAGCGCCGGCATCAACTTTCGTGGGGTTCGCATGGTTATTCAATACATACCTGCTTCGAAAAATCACAGCGCCAGATGCCAGCCAGCGCATCGGCCGTGGTGCTCGCGGGAAGGGAGAGACAGCGGTGGGAGTTTTCTTGGTTGAATCAAGCATGATGCCTGGAGGCGAACCTCCCAACGACGCTGACCCCGCAATGATCGAGCTGGCACAGTCCACTGAATGCTTGGAGGCCATACTCGACCGCCATTTGGAAAATCCTCCCCGTGAACGCATTCCGGATCGGTGCTGCTGCAATCGGTGCTTCCCTGCGTTGCGCCCGCCTCAACAATATCAATGGGTCTCGGTCAGTCCGGGCTCATCAACCTCTCATCCAGTCGCACATACAACCGCCGAACAGCGCGAGGGAATCTACCAATCTCTCATCCGCTGGCGGCTCAAGCACTGGCGGGATTATTGGCGTGAACAGTGGCCGGGTTATGGTCCAAAAAGCCTCATTTCCGACAATGATCTCAACGAGCTGGCGAATCATGCAGGATCCATTGCAAGTGTCGACGACATGCTGCAATTTACGCATGTTGTACACTGGAATGAGCTCTCTGAGCCGCTTTTTGAAGCAGTTCAAATGAGCAAGCTGGCATTCGACGTTGCGGTCCCTCCCGCGTCCCCGGAACCCCAAACTCCCGAGGATCGAACTGTAGCAGATGAAGAAGAGCCCCCTCGAAAGAGACAAAGAATTGGGAAGCTTCAAAATGGTGAAACTGTGCTTCAATTTAATTAAATACATCATGTTTCAAAGAGTGCATTACATCTCAAAAAATACTTCTCTATTCAACTTGTTGAACCTCGTCATCGTGAAACTGAACGGACCATGTGTTGACCGCGTCATCCTCTTCTTCATCCAGGAATATGTAGGGCCGGTCGGAGTCCAACAGAAGCTCTCTTTCCAAGTCATGTAGTTCCGTAGCTTCGCCGGCCACAGGATTATTGAGGTGTCTTGTTCGGAGTCGCAGTAAATGCCGGCGAAGATGTTTTGCATGTCCACCGTCAACACCAGCCAATCGCTGCAAGCCAGTACGGTAGAGATCGATTACGGAGTGCTGAGAAGGCATATCCGCTGTGAAATCAAATATCTTCGAAGCACAAAAGTGCTTGAGAAGAATGCCTACATCTTTTTCTTGTCGAACTTTTGCGTGATGTTTATTCTCGATATCAATACCGAGTTCAACGCAGATATGATCAGTAAGATTTTGAACATGGCCTAAGGCAGGGGTAATTTTTTCCAACAGAGCCGGCCGCGCATTTACTCCATGCGCATGGGATTTGATTGAACCGTTGAATTGTTCGACGCGAATATCTGTCTCCTTGAATGAAGATGCTTTGCCAGCGTTATTCATGAGCATTAATATTCCGCTGCGCAGAATCGGTGATATGTCTGCAGGCCAATCATGGTTGAGATTGTGGAGGAGTTCCATGAGTTCGTTGGCGTAATTGTACCCGCCGCCGGCATAATACATGGGAGCCCAATATTTGAGCATTCTCTCCATGCGCTCGGGGTGCCCATGTTTTATAGCGTGCCGCATTTCCCGTAGGGTCATCAAGTCATGCATTAATAGAACCGCATGACCTGAGCGAGTGCTCCCCGTAACTGTCTTGACACCTTCCGCTTCAAGACGGTCAATGGAGGGCATGAGGAAATTCGAAGAAATCCGGGAGCAAAGGCTCAAAAATCCGTCGTGTGTGATATTCTGTCCCAGTTTCTCCGGAGAATTGAGTCCAAGGACAGACATTGCTGCTTTCATGACGAGTGCACGAAGGACCACATCGAGAAACCGTAGCCAGGCGTAGAAATCAATCTTGCGAACATTTATTTCATTCCGGTTCGGGAGAAGCCGCAATAATGTCGCCAGGCTAACATCGTCTGCGTCGGCTCCACCCCAATAGTTTTTTCCGAGGTTGCTAATCATATTCATGCAGATATGCATAACACCGCTCAACATCGCAAAGCTCGATAGATCATCAAGGCGATTCTCGGAGCGATCCAAAGCTCGTTGATCCTGAGCAGCGCGAGCACGGGCAGTGGTGAGGCGATCCCCAAGTAAAAAGCCAAAGCGCTCCTCGAAAATCGTAGCCGGCATTGCGAGAACATCTTTGAAATAATGTTCCATAACAAGCATATTGCCGCGAGTAGAACTTTGCTCTTGATCATAGGTTGGCAGAAAATATTCTTCGGTTTTCTCTGCCGGCAAAGCGAAAGGATCCGCAAATACGGGAATAGAGCTTTGGTGGTGAGACCAATCTTGGACCCCCTCCACGAGGATGTGCGCAATATGAAGCATGGAGTTACGCAAAAACACCGACTGATCCAGCTGGCTAGGGAGAATTTCGCTGAGAGACTGGTGTGGAGGAAGTTGATGTCGCTTTCCCGCCGTTTCCGCAAAACGTTTGACATCAGCAAGACGCTGCGCTGTTTCGGGAGGCGATCCTGGAGGTAAATGGAAAGCCACAAGTAAAGCAGACACTTGATCGTGTGTTACTGAGCCGTGTGAGGTAGATGTCTCCCATGCATGCTTCATCCAGTTGAAGTTATCGTATGGGAGAAGGAGAAGTTTGGCCGGATCATTGGCAACCCGAATCGCAAGTTGATTTGAGTCTTTGGTGAGATGCGTGATAGCCTCGTTTAGAACAGGGTGAGAACAACAGAATCCATATCGATTGAGGACCTTGACCAATTTTTTCGGTGCGCGATCATCCCATAGCATGATGGGATGATAAGATGTGAGACGGCTTCGAAGGTTCAGAAGCATGGACGTCAGCATTGTGCGCCCTAATTCAAGAGTTAGTTCAAAGCTCGGCATGGCTCAAGATGGCTAATAGCATACCATATCTGGATCCCGCGAGCTTTCATGCTTTGCCTCAGTTTTCCCAATGACGGCCTTCAGAAGTTGTTGGAGGTGTGGCATTGTACGCTCATAGCGCTCCAGAAGCGCTCGCATATGGAAGGACTGAAGCATCTCAACTCGTACTTCCGAAGCTTTCACCCGCAGAAATTCTGCATCATGATAATAGAAACCTTTCGAGGCTTGATCGGTCAAATGGCTAGCTTCCCGCCCGCAAATCTCGGAGGCTTTTCCAATAATGCAGTTGGAGAGCTCCGTGTCATGCTTCCAGCGATCCCCAATACCAATTTCCATCAAGTGCTGGGCGCCGCCGCCACCAAAGTACATGCTTGTATAGTTGGTGATAGATCCATTGGTGGAAGTAAACAGGGTGTCGATAAACAAGCGCAGAGAGAGCCGCTCAAATTTCGATTTCATAAAGCCCAGTACCTCCACCACTTTCTGTTCGTCACTCCTCTTCGGTGCCCGCGCAGGACCAGGCTTATAGTCATGGTCTTCCGTGTCCTGATCCTGCAGATCGTCGGAACCTAGCTCGAGAAAGGGCACATCCTCCGGAAGATCGAGGTCAGGGAGATCAGGCTCGCGAGGACTCGATTGTGCTCCAATCGTAGTTGCGGCGTCGTCGACATCGAAGCCATCGCTGAACTCGGAATCCAGTTGCTCATATTTCCACCGGAGGGCGTAGTTGCGGCTCATATGGCCGGAGATGTCGAGTTTCACGAGATAATATGAAGAAAGACAGTTTATATTCCGTGTACTGAGCTCGAAAGACCCTCTAGAGACGCGACGACGTGCGGAAAGCTACGAGAAGACGAGTGATGGGGGCGGTGCTACTCGTTGATGGGACATAGTACATGGGTACGGCTAAGTGACGCGTTACGTCCCAGACTGTCACGACAGGGTTCCCAAATTGGGATGTCGTGGCAGGCTGGCGCTGAGACTAGGCCACAGGTGGCGCGGAAGGCACTGCTCGAGAAATGGATTTGGAGCTCACCTGGGGTTCTAAATCTCCTGCCGAATCCGTTCGTTTGCGCTTCGCCGACGGAGCTGTCATGTGTGTGAACGATTTCCATGAGGTGACGTAAGCGACGCGCGGCCTTCGAGGGCACGAAAAAAAGTGCTGGGGGGAAAGCTCTCGTTTGAAACCCCGGTATGACGCAGATGGATTTCGAGCAACGGTATGCCAAACATCCATTTGCGTCATAATCTCCACCAGGCTTCTTTTTTTCAACCTGTCCCGTTGTTCGATAAATATATCCTAAATATCATACAGTTGCGGCCAAAATACTTGCATTACCATATATGGAAGGTACCCGGGATACCCCCGCAAACAGTATCGTCAGTCCACAGTAGCCCAATGGTGAGGTGTAGCCCTCATTTTATGAAAGCTACTTGCCCAAGAACCGGGAGAAACCGGTGGAATTCCAGTAACAAAGCTGTTTGGTACAGGTTTGTTTGGAACTTGTACCAGGTTTTCTGCCATTTTCCTTCCGAGCTGCTTGGCACTGAGGGTGTAGGAGGCAATTATCAAGCACCGTAGATGATATCCACCCCTGAACCCGTTGTTTCCGGGTGTTTTGCACCCACCTTCCATATATGGTAATGCAAGTATTTGAGAAAAATTTTAAGAGAGCAGGTCCATCGTCTGAATTTTGGTCGGAATAGCAAGCTCAGGGTTCTTGAGAGCAGCTAGATCGTCGACGAGTCTGGTATCGAAACGCAAGATACGAGAGATTGGTTGTTCCATGGGGAGATGGTGGATAGCTGAACGATTTGCCCCTTCGTACTTCAAAAGCTCACTTCACATTGAACGGATCAGGGAAGCACTTTTTTTTTTTTTTCTATGAACGGATACATCGGATACATCAAGAAGAATTTCATGTACAGTGGCGTTCGGAGTAAAGTCTAACGAGCAATCATTCCGCTCTTTTCTCCCGGGTCGCCACAAACGCCGTCGCCACGAAGGTGAGAAGCACGAGCTTCGCGAGAGCGAAGTAATTGGCATTTCTCACAAGTGACGGCGGAGGTTGACAGCAAAATCCAGACATCCTTTAATACCCCGATGCGTGAATTCCACTCAGCGATTCCCGATGGCGTATGGAGATAGTCCTCAACCAAATCCTATACTTGAAAAGAGGGCCAGGCCATCAGTCGCGTGACTTTTGACAGAAAATCACGGGGTTTTGTCAACATCCTACAACACAACCGGCTGTCGAGATGTTGAAACTCACACGCGGTCCCCGGCGCCGCGGGCAAGGAATCCAGCAAAAAAACCGCGCGGGGTTTGGGGCGGAGCCCCGACAAGCTGTGCACCAGCCGTAGGGAGGGACGCGAGCGCAACTAAATAAACCTGGTAACCGTCGGGGTAAGTGTGAACAGGAATTGCGGTGGGTGTACCAATCCATTCGTCGACTGTAATCGAGGGTCAGACAGAGATCCAAGAACTTAGAATATACTCGGTATTGCGTAAAGTATCCGGAAATGGAAAGTCGGCCGTATTTATCCACGACTGCAATGGCTCAGGCCAGGGAAATGCAGAATAAAACTCTTTGGAAGAGGCCCTTTATGAATACCCAACATCGGACGCTCTATAGCCTCATAATGGACCACAATGCTCAGCGTATTTGTGGAGACCCATCTGTCTGTAAGACTGCGTCAGAAGAAAACGGTCCACCACAGGCTTTGGAAAGCCAATGAAGATCTAACTTGAACATGTGATAAATAACAGCATTTTCCTTTTTCGGAAACTCAGCCTACACACCACCCGGCTTGAGTCCGCAGAGTCGATGAGGGGGGTCCAAATAGGTTGGGAAGGTCATATACCATACTTAAAGGTCACAGAAAACCCAGTTGAATGTTCATTTTTACCGAATTTCCGGATACTTACGCAATACCGAATAGTCAGCAGTTGCTCATTTTATTGTTCTATACCTCGAATTCTTTTGCAATAAAAACTGGTTCTCTAAATTCTCGGTATGGCATGCGGCTGAGCGCAGAAATCAAACCACCTCTATTTCACCATTCAGCATACTCCCGAGCTGCTCCAGAGACCCATCTCAACCCGATATTTCAGGCAACAAATTTTCGACTCCGCATTTGGGGCATAGCAAGTACGACATTGGGTGAATTCGGCACCGCGCTGGAGAACGAACTTCGAAGCTGAAAATTTCCGTCCGTTCTTGTGTGTGATGGGTGCAATATATCGCCTTCCATCCCAATCCAACCTCATTGATTCGCCATATCTCATGCATAGTTGTAGTGCGCCGTAACGCTGTTTCGCGTGCACAAGTGGATTGAGGTAGATGATAAATATGCTGATTCAAGCATGAGGTGAACCAGGTATGTAGCACACTCGCGAGTGCAAAATTCGGCCTCGGATGTGCTATCAACACCTGGCGGCAACTAGGACACCGATGAAGTGGGAGTGACCCCGCTCGGCCTAGCCGTCGGGGAGCATGAAATATGGTGACAGGGCAGTAACAGAATCTGAAAATGCGCGGAAGGCGCAATAACCTCAGTCTCCCGCAATGTGGGATGAAAGACTATATATTAAATACCTGAAAATGCGCGGAAGGCGCAATAACTACACAATGAGTAAGTAAATACAACTAGATAGATAGATAGAGAACTCACCCTCAGTCTCCCGCAATGTGGGATGAAAGACTGAGGGTGGTGGACAGACGAGCACGGTTTATATGTAAGAAGAAGGCTGTATGATAAGTATCAGATATCTATCAAGGGCCGGAGCGGCGGGGCGGCTACCCGGAATAATTCATATTCTGACACCCCCACTCGACCCAGGCCGTAGTCCCATAGATAGACAGAATTTGGAGTGCTTGTCATGAGATAAAGGTTTTGTGAAAATATCGGCCACCATTTCATCTGTGGGATACCACAAGACAATACATTCTCCGGTGCGAACCAAGTCATCACGAACAAAATGATATTTTCTTTGTATATGCTGAGTCCTAGCGCGGTATTGTGGATCCTGGGACAGAATAATGGCAGCTCGATTATCACATCTCAACTCAGTGGGATTTCTCTGATGTTGACCTAGTTCGTCAAAAAAGGATCTTAACCATGCTAGATGTTGTCCTGCATTTGCAAGTCCAATGTATTCACTCTCAGTAGAAGATAGAGCGACCATGGATTGCCGACGGCTAGACCATCCGATTGCTCCAGAGTTGACAATGAACACATAACCAGAAGTAGAACGAGATGTATCTCTGTCTCCATTCCAATTGGCATCACTGTATCCCAGAAATTGCATGTCCATGATGATGTCAGCCCCGTTGTATACAAGTTCCCAATGACGGCTGCCTTTGAGGTATCGAAGAAGTCGTTTTGCTGCTGCCCAATGAATTCTCTTTGGCTTTGCACTAAATCGACCAAGTACTCCTACACTGTATGCAAGATCTGGTCGAGTACCTAGCATGGCATACATAGCAGACCTAATTACACTTTGATATGGAACAATAGATCCACCTTCGACAATAGCCATATGGGTAATGATACTGTCGTCATCAGGGTCATTCTCTGTGAGCGGGGTTCCAGTAGACATAGACGTGAATACAGGTTTGCAGTCTGTCATGCCATAGCGAGAAAGGACTTTGTCAATATACTGACGCTGGTTCAGTGCAATGGTGCGCTTCTTACGGTTTCGAACGATCTCGATCCCAAGGAGGTATTTGGCTGGACCTAGGTCTCGCATCTTAAAAGTAGATGAAAGCATTCTTTTGACTTTGGAAGAGAATTCTTTAGAAGTTGCAGCAACAAGAAGATCATCAACATAGACCACAACATGTCAATATACTGACGCTGGTTCAGTGCAATGGTGCGCTTCTTACGGTTTCGAACGATCTCGATCCCAAGGAGGTATTTGGCTGGACCTAGGTCTCGCATCTTAAAAGTAGATGAAAGCATTCTTTTGACTTTGGAAGAGAATTCTTTAGAAGTTGCAGCAACAAGAAGATCATCAACATAGACCACAACATGTCAATATACTGACGCTGGTTCAGTGCAATGGTGCGCTTCTTACGGTTTCGAACGATCTCGATCCCAAGGAGGTATTTGGCTGGACCTAGGTCTCGCATCTTAAAAGTAGATGAAAGCATTCTTTTGACTTTGGAAGAGAATTCTTTAGAAGTTGCAGCAACAAGAAGATCATCAACATAGACCACAACAAAACAAGTCTGTTTGCCTTCTTTATAAACATAAAGGCAGGTCTCTGAATTCAAGCGATGAAATCCGAGTTTTAGGATCTCTGTGTCAAAAGTCCTGTTCCAAGTTCTCCCAGCTTGTTTAAGACCATACAATGAACGCTTGAGTCGCCAGCAGTGACCTTCTGGAATTTCAACACCATCTGGAGGCATCATGTAGATTTCTTCCTCCAGTTTACCATTGAGGTAGGCTTGTGAAACATCCAGCTGATCCAGTTCTAAGTCATATTTGGCAGCAAGAGCACAAATGATGCGAACAGACTCAAGATTGGCAGTGGGCGCAAAAACTTCTTTGTAGTCAACACCTTCTTTCTGAGTATCTCCTCTGGCAACGATTCGGACTTTGTAACGAGCAATTTTGCCTGTTTCATCCACTTTGACTTTGGGAACCACTTTGGATTTAATAGGCTTGACACCGTCTGGTATGGGAACAACATCATAGACATCATTTGCTCGGAAACCAGCAAGTTCCTCTTCAAGTCCAGCTTTCCAATGTTCAGCATTAGGACCCTGCAATGCTTCTTGCCAACTAGAAGGGTCAAGAGGGTTCTGAGCTAAAAAGGCTTCTTCAATAGCATCATCTAGAGAAGCAAGCAAGACTGCCTCTGGAGCATCGGGGACTTCAATGTCTGGTTCAACAGAAGCTTCATTTTCTTTTGCCTGTTTACGTGCTGCATTCTCTGCATCACGCTGAGCTTTTGACTGATGCTGTGGTCCTTCAGCTATTCTGTCGTACTCAGCAGTGGGATGTTGTGCCCTTGCATGTGGACGTGTTGACCGCCTAGTAGGTTCCTGTCGTACGCCTGCGACCTTGCGCAATGGTGGAGCTCCCCTATTTGATGGATGGACAATAGACGGTGGATCAGCCTGACTTAGATTATCCCCCACTGAACCTGGTATTGGGTGAGGTAGAGTGTCCGGCGGTTCATCGTCATCGTCATTATCACCATAATATGGGGTAGACCTCTTCCGCAGTGTCTGAGCAAAATCCTCATATTCTTTCCTAGATGTAGCAGGTGCCTCAAGCTTGGACATTAAACCCGCGCCGGGAAGTTTTGTCACATGTGACATCACGCTCCCCCAACTCGCGGTCTTTTTTGGCTTTTCCCTCAGTTGATGCGACCTTTTTTCTACATTTGCTGGGGACAGGAAGCTTGGTTCAATGTAATGGTATTTTTTTCCTCCACCTTTTTCCCCGTTTGAGGTGAACCTCCAGGAAAATTGCCATCCTCGTCAAATTTTGCGGCGCACCACTGCGTGGAGCTGCCGCTTGACGAGGATGGCAATTTGCCTGTTAGTTCACCTCAAACGGTTCAAAAGCTTCCGAGTCATTTGTGTAGGATTTTCAGAATTAAAATGTTGTTTTTATGTTAAATTTTAAAATACATGTACATGTGGTAGAAGGTTTCGGGCGCCGGCCCGGACGGCTGGGGTTTTCCACCCCAGACCCCGACCGCTGCGCGGGGCTTCCCGCTCGCCGCGGAGGCCCACTGCGTGGTGCCAGCGCTCGCCGCGAGGCCTTCTCTAATACAGGGAAGACTGATACATCAAAGGGTTGGGGCGTGGGAACCACCGGGAACTTGTGACATCGTCACTTTGTGACAAAGTTCCCGGCGCGAGTTTAAAATCCCTCAAGCTTTGGTCCTATAGGTGAATGAAGTTCCTGGTCATCAAACCGAACATGCCTAGATGTGATGGTTTCGCCATAAGAACCATCTTTGTTGATTACTAGCAAGTCATATGCTTTACTGTTTTCATGGTAGCCAACAAAGATGCACCGCTTTGCTTTATCACCAAATTTCTGCTTGTGACGCTTTTCTTTAGGAATGAGAGGATAAGCTCTACAGCCAAAGGGATGCAGGTGTCGTATGTTTATTGGACGGTCAAAGAGTTTCTCATGAGGTATTTCAAATTCCTGTGCTGAAGTAGGTGTTCTATTCACAGTATAACCAGCGGCTCGCATTGCTAAGACCCAAAATTTACGAGGAAGGCGTGAGGCAATCAACATAGTTGTAGCTCTGGAAACAAGTGTTTGATTCATTCGCTCTGCTACTCCGTTTTGCTCTGGGGTGTAAGGTGCTGTTGTTTCATGGATGATGCCTAGACGTTTGAATTCTGTTTCCATTTGATGAGACGTGAATTCACCACCCCCATCTGTGCGAAAGAATCGAGTCCAGCCCTCACAGAATTCCCAATTAGCAATTTGAGCACGAAAATGTGCCTCAGTAGATTTTCGCCATTCTTTGAGTTTTGAATAGACTTGGGATTTCTTTTGGGCAAATAGAATCCACACCTCAGAGGAATGATGATCTATAAGGACCACCCAGTAGCGTATTCCACCTGGGCCTTCTGGCGTTACTGGACCACCAACATCAGATGATACAATATCTAAAGGACCACGAGCTTTGGTTTGACTTTTTGAAAATGGTAATTTCTTCATTTTCCCAAGAACACAGGGTTCACAGAATTTGGGGATTCCTGTCAAGGATGTAATTTCACCAAGTCGGCCTTTAGCAACAGATTTCTGTAATAGTTGGAAATTTGTATGACCGGATATTCGATGAAGATGATTGATATCCATAGCAGATAGTGCATGTGGATCTTCACTCAAAGGAGTATAGACAATGTGGTACAGTCCCTTCCGATGCTTGGCTTCAATCATTCTTTGCCCTTTTGGGTTTCGAACAATGCAGCTATCTGCTTCGAACATGCTATTGTATCCCTTTTTAGCCATTTGTTGCACTGAGACAAGTGTGATACCAAAGGTTGGGACATGTAATGCACGTAAAGAGACATCAGACATCCCTCGCTTTGTTTTGCAAGATAGACGGATGGTTCCAGTTCCAACTGCATCACAATATGTGTCATTTCCAAGCCGCACCCTTTTCGGTGGATTGAGTACTTTATAAGAACCTGTCTCAAACCATGCCTCATTTGGTGTCATGGTAGTAGAAGCGCCAGAGTCAATTACCACAGCTTTGGATGAAGGGTTTGCATCACTCAAAAGATAAGCAGACATAGCAGCATAAGATTTCTGGGAAACAACAGGTACAGCTAAATGTCCATGTTCAGAGTCATCGGAATCAGATTCGGAATCTGTAGTAGCAGAGGCATTTGCCTTGTCACGGCGCTTTCTAGGTCTCACTTTCTCAGACTTCTGCTTGTCATTCTTCTTTGAGTCCTTTGATCCCTGCGCTAGATTCTTCAACTGATAGCAGTGATCGGAGGTATGATATTTGTTCTGTCCATGTATAAGGCAATGTTTATCGCCCTTGGCAGATGGCTTTCCTTTGCCAGGGTTTGTGGATTTAGCAGCTAGAGCAGTGTCGTCGCCGTTCTCACTCTTTGGTAGTTTACCAAGAGTAATCAGGCGAGCACGAGCTTTATCCCAAGTTATGCCTGTACCAAGAGAGGAAACAATGTTCCCTTTAATGCCTGTCCAGTAGCTATCATCTGGTAGAGTGCTGAGCAGAATGAGAGGCTGAAGCTCTGGGGGGAATGGAAATTCCAGGCGTGCAAGCCTATCAAAGCAGGTCTTGATAGCAGCTACATGAGAAAGAATCTTGTTGCGATCCATGAGCTCTGGTTCGCCTTCAATAACGAGCTTGGTGCTAAAAAGTTCTGCTAGAACACCCATTGCAGAATCGGCACGATTTTCTGCTTCAAAGCGCTGGCGCAGTTTGGCCCAGAGAATTCCAGCATTAGATTCGTTGACATACTCTGTGCGCAGTTCTGCTGAAAGAAGCTTCTGAATGACACCTAAAGCACGGCTATTACGTTCGCTAGGGGTATCCTTGAAAGCTACTCCAGCAACAGGAGCTGTGGCAGGCAGAGGAGTGACGGCAGCAGCAGCAACAGAGGCATCAGCTGCATTTGCAGCGAGGATAACAGATTCAAGCAGAGTGTAGACTCCCTGTAGGCGCAGTTCCACTGTAGCATTAACATGAAAAATCGGCCAGTCTTCTGCTCCGGAAAGCTCAGAAGAAGCCGAGTTTGCCGCAGTTGACATTGTGTGAGAAGTCCGAGGTGAGATAACCAGAGTCCGAGGGAATTTCGGCAACAGGTCGTGTGATTGATTGATTGATACAAGTCTGTGCTTGTGATGCTTCGAGCTCTGATGAGCGAGCAGGTGAGTCTTCCAATAGGTACGTCTTCAGAGAGCTAGCGCTCGGTGGCCCATAACCTAACAGAATCTGAAAATGCGCGGAAGGCGCAATAACCTCAGTCTCCCGCAATGTGGGATGAAAGACTATATATTAAATACCTGAAAATGCGCGGAAGGCGCAATAACTACACAATGAGTAAGTAAATACAACTAGGTAGATAGATAGAGAACTCACCCTCAGTCTCCCGCAATGTGGGATGAAAGACTGAGGGTGGTGGACAGACGAGCACGGTTTATATGTAAGAAGAAGGCTGTATGATAAGTATCAGATATCTATCAAGGGCCGGAGCGGCGGGGCGGCTACCCGGAACAATTCATATTCTGACAGGCAGGTGACTGTACCGGGCGCAGCTCCGCAAAGGACTTGAGCGCCACTACGCCCGGGGTCAGTTTTGCTTGCCTGAATGGTGCAGAGCAGGGAGGAGTCAGTGACGTGGGAGATACAGCCCTCGGTGAGGTTAACCGAGGGGTCAAAGGCAGAGCCGTCAGCAACGGTGAACTCCCCACAACGCATGAAGGCTGCCCACGCCAAAGTGAAAGCGGAGGCAATACCATCGTGGTCGTCGGGAAGTTGGGCAAGGACGTCAGCGAGTATGGCCCTGGTGATGGGGCGACGGGGGCGGCGGGGAGCAGTCCCATAACGCCGCTCCGCTGCACTAATGAGCCGCTTGAGGATGGGGTTGTCAATGGCGTCAAGGGGCCAACCATGCTCGATGTGAATGGTACGCAGGCTGGAGACATACCGGGAAAGAGTGGCAGGCTGTACGAGCGGGGCCTTCTCAGCAATGAAGAGCTGAACCCCCGCTGCAGTGGCTGGGAGGACACTGCCGTCAGGGTGGGTAAATCCCTGCATGCGGGCAAAGGCAGTGTACATGGAGAGGACACTCTCGTAGCTGGCTCGGGTGTTGGGCTTGAGCGCATACCAGAGGAGGGTTGCAACGGTTGGGTGGAGATGCGCGCAGGCCGCGACCCACTCCGGTGAGGGAGCGCCCAATGAGGCTGGAGTCTGTCTAGGTTTGCCCACTGAAAACGAGAAAGAGCATCAGCGATTGCGTTCTCAGCAGTAGAAATCCAAACAGAACGAAAAGTGAAGCCCACGCCTGCCGCCAACAAAGCCAATGAGCGGAAGAGTGCCCGGGTAGGAGGGTGGTCAATAGAGCCACTGTTGAGACAGTTAGCAACAGCTTCGTTATCAATATGGAATACCACCTCAAACCCGCGCCACTGCTCATGCCAAAGCTGAGCTGCAAGCAGCACAGCCAGCATCTCCCTCCAATGGATGGGAAGTGCCATCCTGCGCTTAGGACAGCGCTCAGCAAAGAACACGTCACCCTCAGACCAGAAGCCACCAAGTCCGAGCTTCCCGCTAGCGTCAGTATACACAGCGAGTTGAGGAGGGGGAGGGGAAATCTCGTAGATACCGTTGAAGGACGGCAGGAACTCGAGCCACCAGGCGAGATCATTCCGCGCCTCAGACGGAATGCGACGAAATAGGGTGTGGGGGAGATGGGATAGGGAGCGCATGAAGTCGCAAACACGACGAGTAAAATAGCGGCCCACCAGTACCACAGACTGGGCGAACACAAAGTGGCCGCAGAGTGTCTCCAGCTCATGGTAGGAAGCATAGCCCCGTTCCAAGAACACACGAAGCATGTCCAGGAGGCGGTGGAGCTTATCCTGGGGGAGCCGCGCCTGCATGCAGAGGGTGTCCAGCTCCACACCCAAGAACTCAAGGCAGTGACAAGGACCCTCCTTCTTCTCTGAGAGCGAAAAGCCCAGAGCACGTGTTGTGCGACAAAAATCGTCCCTAGCCGCCAGCGCATAGCCTCGACCCAAGGAAGGGGGGGTGACGTTGAGCCAGTCGTCGAGGTAGTGCTGGAGATCCCTGAGGGATGCATGCTTGTTAGCAAGGATCCAGTGGTGCGCCTCAGCGAAGAAGTTGTAGAGGCGAGGAGCAGTATGTACGAAGGCCGAAGGGGAGGAAAATGTCAAGGAGGGTGCGGCCGTTCCAAGAAAACCCCATGTACTTCCAGTCGTCAGGGTGGATGGGGATGTGACGAAAAGCAGCCTCAAGGTCAGCTTTGTAAAGGAAAGCACCGCGCCCCGCAGCACGGATACGATCAATGGCCTGAAGAACAGCCTCATACACCAGCGCACCAAACTCTGGCGGAATGGCATCATTAACAGAATGCCCCCGCGGGTAGGAGAGGTGGTGGATGCGACGACGCTTGGTGGAATACTTCTTAGGGACAGAGCCAAGAGGGGCCAGGAAGGCAGAGGAGGCAGCAGGCGTACCAGAGACGTCCACAATACGACCCAGGGAGACTTCCAAGTCAATGTCAGCGTCGACAGACTCAGGGAACTCGAGGGCAGAGGGGAGGGGAGGGGGGACAAAGGAGGGAGGGCGCAAAATGTGTGTATTAACCACGCCCAAATGTACACCGTACTTAATAGCGGCTACAACAGAGTCCGCAAAAAGACGGTCAGGGTAGGTGCGCAGCTCATCGTACCACACCTGAGGCCGGAGCTTGACAACGGGCATGGGGAAGGAGTGGGGGGAGGTGAGGGGGAAATGGAGGTGGGTATTAGGGCGGACGGGTGGTGGAGGGCGAGGGGTGAGAAGCTTGGAGAGAACGGGGAGAAGAAAGTTAGCATCGATGTCCTGAATGTAAGAGGGGAGAAATGAGACTTCCCTCCTCGCAGAGCGAGGGAAGGGTCCAACCTCTCCCCCTCGCTGGCCCGGTACTTGAGGCACGACACACAGAGGGCTAGTCTGGTGCGAGGTTGACCGAGCTACATTCGGGGACACCGACCTGGATTCTTATATATTTTCTCCGTATACGAAATTGTGGAGTATACTGTGTCATCACTCACACTGCAGGATTGTTTAAAATGTGCAGACAAATGGGGCTTAACAAAGAGTTGAGTATGTGGTCTCTTTCCCCCGGAAGCTTATATAGCACACATTCAGACGACGATGCATGAAAACTTGCTTGACATTAGAGCGTATTAGCCACGGGCGAAAACCAAATTTCGTAGTATAAACGGGGCTCCACAGAATAAAAACTAGGTGGAGCTGCAAGCCAAACCCCAGCCTAAAAATCCGCTCCACGCAATTTTCGGAGAAAAAATACGCAGGTTGTTAATATGAACAGAGGGTCATTACTGGCAACCTTTCAGGTGATTACTTAATAAAGATGGACAAGGTGTAAAAGATGTGCGCAAAGGCAGAGTTGAACCATCAGACCTTTGGATCAGGCTGGATTTGAACTCAGCATTTCCGGCGTGTTACCATTACACTAATGACCCATTACAGTACTTCTAGATTATGAGAAGATTACGTGATATCCATCACATAGCCCACTATAATACGAGCTATTGAGAGACTGTCGGTCTAGGCCAGGTCGCATTTTGGGTGAAATTCACTTCTCTGCCCCTGAAATTCACCCAAAAAAAAACACCGCGAAAATGCGTGAAAAGGGTCATATAACTTGTGAACGGTGCTCGCGGGTTTTGTGGGTGAATTTCCCTTCTTTTCCCCGAATTTCTGCCTGTTTTGTGGCGAAAGTTGGGTTCAAACAAGGTGAAAATATGCAGTGAAATTCACGGGTTCCGAGGTTCACAGTGAGCTCCCCCTCAACGAGGATTTCCCAATATTCTGTATGCCCATGATTGACCAGTGCTGGCAGCTGCAGATGGTGTGGACCGGATCCGTTCCCTACACCGTTTCCATCCTACTGTCGTCCCACCGTAATCGTTGCATCAAAAGTTCAGTTATTGGGGGAGCTTGCTCCCCCTTTCTCAGAGCGTCAATGAAAAGCAATAAGCTGTGCTGTGAGCTTGACAGCTGTCATCAATAACCGATCGCATCACGAGTATCCGGGTCCCGTTGATCCCTTTGTCTGCCAACTTGCTCCGCCTGATCGCAGAGCTGTTCAAGCTGATGTTGAGTCTGGGAAGGCTCGGGAACAGCTCGGCATTGAGGTAACACGCAGATTCGAACATGAAAAGACATTGTTGTATCTTATCAACGCTACGACTAAGCAATAGATTGTGAAGGAGAAAAACAGTTTCTAGTAGTCTACCGTTCGGCACAATTAAAAAAGTGCTCATGACGGATTTCCGCACCTTCTGTGGTCTTGCTTTCCGTTCAAGTTGTCGATGTCGCCTGAATGGCAAATGCCTTGCTTTCATGACATTCCCGCCCCTGAGGTTTTGAAGGCGATTTAAACCTTCTCAGAAAATCTAATCGAGCTGGCTTTTACGTTTTTTAAACGTGAAAATTCAAATGTGCCACTGATGCGGATTGGCACAAGCTCGCCCTCCTGTAGGCCGGTACCCCGGCATACAAATCATATTTTAAATTACTCGTGGTCCGATTAAGTCATGAGCGGTGGGGTTTTTGCTGTCATTGAACAGCGGAGTGCTCAACTTGTTTAACTCAAGTTGCTGAGTCAGCGTATAATTCTTTGGGACGTGGTTTGACCCCATCAGAATTACCATCATTATTGATGGTACCTCTGGAAAAGCGATAGAAAAACAGCCCTGGAAAGCTGTCCCGTTGAACTGCTCGGGATCAATTTTGATGGCCCGATCAGGCATATAATGATGAAGTCCTTGATCCGTAGATGATGTTAGAAAGTTGTTTGGGGAGAAAATGTGAGCCCGTTGTTGAGCTAGAGCTGCGTCAAGTTGGCCAAAAATGGTCAAAAATGGCCAAAATCAAGCAAACATGGCCGACTTTCGGGGCGTATAACTCAGTAGCCGCGGTATCAATCAATCCAAATTGACTTTTGAATCAGTCAGTGGAGTGACGGCTATGGTTCTGCACATTTGATGTACCATCAAAAAATCATCACGACAAATTGGAAATCGCTCATTTTGAACAGTGCAGTCTCTGAGAATGGATCATCATTTTTTGATGGATTCGATCACTGCATCATGCATCTTGGAGGCCCTCGGGGAACCAAGGCAAGTTGAATTGTGCCCAAGTTAAGGCCTAGCAAGCAGGAATTGCAAAAAACCAAGCGCTCAAGACTTAATCGGATTACGAGTAAATTGGCGATATAGTGCGCTGTTTAAAACGCAAAGTCGGAGGGGCTGTCGTCGTATTCTTCATATGGTGGGGGACGTGACGTCATGTCACGTCGCAATTTTTAGAATTTTGACCTGAAAGTTGGACCAAAGGACTTGGAATACCCAAGAGTGGGTGTTTTCTTGAATTTTGGAGTTGATGGCAAATGGCCAAATTTTCGGTCGATGAATGACTTTTGGGCAGCCAAAATGCTCTAAAATGCCGGTGTGGTGGAACTTTGAGAAGTTTTCAACCTAAATTCGATTCCCCGCAAGTCGGAAAACAGAAAGGCATAAGGTAGGGGACATACAAATGCTGTGAACGTTCCAAATATGGAAACATTCAATCATTTCATTCACCAGATAGGCCTGGCTGTAGTTATACCTTATCCCTTCCATAAATCTGTAGATATATCTGCTTCACAGCTCCCGCCATGGCCGCTCAGGATTTGGAACAGAATTGCGGGAGGAGATGTCCTCGCAAGGTTGCCATCGCGAATTGATGAGAAAATCTGATCGATTCTTCTCGCTGTAACTACATTATGCACAGACAGCCAAATAATATGAGAAGTAGCTTAGAATGAAGCCAGGAAGTGCTTCTACAGATTCATGGAACAGATAAGCACCAACGTCGCCAGGGCTCTTGCAATAGGACATTGATTCGGATTTTACCATATTTGGAACGTTCACAGCATTTGTATGTCCCCTACCTTACACTGCTGGTCTTTTTTATAGGCATTAGACAATGATCCGCCATCAATCTAGCCCAGAGTGAGTGATTTCGGATCAATATCCCCTTTTGGATGGCCAAATCTTTGGGCAAAATCACGAAACTCAACTGGGGGGAAATCTGGTCCACAGAAAGTCTTCTACTCCTCAAAAGGAAGCGATTTGTGCAATATCAAGAAATTTGGGTGGCTGTCACGCAAGTTATTAGGCTCCATTCGGTTGCGTCACTTCGGAGCACTTGACGTCACTTGAGATTATTTCTCACCAAAACTTTGGCGTAGAATTTTTCCCAAGTGCTCCAAAAGTGACGCTAAATGACGCTAAGACAACAGCCGAATGGAGCCTTAGCGTCACAAAGTTGCCCGTAAAAGCTTGTCACGAAGTCACGTCCCCCATCATAGTCGTCAACGGCGAAGTTGGCTTGGTCTGCATCGTCATTTTCTGATGGACAGACACGAGCGATGTGGCCTTTGCCTCCACACTTGTGGCAATAAGCTTTCTGGCTGGAAAAATTAGCCACCGTTGTACATTCGACTAGGGGACATTGCGTGCTTCTTCTTCTATTAATGTTGCTTCTTCGATATCGCCAGTCATAACAGCTTCGATGTACTCGACATTGTACGCTCCACGCCCGATGGACATATCAAAAAAGTGATCCTGACTGCTGCCTAGAATGTAGTGCTCGCAACTGTAAAGAAATCGATGTCAGCTTTACTTCACACCGCTACAATGAAGAACAATACCAGACATATGCGTGATCATCGTCGTCGCGCCCAAATACAAGCCTCCCTTCACATATCCCTTCACGCATCCGATACCCTCGTTGAATTTGGTAAAGGTAGTATTATGTACTCAGATGTTTGGGTGCCACTACTGCGGCCTCAGTTGCGATTTTACCTACAGAGCCTCCTCCTGCCTTGCAGGGGACGGATCATTTTCCCGCGCTCATGTTACGCACCATCCGGATCAGCACAGCCACGCGCCGAATTTTCTCGAACTATTAACGAAAGTTGCGTCGAACCTAAGTACCACAATTTCATACCCCCACCCTCCACATTCCAAACCCCACCCTTCAAACTTTAAACCCTACCCTTCAAACTCCAAACACTACCTTTCAAAATTTACAAGCTTTAGTACCCTGCCTTCGGCAGGGCCGGCTCGCTGCGCTCGCGTCCCTACCTTCGGCGGGTACACAGCTTGTCAAACCCCGCAGTGGATTGCTTGTCAAAATTTAAACTTACCCTTCCAAAATCCAAACTTACCCTCGAAATTTTAAACCCCGGACTCACAAAAATTTATACCACTCTTGGAATTCTAATAGGTATTGATTTCTAAAATACTTTCCTCTGTTTTATACACAAAATCTCAAACGAACCCTGGTTTTATTAAAAGTGCAAAGTGACCGCCATACCTAATACCCTACCCGGAGGGTACCTAGAGTAATATATACTTATCTGAATTTGATTGAAATTTGAACCAATTTTACTTGTGTGTCACCAGTTCGGCCGCTTATGGGTGGTTAGGAATTATTCAAGTCAGCAGGCAAAGCCCCAAGCAAAGCCCAAGGGAGTAGGTATCTTGTGGACCCACCTACAATATTAATGGACCATATCCTCAGCAGCCTGAGCCTCAGCTTGCCGCGTGGGGGCACAAGCGCTTGGTCCTGTGCCCGACCATGAACATTAATTATATAAATCATAATATTTCCGGGCTTCTACCCGGGGTTGGTGTTTTGTTGGAACCAGCAACTAACCACTTATCCAAGTCATATTTTACTTGACCTAGTTTGATACTGTTTTGGGCCCACAATAACTGTCGCAAGATGGCATTTTTGGCCATTTTTTGAATAAATTTGGCATTTTGGCCATCTTGCAGCGGCTATTACGAGCCCAAATCTGCAGCAAACACGGTGAAGTAATATATGGCTGAGATCGCTTTTATGAGTACTCTCATCCTATGATGGTCATTTTCCAGTGGGATTTAGCGCTGAAAAGTGTGGTGCAAAAAAATACATTTAAAAAATCACTCCGGTGCAATTACCATATATGGTAATTTGATCATTGGCCCAAAATTTTTCATTTCCCCCGTGTTCCATGCGCTAAACTTTGTTTGAGCCCAAAGACACCGTCAGTGCCTCAAAACACCTTGTTGCATTGTTTTCTGCGGCCACTGTAAGTAATGGCTGCCGGGTTCCCACTTGCGTAGAAGCGGTCCACCCAAGCCGTCCAACGGCTGGGTGCGCCATCTCTCAAAACGGTTCTGCATCACTCAGAACTGCGCTACCATCACTGTGGATCAACGGCTGGTGTTATGGATCACGCTGGATCACTCGGAAAGTCACCGTATCACTAATTTTGACATGCGCACGTCAATGGCATTGATTGGCGGTCACCATCAAAAAGTGCAGAGCACAGCTTATTGCTTTTTGGTGACGGCTTAACAGTTTAACAGAGTGATATTCGTCTACGTAGACAGGCTACTTAGAGTGTGTACGGCTGCAAGATACGGACGAGATACTGGATATTGATGGGTACTGATTTCCTTATTGAGTAGGTACGGGCGACCGTGACTTTTGTGACGAGCTATGTGCTGATCCAACGTGCGAATAAATTCAATCGTCGTCGACGTCTCTTCCTCGCCGTCTGCGACCGCGATGACCTGCCGGCAACTTGCCTCTTCGTTTCAAATCAAACAAGCTTTTGGCGGGCACCTGCATTGTAACCCTAAATAAATTGTAGAATAATGCTGTGAATTTTGTAGGTCGTTGCTAAGGAGGTATGCGGAGGCGGGAACAAGGCGGGATGCGAGGAGTGGGGCGGCTTCGTCGCTGTTTTCCTGCCAAGGCGGTAACGGGCGGAAGCAGCGTGCGATGTGAGCGGGGGCTGCTTTGAGCGAATGGCTAGGAACTTGGCGGTGCGTGGGTTCCAGCGTGGGCCGGGGAAGTGAGGCGTGTCAGCTCGTGGCTGTCTGGGACGAAACGGGGGCCACGGTCGGCGGGCGTTTTCTTGGGTGGGGGGCGTATTTGGGGCTGGGGGCATTGTGCTGGGCCGAAACCTCGTCCGGGGCAATGGACGGTCCTGGGCTTATGATCTATCGGCCGCAATCGAGAGCCCGTGGCACGACGCAGGCGGAACGACGACCAGCCAAAACCGATGGTGATGGTTCTGGTTGTTGTTGTTTCTGATAAAGGGGGAGCAAGCTCCCCCAATTACCTAAAAAAGAAATTCCCATCAATCTAGGAGTTTTAGAGTTGAGGGAGATGCTTAGTGCTCAGAGGAGGAGGCGAACCGTGTTATTTGGGTCAGTATAATCAGATCTAGACAATTGTGAAGAAAACTGTCCCTCCACTGGACAATTGTAGCGCTTGCAATTAGCCCTTGAGTATCAAATACGCACCATATGCCCATGATTTGGGCAGTTGTGCCCTCTCAAGGCGGGATTGATGGGAATTTCCTTTTTAGGTAATGCATTTACAGCGGTTTGCGAAATTGATGACAGTCGGCCGAAAAAATAAATATAAACAACATTTTAATGACTTTGGGTTCTTAAGCCTGTTTGCGCATTTCTGAACGGTTTTCCGCCGTTTTTGAGGATGTAGAATACATTTCAGTACACTACACTGTAATTCTACAAACTTAAACCGCCTCAAACGGCTTAGTGGAAGCCTCAGTCCAAGTTATTGTCCCATCAAATCACTGTTTTTGAACCCATATCAGGCAACTCCTTGGTTCTTAAGCTCATTCCTGAGCTACTGAAATGTTTTTAGAGCTTCTTTGGGTGCTAGAATACATTTACACCCCTCAATTAGATCGTCCAGATGCGCCGATACTGCAGATCCCGGTGGGGAGCGAGATCCGGGAACTTGAAGCTCGATCAACGGGACGGTCAAATATTCCAAAGTTGATGAAGCTCGATCAACGGGACGGTCAAATAACGACTGGAAGATAATCACCGGTGACATAGAGACGGGACGCTGCCAACACCAGTGACGGACTTATCTCGTCGAAGATTACAAAGTATATTCAAAGTCACGGCGCCCAGCATGCGGCAGATATGTTCAAGAGGTCGAAGGAGGCTAGAGAGGAGTACTTCTTGGATGCATTCACCGAGATATTCCAGCGAGAAGGCCGGGCAATCCAGGCAATTTTGACGCGCGACTCCACAACTACTGTGACAGAACTTTTGAAAGGTTTCTCAATGGAGCAGCTCGCAGAAGAGCTCGAGGCAGCTGCACCTACTCTTTGGGCTGCTCTTGCAGCGATTTCTATTCCAAACAAGTCCACGAGACGAGCCGCCGATGGAGAGAACAGGCGAGACAAAGGACTGGTGAGTTCAGACTACTCTCTCCTTGAATCCAGTTGTCGATATTGATTCATGCTCCAGGTTTTCACGACAATACGTGCCTTAATCAGCGTGTTGCGCTCTCAGAAGGCAAACAACTTCCAGCTGGTTGTAGGGCTGTTTCTATGACATTATTTATCGTTGAAAATTATTTGGTGTGGCACTCAAGATTGATGTTCAAGGTTTTGCTTGTTGCCGAGGTTGCACTTCGAGGTTTTGACAACCATCGTGGTTCGTGTTCGTGGTTTACCGACCGATATGTGGTTTGGAATCATGGATTTGAGGCATTTAGGTGCATACCCTAGTGTGAATCTGAGGTCAGTGAGCTCTTTCAATAAATGTAGGTCAGGGAAAAGGACGAGATAAATTGAATTAAAATTACGCATCACCTAAAGCTGGAATCAAATCATGATCCGACGCTGCCGAAGTCGCTGTGATATGTGTTGCTCCTCCGTTCACCCAATTATTCAGTCAGAAATATTTTGACCACATAGGAAAGCCCATAATTTGTTGAAACATTGGACTGGACATATTCCTGGGATCTTTCCTGCCCTTCTAAAATTTCCGGCCAAATATGGCCAAGATATTCCGAATCTTGCCAAAAAAGATTTAAAATGATTCTGACAGTACCCACAGAGTTTCAAGGGTTATTTCGACACATCAGCGCTGACCCTATGGCAGGGACCTGCACGCTAGGGAGGTGTTTAGCACAAAACAGAGTGCTGGCCGCTAGCGATGAGCAAACGGATCAACTCCGGGGAGTCGGCTACTCGGCTAGATCAATATCAGCACCCGAAACCTCGAACCACAACCTCGAACCACAGTTGCGAACCACTGCCTACATGCGGCGGAGCTTACAACTTCAAGCAAATAATAATCAATGAAAAAAGCTTTTATATGTTTCTTCTGGGGTCGGGGGCGTCCAAGAGAGAGAGATTGAGGTTCTCGCGCATGCTGGGCTGTCGATCACATTGTCGACCATGTCAAAAAGCTGTCTCAAGAAGGACTCGTCACTATCCAGAAGGTGGTGAAGTCGTGCATGGTCCATGTTGTGTGGGATAACCTGAATAGAGAGTTTGCGGTGAGCCGCCAGAAGCCACCTGGCGGCTCTAACGGCATGCGGATTGGAGCGGCTACGTCATGTGGCGGCTCGTTCAGCGGCTCGTCGCGCGCGATCCTTAGCGGTTGGGTAGTGGTTGTGTACCTTGCATACTTGACTATACCTTCAGCCAATGAGAGTTCGTTGTCCAAACGTGCATAATTGTTTTGAATTGAAGCAATTTCCAGCATCAACCGAAGTCTTCGGCTCGAATGCGCGATAGCGTCAGATTTTCGGGTCCAATTTTCTTCGTGTGTGTATGGCTCAAGATATAGATGACTAAGTACTAAGAATAGACTCGCAAAACCAAATTTGAACCAGTCTTACCAGCCGCCAAACGAGCCGCCAGACAGCATAGCCGCTCCAATCCGCATGCCATTAGAGCCGCCAGGTGGCTTCTGGTGGCTCACCGCAAACTCTCTAATATCGCGTTTCGAGTTGCGGCCCAGCGTTTGAAGTCTAAAATAGGGTCCTGTTTATTGATCCAGTTTGTGAACATGTTTATAAACAGCGGTTTATAAACCGGGTTTTTAATGGGCTGGCCAAAAGTACCTGTTTTTAATTCACTGTGGCTATGTCCTGTACCGTAATTTCGGCCACTTTTACTCTGGCTTTCTCGAGTACTAGTGAAACGGTGAGGTTTCGCCGAAACCTCAGGCTACAGTTGTCTTCTGGCTTTTTTCCATTTCAGTGGCGGATATATAGACAAAATACGCTAAGGGCCCTCATCTGCCTGAAAAATTCAACGCGGTATTAAAAGCTGAAAAGACACTTTGGAAGGTGCTTGGGGGGAAAAAATTGGAAAAATGTGCGGAAAACTCGGTTTTTGGTCTTTTTGGTGGGTTGGTTTATAAACCGGTTTATAAACGCCCTTTCCCCAGACGAAAATTAAAAACCCGTTTATAATTGCTCCGGGAATTATAAACAGGACCCTAGGACTCTAAAAATCATTTCGACAACGGGACGACTTCCACCATGATCAAGCTATTTGACCCCTCGACTCGCACCGATGTACCACATGGCACTCTGCCTCTGGACATGAAACCACCCCGCGAGCGTACATTTCCAGTTCTGGACTGGACAGCGGAGGATGTCCTTCCCTCTCCGGACGCAGCAGCTCAGCTATCAAAGAATTGCTTCTGGCTGCTCAAACAGATGGCTATTGAACACATACCAGGAATTACGGAAGAAGTAAAGAACGCACTGGGCGAGTGTCCAGAGGTTCATCAGATTCCGCTGCATAAAACAGAGCAGTACCCCCTACCAGCCATGAAAATTGACGAGTCGACACTTGACTGGCTTGCATCGCGAACACAGCGGCCGATTTTCTGAACCAGGGTCCAGTGACAGGAATGTTCTGGGTTTCATCCAGAGAATAATTCGAGAAAGTCCATTCCCTGTGAAATGTTGAATCCACACACAGAGTGAATTTGAAAAGAACTGACAAGTCCCAGCGCATCTGTGGTTGGAATACCTCGCAGCTCGGAGTTTTCAATGCGAGTTTGTATGTTGATCTTGCGCTCTTCATCTATGTTACGATGATAGAACTCAAAAGCTTCCGTAGAGTCAATGTGGGCGAGTTGTCACGGAAGAAGTCCTGCATCTTTTCGCCTTCCTGACGGCTCTTTGCGTATAACAAGGTCTGAGGAAAATCCAGAGGACCGCGGATGTCGTCGTCGAAGAGAGTGATGAGGTCCGCGAATGAATCAGGTTCGTGCTGTAGAATGCGGACGGAAAGAAATACATTGAGCTTCTCATTAGAAACTTGAACGCGTGCACAGTCCTGCGGCAACCCCAGACTGGTCAAGATATCCTTAACCACATCCGTCGCCGTCGCATCGAGGAACGGGCCGGCGGGCCACCCAGTACTTTGAATACTTAGCTAGGCTGTCGTGTCTTAACGTCACTTAGCGTCACTTTGGAGCACTTGGGAAAAATTCCACGCCGAACTTTTGGTGAGAAATACTCTTAAGTGACGTCAAGTGCTCCGAAGTGACGTAAACGAATGGAGCCTGAGGATTTCGATCCGTGTGTGGTCCAGACTTGCTTCAAAGTTGAATCTTGCGGCTAATAAAGGATGACGCAAATGCTATAAACTTAAGAGCCTGTTCGGATACGAGCTACTGGCATACTACCTGTCAAGACTGTTTATCCTTTCTCTCTACCACTCACTTTCTTTCTCTGACCCTCACTATCTTTTTATTTCTTTTCATGACGGTGTACTGTGAAGGCTGCGGGGTTCAAGTACCTTGACTCGTTGCGGACGCAATGCTTCAAGTGCGAGAAGCGCGATGGTGCCAAGACCGACACCGATCGCGCTGCTGTCGAGGTGGGTCGTTCAATCAGGGCTGGCCAATTTTTTGGAACGTCTTCTAGGAACTGAAGCAGTGTACGGGCTGCGGTCTCGTTTTCAAGCATCTGACCAGTTCACCTTGCAAGCGATGCGTATCGCGCAATGAGAGGTGTAAGTCCTGCATCCCGACATCGTATCACCACCACATATAACATATTACTAGCAGCCAAGCCTTCTAAAGACAAGGAAAACAAGGCCGCAGTTGCCCAGCAGTCACGCACAGTCATCGACCTAGACAGCGACACGGATGATATTCAAGAAATGGAGGCTAACGACACAGCGGCCTTCAAGATTAGACTACAGCAAAACAAAAAGAATTCGTCCACCCTGCGGCTGACCCCCAAACTCAAAGAGAAAACCCTGAGTCGCACTGCAGCGTTCTTGGTGAAGAGCGAAGCTTCGCGGAAGCGTCCGGATTCGAGCAAGGCAGCACAGATTCTATTCAAGGTAAATCTTTGTCTGCAAAAATCAACTGGACAAAAAAGATTGGCACATGTGTACCACCCCAATCGCGGAGTTTCCCGGTCGATGATGTAGGTGACATTATTTCTCTCTGGGTTTCACCTTTTCACATTCCAGTAGACCATGAATCATGTCCTCAGCTCTGTCGTCAAAAGTTTCCAGGAACCAATTTCGGACTCGCAGTCTTTGAGTGAAACTCAGCTGCGTTGCCAACACTCTTTTACATACAACAATCACCTAGAAAGACTTCTATAGACCTATGATACATTACCCACAGTGCTAATAGTTTCAATTGAATGAGTGTTACTTTCCGTACAGTGTTGAGGAACATATCAGCAATTGACGACTCGACTCAACGTTGATAAGTTGCTCTTTGCTCGACTGATTATTCGGCTTGCTGGAGAAGAACAAATTGAGTTGAGTATGCTTGCGCAATGTCTATTGTGTGCGCGTTTGTTACATCCTATCTAGCTGCTCCACCATAGCCCGAAAAACGACCCAAGCACTGTGCAACGTAATGTCCGGTTTCCCCAATGCCTCGTACGCGTCGCGAGCAAGAACGTCAAACTCATCGTCAACATATCTCATATGCTCCCTCGCCGTCTCCCGCGCTTCGTCCAGGAGTTCGTCGATGCGATGTGCTGGGACCTCGACCAAACAATTTTCACCGCCCCACTTTCCGGGATTAGCGAAAAATTCGTTTGGTGTTCCACCGCTGGGAAGGATCTTCTCGGCCTGGTACCGAATGCGATGGTTGTTTTGTTGGTGACAAAAATTATCGAGATCCCGCTGAACGAGGGGAAACCAAATTCAATTGGAAGTTTGCCTGAAAAAAAAAAAACATCAAAATTTGAAGGAACACCAAGGGGATGATACTCGCTGATGTAAGATGTCTCCGGGTTTAATCATTTATACCGGCAAAATAGAAATCGAGCACATTGACACCCCATTTATAAAACAATGGTCGCCATCCAGATTCGACAGTAATATTGTGGATGCTCTCGAGGAACTTCCATGCAGGAACGGCGGCGGCGTCATCATCATCCCAGTATTCTTCTCTGCCAGGATTAGACGAATTGAATTAATGAGCTGCATGTTGTATGGGCTCAACATACCGTAGTGTTTTCTGAAGTGCATGAGCATCACGAACCTCGGAGCCGTGGTCACTGGATCCCTGAATCGGCATGGCTTAGCGCACAGCACCCGGTTCGTTACCTCCATATTTTTTTAGCACATTCGAGATATACAACGCCGATGACAGTCGCATATCTGTTGGATGGAAGTACCCGATAGTGGAGGTATTTGGTTCCCCATTTATCACGGATCCCGTATATACCAAATTCAGCCTCGTTCAGTTTGTCGTGCCCATCCATTGACCACTCTTCATGCGGACCTACTGATGTGAGAGCCGAGCGTTTCACGGTTTGGGCCTTGGGATCACGCTTTTCGAAACCTTCTTCTTCGAATGTATGCATGACACCGGAAATTTTGTTACTAGATATTTGAGACGTATTATCAAAAAGAAATTCAAATGTAATTGTGAAGTGAGCCTGCGCACCGTCCGATCTTGTGGCCCGAGAGATTAAGGGCCTCCTTCACGACGCGTGGACCCCGAGTTTGGTTGGGATCATTGGCGAGCTCGTCGAGAATTAGCTGAGTTTGTTCATCATCTGGCATGCGATTGCCACGGGAGGATGTCGACAATCCAAGTTGGCTAAGGTATTGTGCGATTTTTGAACGACTGTCCATGCAAGTGAATGAGTCACAAGAGAGCGGATTCGTGTTAAAGGACTCAAACCCGATTTTGATGTCGTGGTCCCTCATTAAAGCCTCTATGTAGTCTGGGTACTTGAAGCTTGGATTATCTGAATGATATTTTCGTATAATGTCTGCAATCTCTTCCAAGGGGGCTATATTCGCCGTTGAGACGCAGCATTTATTTATTTATTAAACAAGTACCGGGACTTACGAACAGCAGCATGTTGATTTTTGCCTGACGGGTTTCGCGCATTTGATTTACGTTTAGTTGGCGGGTCGCCATCGTCTGAGTCGCCCTCAGGCTTCTTCTTTTTTCTCTTTGGCGGCATAGTGAAGAGGGATGAAAGTGAGTGAGTGCTGGCTGGATGCCGACTCGGCTTGACCATCACCGCATCAGTTCCCGGACCTCAACGTCAACGCGAGGCTCCAGCAGGCAGTCTCGTCGTACAGAGCCCGGGTACGTGTACAGTCGGGGGCTGTCAGAGGCACTAACTAGTGACATATATAAGGTATATAAAACACGCAAAGCACCGTACTACTCGAGAACTGGTTGAGGAAATCCTGACGTCTGTTGTTTGACATCCGCGCAAACATTTCAAAGCGTGGACTTGTTGGCAACCGTAAGCGCCTGTGCCCACCACGCCCCGGGCAATCATATCCAGTCTTCCCAACACTCTGGCACACCTTGCATTCCCTCTGCGTCTTTCTTTTTGGCACCGCGGCCGTCTTGGCTCCCGAAGATTGAATCGAAGTGGATGATTGAGAACTCAAAGGCCCTGCGGACCCTGTCAAGCCCAAACTGAGGAGGCCGATCGTGTCGAGGTATGTTAAATTCATCGAGCACCTTCTGTGGCAACCGGAATATGATGAACTGTTCTTGGGTAGGTTTGAATAATGAAACATTGACGTATCCAGGTCTTGTTGAACGGGGAATGTCAAACGGCAAGGATGACCGTGCGACATCAATATCATCCTCAATCCATGGATCATAGTGTCCGTCGTAAACAACACCGTCTCGGTGACGCGCGCCAGACTACATAAATCCAAGGTTAGTCTCGGAATCTCAAAGAAAAAGAGGGACATTGCTTACTTCAATATTTTTTCGATAACAATAGTCCGATAGCAACCCAACTGTCAGCTCAACTGAGGCCCCAAGGGACCCAAATTTACTTCGCACAGTATGGTGCACTCCCCCTTCAAGTCCGTTTGTGCCCCGGATGTCATGATACACCCACAGGCCATATTTGTCCAAGCGAAGTCGGTTGCACATTGCAATACCCGGTGGATCAGAGACCCAGCCTTTGCAAACATCTTCAATTATCAGTTTTGCAGCTTAATGACACTCCGCGTTGAACAGCTTGGCTCCCGACTTTGAGCACTTCAAATCTGCATGTGTTTTAAACAACTCCAGGAGGATGGGAATGAGAATGTCAGGCTGCGGAACAAGCCGACGGACACGCTCCCATATCTAAGCAGGTTTGCTCCGTACAGCCTGTTCCCAAGTTATATCATCCGCTCGCAACACGGCTTCAACTTGAGTTTTGTCGATCTTGTCCGGAACAAATATTGCATCGCGAAAGATCCTGGAGAATTCTTTTCCCAATGAATGTTCTTGACCAATATGCTTTGTCAATCGATGCATGAGGTGCCAAATATCTTGAAAAACCCGCGTCGGTCGAGCCACAGTTGTGGTCGCAGGCTGAACAATGGGAGCGTCGGGATGAGTTGCAATATTGAATATACGCGTCAATGTCAGGGTCCATGAGCTCCTCGAATTCATCTGGACCTTGACCTATAGCTGCAGCGTCACCAGCATTGTCTCGTTTGGGGGCACGCTCAACATCACCGCATTCTGAATCAGATGAATCCGAACCCGAATCCGATGAATCCGACTCGTATTCCAATTCACGAGGATTCGCCATCAGCATCCCCCCAACTCGCTACTATCCGCTTCCAACTCGTTGCATTTTGAACGTGAATCTGGGCTTTTCTCTCGGGAGACCAACGAGGAGATGTCTACAACCATCTCGAATGGTGCAGGATCAAGCTGCTCCAACGTGCACCGGTGGTATGAGGAGAGGAATGCGGGAGCCAGAATGTCTGCAATACGGACCAAGGCACGCCGCCTCGAGCCTGATAAAACCTCGTGTCGCGTCGCTTTCTTCTGATATTGGGAACTGCGTCATTTGTTCTACAAAACAACCCTGTGCGACAGCTACAGCTCCGTTTCGCAAGGTTATTTTCTCGCCAGGGAGCCCAATTCTTGATATTCGAGAACCTGCGGGTGGACGTTCTGAAATCATCTACGTCGCCTGAATTTGACCCCATTCACCCTGCGGATCATCCGACTCACCCTGCGGATCATCCCACTCCCTTGCTCCTCCTGCGCGGCGAATGAAAACTGACACACACCTGCCCTACATACCAATCCCGAGCTGGAGTATTAACTCCAAAACACCGCCCGCCCCTTCCCAGTCATGCACATTGCTTGCTTGCGCCTACGCCCACATCTCCTCCTTCACATACAGTACTGCAGCAAAGCTGCGGATCCATGTCTGCAGTAAAGGAGGTCAGTCAACATCCGACGTTTACGACGATGCAGGACGGCTTACCGGTATGTACTCACCAATCAGAGACACACCACCTGGACTAAATAGCAATGTAGCCACTTGTTCTCTCTCCAAGACACTGTCGTCGCCATCCTCGTCCCGATGTCGTGAATGACAGGGCCTCCAGTCACTTCGAAGCAAGATTGAGTATTGTCCGAGCGTTTGACGTTGCTGAGGCAGATTCACAAACACGGAGTGCTCCGGGCCCTGGTGCTGGTGGATGAGTCCGGCGACAAATGTGCATTGTACAAGATAGCAGAGTAGCTAACATTTGATTATCGATATGAACATATATTCGTATTCGCATTCGACGAGATCAAATGTGAACAGGAAAAGTAGCTATCGAACAAGATTTGGATGTAGCGTGGTCCTCAGTCGAGCAGCTGGATTTGTAAGAGAAGTTTCCACCGCCACCGTTGTATGGTTACTCGTAAGGGCCGTCAGAAGACCTAGAGGGAGGAGGGCTTTCAGAACGACGCCTGGTAGAAGCGTTCAGATGATTATGCTACAAGGGAGGTTATATTGGTACCTGTATCTTGGGGCCGCCATTTCAGCAGTGCCGCGCGGATAACGTTCTGTGGCCCGCAGAGGTTCGGTCCTAATAATTTCTCTTCGCTCTCATTTGTCTGAATAGAGAAATGGGCATACCGAGGAGCCGGTTCCCGATCATAGTCATCACGAGTTCTAGGACGGCTGCGCGCGCGACCAGGAGGAGAGTACATTTCATGAGGACGTCTCTCATATCGATCGTAAGGAACAGCAGCAGAAGGAGCATAGTGATCACGCTCAGAAACCGGGCCGCGTCTGTAATCGTCATAGTCTCTTCCACGGCTCATTGAAGGCGGAGCAAGATAGTCTCGATAATCACGCGGAGGTGAAGTGCTTCTGTTGTCTCGAGGAGGATAGTCATATCGAGAGTCGCGGGGTGGCGGCGGAGCTGGAAGATATTCACGATCGCGATTCATTGGAGCATCGTTACGTCGATGGGGTCTCCTGTTGAGAAATGAGCCCAGGCATACACAGGAAATGACATACATACTGAGCATTTGGGCATCCCCTGGTCAAGGCTAAGTGTAAGTTGAATTCGAGCTATGGGCGGACTCACCGGGCCCAATGACCCATATTACCACACTTGAAGCAAGCTCCAGGAGCTCCAGCATATTTTGCAGTCCTGCCGCCGCCACGCGAAAGTTCCACGCGAATTTTGTTGCCCATAAAGTGACCTTCATGATATTTGGCGACACCTTCCTCAGCAGCCTGACTGGTGTCAAATTCCTATCCAATCAAGTCAGAACAGACGTCGCATAACACGAGGAAGTGTGCTTACTACGAAGCCGTAGCCAATTCTGAGGGAAATGTCAAGGACGCGCAGGAGGCAACCTTACGGAAAACACATACTTTAGTTCAATGTTGATGATGTTGCCAATCTGGCCGAAGCAGCGGTGCAGATCTTCTGTACGAGTATGTTCGGGAAGACCACCGATGTAGACCTTGTTAGGCTGGAGAGAAGAAAGTAAACACCCAGTTGCCACACATTTGGAAAGACAAGCAGGGCGCGGGCGTCAAAGAGGGCGCGAGAGAGGAGAAATTGCCAAATAAAAAATAAAATAAAAATGCCAGACATTTGATTTCTCTCCCTTTCTACTGAAGCAGACGAGCAAGGAAAGACAGAATACGCACCTTGACTTCCTTTCCCCGATAATGGTCGCCCTTGTTGAGAGAGACATTACCTACACTTGCGCCGCGAGTATAGTCTACCTGGTCATTTGGGTCCTGACCACGGTCGTCGCCAGGAAGAGTCTCATTGTCGAGTTCACCACTTCGCCGGGACCCCATTGCATTGTCGTCTGACGATCCCCAGTTGGCATGAGCCTCGTCAGCACCGTTGGCAGAGGTCGCCATTTTTTTTTTTTTTTTTTTTTTCTGGAGTATACGGTTGAGGTAGGCTAGTGTTGCCGCGAGGCGAGGCCGAGGGAGGTGGAGGTGATCGCCCATCAACCTCGGTGTCACCTCGAGGTGATGCGACGTAGCCTCCGAGGTTGGTCCAGAAAAGGCAATTCTAGGTCGCACGCTCCCCATCTTCGTCTTTTTGTACGAATTATCAGTCCCTCCTGCTCCAGCAACACCCTAGACGAATGGAAATGGTGAATCTAAATGTATAATCCGCCTCTGGACGGTTTTATCATTTTTCTTGGGCAATTCACCGCCGGAATCTATCAATCCGAGTCATTTTGTCAGAAATTTGAGAGCACCACTTGTGTGGACAGAAATAATCAAACTGACGCATACATCATCTACGGTAATGTATTCAAAACACCAGATATAAGCTGCTGAGCTAATTCTTACCCGCCCGAGTCCCCAAGTGTGGGGAAGCAAGACTGAGATTTGGTCGCAAATAATATGTGTAGTGCATGCCAAGCGAAAAATAGGACCGGGTATTCTAACTTATATATTTATTTTAATGAATTATTGGTGAACATTAGGATTCTAAGTCTCGAACTGAGGTATAAATTCAATGTTGAAGTGAGGCGCGTTTGCACCTTGACGTCCCGAGATGGGAATCACTGCATTCAGGCCCCCATTAGCGAAGGTGCCGTGGCTAGCCGGCTAGCCGAGGCTCACGGAACGAGTTGCGGCTAGCCGGTGGTGACACCTCTGGCTACCCATTGTGAGCTAAATTTAGGCGGAATAGCCGCACGTCAGCCCAACTAGCCGAAGGGTGCCTGCGTCTAGCCCGTCCTCAAATGGCGAGCGAACAACTGCACTTTGGGGTATGAAAATTCAGTTTCCACTACTGATTTGGCATACAAGCTCGATGCTCATGGCTACTTACACTTTACACCGGCACAGCGCCCAAACCACCGTCTCGACATTTGACTGTGGGAAGCCGTTGACACTTGGATACCGCCGCGAGACGGTGGGAATGTTGTTTCTTGACCTGGAATGCCGAGTTAAGGCCGTTGCCGCCGCCGCGAACGGCTGGTGTATAGCCAGTATGCGGCTAGCTGTGCCGAGATGCGGCTACCCGGCCTAACCTCGCCTCCACGGAGCGCCTCAGATGCGCTCGCAGCACATTCGGCGAGGAGGGTTCGGCTAGCCAGCTAGCGCCTCGTAGCCAGGGCCTCACGGCACATAGACGCATGTCAGATGCGCTCAAAATAGGTTCGGCTAATAAGGGCCTGAATGCCAGAAAATCCCACATAACTCGACTGAAAGTCAAGTAGGGCCGGGTATGAAAGGATTTGGCCTGGTATGATATACGGCCGCGCAGCGGCCTCCGTGTATTGAAAATACAGGCCTATATTCTACGTATAATACCGGCGCCGCAGGCCCGAAATTTTCCGCTATAATACGTATTATACACGTATTTTTGCCTATATTTAATCTATTTTAAGTATCTTAAAATCCCCAACTGCGGCTCACCGCGACCGAGCAACTGGGGGGTGATAGTGAATAACGAATTCAAGTGAAGGTTTGTGTGGAAGGTGGCTGATGCCTAGAAATACCAGACTTGGAGGTCCAAAATGCAGGCAAATGGACCTGGAAATCATTAAATACATTGCATTCGGAGGCCTGTGGTATGGAATGTATCATACCGTATAATACAGTGTATTATACGGCCTGTATTATACTTCGGTCTTCCATATTACCCAGCACTAGTAAAGTGACAGATCGATCGACGATTGATGGCTAAACGTGATGTTCCCGCAGAGCTTTATGAGGCATTCTTGGGGTTTCGTCATAACCGGGAAAACCCTTTGACGGAGCTTCCCGGGGCCAGCCAAAATTTTGAGTGGTCCGCTTGGACATCTGCGGGCCAACAGCTCAATAGAGTTAGATGAATTTGAGCAGAGATCCGTAGATTGGTAAACTGTCCGGGATAAAATAATTCCGTAATTCTTTCGTCAGTTTTTGTGTGTCCACAACTGTAGCTACACCTAAACACCCGTTGGTAACATGGATCTGAGCAGCCCTACAGGTCTGGTCGCCATTGCCATTTACCTGCCCTTCCCACCCTCGAACGTCTCTGAATGCTCACAAAGCACGATTTCCGAGTCAGACAGCTTCGAATAGACTTCTGCATATGAATACATCTTTTAGCCTGAAGTTCGAACTCAGACTTCGTTGAGGAAGTCGCCCCTTCCAAGATTCGTCCGACCCTCTGCACCATGTGAACCTCTTGGTGAACTCAGCAATGATTTCTTGAATGCTTAGGGGCTCGTCCAACAGGGCAAGCTTCAGGAGGAACGGCCATGTCCAGATTGTCGGTTTCCTGAAGGTTGGGACCTCAGGATCTACCAATGCCCTGGGTCTTGTAAGCGATGCCATTAAGATAAGAATACAATCTTTTGCATACGATAGTCCACGCGCCAATGGGGCGCAAAGTTTGATGTTCTTTGTGAAATTCAACTGCAAATTACTGCATTTCGAATGCGGTGAAGCATCGGAATGAGAAACCGGCGCTGCGTCTTCGCTAATGGTGGGAGTTCCGCAGCTTTGCATAGATTCCGACCATAATCTGAAGCACCACTCTTTAGATAATCAGCGGAAGGCATCGTAGATTGAGATGACGTAGTTACCCGGTACCTGTGCATCACCTCCCAAAGACCAACAATCAAAGATTTCCGGCCCCGCCTTGCGGCGAATTCGGTTGGCAATCTGAGAGCGTTCGTCTCGCATACCGGCCCGTAAATGAGAAGTAGGTCATAGATTAAAATGCGCATAAAAAGAAGAAGAAAATCACACACCGCATCGGCCAAACCATTTTTCTCCATTAATCACTGCATTCCGAGCCCTGATAGGCGAAGTGGTTTTACGTGAGCCTATCTCGGTCTATCTCGGCCGACCCTCGTGGGCAAACTTGGCCGATCCCACGTCAGCCAAATTTTTCCCACCTCTGCCTATCCTTTGCCTACCTTCGCTGACGTGGAATCGACCAACTTCGTCTACCCAAGCCTCAGCACCAGGAGCACTCCCTTTCCTCCCACTGCCTCGCAGCCTGCGCCTATCATGGTTGCAGGGCTGCTGCTACACACAGTACAGCTTAAACATGATCTAATAAATTATTACAACTTCTCCCGTGCATCGTGGCCATCCCTGAGCTCGTTTTCAGCACCAGAACAGCGATTGTCGTCCAAAATGGCTCCTCTTTCTCCTCTTTTCTCTGGCTTTCGCCTCCCCTTGCATCGTGGCCATCCCTGATCTCATTTCTAGTACTATAACAATGATTATCGTCGAGATGGCTCCATTTCTCCCTCTCTTTTCTATCTCTCTTGTTTCTCTCTAATTCTTCTCACTCATAACGGTGCTCTCTCGCAATGCGTCGTCAGGCCTTTCAGACTGGGCCCTCGACCTCGCGCGGCATACCAGCAAGCACAAATGATCGTGCAGACCGAAGCCGCAATACAAACATGTACGGCGAAGGAGCACCGCAGGGGGACCCGTTCGTAGTATTCTGTTGCTGCTTTCGCTCTTAATCACTTGTCTTTTAGCTTTGAAGTTGAGGTGCCTCCTCCAACAGGACCGATTTATCGTGATGCTCGACCACTCGGTTACGGCCCACCTCCGTGCGTCCCGAACTTTTTTCCCCATCGTATTGTTCACGTCTATCAGAATCACGCCTAAACACCGCTCTGTCTCTTTCGAGACTCCTAACGCTGCCCTTCAAAATCGCATGTCTGGTTTCCATCGCACCACTTCAGCCAACAATCTTGCTGGCGGCGGCTCCAATACTCAAGGCTACAATTTCTCCGTTCTCAATACGCCGACTCAGACCAATGTTCGCCAATCTTCCGCGCAGTCAATGGCTCATCACCGCCAGTTCGTCATTCAAGAAGAGCCATCGCCAATGGATTTATTGCTCGAATCGATCCACCTTCTACGTGGGGATATGCTTGAAGTTAAACAACGACTCAGTTCTATCGAGACATCGATGTCACGCCGCCACCCCTCTCCCCCTCGCGGCTTAGCAGCGCAACGCGGAGGCCGGATTGCACGTTCCAAGGGAGCCACTCCTCATATACCAACACGTCATGTCCAAGACCCCAACCTCGCAGACGACTCCGATGCGGATTCGGCCGCCGCTGACTCGGCCACCACTACCGACTTCTCTACCGACATGGACGATGGCCCGGGGAGTGCAGCGGACGAAGACGATGGGGTTACTCTTGCGTCGGTTGATGTGTCGGCAAAAGAGAGACGGGCTCTGCAGGTAATCAATCTCTGTCCTGATCAACGTTACAGTGTTTTGCTTACCCCTGCTTTCTTAGACGTATGTAACTCAAACTACGCGTCGACTTTGCAATGTTGTAGGTAGACGCTGGCCCGATCCCGATATTCCTCGCATGAACGCTGTAACGCAAGAAGTGTACATTACTCCCAAGTTTGTTTCAAATGTCAAGGACCCCCACAATGCGGCGCTTCTTCGCAAAGTTGCGGAGCGAGCCTTTGCTGAGCTGCAGGTGAGTATTACCTTTGTTGAATCCTGCGCCATGGCAGAATCTTACTGTATCAATAGGATCGGGATAAATGGCCCGAAGGTCTTGACCCGCAGCGTGGTCCATCGTTCGACCTTGCATACCTCGTTGCCCTTGCTAAGAAATCCTTCAATAGCCTCAAGAAGGGATGGAAAGAGGTTCAACAGATCGAGGTTGCCATCAGCGCCGACACGAACCGTCGTAATCATCGTCGGATGATGCGGCGTAAACGGGTTCGCCTATACTTCTCATTCGCGTCATGCACGATCCTAACTATAGATAAAGAAATCCGAAACTCTCGCAGAGGCTCTGAACACTTTCGCTGCCGAGCACGCCCTCGATCCCGCTATGCTAATCGAAATCATTCACGAACAGTTTCTTTCAGACGAGCTATCCGGACCAGATTCTGACACTGGTGAAACTAATGATGCTTGGAAGGTTCGGCTTGCAGCGGCAGCTGGCCTTGCAACCTCCCCGGAATTGTTGGCAAAATTCGAAATATTTGAAATCACCGTTCCCGACTGGCGTTCGCGATGGGTTTGAATCTCCCTGAGAGTCGAATCCCCATGTTCTGATTTTACCGCAGTTCTCAAACCTCATTCACGATATGGAAGCGCAGGCCGGGCTCGACAAGAAACTCAAATATCATCGCATTGATGTTGGCCGGCCCTCTGATCGCATTCCGCGTTGGGCACCGTACAATTTCGGTATATCATCAGACTGGTGGGGCAACAACGGAACAGTACGTGCTAATAAAAAGCTACTCAAGGAGTGGATGGAGTGGCCTGAGCCAGAAGGCTGCGGGCTCATTTTCGAGCGAGACGACGATGGGGAGATAATCAATATGAGTTACGCGCAGAACATTAGCTCTTAGTTCGCATTTCTCTACTAGAATACATAGATTTAGATTGCGGGAATCAACTAGTCTTCATCATCGTCTCCAGTTGCTGTGCCGAGGTCCAAAGCAGAGAAAGAGCTTGGAAACTGATTGTTCGTTAGATCAGGAATTATATGTTTTATTATTTCAATCGCACCCTGTCCATCGTTGTTGTGATCCATATGGGCGGGATACAATATCCAACAACGCCTCTCGCAACTTGACATTGAATGTCTGCAAGCGGAAGCACCTGCGGCGGAAAGCCTGCTTCGTTTGGCGCTGCGTACTGGCCACGAGCCCAAGTCTCGACACCAAGCTCGGGACTACCGGATTTCAGCGCACATCGGACAGAGGAAATTGGAAACTCACAAATCATGCCAAGGAAAGTCATTGTTTTCCATGGGAGTGTCAAGAGTTGGTACCAGCCATTCGATGAAGGCAAGCACCGTCTTTTCAGAATCGAGAATCCCTTGCTGACGGTGTCGAAAAAGGTGCCGTATTTCGCCGGCATGCGGCTCGCCGTTGAAATGTACCTGAATGAGAGAGGAAGCAGCACCACGTCGCGAGTAATTTGTAGATGTAAGGCGGCGACCGTCAAGCAGCGCATAGTCATAGAAATCAACAAAGGAATCAACCGCCTCCGTGTTTGCTCCCGGAATGCCAAGCGGTAGATGAACCTTTGCTCCGTGCTGGTTGTAGTAGTTCACGATGTCAAGACGCATGGCATCGTGTTTAGGTTCGTCAATTCGCGCAGATTTCTCCGCAAACGTACCGGCCAACACGCGCGAAGGTGCTCGTGCTACAGATGAAGTCTTGAACATGATGCTCAGAAAAATGTTAACAACTAACCATGATTCGCGGCGTCCTGAACTGTTCCTAGCGCTTCACGATCTCGACTCTCACCAAACAGTAGTTGAATGAAAGCGTGTTCCGCTTTGAGAGCAAACGGAAGATCCGGTGCCGATGTTTCGTCGAGGATACCATTCAACTTGATATCAGTTAGAAAATGGAGTAATAGAAACTCAAGAGATGCCCAGACATACCATGCCCTCCAATTGAACTGCGCGATGGAACTCTCGCATCATGGAGACTTCGAGCTGACCGCCGCCCCAACCATTAGTGTTCAGGTTCTTCAATACCTTGTTCAATCGTTCCGGAAGGAACGCCCAGAAGCCATAGAGAGGTCTGTAATCGAGAATTTGATCTGGTACATGCACCGACCAGTGATGGTTTGGCTTCATTTTTTCGGCGCCATAAAGCTGTTGAAACAGAGTCAAGGACAGCTTAGCACTGACAGTGAAAGCTCACCTCCAAGAACTCCAAAAGGTAGTCTTGAAGCAAGCTTGTCGCTCGAGGGAGACCTTCAATGACACGTATTGAGCTTCCGACTAATATCTTCAGAGTCGTCGCTAGTCTAAGAAAATTATAATCTTCTCCATCTCGAAGCCGTTGAACCGGGACTTTCGGAGCGCGAGGCGCGCGAATTTTTTTATTTCCTGATGCTTTCGCTCGCTCGTAAGCCTTCAGCTTGGTTTTGTATTCTTTGGTGCTTGCAGGATACCGTTTGACGGCGTTTTCGTGATCGAGCTTTGCATCCTCCATCCAACGCTCCCATACAAGGGGGATCTGAGGGGACAGGTTAGATACTACGCAATTTATCAATTGATAGCGGGCGATATTACCGCAAGCGCCAAAGGCCCTGTGGTTGCAAACTTGTACTCGTCTGCCGTCAATGAGCCACCCGCAGCTTCTCCAACACGCAGAGGAAGGCGACCGGCCCACAAAGGCGCTTCAAACTGCCGAGATTGAGCTGTAGTTATACTTGTGTGAAAACGACTCACACTTTCAAGGAATTCGTGAATGACAGCAAGTTCTCGAGGTGTTTGAGGGGTGTTTTCACGTAACGCTCCGCCTTGAATAAAACACGAAAACCATTGCTCCTTTGCAACACCTGTGATGAGAGAAATAAGCACCCAGCTGTGAAAAGAGTGTTAGGACCCAACCCAACAATAGATTATGCATAGGGTCGACAACCGTGTAGCGAACAATGTCGAAATAATTCAAACGAGCAAATTCAGTCCAGCGAACACCGTGAGTGTTAAAGAAATCTTCCTTCTCTTGGTCAGTTGGTAGTTCATTATACTCCTTCGCTAACTGTCGATGTTCTTCTCCATCGCGTTTCGGGAATTCTACGAAATTATCAGTTTCCGCACTAAATTGGCAACGACTCAGTCACTTACCGTTTCGGAGTGACTCCTCGCTGAACAGATCGTCGTGACTGACGTCGCACTTTGTACAAGGCGCAACACCGTGGCTATGATCAGCGAAACCACAAAGCTTGCACATGGCCGGGTGGTCTGCAATAATCAAAACCAGTGCTACCCGCACCCGAATTCCTGAGGATAAATCACTTGTTAATCATGATACAATGCGTGCTAGAGTCATATTACCGTCAGGGTGTTCCGGAGTTTTTATAACAATGCCGTCCTCATGCAACATTATCAGGTCGTCAACAACTGGTCTTAAAAGATTTTGCAGTTGCACTGCAGTCGGTTCTTTCCGTCCAGTCATGCGACTGAGAATCAGATTATCAGTTCGATATCTGTAACAAGATGGTGAGCATCCAAAATATAAACCAGGTAAACTCGCACGACGTCGCACTTTAAACTGGTCTCCAGGTTTTGAACACAGAACGACATCGCGCCGGAGGATCCACTAGAGGCAAAGCTACTCTTGCTTCGCTTGAACCTAGGGAACATTCAGCAATTGTCAGTAGTATCTGTTGAACAGCGTACCAGTCTAAACTAAAACTAACTCCCAGGCGAATCTCCTCATCGACACCGGGACCAAAGAAGAACGAGTGCCCGTTAGCATCTTTGATTGTCTTCCAAACCGCTGCGTCTTGCATGCACTTCAATTCACCTTCCACGACAGTTCGGTGCTTCCATGAATTAACTGCAGCGACCATACCAGGCCGCCTGAAAAAATCTTTCAGCCCTTCAGACAGCAGCTGAACCGGCGAAACCAACTGTGGTTTTCGTTTTTGAACTCGTGCGGTGTTGTCAGCAGTCTGCCAAGCAGCGCCGAACACTTCGGCATTGCATTCAGGACAAAAAGTATCCGACACGACGTCTGGTTCAAGGACGTAATGACAGCGGAAGCACGTAGGATTCACAACAAAATTGTCCTTGATTTCGAACCGAGAAAATACCGTTTTCAGTGTCTCAGGGACCTTGATTGGGTCCACCATATTCCCGACAAAGCAGGTGAATAAAAATGAAGCGCAAATGAGAATCAACGCAGCCGCGCGGAATGTAACGCGGTGCTTGGTGTGCAGGAATGCGACCAGATACATCACGCATCGAATGTACCATCGGGGGTGAAAATGATCCCGCGCTGTTAAAGCCTTCGACGCGTCAACTGCGGGACGCGCTGGAACAGTGTCAACTGCGACGGGAGGAGGGGGTGCGGGATCCGAAACAACAGGAACAGCGGCAGCAGCGTCCGAAATAGCGGGAGGCGGGGTAGGAGTCCTAGCACGCTGTCAGCCAGAAGTATCAAAGACATAAGTAATAGATACCGTGGCTCAGAAAGATTGTCGTCGATGGCCGAAGATGCAGCGTCCATTTCATCACTAGAGTCACGCTGAGTCAGTTGCGCTTTGTCAATATGCAACATGCGAGTGAAGGTAATACAATTCTGGCTGCGACGGGGCTTGTGTTGGTCGTGTCGAGCGAGTCCGGTGATATGCTGTCGCCATACCCGGCTTTCCACGGTCCGCAACAGTGGAGGGGAGGACAGCTGAGCGGCTACCAGTGCCACGACTCGCACCTCTTCCAGATCCGCGCTGTGATTTAACAGTGGTCGTAGCTTGTCCGCTCCGAGTAGGTCCTGAGCTCGAAGTGGCGCGGCCTCGTCCACGACCGCCTCGGACAGCCGAAGGGATATTGGGGGCGGGGTTGAGATCTTTGAGAGGCGGAGCAGGCATTAGCAGAGATTGGTTTGTAATAGAAGCGTCGTCTGCAAGGCTTCAGCAGTAGTCAGCAGTGAGGCGAGAATCCGCAAGACTGCCAGTGACGGAATAGGATCAGAAAAGGATCTGTCAATCAAGCCGTGACAAATAATGTCACTCGTTTGGCAAACAATGATGCCAACACCTCTATGGCACCTTCGCACTTGCTTTACAGCTACTCAGGACGACGGAAACACTTGCGGCCGATATGTTTTGAAAACTCATGGATAGACCAAGGGACACTAACTACGTCTACTCAAAACTTCGCCTATGTCAGCCTACAGCCGTAGGCAAACCCTTCGCCTACGACCCCTCGGAATGCAGTGATTTCCCGCAATTTCTCGTAATCTGAGACACCCAACACGTCGCACAAATCAGCCCGTTCCCCCTGCTTCTTTCCAGCCACGGTTTCGAACCGTTCTAAAGGGTTGTACTCGTCGTCGGGACGCGTCTTGAAGGCGCGACTCTTGCTGAGCAACCACGGAGCTTTCATCACCGTGAATTTACGGCCGAGGACTTTCATTCGAGCAATATCTGCATGGGAGGCAGTCTCGTCGTTGTGCGTTTTGCGTCTCTTGCGACCCTTGCGCGGCCGGGACTGATTGGTGACATCCGCCAGCTCTCGACGGAGGTCCTTCGCAGTCTTCCTATACTCATTCTTTTCGGCTTCCTTCCCACGAAGAGCCTACACGATCCATTCCAATATTCGAATATTTCAGTCAACATAAATCTCCTACGCACACGATAAAGCACGTCCGGCGACGCGTCAGGACCGAGGGATGGGCTGCGGGAATGGCTCGGCGAGGTCGACTTCGAGGTAGAGGAATGGTCGCCGGAATGTTCGCTGGACTCGGAGCTGCTGCTGTCGTTGCTGTCGTGGCGGCTTCTTTTCCTGGAGTTCTTCGATTTCCTCGACGAAGGCATGGTGGAATTAAACGGAGAGAGAGGTAAATAATTAGCAGTGTCGGGAAGTGGACTTCAAGTAGATGTCGTTCATCGAAGACACACAAACAGTTGCCAGAGTTCATGGGGCCCAAGTGAGTTGAGCATGATTTGGTTGGTTGTAGTCTCCATAGTCCAGATAGTGTAGAAGAGGGAGTGCGTCGAGTGCGCGTACTGCTTGCTTGTTTGCTGCGTGGGTGGGAGAGGAGGACGCCGGGGATCAAACGCGCGCTGACCGAGTTGATCCAGCGCTGATGATGCTGTCCGGAGCGCCGGTAAATTGCGGCGATTTCCAATACATTTCCGTAAATTACAGTCGTTCCTAAAAAGGATGAGACTGACGATTTTTTTTCGGCGCTTTGGCAAAGGCCGAACAAGTCCGAAAACGGAAAAACCCCTTTCTTTTTCCGGCCAGTTTCTCCTGGTGAACAGAGTTGAAAAAAAATCTTGCAAGTCTCATCCATTTGAGGAACGACTGTAAGGTAAATAAAGGTACTTGGCAAAAATTTGGTAGAATTTTTATGGCAGACATACAGTTGCGGCCAAAATACTTGCATTACCATATATGGAAGGTATCCGGGATACCCCCGCAAACAGTATCGTCAGTCCACAGTAGCCCAATGATGATGATAGGCTTGCTTTTGGTTCACGGATGAAAACACAGAATTTGCGGCATTTGTGATGATTTGATGCCGGCAGCTATACCTCAGGAAACAAGGTCACGACACCGCGTCGGAATGAGTGGAATTGACTCGAATGTCCTCGACGCGTTGGGCTGGTGACTCGGTTGCAAGTTTTGAGTCGAAACAGGACGACAGGGGGCAGTGAAAAGACGACAATTGCTGCGGAACGTCCGCGGCTTGACTACGGAACGGTGTGGCCGCTCGGGATTGGTCGCCACATCGGTTCCGAATAGGGTTAGGGTTATGGGTATATAAGGAGCGCGGTTTCGCGCAGTAGATTAGAGAACTTTCCCCCATGTAAACCCACTATAAAATCTAAACACCTTTCGGCTCTTTTATTATTGTGATTTCTACGCCAAACTATCCGTAAATCAAACGCTCGTTGACCACCCACAACCCCAGCTCACCTACGGATTGCTTGCTCGCCGTCATTGCCTGCAAACCCGAGATGGGATCGCTGTGGACCTGTGAGGTATTGTTGGATATGTTATTTCGTTTCAGTTTGTTTTGTTGGACGATGAACGAAGGGGAACGGTACGGATTACGGTTATGGACGGGATTAGGGATTTTGTTAGTGGTTGTGTTGAGGTTGAGGTTGACGAAGAAGATTCGACGATGGACGGCTCGGTGGTGGGAAGGAATTCCGCAGGACGGGACAACTACGCGCTCGCAGGCGAGCGCATCTCATTATCATCGCCGCCCACCCATTTTTATATCATCACATTCAATATTATCATCTTCCCTTCTTCGTCACTCGCCGTCAATCGTCTGGGTTGCCACATGCGTATACTTCGCATGGAGCCCCGAACTTGCGCGTGTTGGATTGGTTGTGTGTTTGTTAGTTGGATATTATATTTCAGCTTTCATCCATGCTCCCGTTCCGCGCGTTTCAATGAGGTGCAGCCTTCATTTTATGAAAGCTACCTGTCCAAGAACCGGGAGAAACCGGTGAAATTCCAATAACAAAGCTGTTTGGTACAGGTTTGTTTAGAACTTGTACCAGTTTTCTGCCATTTTGCTTCCGAGTTACTTGGCGCTGAGGGTGTAGGAGGCAAATACCCAGTACTGTAGATGATACCCACCCCTGAACCCTTTTTTTCCGGGTGTTTTGCACCCATCTTCCATATATGGTAATGCAAGTATTTTGGCCGCAACTGTACTGTGCAAAAAGATTTTGTCAACAACTTTGGTAAAAAAATCTGCAACTTTCCTCCATTGCAACAGCTTCAAACAACTTCAATGGCGCAACTTTAGCGGTCGCAAGTTGGGAATGGCGCAACTTACGTGGCTACAACTTTTTTATGGCAGCAACTGCTCTTAGACATCTTATGCACGTTGAAGTTGCTCGGATGCAGGTTTCAAGTTGCTTCGATGCAACTTCCCATGGCAGTGTGCCAACTTTCTTTGAGCAGGTTGCAACTTTGGTTCCAGAGGTTCCAACTTCGACAGCCAGGGCTGCAACTTGGGACTTGGGATATCTCACTCCATTGCAATATATTGATCTGACTCAAGCAGCCTTTTGTGTCGATCGCCGTCCTGCATAAGGAGTCCAACGATTGATAATTTGAGTAATGGTGCTTTCTGGTATTATTGGAAAAAAAAAAATAAAAAAAATCGTAAATTAACTGCATTGAACTGACTACGTAAACAAGATGGTCTCAGTAAACGGGCTGAAAAGCCGACACCCGGCAGCAGCTCAAGAGACCTGGAGAAGCTCTCACCTATTAATCTATCCTGCTCCTCATCACCGAAGGTTAAATGCGCAAGGGACGAAAATCTAGGGTTCGCATTGATGCCTGTCTGCTACTGTCTGGAATGTCGTGAAGGATGTGAAGCGAAAAAAAAAACCCCCCGCGTTGTGCGGATACGAGTCGTCGTGGATCCGGAGCTATTGAAGTGCTAGTAGTATTAGCCTCATGGTAGGCTAAGGTAGGCGCCAAACGCATCCATCGAGTCACGTGGACGTGACGTTACGCGTTACAGTAGCGTGGGAAAGCGCGAAATCTCAGAATTCGCAAAAACAAAACACATTTTTCAAGCTCCGACGCAGCCAGGGGACCCCAAAAAAATTCAGAGGATGACTGAGACTTAAGTAGCACCTAATACCCCACCCGGAGGGTACCTAAAGTAATATACTTATGTGAATTTGATTGAAACTTGAGCCAATTTTACTTGTGTGCCACCAGTTCGGCCGCTTACGGGTGGTCAGGAATTATTCAAGTCGGGGCAAAGCCCAAGGGAGTAGGTATCTTGTGGACCCACCTACAATATTAATGGAGCATATCCTCAGCAGCCTGAGCCTCAGCTTGCCGTTCGGTGAGGCAGTTTGACTTGATTGACAGAAAGAAAATTGATATTTCTGCAAAGCAAAAGTGGTAGGTGTAGTGTCTGTAAGGCAAGAAAGGTATGTACACAGTTTGTTTAGTGGCCATCTAGAGTGGCAGGAACACCGCGTGGACCGTGTTTGGGCCACGCATGTGACCGTGATGGAGGTCATGTGGTGTGTTTACGTAAGCGCGGAATTCGTTTGAATTTTTTCGAAGTGGCCGCCAACAGCACCCAAAAGTGGTTCTGAGCTTTTTTCAAAAAATGGCCTAAAACATTTTATGTGAGTGTGTTATCAAAAATCTGAAGCCATAGGGTTGTTCAATTCCTCAAACAGAGTGTTTCTACAGTCTTAGATTTTTCATACACCCCGCCCCTCCCGCCCAGTAGGGGCGGGAGTCGGTGTCACGCTGTGACAGCACGTGACTCGATGGCCTACCTTACTAGGATAGAAAGGTGAGTGCCACTCAGAGGCCTATTCATACGCCAGCGCACCAGTTATAATATCAAACTAGGATATCAGGACAAGTAGACGATGAAAATGTATCTTCGTTTCCGACTCTAAACTTGAAGCCAGTGTTCTCCCTTAAGGCCTTATTAAGGGTGTCCTCGGCGGCTAAGGGCTTAACTTGATATTAAGACCTAATTAAGACCTGCAATTTAAGGCATTAAGAACAAAAAAAAAATCGATTTTTTTTTCGGCCGGACTACTGTACTAATTCGACCGGTTGTTCACGTTATGTGTGACGGCCGGTCGTGAACTGAACTTTCTTGAACTTGGTGACGGGTGACACCGAGTTTTTTGGCCCAAAAAGGGCAAGAAAATCAAAGAAATCTCCGGCCGGCATGTGCCGAGCAATGCCGGCCTACCATATACGGTAATGTTGATGTGATTGACGTGTTGTGAAGTGAACAATTTGGGTGACGGGTGACACCCAGTGCTAGTGAACAACCGGTCGAATTAGTACAGTAGTAGCAAATTCTACTCGTTCCAGTTCCCGCCATTGTACTCGTCTCCGTAACCTTCCAGTTCACCATCATCAGGTTCTTCGTCCGAATGTTCAGCTGCCAGCAATTCCATCAACCGCTCCTCTTGTGTGAATGCCTGACGCCGGCGTGAAGGAGCTCCGGAGGCTTCTTGAATCTTCACTGTGCCCCCGAATAACTTTGAAAGTGGGCACGGAAGCATTTCTTGCTGCGGCCCTCTGGCGTAGGGACGATGGGCTCGAATCCCGCCTTCATGGAAGTAGTTGCAGATGTCGAGCTTCTTGGGCGGCATTGCGAGACGACGTCGAAGGAGCGAAAATTTAGCCGAGTGTGCCGTAAATCCATCAGCCATCAATTAAGCCTTAATTAAGGGTTAGATTGCGGCTTGGCCCAAGTTAAGCCCTAACATTAACTTGTTATTAAGGCTCAATCCATTCTAAGTCTTAACCCTTAGGAGGAACACTGCTTCTTAAGGCCTTATTAAGGGCACCTCCGAAGGCTAAGGCCTTAATGGCCTTAATAAGGTTATTAGGATGAAAAATGCAAATTTTTCCGGGCTTTTTTAGAAGCATTTTTCGGGGAGTTCCAAGCGGTTTTGCTTCTTATGGCTGGCTCCAGCTGAGTTTTGGCTGAACTTGATGTTTGTGGACCAAAATTGCTCCCGCCAGGGCAATGCAGGTAGCCGAGCTGAGGGCTTGACCCATGTTCCGACGCGGCCTTCAGCAGAATCAAGAGAACCTGCCGGACACTGCCGTTGGGAATCCCTTTGACAATGCTGCGGGCCTTTGGCAGCTGGCCGAGCCTGCCGAAGGTAGCCGAGAAGGTGACGTAATTCAAGGTAAGGCTTAATTAAGGGTTAAGATGGATCCAGCTTCATGTTAACCCTTAGCATTAACTTGAAATTAAGGGTTAATTTATTCTAAGGCTTAACCCTTAGGAGGAACACTGGTATCCTGAACACTCATGGCGTTCAGTCGCCTTACACAATTTCTCTTCCATGTCATCGCCCCGGTGCTAGGGGACGACAGCGATGTCTTGCACATGCACCAAGCAACATCCAATCGACCCTCTGATACATGGCTCGCGCCTGTTGAACTCCAGCCACCGGTACAGGTAGGCAGTGAGCCAGGCGAAGCTGGTGAGTCGGGGGAAGCCGGCGAGCCGGGGGGAAGTCGCTCCAGTAGAGGGGAAGGAGAAGCGTAGAGTCGAAAGGTCGGTGGTATCGGTAGTAGCGCCAGCGGAGGATGATGCTAGAGTCGAAAGGTCGGTGGTATCGGTAGTAGCGCCAGCGGAGGATGATGCTGAAGTCGCACACCCAGACGCGTTGCTTGCGAAAGAACGCGTGCGATCGGCAGGCGAGAGGTTAAAAGAAGAGATGGGGGAGTTGAGAGTACGCTCCCAGTCAAATTCTGCGCGTGAAGACATAGTTGTAGTTGGTTTAGGGTGCTTGGTATGCAGTCCAGCTAACGCGAGACGCACTTTATATCTCGACCTGTGTGGAGCCGCTTAGCGCGATGACGCAGGCCCGCTCCCTGCGCTTCATTCCCTACGTCTCAGCTGTACCAGTCCCGCCAGTGAAATAGGTCTGCCTGCGTCGAGCGAGAGGCTTTGCTGGACACGATCGTTGTGGGCGAGAGAAACGAGGCCGCCATCAGTCCATGTTTGGGCAACCCGGCCGGCCAGCTGTCAAGGCTCCGGGACTTCCTTTCTCAGAAGGCAAAAAACAATTCGATTTCTCAGCTCCACAACCGAAATTTCCGTTTACTGAAACAAAAATTCATTTTTCAGCGGTTGCCAAAGTGCTCTATTTCCCTACTCCTATAGCACGTTGATTGCGCTGATTGAAGCGAGGCAGCATCCCACAATCTCATCTGAGACTGTGGTGCGGGGCATAGGAAGTTTATCCATGAGCTCGAGGCAAATGTAGGCCGCCTTGATTTGGTGACTTGTCTGGCAATGACTGCTTATGAAAAATGACAAAAGTGCACGGTGTACATACTTACCCTCTGAGGGAAGCTCACCGCAATGCGCAATGCCTGCTTTCTAGAAAGCCTATGTCGTGATTTAGGCATCAAGCGCAGGAGCGTTTCTAGTGAAGTACATGGAAAGTAGCACTCGGGAGAAAGATGGATCACGGACTCATCTCCTTTTTGGTCCACAAACGAGCGGAAGGTACGGGCTTCTCTGCAATGAGTTAAGATCGTGAAACAAAATTACAAGAGGTGCGAGACGAGTATTAAGATGCGAGTTTGATTCCTTAAGCTGTTTTCGAGTGGTTCGGCGGGACATTGAGATGGTGGAGCGAGGTGGGCAAGAGGTGAGAGCGCTCAGCAGAAAAGCTTGTTTGATACTTGTTTGATCACATAATGGTGCAGCATCGATCTTTTGGAAGCATCCCATGCCGTAAAGTAGTCTCGGTTACCCAGCGATAAAAATGTATGTTTTGTAATGCCGGTTCCCGGCTTATGTACAGCGAAGGGGGAGCTTGTGTAACTCTGAAAGAAAGCGGAAAATGTGTCACATTTCGTGACTGTCATCATTTGCCCGCCAAACGGCACTCGATCAATCGCCTTCGCGTCTGTGGCTTCCTCTCGCGCCGGTAGGCCCAAAGTTTTTGTGCCTATGAAAGTTTAACGAGTATATCTTTGGATTCTTCGGGACACATTTTTTTATTTTTTGCCTGTAAAATATTTCGGATGTCCGACCACAGCAACCAAGACCAAAATCAAAAATGTGTCCCGAAGAATCCAAAGATAATTGGGAAAGGTTAAGCCGGGATCCCGGCCGAGAAGCCTGCGTGAAGTTGCCGGACCTGCAGACGCGAAGTGCGCGCCGCTATCAATGGCAGCAGAGTCACCTGTGACATGCATGACATCTGGGATACAAGGCCTTATGCACCTCATATAAAGCCGAGTAAAATCTCGGGGCTATGAAGAACTCTTATAATGGCAACTACAGGCTGTTTGGTACTTCATTCAAGGGCAATCTTGCAATCCGCGTGAAACGGCGTTCGACGTGGTTTCGTGTGGCTGTGCGACAAATGATGGGCCATCACTGCTACTGCCATTGCCGACCCCCACCAACTAGTGTTGCCACCGAGTCGAGTCTGACCCGAGTTGTCAATCGACTCGACTCGAAAAAGGAGCAACTCGATCGGATCGAGTCATGCCGAGTTTCAACTCGAGTCGGAGTCGAGTTGGCCTCCCAAAATGGAAATCACTGAGTTCCTGGCCGATTTGGATGGGGATTTTTGGCAATATGCATTGAGAACTCGGAAGAAATGTGTTGGTGAAAAGAAATCGCCCCAGAATGTGGTCTGTGGGTGTGAACATTGAGTCCGAGTTATGGTCGGGAATGTTCGGACGATGACGAGTTGTGACTCTTGTGACATGACGAGCCCGCGTCACATTCCCGAGGTTCCGGAGAGAGGCCCCTGGGCTGTGGGAAAAACTCGAAGTCAACTCGAGTCGGAACTCGGCCCAACTCAATACAATCGAGTCGGCATCGAGTTCCGACTCGAACTCGACTCCACTCGACTCGGTGGCAACACTACCACCAACAGACACTGAGACAGAGTGAATTTCGCAATGTCACGGGGGTATACATCTCTATACAGTGGCGGCGGGATCTGATGCCACCCCTAAAAATAGAACAGCCCATTTCTGAAAATTTTGTTGCAAAGTCGATTGGGGCCCCATCATTTTTTGGGGGGTGGCATCAGATCCCGCCGCCATATACTTTGGGCTGAGACTGCCACGTCACTCTTTCTCTCATCCTCTGCTCTCTTGCTGCTTGCCCCATTCTCAGCCTTCTCTCTCCTCTTGCTGGTGGGAGTGTCGTGCTGCAACCTCACAGCATCCATTCCCCTGCCAGCGCGCCAACATTGCCGTTGTTCATTTCTGCCCCGTAATTGTGGTTATGCAGATGTCGTGGTTCTTCTCATTTTATACTCCCAGTCCCACCTCTCGCCGTCCTCCTGATGTATGCTCACGCAGCCAGGTACCTGGCTTGCTTACCCCTCTATACAGTAGGCCTATCGATGAGCGCCGAACCCGCCTCTCAATCGAGGGGGCTTCATGCGCGGGCGCCCTGCACTCGAACTGCGTATTCCGCCGCCGCCCCGAACGCACCTCCTAACGGTGTGAGCATCATGTATGATACGGGCGGCGAGCACTAAGTTGGACACCGCCTCCGCTTTCAAACATGCTTTTCCCGCCGCCCCGAACGCACCTCCTAACGGAGTGAGCATCATGTACGGGCGGCGAGCACTAAGCTGGACATCGCCTCCGCTTTCAGACACGCTTTTCCCGCCGCCCCGAACGCACCTCCTAACGGAGTGAGCATCATGTACGGGCGGCGAACACTAAGCGGCGCTGGATACTGCCCCCGCTTCCTGGGGATACTGCCTCCGATTCCAGAAGATTTAGAGCCTCACCTTGACAGCTAGGCGATTACTACTAAGCAGGCTTTTAATAACTTAACTTAGTCTCTCTTACAGACGTGATGATTGTGGGCAGTTTGACTGCGGACCTAGTGGTCTCGTTTCATTGAAATTCATTTCGCGACGACGAAGCATCTACATCGTCCAAAAAACTGAAGTCCTCAGACGATCAGTTGCTTCACTTCATGCCAAAGTGGCTAGGATGTATGATTTATCCCACTTCCTAGAACCCTCTGGTCGTCACCGCATTTGCACTCGCACCAACGTAGAAGAAGATACTTCGGACTAATCCGCGGACGCCAGCGCTGCCCCAAACCAGTCTCCCCGGAACACAAAATCAGGATTAATCCTTACGATGCATTTAGTTCTAGAATCAATTCACCGCCGAGGCATTCATACACATCGTAAAATAAGTGTTGATCCTTACAACTCCTCCCGCACCTTTTATTTTTGAATCCATTCTATGGTGCGCGCGGCCTAAACACCACCAAGCAGGTCCCATCAATGATGCCATCACTGATGTCTCAAATCGACTGAAGTAAAAAACCAAAACTTTTTCTTCCGTTTCTGAGGCCGTTGGGGCATAGGAATATTCACTGAAGCCCCCGGAGCACTAAAAACAACCTAGTTATAGCTCTGTGTGGCCGTCTCGAGACCATAGACGTATGTCTGGTCACCCAAAAAGGAAAGTTATGTAAGCACACATGCCTGATTGATTGATTGCATCACTGATGTCTCAATTTGCCCTCGAGAAAAAACAATTTATTGTGAGTTTTTATCCGGCGGACAAATGGTCTTGAGGGATCGAAGTACTATCTAATCGGAGAGTTTTGGCAAGAGGATCAAAGGTCTAAGGTTTTTGATCACTCGTAATAAATTTCGTTCCTGTTTGGTGGTGTTTAGGCCGAGCGCACCATAGGATGACGACCGAAGACTCGGATACTACTTGCACTTTTATTAAAACGAGGCTTCATTTGAGATTTTATACCTAAAACAGAGGAAAGTACTTGGGAAATCAATACCTGGGCTCAACATTTGAATGATAAAGTTTTGAGGTGTGGGGCTTGAATTTTTGGAAGGGGGGGTTTATCTTGTGACTGTCGCTTCATTGTCTAGGAATATTTATTAGAGTCAGGGCAGCCGTAGTTCGGTCTGGGTGAGGAGAAGACAGCCGGCGGAAATCTACCCGGCTGATCTCCAGGTCGTGGGCAAAGAGATGCACGAGAAGGCACCCCAACGCCCACTCTACGCACTGCCCTGGTAAATACGACACAATACACAATTCTACGAGGCCACCAACGAGTCGCGGCGCAGTCGCCACGGAGGCAAACTTGGAATCTAATCGGAAAGGTTACAAATCAAAATTAAGGGTGAGGTGGGTGGGCCAAAGAAAAGCTTGAGTCTTTGTAGGCCGAAGTCAGCACAGAGAGCTTGAGCGCGTCGTGCCGTGTGTCGGTCATGGAAGTCAGGAAGAGGAGCGTCACGTCACACGTCACTCCGCTGGTCACAAGACATTGCACTCCTCTCGCAGGCTCAGGAGTGCGCCCAACATTGTGACGGTAGGTTTGGATTTTTGAAGGTAACCGCCATAGGATACCCCGGGCCGCCCCTTGATTACTTGTGATTTCCGTTGATCCCTTGGCCTCGCTATTTCATTCTGCCCTACCTGTACCTTTCGACAGTAACCAAATAGCAACGCTACGCATTTCGATCCCCAACGTCAAATTCGAATTAACATTGCGCAAACATTGCGAAGATTTGCTTCATTGAATTTCACAAGAATTTCACACTGGGCTGCCAGAATCAATGAACCCTATTGGAGGAATTGGTTGATAGGACGCCACAGGGCATCGTCGTCACGTATGTACGACATGAGGGAAAGCACGGAAGCCTCATTTCATCTCAGTGTTCCTTCTTAGCTTCGGGGCTCGCATTCGGTGGCTGCACGGGCGTCTTTCAGATATTGAGGTGGCTGCTGGGCAATAATGACGAAAGTGTGCTCAAAGCTCGTCGTTCAGTAGGCTCCGGCCAAAGAACGAAGAAAAACGGCTCACGCATCTCAGCTCCATTCCATCTTTCTTCAAATTGGTCGAGGACAAGTCGAGGAACTTTTTACAGCTATTTTGAAAACGATAGACAATTTCGATTTTAGAGCTCAGTTCGCGTCGTAGAGCTCCAACGCAGCCAGATTCCGATCAATCACAACTTATAATTTCGTCGAGAATCACGACATGTTCGATCTGATGCCAAACTTGAATGCCTTTCACGTTCTGGCGCGTGTCCTCATGCAAATCATTCAGGAAATCATTCTCGTAGCATCTGACAATATCCCGAGCAAATAAAGACTTTCCTCCAGGCGGCGGTAATTGACACGGATCTCCAGCTGTCGCCCAATTTAACTTACCTAAGAATCTCGCAGTTTTCGCTCTCGCCATACTCAAATATTCGGATAAACGAGCAATATCTCTCGCGTTCAAGAAATAAATCTCGTCAGTGACCATGGTCTCCAGCGGTTTGGATCGAGCCTCCAAACCCTTCCGTGCTCCGGTGTCTGATTTCATCTTCGCAGGAGGAGTTTGCAAACAAGCCTGAGCATGAATTGTTCGTCCACCGATATCATTGGCAACAACACCAGTGGGTGCAGTCAGCTGTAGGCGCTCAGAACGGCCAGTGAGCTCATAGAACTCCGTCCATGCCTTGAAGATGACTGAGGTTTCCTGTTCCTCCGGGTCCAGTGCAAAGCAAAGTTAAGGGAGGATCTTGCGTTTTTGTGTGCAGCTCATGGCCAATCTTATCAGCAAGAAGCAAAAATGCCCTGGCCTGCTCGTCGTTCAGGGTATGCTTTGCTATGAGTATCATACACAATTTTTGATACGGAAGCAAGGAATCCCATCCTGAACCTGAAGCACCGGATTTCGATTTTTTCTGAAGACGCTGGACAATCTCCTTCGCTCGCTTCGCCTCCCTGGCTAATGTAGTGGTGAGTGCATGAGGGATTTCATCTGATGGCTCTCGTAGATGAATCGGAATAGAGTTACTTTGTTCAACTGCCGCCAACCGCCGTTTGATCAGATTTTGCTTCTCATCTAATATTGCTTTAATAGCAGCATCAGCCCGCTGCTTATCTGCTTCCCCTCCAAGATTGACTTTACCAACAAACTCGGGATTCCGCACGTTTGACGCACATTCAGGGGCCGAGTAAAAGCCCAGGCTGCCAGCATGTTCTACTATTGCTTTTGCATCGCGCGTTGCCGCAGTATTCTTACCAAAATCCATTATATCGATAGGGTCACAATCATCACGGCCACTAATGGTCTGCATCGCATTTTCCCAAACTGGATCGAACTCTTCCTCGTCATCATTCTCGAAATCGATACCCCGTTCTCGGGCACTGCTAAGCATTGCAGCTACTCGTTTACCACGTCGCGCGGCAAAGTCAAACTTCGCATCCCGAGTCTGGTATATCAACTGCATATTCCGTATGACTTGGTGATGATATGGTGAGAGAGTTGGCTTGAGATTTTCAAGTTCATCTTCCCAGCTCAACTGAGAGACCTTCACAGGAGATAACTTGTCTTCCGACCACGGTTTGAATAAAGTGACAATTACAACTGCATACTTCACCTTGTCTGGGTCAAAGTCATTTCTTGGAATACGATATCCCATTAGTACAGGGACGGCGGGTTTGTCAAGCTTTTTCAAGCAGTGTGTTGTATATTCGGGATGGCCTGGTTTGAAGTCAAGGTAAGTTTCTCGTTGTGTCCGAGAGCTTGGTTTCTTCTCCTTCACGTAGTCCCTCATGATGTCCCAGGTATTCATGGATTGGAGTTCAGGTGGTCGATAGAATATATCGTTGAAGAGCTTGGACACTTTTCGATCTCCCTCACTCTCTCGGGTCTCTGCTGTTATCTCAGACTCAAGATTCTCCGGTGACAAAATAATGAGGTTGTCATCCTCATCTTCTGGAATAACCAGTCGCTGTACCTCAATCTCATTGGTGGTCAAGTCATCATCGTTCTCACTCAGATCCGCGGTAGTCTTGAACACATCTCGTGCAATATCTCGCAGAAGAGAAGACCACCAGTATTCGTGGAAAACATTAGACACATAATAATTCTTTCGGCCCAGTAAGAAACTGGCCGTCTGTTGCCCGCTGAGTTCCCGCTTTCCAACTAACATATTCACCGTTTTAACCATCATCAAACGACTCATTTCAGTACTATCGGTGTTGCCATCGATATCCATACCTACCCTTTCGAAGAAGGCCCAGGGGAAGCAGAAGGCAACGTAGTTCGGAAACGACTACGAACCAACCCCTCTGCACCAATACCCGATCCTTCAACATGGGTGAGTACTTCGGGCAAACGATTTTCACATCGTGATCCTGATACGTACCCAGATCGCTTTTTTGAATCGTCTCCGTCGTTACGTGTTAAATTTGTATTGGGACAAATGACCGATTTGTATTTTGATACACGAATTCGCAATCGCTCCTTCCACAATCTGACCGATGTGTCTTTAACACATGAGCAAGTCAACCTTTTATCGTTGAACTCTAAGTTTGTTCCTCGTGCACGAGTTACGAATCCCGAGTCGGTATCGCTAGCCCTGGACGACTTTGCCCGAAGGCTACGACTCCGAGTTGATAAAACTATCAACGATAGAACATTGAACAAGCACTTTAGCATTGCTGAAACGGAACGAGGGCAACCTCGGTACGTTCCGCAATTTCACGTACCAAATCCGTACGCAGAAGGACCACCTCTTATTGAAACGATTGAGCGTACTTTACAAAGAACGCGAAATCAAATAGAGATGGAAGTGCTGGATCGACAAGCTCTCAAAATCCGCCCTAATATCCGTCATTCAGACCTTGCAGTTATATTGAAGCTACTCGCTGATAATAAAATTGTGGCGGTACCTTCAGACTAAGGGTGGATATAATTATGAGTATATTAGAATATAATCAAGTATAATCTCAAAATTATGATTAAATATGACCACCACCATAATCTTGGGGCCTACGGATACGAGCAATTAAAATACATTACAGTATGATTATGATATGGTACGAGGTCCGTATTTAATCATAATCTTAAGGGTGGGCAGGATCACAAAATACCTGCTGTGGGGGCAGAATGTAGGTAATAATGAATTGACACTAGAGCTCCAACCTGGTACAGAGTATCCTCATATCTCAGAGACCTAGATTCAAGCCCAAATCCACCGAAGTTCAACACTATCTGCGATGATGTTGCCGATCAGACTTCGTGGGAAATCATTGATGTCATCTCCTCTGCTGTTCAAACCTGGTTCAAATGGCGGAGAGGGGGTGGAGAGGTGTGTTAGGCAACACTAATGACTGCAAAAGAAGAAATGTGCACTTTGGAGTTCATATAACGGCCAAAAAAAATGCCGCCCCTATATTCTAAAATATTTGATTAAATACGATTAAATTTGATTATTCTGAGATTAAAATACATTACGATACCCTTACGAATAAATATAACCTTAAGATTATATTATGATTATGGTACATTAGGTTAACCGATGGATCACCTGGGTCCACTTGACATGTCAAGTCTCACAGCCACCTTCGGACCCAGCACCGATAACATTTTTTTTTTCTTCACAAGCCTCGTAACTCCTCCAGAACGTCCCTGCACATGGAAAGGATTGCTATTGATGATCCTAGCTACAAAAATTGCGAAATTTTTGCGTCCATTGTCAAAGCCATTGAAAATGACGCAGTGGGGATGCCAAGTGTGACGTTACCGTCACGTCACACTTAACCGCCGTAACCTTTCCTTCCACCATCCACGCGCTTCTCTCATTTTCCTGCGCGCTTTCTGGCACTTTCGACTCCTCGAGACTACTAACTCTACTCCCTCCTTCGTCCTCTTCAAGTATCCTCTGTTTTCATGGTGTTTTAGCTCCGAAAATGGGCTGGCAATTGTATCGGCTTCGGCGGCGCTCCGAGCGCATTTTCTGGCCAGAATTCAACATACAGGGGTCTAATGGAATGGATGAGTATGTGGGAAGAGCTTTCATGATTCTCAGGTGTGTTTTATGCCTAAAATACAGTCGAAGCTGTCATAACCCATAGCTCCCATAACCCATAATCTCCCTTAACCCATACATTTTTGGGGGTTTTTGACCGGTTTTTGGCTGGGATAACCCATAAATTTGCCATATCCCATAGCTTTTTGGCCCTACCGAGGGCTATGGGTTATGACAGCTTCGACTGTATCGTGTTTATTCTATTTTCTGTGCTTTTGCTCAGTCTGCTTGCCCACAAAACTACGCTGAACACGCCCCAGCGCCTCTAAATTCAGGATCTTCCATCTGGATGGATTTTCATTGCCCCCCTTCGTGTTTTTTGTCTCGTCGTCGTGTCTGTTTTGCGGTGTGCAGTTCCAGCTTACCCATCCTGTATTAATGTGTATTTAAATCTGAATTCAATCTAATTTGTGAACATTCTCCATTGGCGGGTGAACCTGAATAGAGACCTATTCCCTGAACTGCCCGGGCAATCACCAGACTGAGTTCTACAAATTCTCCCTTTCTCTCTCTTTTCGATTTCTTTTTCGGCGATTTTACCCCTTCGGGGACCCAGTACATAGTATGATCGGAAAACCGTACATTATGGACTGGATGCATATTTAATCATAATGTTCCAGCCCTACTTCAGACAAAAATCTAGGCCTATGCTTGGTTACTGCTGAATGGTATACGATGATGGGTAAAAAACTCCTGGAGAATGACTCTTATATTGAGGAGGCACCCGATCACTACAAGTTGTGTAAAACACTTCAAGGAATTGTTCGCAATGGACAACCTTTTATTACACAACAGCAATACACGTGGTTGAACTCGGCTTGCCTGGAAGGTTCCATTAAGGTTCCGACCCTAAAGGTCATCCCCAAAATACACAAGCAACCTATCTCTGGCAGACCAATTGTACCAACCTTTGGAACACTTTTGGTCAATGCGTCAGGATGGGTTGACTACTAAATCAAACCCTGCCTGAAGGAGTTTCCATGGATTCTTCCGGATTCAAAGACATTTTGTCGGGAAATATTGGAATTGGAACACCCACTAGGAAAAAAGACATTTGGCTTGTGACGGGAGATGTTGTCGCAATGTACCCTGATATCCCGACTGAGGATGGGATCAAGGAAATTGCGGCAATTCTCAATACTTCACCAATGTTCTTCAATTCACTGGATGAAGCGTCCAAGCTCAAGATTCGAGGACGAAAGGAACTGATTGTTCTTCTTCTGCGCCTCGTCTTGAAATACAATTTTGTCGAGTTTGCTGGCAAGACTTATCGTCAAGTCATCGGAACTGCAATGGGAACACCCTGCGCTCCAACATATGCAAATCTCTTCCCAGCTCGTTCTGAGAGACAGGCACTTGATGAAATGAAACAGACTGTTCTCTTTTATCGACGATTCATTGATGATGTCTTCAGCATTGTTCATGGGTCCGAGGACGATGTCCGTCAGTTTCAATCAAGATTTGGACGCCTTCATCCTAACCTGAAAATGGAATGGACAGCGTCCCGGTATGAAATTCCGTTTCTTGATATCCAGGTCAATCTGGAACTGGATACACGGTATTTGCCTTTCAACCATAAAATGCAAATCCGAACCAGTGTCTATCAGAAAGCGCTGAATGCCTACCTTTATATCCCCTGGAACTCGTCTCACTCTGATGACTCAAAAACTGCGTGGGTCAAGGGTGAATTAATTCGTTATGTCCGCATATGCTCTCGTGAGGAAGACTTTGCAAAAATTCGTGTTGAATTTGCGAAACGTCTGAGAGACCGCGGGTACCCAGGGCGATGGATTCGACGTGTCTTTGAGGAAGTGAAATACACCCTGAAACGACCGACTGCACTGGTCACCCAGCCGCAATCAACCGTTAAAGAGGATTGAAATGAACTTCATGTTCTCAAACTCACCCACAACCCTATTTGGGATGATATTAATTTCAGCCCAATATGGAAGGAGTTGGATGACTCGTGGAAAGAAGAGGGATCTGGTTTACCCACATTCCGATTCATGTCTTCGTTCAAAAAACCAACCGCGCTGGGTGATCGGTTAAATAAGCCGCTGAATTTGTATCACAACGGTAGTGCTGCACGTTTGTAGCCCTTTTTTCTCAATCCTCCGGACGCGGCGCGCGGGACCCTACGGGTCCCGCCTCCCGACACGCGCCGCATCCGTTCGGATTTCGAAAAAATCAAAGGGTGTACTTACATGCCGCCCCCATCGGAAATCAATTACCTTACTAGGATAATGTTGAGACCGTTGACCGGACTCCATTATTCAACCGAGCTAGATAATTTTGATGGTATTTCCCGCTCTTGACCGAGCGATCCCGAAATTGTCGAAATCGACGGTAATTTAATTGTACTTTGAGTATACTCAAATGCACCGTGGTAGCTTCGTGCTGGGGCTATGGTTCAGTGCAGAGTCGCGCAAAGGATGGGGTTGAATAGATAAACGTTGAGTCCCGCAAGGATTCCGCAAGTTTATTCAAGCATCATTGTTTATTTGTTACTGAAGGTATCGACAAACAAACCGTTCTGATATATGGGAAACACGCCACCTGATGAGTCTTTTTGACGAAACGTTGTGCACCCATACGTCGTGGCACCCAACCTCTCCTCACTAGGCTCCCCAGCTCATCTCTTTAGGTCGGTCGATCGCTCGCTCGGCGCCTTCGGCGCCTCGCTCGCTCTCTCCCTCCCGATAAAGCCCTCGAAATGAATTTTTCCATCACCCAGCCGAAAAATCGGTCATTCCGAGGCAAAACAATGACCCACCGTGGGAATCTCGACCGTTTTGCCATCACCCTCGGAATGGAGAAGTTCCCACCCTGCAAGTATGGTGCTCTCATGCAACCCCACTGACGAGGCGGAAAGTCAAATTTTGGTTAGCCATAAGCCACCTGTTGGCTTTTGCGCAACCAGGTTAATAATTACGATTTCCTTTTCCAAACCTTCCGCGTTGCCAGAGAAGAGGAGGGTAAGGCGGCGTCAAAACACTTCCGACGCGACGCGTCCAGCTCCTCACTCATTGCATCCCGCTCCGTGGTGGTGGCTTGCAGAGTGGACTAGAAGCGCTTCGCTACGGTTACGAGATATATAGACCTCTTAAGTTCGTTCAAGGATTATCAACAGGTTGGGCCTCTTCGCTGGAAATGATATACCATCCTACGAATGGGAGGCGTCAATACTGTTTTTTACTCATGGCAGACTTCATTCAGCAAGAAGCTCCGACGCGACCTACATGATGTGAATAGCAGATAGCCGTGAAAAGCGCAGTGGAGAGCGATGAAAGGATATAAGAATTTGACAAAAGCTGTACTTATTGCGCTACTCAATCGAGATATCGAACCAACGAAGAAGGCCGCCGTGGAGGATCAGTCAGCTACTAGGCCAGCCATCGACAATCGCCTTGCCATTTTCCCGCTCATCATCGTGTTTCATCCCAAGCCAGTTCACATGGGCGATACAGAGATATCAGCCTTGATCGGAAAATTCAGGTCAGCATAAAGCAGCGCAGAAGAAAAGAAAGCCTACAACAACGCGGGTACATAGTGCCAACGATTCCTCAATTCTGGCTTCGTCGTGGTTGCGCTTTCAATGGGCTGAGGGTCAAATGAGTAATGAAGCGGCAAACAACTTTAAGTTTCCAATTTCCCTCTATATGTAGATTTAATCGACTATCATTAAATCCTATAGAGTCTGACTTGGTGAGACTACAATTTCCCGTGTTTCGTGAGGGACCCGGGTTGAAACTTCAAATTAAAGGTGACTTTGAAGATAGCCAGCCAGGACATCCATTGTGACTGTTCCACGGATTCAGTTGTTGGAAGACCAGGTTGTATAACCTGAAGACATAATGTATGCGCAGGTGCGCACGAAAACCTACCGATCCATATGCTTCGAGGAAGTTTTTGCGAGAGAATTAGAAGCGAAAACGTACCGCGCACTGCTGACATCCTTGCGTTGCTGCTATCCCGCTGCCAGCTAGTTCTCATCGCCGCTTGAGTATTGTCATTCAGTGTTCCTCCTAAGGGTTAAGCCTTAGAATAAATTAACCCGATTACGTCACCTTCTCGGCTACCTTCGGCAGGCTCGGCAGCTTGGTTGGCAGCTGCCAAAGGCCCGCAGCATTGTCAAAGGGATTCCCAACGGCAGTGTCCGGCAGGTTCCCTTGATTCTGCTGAAGGCCGCGTCGGAACATGGGTCAAGCCCTCAGCTCGGCTACCTGCATTGCCCTGGCGGGAGCAATTTTGGTCCACAAACATCAAGTTCAGCCAAAACTCAGCTGGAGCCAGCCATAAGAAGCAAAACCGCTTGGAACTCCCCGAAAAATGCTTCTAAAAAAGCCCGGAAAAATTTGCATTTTTCATCCTAATAACCTTATTAAGGCCATTAAGGCCTTAGCCTTCGGAGGTGCCCTTAATAAGGCCTTAAGAACTTTCCGTCTCATTTGAGACGCAGAGCACAAAGAAATCCAATAAATGTGGTGGTGGTGAATGTTCCCTTCCTCAACGATATCTTCGGCGTGTCTGGGAGAGACAGTTTATTGGAGTCTTCGAGACCAAAATTGTCGCAAAAATCCAAATTGGGTTATAACCACTTATAACCGTATCTTAGCTTTATACCCCACCTGTAAGGCTCCAAGAAAGGTTCGGGATTGAGGTTATAACCACTTATAACTGGGGTATAAAGCTAAGATAGAGTTATAAGTTGCTATAATGGAATTTCGATTTTTGCGACAATGTCACGCGCAACAGGGCCGAGAATGTGCGGAGAAGCTTGGAGTATTGGGCTTTCGACTCGATTTACATAGAGTCGTGCCGGTGGTATGGTGCTTGTGTGTAGTGTAAACCATTCCATTTACGCTGGAGCCTAGAGCAGAAGGCAGTTGCATAATTATTGAGGGCGACGGCGACGGTCCAAATCGGGCTGTCTTCGGGAAAACGCGGGCTGGCTCGTTTGTCTCAACTCAACCTTCGATTGTAATATAGATTTCACGTCGAACGAACGCCGCCATGAGCTCGCTGCCTTGGACAATGGACAATGGTGGTATCTAGCCATAGCTAGCCTAATTTTATGGACCACGGTACTTATTCCATGTAATTCCAACACAGATATGAAGTCGCGAGGAGTCGACCCGAGGTCGACGACTCGGACGAGCGACACTGGAGATGTATATTCTACTCTAGCCAGCGACGAAGCCTAAAGCCCAGGCTGATGATACTACATATGATGCAATTTCGGTTTTTCCTGCTGTGCCGAATTAGAAAATTTAAGTTTGAATTAGAACGCGATAATTAAGCAGTGACCATGATTGAGCCTGTCTAAAAACTCTGCTATACCGAAGGAAAAGCTGCCGGTGGTGTCGTGAATTCGGTTAAAGGCCCTGATCGGGCCCACCGGTAAAGTACCAGCCAAATTTCTACCGTACGGTAAGCCGGCCAATTCGGCCGTAAACTCAGAATCACGCGTGACAATGGCAGTCGGGTGGGCGACGTCCATACATCCTTGCTCGCTACCCCGCCCCTTCTCCCGCCCTTCCCTCCCTCCCTTCTAACTCGCTTGTTCAAAGCAAGAAAATATATTTTGTCAGACAAAAAAATCAATTAAACGGATGTCAATCTATAGTCGGTCGCGCGCCAATGTTAGCATAAGGTAAGGTAGGGGACATACAAATGCTGTGAACGTTCCAAATATGGACAAAGTCAGATCAATCCGTTATTGCACAAGCCCTGGGCCTCTTATGACTTATCCGTTCCATGAATCTGTTCATATGCTTACTGGCTTCAATTCGATCGATGTTTCACGATGTTTGGTGGCCTGCGCATAATGTAGTTACAGTGGGAAGGAGCGGCGTCGTTTTCTGAGAAAACACTGATGGGAACCTTGCGAGCACATCTCCTCCCCCAATTCTGTCCCGAATCCCTAATCGCCTGGTTGGTGAATGTATGCTATCTATTTCTATGGATTCATGGAACGGATAAGCCTCAAGCTCACCGGGGCTCATGCAATGGCCAAATGATCTGACTTTGTCCATATTTGGAACGTTCACAGCATTTGTATGTCCCCTACCTTAGCGGACACACAAATTCGGTTACCCCACGTGACGTGCCATCACGCTCCTTTTTGGGACATCTCTCAACGGAACCCTCGAAAGTGGCTGCACACAAGGCAAATGGAAAATTCGGGCTCTACAGTTCTATGAGTGATGTGTATATCTTGAACTCCCGTGCTAAATCTCTTCAAAATGTTCAAAATTGAGAGATGAGACCCCTAAATACAGTGGAGTTGAATAAAACTGTGTCTAGTCTCTCAATTCCCCCCCGAAAATGTTTGTGAAAATTCTCGGGTACTCCTTCAGCATGTTTACACTGAACCCTTGTGCCAGATTTTGCAGAACGAGTCCAAAAGTTGTCGAAAGGAGCGTCGGAAGCCAGAACGTCCCAAAAAGGAGCGTGATGGCACGTTACGTGGTGTAACCGAATTTGTGTGTCCGCTACCTTATGAACTCGAGGAAAAATAAGATGTTCGCTGCTGGAGGCGGGGAGCAGAGAGCTAGGGCATCGCTTGTCATTGCCAGCTCAACCATAGCAACAGAGTTCCGTTATGGTGACTGATGTGACGCCCTTAGCTACCGTCCGGCACGGTAACTTTACCCGCGGGCCCGATCAGGGCCTAAGGTTTTTTATCGGACCGGCTACCTGTGCCCCGTTCTGACTTTAAATCCCAAGGACTTTTCTGGCCTTCTTTCACTACTTCAAGGGTTTGGTTTCAGTCCCAATTCGTTGACGTTATCCTCATGATTGGTTTCAGGCTGGACCCCACTGTATTCTCCTCATAAAAATCTACCCTTTCTTGTGCATGTCAGTTCTGGCGCGTGGCTTCCCGTTGATGGCGAGTGACAATGAAAGTAAGTTTGGCCAGCTAGCGCTTGAAAATGTAATCATTAAGCAATGTTTCTTATCAGCCAACTTATTGGCGGTGGAAGTGGACGTATCCAACAACGGTATAATTTTCGATATCAAGCTTGGCCATGGTATTCCTCAGACTGTGCCACCGTCCTCGAACGCTACTAGCACTGTTCTTGGAAGTCGAAGCGCAGAAACCCAGGCGACTGTCGATGGCGGGAGCTCCTTTGCCACAACCACAACCATAGTCCAGAGCAACGTGACGCCGAGCATCTCCAGTGCTTCGTTTACAGCGTCAGACCAGCTTCCACTCGCCAGCGCCAACGTCTTCCCATTCCGCAACGGGAAGCGTGTCCCAACCAGATTCTTCGGTATCAACAAGTATAGCAGCAAGCGCATCCCGAGCGATGTTCTCCAGCCTTCCGTCAAGTGGGCTAAGTCAAACGAGCTCGGCCCCGACTTCATCCTGTAAGTCCGAAAAGCACGTTCGTTCCATACGATATCATGTAGAGTACTGAAACCATATCTAGTGCACAACACCGGATCACCAGCCCAGCATTCGCAGACGTCAAGTACTGAGCTGTTGTCCGATGTGACTAGCACATCAGCAGCACCAGTGCCGACCGGGACCCCGTGCAGCTGTGCAGGCAATGGAAGCTGAACAATAAAGACACAGTTGCACCAACGTGCCTTTCAATGGAAGTTCCGATCAATTAATAGCTTTTTGTACTGACGGTTCCGCAGTCGGTTGACCAAGGAACAATTTTGGCTTCCAATTTCCACTCCAACCCAGCTGTATCTGCAGCGATTTTCAGCCCGACTCTGGCTGTTTTACTCTATTTTTCGGCCGGAGATTGGGTCCGTTGATTTACTCTATCGCCGACGGACCTACTTAATAGGTATGTAGCGACCGGGGGCCTTTCGGAAGGCTTCTGTGTACATACAGTTAGTTTCCGGCCTATCAATATTTTGCCCAAGCCAAGTTAGCCCTTACTGTGTGACATGTCTCTCAGGTGCCTTCAGTTTGCCACTGACCTCGAGTGATGTCCAGCTGCTTTCAACAGTGCTTTGGCGGTAAATGGACTTAAGTGCGCCACCACTTAGTGTTTCAGTCTACAATAGCCACCTACTCTTGATCCCACATATTCGGATAAGGGGGACAATTGTATCTAAACCGATATCTTGACCACGTACATCAACAATTGGGACAATGGACTCCACCTGCATTCCGATTGTCCCGGGAAGATCGAATGAATGGGCAAGTGGTTATCAGGAACGTAGCAGCTTGGGCAATTACCATGCACAGCAGTCAAACAATAAAGCCCAGAATGAATTCCATCGTCAAAAATCCAGTTGCTGAACCATTCGCAAGCATCACATCACGGTTCCTTTTTCGGCAGGGAACGGCATCAAAAGTTCAACTCGATACTACATTATGCCGTCATCACCATTCAACTTAAAAACAGTGTAGAACGTCTCATGGATGTGTAGCAACTCATCTTGTGCTTTGCAAGGCAATTGAACAAGTTTTTGTGTTTTCACCTCCGAAAAAGTGAAACAAACCCTGATGATGGTTGATGCCATCATCAAATTCCCATATCGGTTAGGGTTAAGATCACGTGTTTCCCCGACTTTGCCGTGCCTCCTTGGGCGGATCACCCAGGTAAGTCAGAAAAAGTGAAACACCGTGGGAAAAAGTGAGTTCTCGACGCCAAACGCATTCTTTTGGTCGATAAGCTAAGGTCGCTCCAAGGAGCGTGTGAACGGGTATGGAGGCGCACGAAACTTGGTGGATACCTAGTTTCGTGTGTGTGGGGGGAAGAGCCGCTCGCGTCGCCTGCGGCGACGGCTGCACGCAGAAGACGACGGGGAGATCGCTTTGGGTGAAAGCTCCACGCGTCGTACTGGTAGGAATGTGCTGCGAGCGGGCTCTGAGCGCGAGGGAGAGCGGAAGAAAGGAAGCGGGCCTGCGCCGTAGGCGGCGACCCAACTCTACCCACCCAGAGCGAAAGCTCACCACAGGTGGGTCGGAGTCTAAGGTGCAGGCCCAGCTCACCCCACACAGAGCTAGAGCGATGGGATGGAAAGTAATGGTATGAGGAACGGTATGAAAGAAAGAAAGTATGTTGAAGTATGATTGTGAGCGAAACGAAATTGGATGAGATGAATGTAAATTCCGGCTGCATAAACACATGAACTGTGAGCCACGGCTGAGTTCGAAGATGTGGAGCAGCTCGGGAATGGAAGAGACGGTGAAGTGTTGCGTCAAGATGAAAGAGAGAGGGTTGGCTGTGAGAGGAAAAGCATTTTGGCAACAGTTTGACAGATTTCGTGCACGAGGGAAAGAGGCTGGAGCCGTGATCGAGACGTGCTGCGAGGTGTGGTGGATGCGACAGGCCAAGGGAGTGTCGAAACGAAAGACATTGATACGGTCATCCGGCCTGATTTCTATATCAGAATCAAGCCTAGACTGCATGAGTTGTAAGTAGGTGTCGCTGTGGGAATTTGTAAGGGGGTTCAGAGTATTCGGTGACAAGTGTGCGGTATCTCGGAAGGCGATGGGTCTGGTTAGACGGGTGGGTTGGTTTCAGGTGGAGCGTGGGCAGTAAGACGATGGGGTCCAAGTACGCCAGATCCGAGAGTAAGCATGTCGGATACGGGTTATCGAAACAGTGTGGCGAAGTTGGTCAACGGGTGTTGATGAGCAGAGAGCTTGCGAATCTGTGTAAGGCAGAGGGTGCGAGGAATACGGCGTGTGATATGGATGAGAAAGACATCATAGGTGTGACTCAGAGTCGCGCTAAAGGAGGCCGAACGTGTAGAGGAAGTGGGAACGCTCAGGCGTTCAGGCCAAAACCGGAGTCTGTTCGGCAATGAAACGGATGCGGGGTGTTTGCAAGAGTATCATGCGTGGGATAGGACGGACGAGCCTGCGTTAAGAGATGAAAAAGGATTCGGTGGGGCAACACCCGAAAATCAGCGGCTAGAAAGGCAGCCCGCATGGTAAGAATCCGTAAGATTGGCCAGAAGGCGAGGTAATCAGATGCGCGATGCAGCAGGGGTAGAGGTAGCGTCAAGGACCAGAGCTGGGATGTAGATAGGGACTGATTGTAGGCTTGTCTCAGTGTGACTCTTGTATGCGAATGCGTGGAGCGCCTGTGGCGGGAGAGGCGCCGCCGTGAAGGTATGGCACTCGTGTATGAGTCTGGGTGGGGAATTAAGGACTCGGCCGGCGGTTTGTTGTTCGCCATATGAAGGTCGGATGCGAATTGAAGGTGTGTGGCGTGTGAGACGCAGGATGTGCCGCGGATGATGCCGAAGGACCAGGGGGACTCGGACGGAGATGCTGGAGAGGTAACGGGAACTGTTCGTGTACGGACGCGGGGTGACCGAAGTAAATGCGATGTAAGTTGAAAAATGAAGCCTGTTGAATCTGTAAGCAGGGCGGATGAGTTCTGAAGCTCTGAAGGAGCGTCCGCATGCTGAATTCGCAGGAAAGGCAGGTAAGCTGGGGTATGGGTATGAAGGAGCGAGTATGGATGGTCAACAAAAAATGTCAACAAACCCGTAATTGACCGTAAATCGTACGATCGTGACTGTATGCGGTACGGTGAGGATCCGTACGCGCCAGGCTGATGCGTGAATGCGTGGTAAAGGGAGAGATTGGGGACCGCTGACAGTGTCCGCGAGCCGGCTCCGAGTTCGGCGTGCTATCCTCGCCAACGCAAGCGGATGCCTGTGGAATATCGAGGATTCACTGTGAAGCACTCGTCAAAGGTATTTGAGCGCTCGATCGGCATAAGCAGATTGTTGTCGCGGGCGAAGATCAAAAGACTGGGGACGGATGCTGAAACCAGCTTCGCCATGGTTGTCTGTCTGATCGACTTGTTCTGATCACGACACGGGGTGGGCGTCCGGAATGAGGGTATCGTACGTGGTGACAGCATGCAGAGAGGAGAAACCAGGGGATTTAGAGTAGATGCTGGCGGCGCGCTGGAAAGGGTTTGCCGTGGAGTTGGAGCTGTACCTAGGCGGAATGACGGAATAGAGAGAGAGACGAGCGCCGGGAAACCAGGCGAAGAATACTGCGGGGAAGGCGACGATTCTGAACGGGAAATGTAGTTTCTGCGTGAACACAAATACGGGCCAGACACTAAGCTTCGCAGACATTGATGGAGACCGTGAGGCTGAGACAAAGGGGAAGCATTCGGAACCACGATTCGGATCCCGGTTCCAGATCTTGACCAAAGCGAGAGATAAGGGAGAAGAAGTACAAGGAAGCCGAGCGAGTGAACACCGACATACACCAAAGGCGGTGGTATGATCACCGGGGGAATAACTTGAGAATGTTATATCGTGGAGGATGCACCAATGAGAGCCCGAGGCGTGAGTTGATATATGAGAGCCGTCACAGCCAGGGAATTCAAGGCCGAGCACAGGCCGAGTGTGAATGTTCCCAGCGAAAGAAGAGAAAGGGGGAAAGGCGGGAAAACACAAAGGCTTCAAGCGTGAAACGGCCCGCGATAATATCGCGGGTATGAAGGCGCGTGCGCGCGGTATTAAAGGTGGAGACGGCGAAAATGAGTACGGACCCTGCGCATTCCATGGTGGCGGGTTCGGGAAAAGAAAGCTGTCTGGACTGTTACAGACTGGTGGACAGCATTATGCGTGGTATGATCAACATATTCGACGAAGGGAAGCGCCGTTACAACATCGCAGATGCGCTGAGAGTCAGGTATGTCGTAGAAAAGAGACGCCAAGGTATGTGAATTGGGTGACTAACCCTCGAGTTTGGGTAGGAAAAGGCGGAATATCGAGATCAGCGCGGCGGAGGGTAAGCAGAAAACGAAGGTTGGCAAGACTAGGAGTCTGAGGCCCGTAGAGGCAGAACGAATTCGATTGAGATTTGAGATAGGTATGGTGAAGATCAGCGAAATTGTATGGCCACGGCGTGGGACGTATCCCTGCGCAAGTTGGAGGGTACGTATCACCATTTGATTAATGAGGAGGTATCGACACGCGAGGGGATGGCCATAAGTGGAAGGATAAGGGGTGGGGCAGTATGTGCCGCGAGAAAGGGATCCATGAGATGTGCCGCGAGTAAGGAGCAATGGGAAGGGCCGCGGGTAAGGAGATATGGTTGTCGGCCGAGGTAAGTAGCGGGATGCGGTTCTTGGGACGCGCAGATGAAGGTGCTAGCAGCACACGAGAAAGAGAGTAGGAGGGTATGCGCGCCAGTCATGAGTAAACGGGTATGCGGGTGTACGGGTGTACGAGTAAGCGAGTATGGGCGCGGTAGAGTAGGAGGGTATGGCGGCGAACGAGTAGGATGGTACGGTGGCGAACGAGTAAGAGGGTATGACGCAGCTATAGGCCTCATTATAGCCCTGCTATAGGGCTATAGGGCTATAGGCCTTTGCCCTTCGGGCGGTCACTGAGAAAAAGGCTGCACGAACTCAATCGGCACTGAAGGAATTGCGGAAGAAGTATCAGACTCTCGAGGAATGGAACCCTTGGGATGGGAGGCAATATAGTTCCGTCGCGCGGAAGCTGGCGCGGGATCTAACACAGGCGGGTTGCGCGTCGGAAAGGATTGAAGGTGCGGTGCGAGCATGTGCAGAGGCGTTTGGAATCAAAATTAGAGGGAAATTCATGAGCCGCCGCACCGTCGGACGAGCCATCGATGAGGGCGGCAAATTTAGTGAATTACGGCCGGCAACAGAAATTATGAACGCTCCGGGTGGGCGGTAATTCTTCTCGATGAAAGCGGTAGACTAATCGAAAATACAGGGTTCGTCGAGAGCTCGGACGGCACTAGTCCATTTTTAAGGTGACCGGCGTGTCAAGGCTAAAGTTCGGATTATGTAATCACATTTCCGCCCTTTTACACGGTATCTAGAGCTTAAATGCGGTCCGGGGCGTTTATATAGGGAGTTAGGAGTCTATTCGGCGCTTGAAACCAGCCAGAATCATGACGAGGTGCTGCGGAAAGTGGTTGAAAAAATGCGTTACCATTCTGTCACATGTGTCACAAGGCAGAGCAAGGGATCTGTGCGTAGGCCCAGACGATGCTTTTTACTGCGTTTTTTTTTCCAAGGAGGTGGATATGTCTCTATACATTGTCTGTAGCTAAAATTCTAGTATATCTGGGCCTGAGGGAGGGCGCTATGAGAAAAGTGAACGAAATTGACGTAAAGAACACAGCCACAAAGATTATATAATAAGGTTTTACCGTTGACACGCCTATCAACTTAAAAACAGACTTCAACACATCGAGGTACGAGATCAATAGTGGGCTATGAGAGACTAGGACGGCACCACATTTCGTGGAATTAATATCGAGTGCACATCACTCTCGCAGTTCCCTCGTATGCGCCGGAAGCCGACGATACCTAGTCTCCCAATGTCAGAATCCGATAAACTAAAATTAAGACAGTCGAAATTTTTTGAGTTTCTCTGGAGTCTGATTCAACTGTCGGGAGGCCGTAGTCCGTTTATGGACTAAGGATTGCACCCGAGCTGATGGCTCGGGATGATCCGATGATGCGGCATTGAACCTCGTTTAAGTCTGTTTCGCTCGCGTTCGAGGGAATGGACTTGTGAGCAGATAAGGAGCATGACATCGAGCTTGAATCTTCAGGTTCGTTCATATTTGAAGCGGCAGAAAGAAAGACACGATAAAAGCGAATATATTAAACAGCAGTGTGCACAAAGGAGAAACAAGTCATCGTTCTTGGACTTTGAGCACTTAAGCAGCAAGCCGCTTGGAACAAAAGGTGCAGTGATGTCTGAATAACACGGAACTGCCCGGAAAGACAGTAATCACCGAAGAATTGAGCGGGAAACCTACATTGCTGGGTGCGGGAACGACGTACGCGTTGGATTCCCCCCTGCTCACTTCCCTAACCAGAACGACAAAGCCGCTTGCGCGAGGTTCAGGTTGGCTAATATACAGGCGTTGACTTGCTACATAGAAGGGCCGCAAAAGAGCAAAAATGGCCGAAAATGGCGAAAATTAAGATAGAGAGCGTGGGATCCCCGCACCTTACTTAAGCACGTTATGTAACGCTTATTAATCGTTCCCACGGCCAAATCCCCAGTCGCACAAAAAATTTCGTGCTCTTTCCGGCCTGCGGAAGGGCTGACCTACAGACTTAGAAGACATTCTCGCTGTTTCGGCTCTGAAATTTTGGTTTTTGGTTTGAAAAGCACCTTCCACACTGCAAGGAGGTTCTGTCACTCATTGCGCCGCAAAGGTTTGACAGGTCCCACCCTTAAGCGAGCTGCCGAAGCATGCCGAGATGACTATCCTGTGGCTGTGCTGGCCAAATTTTCCTCCGAAATTTTTGAAAAGTGTCCCATTTGGTGAGAAAACCACATAGAAACACTCAGAAAAAAAGTGGTCTGAATTTTTTTGTGGGTCATATAGCAAGAGACCAAGGGACATTTTGGCAACTCTGCCCAATAGGAACCCTTCATTGAACCTCTATCTAAGACTTGTATTGGGCAAAATTCCCAATCCGGAACTTAGCATCGTGCTATAAGCCCTCGACGTCGAGCGTGACAATGTCACAGTGTGATGCTGACATAAGGGTGCGGGGATCCCACGCTCTCTATCTTAGCCAAAATTGCTGTTTTGTGGGCCTTCTAGCGACACATCCCCTGCATAATTTTCCACCATTCAAAGCTGTAGATGCATTAGGGGTTCTAGGGCTACAATCTGGCCGATTCAGATTTCCGCGGAGAAAATCCTAAAATTTGGGGATTTCGCCATTGCTGGCTGTAGAAGAACAGATCACAGTATTTTGATCCCATCATCACTATAGCTACATCCGCGTAGATGCTATCAAGCATTTAGGACTTTGTTTCATCCAGAAATATGTACCCAATGTTAAGAAAAGCTTGAAAAACACTGGCGCCAACACGTCCGGGCAAGCCGGACGGCGGACATCCTCGGAGAGAGGCTTGCTACAAACTGCAGAAAACAGCCCATGTCTTAGAACCTGAATACCTCTCCCGCATGAACTCCAGTGCCTTGACATCAATGTTGTTTAGAGTAGATTCAAGTTTGACCTGAGCCACCCTCTCTAAAATTTGGAACACGCTACACGGATATTGATCTCGACCACTCGCCGAGCAAAAAAAGACTCATTTCCCTTCAAAATCTCAAATTGAAAATATAGGAGGCCTCTATCAGCCACATGCCACAATATTGTCGGCCAAAACTATTACTCTACTGCCGCTCTTCGTACACTGAACGCGAGGGACTAGGTGACATGGCGTGACTCATTGGTCACGGAACTGCGAGGTGTACTGGTGGTCCACCAGGACAAGTTTAAGAAGAAATGGACATGTCCATATGACCGGTTTTCTGAAGGTAGGGCTCTCAGGATCAATCAATGCCCTGATACTGTAAGCGGGGACATTGTCATAAGCAATGCATACCATAGCCAATGCGCCAAGGGGGCGCAAAGTTTGAGGTTGTCTGTGAGATCCAACTGCAAATCACTGCATCTCTCGATTCCATCTTCTCACTCCAAATTGCAACAGCAAGCGGTGAACGATTGTAATAACAATTCGTCAGCGGTTGTTCTACATTAGTGCGAGCGCCGTAGCTTGGCGTAGGTCCCGACAGCGATCTGAGCAGCCAGTCCTCTGCGATAATCAGCGCAAGGCGGGGACAGTAGTACTGGGCCCAGTACATCCCATGGGATGTATCTACCGAGGACCTGCACATTTCCTTCCAGTGAGGACCAAGCGTCTGAGTCCGAGGCCGACCAAGCAGTGTCAAAGTCTGCTATTGTGTTCGGGGTGGAGGGCATGATAGGCCCCCAAGGGTAATCATTACTGGGGAGTGACTGTCGTCTACCTTATGTGGGTTGGTGGTATCTCGTCTCTCGTAGACAGACGCTCTACATAGCATCTTGTGTCTCGTACCTCGACTAGTGTATGCTTAAAATGCGTCTTTTTTCGAGTGGAGTTTGATTCTTTAGTCAGATATTTTCAGAAATCACAATCCCGGCCCAAAATCGATTTGTCATGTTTGCCTGTCCACGACTGTACGTGCAGGGGTGTATACGTTTATTATGTTCGTGAAGGCGTGAAGGAGTCGATGCGTAAGTTACATGAAGTTTACATAACGCGATAGCGATCTTGGCGAAAAACGAGGAGGACAAAGCTGATGCAACTGAAGACAGACAGACTGCGGTTATGCAATTCAGACGAACACCGAAGTCAGGGGATTGACTTGCGGAGGTGGCGTGGTGGGTTCCCCGAGAGATCTCGCCTTTAAGCGACCCCAAGTCACCCACCAATTATCGGCTTCGTCCTCTGCGTCATAACCAAAGACTGTCTTGATTTCGGCCCACTCGGCGGACTCGTCTTCTCCGCTGAAGAGGTGTACGCCCGCTTTATGCTTCGCCTGCATGGCCCGATCGCGCGCCTCTTGGTCTGGACAATTCGGCATGCCCATGTAATGTATTACGCGGGTTTCGGAAGTAAGAACAGCCTGAGCGCGTGTCTGCCTCAGCTCTTGGAAAACGTAGAGGAAGTCCGTGATTTGGCTATCGGTGGCCAAATGTGAGAAGAGTTTGGCTAGAACTGCGGCGTCTTCTAGCCCCGTAGCGTATTGCTGTGTAGAGCCCGTCTAGAGCATCATAATCTAGAAAATTAGGATGAAAGATGAGCGGCGATTACAGGTATAGGATGAGCCGCCCCGCCAACGACGACCACTCGCCCGCTATCGGCCAGCCAATCTTTCAAAGGGGGATGTTCGAATATTGGGAAGCGTCGTGGTTGTGATATCATGGGACCAAGGTTTTGCAGTCTAGATGGTGATCAGTAGGACCAGAGAGTATGATATAGTGCTTTAAAACTACCTTGGGACAACACTTTTCAATGCAGCACGCATTCCCTCTGAAGGTGAGCTTTCATATTCGTCGTGGGGGCGAAACAGTGTGAACGTGAAACAAGACAAGCCACCCTGGAAAAGCGATTGATGTGGGTCGTCTTTTTCAACGAGGAGAACTTACAGTAGGGTGGCTGATAACAGATTGGTTGGGTCGTCTTTTTCAACGAGGAGAACTTACAGTAGGGTGGCTGATAACAGATTGGTTGTTGCCAAAAAATGAAAACATGGAAATCTGAACAGCGTTAAGCAGCAGGATATGAAGCTTGGGGTACGACGAACTACTTCGTGCTCATAAAAATGCTTGGATTGTGGATCTTTTTCCACCAAAGCTTTGGGTACAGTAGCACTGCATATGGCGGTCAGACAATGTCTACGGAAACCGAGATCACCTACCTGTACATGCACATGGTCGGTTTGGTTGCTTCCTGAATCCCTTGTTCATTCAATAACATTGGCCGTACGAGGCCAAATGCAATCGGCTCCGATGACCACATCTGCCGTTAACGTTTCTCCAGAACCCAAAGTAACGGCGCGACGCTCAGGGTCAACGGATACTGCCGTGGTAGCTAACCGGACGGTGGCGCCTTGACCAACGGCTACGTCGTACATCATTTTGCGGAGATCGGCGAGCTGAGGTCTTGGCTTGAATGGAGATTGTAGAGCAGAAAGCGGCTCGACTTACATGCCCGAAGAGAAACTCCCCCTGCGTTTCTCGAAGCACTTCATCATCCCAATAGTGATCACCTAGACGGTCACCTGTATCCACTGATTGCGTTCAAATGAGCGGTGTATGAAGACAACATCAGCGCTGGAACGCACACCGAGAAATTTGAATTTGCTTCGACTTTGCTGCAAAAGCAGAGACCTCAGACTTCAAGTTCCAGCGGTACAAAATTTTGGATAAATTTGGAGGAAGGCGCACGCCGCGGCCAACCTAGACAAGCGGCCCTGAGTATAAGATTAACTCGCACCGATAACCAGGACAGACATACATCAGATTGCCCTATTTCCCTCTCCCGCTCCACCACGACGACTCGATGGCCGACCCTTCGTAGTGCTATGGCGCATGAAAGGCCTGAAACACCAGCGCCAATGATGAGAAAGTCGATGATCAGCTGTCTCTGTTTCGATGCAGCCTGGTGGGAAAGGAAAAGGTAATGCTCTGGTGAGACAGGTGTTCGTTCCAAAGGGAAGAATAGGCGTCGGAGGCCTCTCACCTCGATAACCATGTTGTGAGATGGAAGGAAGTAAGAAGGAAGTGAAAATGAGAACCATAGTGGCAGCTTTTCTCTTTTTAGATGTTCTGCAACGTTATTCTTGACGTAAACAGGGTTGGTGTGTGAACCGCATCCGAGAAGAACCATACCCACCTGATACCCAGAGACCCACCGTCAGCGGTAAGACCCATGCGGTTGGATCGCGGGCTGGTTCCAGCCCAGACCCTCATGACAGGGCTCCCAAATTGGGATGTCATGAGGGTCGTGCGTACGAGACTAGGTACACCTCAAGAGACTATGCCGTCAACCCAAGTTTGGCCAAAATACAGTGCATCCAGCTCTATCGAGCGTCGAACTGAGCCTCTGGCGCGCCCAAAGAGTGCACGAAGGTAGTTCGACACTGCCGAGCACGACAGACGTCGCAGATGCGCTCAAAGATCCCGTCGCCGAGCCTTGATTTGCTCAGTAGTGGAGCTGCCGATGGGAACGTCATCGACACAAATCAAGGAGTTTATATTTACAAAGCGGCTGTAAGGGATAATTCAGTTTGGAAACCCGGGGTGCAGACAGAAACCCTCCCAAATAAGGAAATTCCGCAGAAACCCCTCACAAACTTAAAACGGAAACCCTCTTACGGCGGTGTTGATGGGATCGGCATAATTTTGAACGGGCCGCGGCCGCCATTGGGTGAGCCGGCCATGGCTCGGTTGTCTATGCTAAGCCTGCTGGATGCTTGGTTTTCTGCTACTGTCCACTCTACAAGTTGTGTTTTTGCCGGCTGTTCGTGTTTTATTCCAGTTTATCCAGATGCCAGGAAGCCGTTGTTGCCGAGCCCTCGGCATGAAGTGATGCGCCTGGAAACAAGTATGTTAATTGTTTTTCTCAGCCCATAAAACACAATCTACAGGGATGCATACGTCCTCCGTACCTACTGGGACCAATTGCGCCTACGGCGTCCTTGCATTAAAGTCAGAGCTTGATGCACGGGTGAGATCCGCCGACATATGCCGAAGCGGAGACAGTTGATGGGAATCGCCCAAAGCGCACCTTACACAAGGCTTCTGAATACTCTGGTCCACATTTCACAAGAAAAACAACCTGAAAAACCATGCAAGGGGCACGTAGTTGGCCATGGTAGTGCTCAACTTGTTGCCGACGCCGGCCGCAGCCTCGGCAGCTCACATCCAAAAATGGAAGGGTTTCTGACAAGGGTCTGCACCCTGGGTTTCTGCGCAAGAGTTGCAGAAACCCGGGTTTCCAAACTGAATTATCCGGCTGTAAGTGGCCGTCAGTAACCGCAGTGTGACCGCCCCAACGGAAGCAAAACGTTTTAGCGAATGACGGCATCAACGAACGAAGATGGTAACTTAGCTTAACTTAGCTAAGGTGGAGGGCGTGGGAAGCCCGCACCCTTATGTCAGCAGCACATGTGACCGTGGGAGGTTCCAAATCTCAGGGTTCGACACAAAATTTTATTTATTTATGCTGATTTTGAGGGGCGGAGGCCTTGGTATTCTTCCTCCGGCATTTTCTTGCACTTATCTGAGATATTGAGACGTATAATTCACCTCAGAAGACCCAATGGATGAGCCCGGCATGTCTCGGACATACCCACAGCACGGCCGAACCCCGGCCGGCGGCTGCCGACGTGGCAGTGCTGTGGCGGTGCGTTCCAAATACTTTGCTCGCTCGTCATTACTCCCTATAACGGCTGGACTCGAGCCTAGTGCGGGATCCATATCACGAAAAACAAACGGAAAAAATCCCACGACCCAGCAATTATTTGGCTATTTTCGGAAATTTGCTCCCGTTTGGAGCGGTTGAAATGCGTCCGGGCGCACACGTAGGGAAACAACTTTCCACCTCATCGAGTACAGTCGGATGTTGGTCGGATACAAGTCGGATATGCCATAATGAATACACTCACAATGCATAAAGCTCACTATGCATAGGATTGTGGTAGGCGGGCGTTTTTGCTCATCTCACCTAGGCCTATTGCATAGGGACCAACGGAACCACCTTTATACAAGTGAAGTCGAGCAGTAGTAACGGATTGGGCAGGTAGATACTATTTGCCCACATTGACGCCACTTCTGAACGATTTGACGCCACTTCCAAACAGATCCGTCATGTCACAAACAAGGAGGCTTTCCCGGCCCCTCCAGCGCCGCCTTGCACTCCTCCGAATCCGCCGAAACCACCTCTCCCACCTGAGTGGCGAAAAGCACTGTCAGATGAAGGACACCGGCGGACCTCCGGCTACCTTCTCGAGGCAAGGATGTTGTCCCAGGGTATGGTTCTAGGAGAACACCAGATCTAAAGACTCAGGCTGAGCAAAAAAGCACTGTGCAACAAAAAACAAACAACTTAGTTGGCATTTGGTGGGCACCACTAACCGCAATACCTCCAGTTACTCTGAAAGAAAATCCCACATCTGTGCAGATCCTTTGAATACCCCTGTGGGACAGATTTAAGATATAACTCGTCACCAATGTTCTTCAAGGTGGTTGTTGATGACAAAGACCAAATATGGAGCCCTACTTCTTGATTCCGAAATCCGGAAAAGCAGACCAGAAAACATTCAATTCAAATTTCCGCACTCAGTATATTGCTGAATCAGGCCTAAGTTTTGCAAACCGGTGGACAAATCATTGTAGTGGGCTCCGGTCCTACTACTAAGTTCTGAAGCAATGACTCCCATACAAAAACAAGTGAATAATCAATCAGACGCCAAGACCAAGTGGTGAATTCTAAGGCAGAAGTTTCTTGTGCAAGCAAAAAACATGATCTGGCCATACTGGGTGGCCTCCGGATTCCTCAGAATATATTCAAATTACTTTCCGCAGAGTGATTTAATATGAAGGCTCACGCATGTGTGGAAACTGAGTAAATACATTGTCAGATAGCTGCAAGGGCAAATGGCTCCAGGGCTAAGATAAACAAGGGTGTAGGTGGGCTCCGGTTGAATATCTGCAAATTCAACATCAGACATACGAACCAAGCTGACAAGGGGTAGATATCTATGTGAGATGAAGCAAACTCAAAACAGTATATCACACCAGAAGTCAGGATAATTGGATGATTTATTGATAATTTGGAGGCCTCCGAAATTGTGCTACTGTCCAGTTGAACTACCCCCCGAACCAGTTGTTTATGGCGAGAAAAAAGTTTCACACTCTAGCATGCCTTATCACTGCCCTCAATAGTGATGTATGCAGTTCCGGAAGCTAGTAAGGTGAATTAGGATGCGGAGGTGGCCGCCGATTCAAATTTAAATACCGGTTTTCTTGCTTCAAAAGGGTTTGATCCCAGGTCTGGAGAGTGCCATGTCAGTTTGGGAGCAATGGGTTACTGCAGCATGAATTGCGGAATATACGGAAAAGATTTATAGATATTTTACCATCAGCTGGAGGCCACCACAGTATTGGCACCCACGGAACCCACCGCAAAAGGTGGGTGGGAGAAAAACTCGTGACTGCTTACCTGACAGGTGGCGTGGCATCCACCGCGGTGGGGGTACCTTTAAGTTTTAGGTACTTTTTACCCTACACAAAAAGGTACCTAAGAGGTCCCTCACGTGACTAAAGCGGTTGGTCCTGAGGTGAGTTCCTCCAGGGCGCGGGATTTGGCGAGGTGGCCTGGGAGCGGTGCTCCGAACGCCCAATGGGCGTCCAGATTTTCAGCTGCAACCTTGGTCTGTGATTTATCAAAATTGTCAACATTCATTCGAATGCGCGCAATTGCCTCTTGAGTTCGTTTTCTTACACGCCTCGCGCGCTTCCTGATGAAACCCTTCCCCGGGACGTGTAGATGCGTGGTTTGTGGTTCCTCTCTTTCGAATATCGTCCACCACATGATTTAACGCATGCTGTTTGAAAAATCCGAAGTCCTTGTTGTATTTCTGAGATACCCCCTGAATATGTCGTGTGAGTGATCATTGTGCGAGCCAGCCAGAAAGACGTAAGTACCTCTGACCAATATCCGTAGTCTTGGATGAGTTGAGTTAGGCCCCCGGTCACTACCTATTAGGTCCGTCGTCGATAGAGTAAATCAAAGTCCCAAAACGACCCAACGTCCGGCCGAAAAATAGAGTAAAACAGCCAGAAATGAGCAAAAGTCCGGCTGAAATAGAGTAAATCGCGCGGAGCGCGAGAAATTTTTGTGAGTGTAGTTGGTTTGGGGACCCAAAATTGACGTTTGGGTAGCCAAATTCGCGGGAATTCGGCGGTTTTGAGCTCAATTCTGGTGCAAAGATCGGCAGAAAACGGCTTCAGAAGGTCCTGGGGCGAAAAATCGAATTTTTAGCGCTGAATGTCCGGCCAAAATAGAGTAAATCAGGCCTCCGAGGGCGAAAATCATAGAGTAAATCAGTCCAGATTCTGCTCTTCAACCCGACGGACCTAATAGGTAGTGACCGGGGGCCTGTTGAGTTAGTCGGTCCAGACGACTCTCAGGCATACATGTACAATTCATGCCGATCACAATCCTGCAGCGTTGATAGGCTCGGATACAGTACTGTGGATTGGAGCCTCGAGTTGTATTCGGTTCAATGGCAGACATAGGGTAATTGTCGGGGTAATTGTCAGGCCCGTATTCTGGACATCGAAAACAATTAATCGTCACTAACTGACAATTATCTGATAGTCAATTGATGCCGGTGCCCGGCCTACAGGAGGGGGAGCTTGCGTGGATTCCCGCATGAGAATTGAAGGCCGGTTACGAAGATACAAATAGACAGGGTGGATTTGAGTGGTGGTTGTATACAAAAGAAAAGAGAATTTCGAAAGTTTCATTGCTACATATGTACGTACTCCTCGACGCAAAATAGAAAAGTCAAATTGATCATGGAACCGCAGCACGAAGAGAGCTTTTGCAGAGCGCTCACAGTTCAGCCCTGAGAGGATCCTCATGTCCTGCGGGGGCCGATTAGGCAGATAGACAACAGATAGAACATTCGTCGGAGATTAGGAACGGCCGGATAATACTGTGACATGGGTGGAGGATCTTTACCGTAGTCACCCCTCAAATTTCTACAGCCAAATTCGGTCTTTTGCACCGGTCGATCCTGGAATAACAGTGCGAGAAGAAAAGAGATCAGGACCATTGATCTTGAACTGGAGAAAACTGGAGCTTGAGCACGGACACGTCGATGCGCAAATCTTGAGCTGGAGAGGACATTGAGCTTGTGCGCATGCTCGAAAGCTTCGGAAAGGCGATGTCGGCATTGCGCCAAGACGCCGAGGGCGAGGCTCGGGTCGCGATCCGGTTATCGAGATGAACCAAACCTCCCGCTAGCTCGAACTTGAACTTGAAAACCTTGGACTTGGAGCAAGCAGCTTGACGAGTAAGGTGGGCCGTAGAAAAGGGACCTCAACGCGCCCAATGCAGCGGAGAAACATCAATAACACAACGAGGCAGTGCGCGTCGGGTGCGGGTAAACTCGGGTAACGACCCGGTCATTCCGGTTGTCAAGTGAAGTGCCAGCGAGGCAAAATCGTCGCCGTGCTCGTCGCCTCCGCTGCGCTACTTGACGAGTCCCCAGAAGACTTGAAGAGGTCGAGATCATCAATGGTTGCAGTGGCTATGGAGGCGACAGTGAACGCGGGCATGACGGGTGTCGCCCAATCCATCTCCGTCATAGTCGTCCGGATTTGGTTTAGCTCGCTCGTTCCCCATTGGTTTTGACAGGTTGCGCAGAAGCCACCGGAGCCGCCGGACGGCTTTTGCCGTGTGCGCTCCACCGGCTCTTTTGGCGGGATGCCAGCGCTGCCGCCGGCCGTGGGAAATTCGGCTTAAGGCCTTAAGCTGCCCTTAAGAATTAAGGCCTTAGACCTTAATAAGGCCTTAATTCTTAAGCAGCCTGCGCACCTCTTGCCTTGCTCTTTGCTCTCCAAGAGCGAGCCGTCGGGGTAGAAAGCGAGATGGTCGGGGCATCGTTCGTATTCGCCGACTTTCGCATCGTGGGCCTTGGCTGCCTCACCTTTCTCCATCCTCTTTTCATTCGCGTTCAAGCGTACACGCCCGTTCTTGTGACTGTCGCTTCATACGGGAAAGGAATATTTATTCGAGGAAGGGCAGCCGTAGTTCAGTCTGGGTGAGGAGAAGACAGCCGGTGGGAATCTCCCCGGCTGATCTCCAGGTCGTGGGCGAAGGGATGCGCGAGAAGGCACCCAAGAGAAGAAGACGCCAGACGAGGCATCTCCAGAGACCACGGCTGACCCAGAAGAAGGCGGCAGATGAAATTCCGTAGTAGCTTGAAATTCTGAAATTTTTGAGCTCAAGCAGGAAATGACGCAAAGATATCATGAAGACAGCAAAGCCTATGATCTCCTCATCATTCATTAATAAGGATGGCTCTTATGGAGGAATCATCACATCTAGGCATGTACGGTTTGACGATCACGAACCAGATCTTGCACCACAGCCAAAGCTTGAGCCGCAAGCTACTTCGAGACAGGACTATGGAATTTTGCTCAGACATTACGTCATAGAGACACTCCTTACTATGAGGATGGCAGTGCTGATGACTACCTGATAACTCAGGGTCTACCACCTTCAGTGGGGGATCCAACTACTCCAATGAATAGAGGAACACCACCTTTACCAAGAGTTGCTGGAGTACGACATGATCCTTCTCGACGTTCTGCAGCGCATCCAAACGCTGACAGCTATGTACAAAACACTGGAGCGCTCCGAAAAAAAGTTCACACAACGGTTTTGACAGCTCCTGCCTAATTCGGCCAGCCCGCTCCACTCTCTCCAACGACACTCGCCCTTTCGTCACTGCTCCTGGAACGTCTCTCTCGCCTACCATGCCCTACAATACCTTCCGCTACATCCCTCCTGCACACAAGCGGCTCATGATTACCATGGCCGCCAACGGGATGTCCAATCAACTGCAACACGAGGTCGCCCCGCCCTGACGCGCCAGCCGTCGACGCAATGGATCCGGCAGTGCCTACCTCATATGGTAATTGACGTCATCGCATCAATGGAAACTTTTTTTCGGAGCGCTCCAGTGTTTTGTAGATAGCTGGAATATGAGAGAGTTGCACAGGGAAGTCAACAGCAAACCAAAGCTCAACGAGATGCTGAAACATCGGCTCGAAAAGACTCTCGTGACCAGGAATCCTCCTCTGAGACAGGGAATGATGAAACTCCTGAAGCTGTTCTCCTCGCTTCTCTTGATGACGCTATTGAAGAGGCTTTTCTTCCACAGAACCCTCTTGACCCTACCAGTTGGCAAGAAGCTTTAAAAGGTCCAAATGCATCTGAATGGAAAGCTGGACTCCAAGAGGAGGTAGCTGGTTTCGATGAGAATGATGTCTATGACGTTGTCCCAATACCAGAAGGTGTCAAACCAATCAAGTCAAAGATTGTTCCCAAAGTCAAAGTTGACGAAACAGGAAAAATAGTCCGCTACAAAGTTCGAATCGTTGCTAGAGGAGCCACCCAGAAAGAGGGTGTTGACTACAAGGAAGTTTTTGCACCTACTGCTAACCTTGAGTCAGTTCGCATCATCTGCGCCCTCGCTGCAAAATATGATTTAGAACTGGACCAACTTGATGTTTCTCAAGCCTATCTCAATGGGAAACTGGAGGAGGAAATCTACATGATGGCTCCAGATGGTGTTGACATCCCAGAGGGTTATTGCTGGCGTCTCAAGCGCTCTTTATACGGCCTTAAACAAGCCGGAAGAACTTGGAATCGCACTTTTGATACAGAGATCCTAGAACTTGGCTTCCATCGTCTAAATTCCGAGACTTGCCTCTACGTCTACAAGGAAGGCAAGCAGACATGTCTTGTTGTAGTCATTACAGTCGTTCCGGAAAGTAATGAGAATGACAGTTTTTTTCGCAGGCGTTCCGTATTAGGTATTTCCTAAAGTAGTAACGCTTTACACGCTTCCTCTCACCTTTACTACCTCATATCTTGTACCCTGCTATTCCTTTGCAATGGCCACGACTGCCGACGACGACATACACACAGTATCTTCTGGATCAGAGCAAGACCCCAACGACGATGAAACGGACCGAGAAATTCAGAGCCGAACTGGTAACAATTGTACGTCGCGGTAGTTTTGCGGGCGTCAACTACAGACCTGTTCTTGCAGTCACCACCTTCATCTTGGCTAGTCCAGAGACTATGAGGACGAAAACTGGCAGCGGAACCACGAAACGGCCTTCCAGCGCGCCCAAAAAGACGACACGTAAACGACAACGCGTCGAAGATGAAGACGAGGAGGAGGAGGAGGAAGAGGAAGAGGTGAAGCCCAAAAAGAAAGCAAAGAAGAAGGCGGACGAGAGGGAGGAGGAGGAAGAGACCCCCCTTGTCACTATTCACGGCTACATCCACGTCCTGAAGCCCCAGCCTGCATTGCCGCCAAAGTCTCGCGCGAAACCCGACCCCAAATCCCTCTACATCTCACGCGGACCTATCGAGTTTCAATCCCACTGCACCTATGATGAATTCATCAACGTACTCGCCCTTGCACTGCCCTGTCCCGCTCCCCACATCGTTATGGACAAGACTGAATGGAAACCTCAGACACCTGCTAATAGGCCTCTGCTTCCCATCGGTGGAGCTGTCGGCTTCCGTCTCATGCAAAAACAGATCGCAAAGAGCAGAGACCACATCGTCATTATCTCAATGCCTGGGCCGCGCAAACCTGCCGACGATGCACCAGTATCAGTCCCCTTTCTTTTCCCGCAGCTCAAATCTCAATTTTTTCACAGTTCTGGAATACTGGTGAAGTCGAGGACGGTAACCCGGGACGCAATCAGGCAAATCTTACACCTGGCTCCAACGAGGCACCTCCAGGCTTCGACTTCAAGGAACTCGAAGCTACAACGACGGAGGAGTCAGTTGAGATGCAGAAGGTGAGTAGCATTTTTCCTAAACCAATGCTTTCCTTGAATTCGGACCTAGATTTCGTTCGATAAGGCTGTTACACCGCATGAAGAGGCATTGAAGGAAGAGTGGCCGGAGAACGACGCTGGCAAGCGGATTTACACCGACGACAAAGGGTTTCAGTGGGAGCTTACGCCGATTCGTCTGAAGGTTTGGGCGGCTCATATGGTGCGTTGTTACTGCTCAATTCCTCGTAAAGACGCTCACAAATTACGGAGCAGGCTCGTGGTACAGCGACTGTCAAGAAAGCACCCGCCTCAACTCAATTCGACATCAAGTATCGTATCAAGTCCAGCTCCACCTCCAATTCCGTACCGCCCACTATACACCCTGCCCCCATTCCGGCCGCAACTCCCGCCCTGCCTGCTACTTCTTCTCCTACGGACAAACTTCTGGAACTTATGACCATGTCCATGATCATGCAGCACCAACACCAGCACCCTCTTCCCGGTCCCGCACAGCCTACGACCACAACAATGACTCCGCCTGTCAACCCTGTAAACTCAGCCCCCCCGTCTCCTGTAAAGCTACCCAATCATCGCACCGTCTCTCTCGCGGACTTCTGCCTTCGTTACGACGTCATGAAACACTACGATCGACTCGACAAACTGGAATACGAGCCCGGAGACCATGGGATCAAGCGGCTCGGACGTGAGGAGTGGCAAGCTTTCGCAGGTTTCTCTTCTTTAGCATGGGATAAGGTGCTGGGTGCGCATCAGCAGTTTGTTGCAGATGTCAAGGCTGGTTTGTGGTGATGTCAATTCCTTTTCTTGTCTCTGCATACTACAATTCTCGCATCCGTCATCGTCAACAGCATGTTTTTTATCGCAATAGTTTTTTCAATGTTACAATGTTACAAGAGTAGATAGCAACAATACGATTATATGTTTACAATATACCCGGCGTGATGAAACCAAGCTTGAGCCTTGTCAGCCGTAATGCACGCCGTTGACTCCATTAGCGCCAGGATGGGATCTTCAGCAGCTCGAATTGATTGAACATTTGCGCGCAAGTGAGCTTTCCCTGATGTAACTGTATCAGTACCAATAAAATGGGCAGATATTCGACTGATATACATGTGCTGAAGGATTCCTCAATGGGGTTGAGGTCGGGTGAATAGGGCGGCAGGTATAAGAGCATGATTCCTAGCGGCAGAAATCAGCAAAAAAAAAGGAAGAATGGATATACAGAACACAAATCACCTTGCGCATTCAAAACCTCCTGAAGTGAATCGGTGTGGTGGATCCGGCAGTTGTCCATCATGAGCACACTCTTCTCATCAGGGAAAACACCCATTTGCGGCACCTAAACAGTCAGTAGCAGCACCGATCCAGAATACAATGCAAACTCACTACATCCTCCACAATGAAATCAAAGAATGAAAAGGAATCCAAAGAACCTTCGACCACCCGCTGTGCTACATACCCGTCCATTCCCATTGCCGCCACTAAAGTGTATCTCACACCCCGGATGAAAAAGTCTTCAAAATCCGCGGGCATTCCAATCGGCGCACGGCCGTAGCGACGGGCAACGTCATGCTCGTTCTTGCTGGACTCGTCAACCGTGACAAACTCCCTTCCTGTGCCAGAGAAACTGGTTTGGAGTGTATGAAGGAAGTCGCGCCGGCGCTCGATGTCTCTTTCTACCGCAATCTTGTGTAACAGCTTACGAGTGAGTCCCGTCCTCTCAAGCGTTTCTTGTAGCGCGCTGATGGAGATGGTTATATCATGATGGATGAGCAGCCACCACTGCAGCTCGTTGAGGTAGGTATCGGTGTGGCGGGTGTAGATCTCTTTGATGGCAGTCAGAGCTGCAAGACCAATGATACGCGGCCGGCCAAATATAGGCGGAGGAGGAGGGGAGACAGAGCCGAATTCTTCGAATAGCTGAGCCCAGCGATAAAGACTAGCTTGTGAAATGAGAAGGGTAGAGCAAATCGCGCTCCTGTCCCAGCCGAGCTCCCAGAGTCGGAGGGCACATTCCTTGATGTCAGGGCTAATGCGACGGTTGACCATGGGAAGGATGTAGTATATAGAGGGAGAGATACACGGTAGGTGGAGTAGAGAGCTGAGGACGAGCGTGTAAAGCGTTACTACTTTAGGAAATACCTAATACGGAACGCCTGCGAAAAAAACTGTCATTCTCATTACTTTCCGGAACGACTGTAACAAGTGTATCTTTCAATATTTTCAATGTAAAACTATGATTTTCATGCGCCCAAGTGCCTCCCGTCAGTCTCGCCCGATATTAGCCGACTTAAGCGACTTGAGTCGACTTTGAGCGACTTCAAGTCACTTGAGTCGAGTCGAGTCCAGCCAAGTTGCTCCCGAAGTCGACTTCCGAAGCTGAGACTCGACTTTCGGAGCAACGGCAACATTAAATTTAGGACTCATTGATAATCAATGCTCGTGAATACCGATCATCTACGGCGTTGTCACGATAAGATTGCTATTCAATTCCAGTCAAAAGTCGGTTGTGAAATGCTTTGGGATAGAATGATCGAAGCCACTATCCCGTGGAATGGTTTGAGATTGTTCGTAGGCGGTGACCAAACCATTTCAATCAACACCATGCTACGACAGCTGTCTGAACTCGAAAAATAAATAAAGACCGTCCACATCGTACAATTCTCTCTGGAGCTGGGGGAGATTTGTAGCTCGAGCATTTTGACTTGCATCAACATCTCTCTTCCGTCCCACCACCATCTCCTTCCCTCCTTCTCTCAAGTGGACCGTCTCCTGCTTATCTCTAAACTCTTCCTTTTCACTTGGTAGTAATGCTCCACATCATATGTGGTGTCAATATTGTTGACATCACTTGGTGTTTTGTTAGGTTCTTTTGCTGCGCAAATCACTGCAACTCACTGCGCTCAACCTAAACATGCATGGAGCAGTTCAATGATCTATTTAAGTCCAGGGAGCCTCCAAATATAAATTAACCTGGTTGCGCAGAAGCTACCGGAGCCGCCGGACGGCTTTTACCGTGGATTTTTCATTGATTTTACCGGATTTTTCGATGCCTGGGCAGCAGTTCGGATAAAACATCGACTTAGCGGACGCCTGGTTCAGATTCAGATAGGATCTTCCCCATTTGGGGTCCGGATAAGATGTCCCAAAATCCGAATTTTCTCGGGCAGGCATCATAGGTGGTTGTTGGTGATATCTTTGTGACCTTCAACGGACACGTCAAATACAATCGGATATTACGTGTTGGCAGCTTCGAGCGAAAAGCCGAACGAGGCCGATGTCCGATGACCTCCGATGACTTTAATACTGCTACTTACTTTAATGGGCTTATGTACTATGTCTGTGGTTACGGAGAATTAATCAAGATTTCAAGTTGCAGAAAAAGAGAAAAAAAGAGGGAAAAAGAGGAGAGATTAGTAGATACCTCTGCATCAATGTCCTCAAATTCCAGAGCTCCAACCTGGCTACAGGGAGCACAGTCTACAATTTGGTGTCTTGATTTCGTCTTGATTCTTTTGCCTTATCGAGTAAACATCAAGGAATTCAAGTCTATGTCTATTCGGGTTTGCGTCCGAAAACGACATAGGACACAGCCAATGGAATTCAAGATTCGTAACCGGCAATCGCCGCCATCAACTGCCAGCTCACTTTCCTGTCCGTCGCGTCGCGTCTCGCTTCACTTTCTCGACTCGTCTCATCCGCCTCCTCGTCTCTCCGGCTATGCTTCTTGGTTTCTTTCTTTGGGCTTTTCCTCTATACTGGTGCTTTCAAACTATCTGGAATAAACTGTACAAATCCGCTCGTCTCGGCTATGCACTGGGAGCTCAGTCTTCTGTGCCTTGAAGAACAATGGCTTCGTTTTGCTCTGGACCCAACTTACTATGTCCCAATTACCTCTGGCATCCGACAACTCAGCAATCCGAGGTGCGTGGCTGCCTCTCTTGTCCCCTCCTTTGCTAACCACATCATTTCTCATCTCAGACTCAATCCGCGACTCCACCATCCACCTCTCGCACCCGGATGCCGCCGACCCGCACCAACGATGGGACACACATCGATGCTCGACGTTTGTCGCATCGTCGGTGTGGTGTTGGGTGGCGGCATCTGTGTATTGCGGCTGTCGTTGACCCGCAGCTGTGCGGCCGCCCATGTAGATCGCCGGCGGGGTCGCAGGTGGGTGGATTTGCGACTCGGTGACCGTCGTACATGCACACAAACGACAAGCGCGATGTAGACGCACACAAATGGCGAGCGCGAGTTCGCGTGTCGTCCTTTGTGCGCGTCTAACAACATCGTGCCTTACGTTTGCAGCGTCACTCGAGATGATAACTGAAAACTGAAAGGTATTTATTATTTAGGTAGGATTTCTGTGCTACGCTGCGCGGGCTTTCCTCGCCGCGATATCCTTCTCGCTTTTCCTCACCTTCTCACCAGAACCCAGAGCTGGGTGTGGGCACGTACACTTCTGCCCCCCTTTGCCTGGACAATCTTGTCGTCGAGGGCAATCGTTTTTTACGCACCGCGCACAACGCTTTTTAGCTCGTGAGGTGGTTGGTTTAGGTGCGGGAGCTCCAGGAAGTAGAAGTTGGTGTTGGATTTGGTTAGGTGGATGTGTGGGGGTCTCGTATTCTGGAGCGGCGTGCCAATTGTCCGCGGTGGGTACGGGGGTGGGGTCAGGGATGTCCATCCGGAGTACTACTTGCACGGAAGGAATTTCCGCGGGTGATTCATTGGAATCCAGTCCCATAGGGTCAGATTCTGCCATATCACCAAAGGTAACCGGCTCGGCCATACGATCGAAGGAAGAGACGTCGTTTGAACCTGTAAAAGGTCAGAGCTGACACAAGGTAGATGTATTCGAAATATGAAACATACCACCGATAAAAAGATCGAGCTCTTCATCGGGAATCGCATCGGGGAGTGGGATAGCGGGGAGAGCGTAAGCATAGTTATCCGGAGCTTCAAGAATATCAACCAACGCTTGACGGGCAACAAAGTTACTGCCATTAGCGAGGGTTGCTCGTTCAGAAGTCCAGAGTAACGTCTTCTTGTGGTGCGCCTCGAGTTGCGATGGGAGTTTGTAGTAGAGTCGTTGATTGGAGTCTGTAATGGTGCGTGATTGTAGGTGGACAAGCTCGTTCCATCCCTTCGCTAATTTGACGAAATCAATGCATCGCCAGTACTCGTGTGGTGGGTAAATTCCATTTCCAGCTTTCCTGAATCTTGGATCGCAGATGAGCATCTTGAATACGATGTATTCGTAGTGAGTGTGCACTGGAGTGATAGCGTAGAGGACGAGTTGTCGTAACTGGAGATAGCGATAGATGTTCGTGGGTTTAGTGCACAGACGGGTTAACGCATGAACGGGAGTGTCACGATGATGAGGTACACCAGCAATGCGTGGGCGAGGAAGCGTAGTGATGTTGACAGCTTCAGCAAGGGGTTTCGAGATGGGAAGAATTCCAATAGTTTCTGATGTTGCAATTCGAGTGGGAAGAACACGGGGGAGCGGAAATGAGGGTTTGACTCCTGCGGTGATGGAAAGCTCGACGATCTCGTCTCGGAGTGCGAGATCAAAGTGACCCTTGTATTGCTTTCCCGTGCGGTTATGATATCCAACCTGTGAGCAAGAATGGATGTCAGCACAGAAAACAAGAGACAGAAATTAGTACGAAAGCATATATACCTGTATATTTCGACGGGGAATCCAGTTAACAAGTAGACACTCAGCTAGTTCGGGGGAAGCTCGTAACGACCCAAAAATCCGCTGAATGGCCATATGGAAGCCGCCTTCGAGGGAATTTGTCCCGCGAACGGTTCGATAGAGGTTGAGGCCGTCTCGATCCTTGCCCTTCAAATAATAAAGTGGAATTCCGGGCGGATCGGATAGGTAACCTTTCTGCACTGTATCCAGCAGGCGTTCGGCCATTTGCTTGGCATCATCTGAAAAGAAAGCATCGCGACTCTGCTTTGTTGAGCAGAGCATGTTGGCATAAGCTGCGAAGAGCTTCTCGAGCCGTGGTAAAAGGACTTGACGACGAGGGATGTACCGACGGATGCGTTGGTTGAGTACCTTTGATTTGGCACGCTTTGCATACTCCCAATTCACCCCGTACTTTTCGAGAACGGCGCGGACGGCAGTTTCATCGCTCTTGTCTCGAATGAAAATGGCCTCGCTGAAGTCGTGAGCGAAAGCTCTAAAAGCCGAATGCTTCTTGGATAAAAGGCGCAGGAGACGATCCATAAAATGAAAAACGTCATCAAGCACCCGAGTTGGGAGTGTTTCGTAATCCCGAAGAACAGTCGCAGCGTTGGCCAAATTTTGAAGCAGCACATTTGTAGGTATGTCCTCCTGCACCGAATTTAGTCTCGGCGAATCCTCGTGTGTCGAAAAATCACCCACTGTATCGTTAATACCCAAACTCCAGTCTAATTCAATGGCATCGGGATTTTCTTCTGGCGCAGAATCCTAACAAAAATATTTGAGTATAGTATTCGAAGATTTATTGAAGACTCACCGAAAGGCCTGAGATCAGCTGGCGGTATGGATCTCCCTCGGAGTCGAAATCGGGTCCGCCCTCCGTATCATCATTTTCTTCAACGACTCGGACATTTCCGACAGCGGTAACCGGCATCTCTCGAGTGTTGGTTAACAGGAATTCAGTAGATTCATTAAGCACGGATGGGGGAGCGGGAGCAGAAAAGGCACGAGGAGTGGCAGAGATTACCGCTGGCGGAATTGCACTGCGAGTATGAAGCTGCGAGGTCGTAACGACAGCGCGTGCCCCATGGCTGAATATCCAGTCCATTGTTTGCCCGTGTAGTGCGTGGATCGCACCGGGTACGAGAACCTGAGGTTTTGTGTCGATAAAAATAGTCGGATAGACTTGAAAACAGACCTTTGAGATCGCAATTAGTGAACGAGTAAGTGATATATTTATTCTTTTCGTCGTTCCCGCCGCATCCATGACCGCATCGAGAAACCCGCAATGTTGACCAATGATCGCGCCTTCGGCAATTGGTTTGCAGCCATGCATGAGAGTTACAAGCTGCTGGTCGGTTCTAGCCTGAGTTGGAATAAGTGGGAGACCAAGTGAGTCTCGACCGCGCAGCGAAAGGAAAATTTGCCATTCGCAGTCGATCTCCGAGAATAAAAAATTGGTCTCTCCGCGTGAAGGAAAACCAGACCAGGGATAATCGGCTGAGTTCGGAGGAAGGGGAGACAAGGATTTTTCGAGAACTGTCCCGGCAAGTGCGTCTAGAGGGGCACACGGATCACTGATAACTCCCTTCAATTTTGCGTACTTGGCCAAGTCCAGGATAGGGGGATTTCGAGTGTTGAGCATCTCTCGAACTTCGGGTAGTTTGAAGACGTCGGATATGGTCTGCAGTGTGTGACGGATATTATGCCCAATCTTGACTATAGAGGGGTTGGTCAAGATGGCTCGAAGGGATGGTAAGAAATCAGTCGGAGAAGTCAGTGTCGTGAGCTGGCAATTGGTCATCTCATAGGGTTATTATTTTGAAAAGAAATTTATTTACCTTGAAACAATAGATGCCATTTCGGGTTCGCATCTGAATGACATCCAGAGTAGGCAGTTCCCCTGGCTTCTGGTTCGATTTGATGTCAATTGCAATCAGATACAGTTGGGACGAAGAAATCCCATCCATCGCATCCACCAACACATCACTAGCTCGGTCATCAATTTTGACCGAGTCTGATTCAAATGTCGCGGAAACATTTGGGTCTCCTGTGAAGGACGGGAGATCACTCCAGTTTGTGACCGGTTGAACATTGAGAGTGAGGGATTGATTCAATTTCTCGTGAAAGGAACGTTCCACTGTAAAAACATGAATATCTCGTCTGATCAAATCAAGTCACGTACGTTGCGGAGAATCAGTGTAGAATAGCTGAGTTGGGAGGTTATTCGCGTCTTGTAGCCCTTGCTTCACACCCTGGAACATTTCTTGAAGGACTGTCATTGATTTCGAGGGCACAAAACAATGTCCTCGAACTTCTTCATGTTCGTTCATCAACGTATAGGCTGCCGTGAAGATAGGTTCGCCTTTTAGGCCACCCGTATGTTTGAGAAACTGTCTATTGTGAGAACGAGTCGCATGAAAACAAAATTGAGACGCACAGCAAATGTATGATCTCCGCTTGCAACAGTTAATGGCAGCGAAGCGATATAACGGTCCACATAGATACGGTTGGCGTTTGTGTAGTCAGTGAATAATCCCTTCAGATAGGGTGTAGATGGCGGAGAGCCTGCATATCCGTGAGGATCATCGAAAGCCGAGAATTGCTTTACACCGAATTGGCGATAGTGATTTGCGGCTGAGATGTACATCAACTCTGTTTCCGCGTGAGTTCTGTACTGGATTTCGGAGACAAGGCCAGAAAATTTAGCAGGGCCCAGTCGTGACGAAAAAGTATTTAACATCTGCCACATGACGAGCTTCGAGACTGCAGCTCGAGCGGTGATATATGCTACACGAAATGAATATTCACGCCCAATGTAGACAAGAATGGCATACCGGGGAATGCTCGCTGAACAAACAACGGAAGCTGGCCTAGTATATGTGGATCGGTACCTTGAAAACTTCGACCACATCCGGGGTTGTTTTGTCTTCGCGGCGGGCAAAGAAAGCGATTTGTAAGTAGAAAATAGTCAGCAGGCATGGATCGCACACGCCGCGCGATTGGGTCATTGAAGCCTATTTGCGCAATTAGAGGAAGGAAGGGTCCAGTTTTCGGCGCAACGTACCATTCCGAATCAAAGGCTTTCCGCAAGTGCACTTGAATGTCGACGGGCAGCCCGGCAATAAATTAGGTAGCCAGATGAAAACCTTTCGCCAGTAAAGTTGAGTTGGTTCGAGGCTGCACCGAAGCGCAAACACAGGGTGCGGAGGTCGGTCGAAAAAATCTCCTCTGCGATAGCATAGAGGCATATTGTATTTATTGATCTCTTTGAGAAGGCGCTTGAGTACCCCACGGAGCTGGTTTTGGAGAACTGAGCCCGGCTGTGCTTCCGACGCCTCAAATTCCACCTCAGCAGCTGTCTGATTTGACTCAAGATTGTCGAAAACCTCGTCTATGAGACTCTCATTGATTTCTTGGTCACCTGTAGCCACATCTCCGTGCTCATCGTGCTCGTTGATGTAATCGAGCTGTTGATTGAGCGCAGCCAAGTCATCGGCAGAGATGCGTGAAGCTATTCTCACGATGAGATTCAACCGTGGAAAAAATAGACCAGAACATACGTGAATTGGGAAGGTTTGACCCGGGTTGTGTGGGGTGGACAGCCGACCATAGAGAGGGATGGGAGGGAGGAGTCGGAGCCGATGGAGGTGGAGGTGGAGGTGGAATTGGGATTGGTTGATTTGTGTTGTAAGGTCCAAAAAAAGAACTATATGTTTGAGAGGAAGAGTCCCCTGCTACATCGCGTGTACGATGAGAACGAGCCGTCCGGAGCGGCATTCCAAAGACATGGCGCTTCATCTTCACTGCGGGAACAGGCCCGCTGCGCGGGGGCCGCCCGGCGCCGTCGCGACTGCCGCCCCAATTGGGATCGTGTTCGTCGGTCTTTCTCGACTTCTTTTTCTGCATCTTCTTGGGCTTTCCCGAGGATCTTGAGGGACGCATCGTGCGAGAGGGAAGAGCTCAGATTGTGACAGGTGTCAGATTATGATCAAAGCAGTGTCAGGATCAATCGGGTTCACAGGATCAAGCAGGATCAATTGGCTATGTCTAGCCGAGACATAGCCAACCACAGGCACGATTAATGAGCCCTTTAATGATAATGCTACCATTATTAGCGGAGATTCCCCAAGGCTGTGTCTCGGCTTTTGCCGGTGCGCAGGAGTGTTCTGGCCGGACATTTACGCCGCAAATTTAATTTTTTTTTTTGCCCCAGGCCGTTTGGAGGCGATTCTTTCACCAGAATTGAGCTCCAAACCTGCTCAAACACTCTTGAGTTGATGAGAGCTGCCTAGTTGAATAATCGAAAGCTCCATCTTCTTGACCTTCATGCGCATCAACAAGAAGCGGACCTGCCCCACAATGATGTCATTAACACTGTACCTGAAAGGGAAGGGTTCAAGTAGTTGGCACGCACTCCGGTCGGTGAATCTCGACCTCAAAATGGAGGGAATCAGGTACACCCCCCCACTCCACTTGGGTTGCAGGCTGGAGCGATGGAGCTACAGCGACATGGACTATAATAGCGGGTTTGTGCAAAGCGACCCGGGTCGCTTTGGGACTGCTCAGATCTCGACAACGAGCAGTCACAGGTGTGAGGTCCCAGCGACCTCGGAATGCCCCATGGCAATACTCTTCTAGGTCGCTTAGAGCTCCCACCTGGTATCTGTCGTTGCGGAGATCTGAGCGGTCGAAAAGCGACCTGGGTCGCTCGCACAAACTCTCTAATTTCCCGAGTTTTGGAAATTGACGCAAAGCCGGTAGATTTAATTGTCGCCCTTATGAGATATCTGTGATCGCGCGTATGAGTGAGAGCGCCAGGCTACAGCATCACTGCTCGCACCGCAGATTTACAGATAACTCTCATACTTCTCGTCCACATTGAAGCTGAACTGGAACATCGCATCTTCCACAAGCTCGCCTGGTGGGGAAAGCTCTTGCACGAGAGATAGAAATTGTGTTCGCTCGTTGTCAAAGAATTCTGGAATAGCATGATTGTGAAGGTGAGACTTTTATAAATATCAAAGCTTGCCAAGTTGCCCAACGAGCTCAATCAGTACTGCACCGTGCTTTGACTTACGACCGCCCTGCGCTCTGAGGACAACCTATAATTCACGTCAATTCCTTGTACGGTGTCTTTTGTTCACCACAAATCACGAACATCTCCTTGTACCACGTCGTTTTGACAATATAGAGGATAAAGTTGGCCGCCATTCAACACCACCCGCTCGCGGGAGCTCTCGTCTGTCAAACAGATATCGACTCCCAGTGAAGCCAAGCCCAACATATTGTCCACTAGACAGACGCAGGTAGTACCGTTTGGGCGAGGGCAGGCGCAAGGTGACGAATCCCCTGATCACGAGATATCCCGTGGGTAGCCCTTATTCAGTGAACTCCGACAACTGCCGAAACCTCTACATCTGCACAAAACTTCATTTCTGGGCCTCGGGTCTAGCAAAAACAGACATGTACTCTTCTACTCGGCATTACCAAAAGTACCCGTAATCGTAGAATATTGCATAGGATTCGAATTTCGATGGGCAACTAGCTGAGCGGTATAGTAATGGTCATTGGATCACAGGGGATTGAAACATAAGAATCGTCTCAGTTTACAACTTCAACAGGGTGGTGTACCTGCGCAATGTCGGAGGCATTGTTACCCATCATTGTCAGCTCCCTCGTCGCACCGTCCGCGCCCGCCGCTATGTTGAGCACGGCGGAATTTCCGAATCTGAATTTGATTGAGTATTACTATTCCCCGAGAGGATTTATAAACTTGATGTCCTGTTTAAACATGACGGGGGAGCAATTCGTTCAAGTAAGAACTAACCCGTGTATGTCTTGCACAGTCAAGTCTTAAAAAGCCTTGGGTGAATGGGTTTTGCGGCGCGCGCGAGGGTTGGTGATACGTTCGCATAAACAAGGACGGGGCAGAGCGTGAAATTGGCGAAGGCGGATTGAATCATTGAATGGCATCGCGTTCGAATCGCGGGATAGCTGGCGAAGATAATTGATCGTTTGACAAATCTTTAGCCGAGACATTGGGTTTGGGGTAGAAAAATGTCGGGTCGTCAAAGAAAATCCGCACATCGAGTTTTTGCACGCACCAATTTGATATCTCATGCCCATTTCGCCCCCTAAAGCTTCCGAACGCAGCTCAGTCTCTTGACTGCATTCTCCAGAAAATGTCCGACTACCAAGGTCGTTGTTTGAGGGATAGGCAGCAGGTGGGATTCAGACGAGAGCCTCTGTGTCCGATGTCGAGTAAGTAACGCGTTGGTGCCAGGTCCCCCAGGTGGCGAGATATTGGCGGATTTTCAAGATGAGTTGGCGCGCAAGACGACGGCCACACGCTCAGGTTTAGAGTCGAAGACGTGGGTAATGTGTGAGGAACAGCGACGGCGAGGGCGCGCCATAATGGTAGAAGTCGGACAGAGCGGATGAGGGAAGACAGGTGTCATTTCTTGTCATTTGTTTCGTCGTGTGTGGCTGTGGAACCGACCTCATCAGTTGGAGTTTGCTTCCTCACCAATTATGCGCGCGTGGCCTAGTGGTAAGGGCTACGTTTTCTCTCAGACTCCACGAGACTCCACGTCGGTTCAATTCTCGCCACTAACTACTGTAGTCTCGGATACCCAGACGTTTTTATCCGCAATCCGTGGGGGCGTGGGAGCTATTTCCTAATCTGTAATTACAATGACATTTTTGACGTTTGATGGATTTTGAAGGCGATGGGAAAGTGGGCGGACTTGGGTGGATAAACGTCTCTATGTACGCCCTTTTTCCCATAGCCTTCAAAATCAAGCAAACGTCACCAGCTGTCATTGCAATTACCGATTAGGAAACATATCCGGCTCTATAAACTACGCCTACAAGGACTGCGTAGGAACGTCTGGGTATCCGGGACTACTACTAACCGTTTAATGCACCTAATAAATGAATTAATTATACGAGTTCTAACACTACAACTCCAACCTGAAGTCAGTAACTTGAACATGTCAATTATCAATACAAAATTACCTCGCAAGGCGAGTAACAAATAGAATTTTTCGTTAAATTATAGGTGCCCCATAACACACGATCGGGCAGTCGGGCGGTCGGGCACGATAGTGCCCGATGGGTACCCGAGCCCCTTCGATGAGGCAACGGTCGGGCCGATGGCCCGACCTCTCCCGATAGCACACGATCGACCACGACCGGGCCCGATGACAAGAGAAAGAAATTTGCGACAAAATGTGGGTTTCCCGATTCGGAAATTGGTGACCGTAAATGGAAGTCGGCGCTCAGTTGCGCTGAAATTTAAGTGACACCGGCCGTGTTTGTCCATCTACCTACTACTCACAAATTCTCCTCTAAATAATTAATTACGCTGGTGAAAATATCCCATATACTCTCCAGGGTGATCTCAGGACGCCCAATATAAATGTATGCCTCATCCGCTTTGCATCCGCTGCTGCTTGGAAGACTGGGGATACAAACCGGTATGCCCTTTTGCGACCTTCCTGCCCTCCATATGCCTCTCGGAGCTGATTAACGAGCTCAAGACGCACACGAACCGAGCAATCCCGAGCTATGATTCGGGTATCAAGATCTGAAAATGTGCGGATGGCACAATAACCTCAGTCTCCCGCAGTAAGTGGGATGAAAGACTTTATTAAATACCTGAAAATGTGCGGAAGGCACAATAAGTACAAGGCTGTATGATAGAAGACTGATTGATATCATGGACGAAGTCCCGGGCGGCCCGAAATAATTCATATCCTGACACCCCCACTCGACCCAGGCCGTAGTCCCATGGATAGACAGAATTTAGAGTGCTTGTCATGAGGGAGAGGTTTTGTAAAAATATCTGCGACCATGTCTTCCGTAGGATAATATAGCACAACACATTCACCTGTGCGGACCAAGTCATCACGGATGTAGTGATATTTCCTTTGTATATGTTGAGTCCGAGCACGATATTGAGGATCTTGTGATAGTATACATAATAGCTGCACGGTTGTCACACCTTAACTCGGTTGGATTCTTCTGACGATGTCCAAGTTCGTTGCAAGTTCGTCAAAAAATGATCTCAACCAAGCTAAATGTTGACAAGTCAGTGCTTGTGATGCTTCGAGCTCTAATGAGCGAGCAGTGAGTCTTCAAGTAGGTACGTCTTCACAGAGCAAGCGCTCGGTAGCCCATAACCTATCAAGACCTGAAAATGTGCGGAAGGCACAATAACCTCAGTCTCCCGCAGTAAGTGGGATGAAAGACTTTATTAAATACCTGAAAATGTGCTGAAGGCACAATAACTACAAAATGGGTAAATACAGTAAGTAAAGGACTTACCCTCAGTCTCCCGCAGTAAGTGGGATGAAAGACTGAGGGCAGGGAGAGCTTGCGAACGGTTTATATGTAAGTATGTGTCTGTTTAAGGTGGAGCTCAAGCTTCTCGCGATTTCTTTTTCCATTCACACCGACACATTCGATTCTTCGGTCCTACCAGCAACTGGACGTTTCTCTAGACCAGTTTCCTATACTACTGGCAATCTCTCATTTTATCGAACTCAAATATTGTTAGCGGCCGAAATTGAACCGACCGTGGTTCGCGCCTCTCTAAGGTTGCCCATCGTTGGACCTCCAGTTATTGCTCTTGTGGCGATTGTCAAATTGTTCCGCCTTTTGGAAATCCGCCAATTATTCCGGCCGTTGACTTGAATCAAACCTATTCCTATTTGTAGTTACCTCCTTGAGCCCACTAAAGTGGCAGAAGATTTACGCAAACCCACTGGCCGATCCTGGTTATTGTGCGGCTTGATTTTCACATTCTAAAATTGGGTTAAAGCTCAATGTTGTCTTTGTCATATCTCGGTTACCATGGACTGTGGAGTCCAAGTGGAGTCCCGTTCCTCTGGATTACTCACCCTGGGAAGACAGCACATATTTGCCAATTTTTATCTTGATGATTTCTTCGACTTCTACCCAGTACAGGGTGTTCATTCACTCTTCCATCTAGAACTGTAGAAATTGTGATGATTCCCCTTGCCGCTTGTCTGATTTGGATTCGACCTGCTTTCTTCGACCTTATCTAATGAAGCGAGGTTCACTCCCTATCCTTGGACACTGTTTGAGCTACACTCAATGTTGAAGTTCTCTGTCTTCAAGTCTTGGTCTCGTTCACTACACTGGGCAACACTATCTTGCTCTATGTGCAATATTTACCTGCTTTCTTCGACCTTATCTAATGAAGCGAGGTTCACTCCCTATCCTTGGACACTGTTTGAGCTACACTCAATGTTGAAGTTCTCTGTCTTCAAGTCTTGGTCTCGTTCACTACACTGGGCAACACTATCTTGCTCTATGTGCAATATTTGCCGTCCAAATTTATTCGTTCAAATGCCTCCTACGAACTCAGGCTCTTCAGTCTTAACGCGGTTGCACGTTCAAACTTCAAGTTGCCTAACACGATAATTCACGACTTAATGATACAGTCAGTGGATACGGGCTGATCAGCCGCCTTCTTTTGGGTTAGTCGTGGCCTTTATAGATGCCCTCGCCTGGCGTCTTCATTTCTTGGGTGCCTTCTCGCGCATCCTTTCGCCCACGACCTGGAGATCAGTCACAAGATGGTATACCCGGGAATGACTCAAAAAATGCATTTCTGGCTTGTTTGGGAGTCCTGGAAATTCATCCTCTAACAGGGTGAAATTCAGGTACTCAAAGGTGGGCCGATCAAGGTACATGGTTCTGGTCACCAGTACCCAATGCCGTCACAGCAGTATAATATATTTCGTAGCGCAGTAGAATATGCAAATTTCGACGAAGTTAAAATGTTAAGCGGATGGAATTCTAAGACGCTTGGCTGCATATGTCGTGGCTTTTGTAGTCCATATCGGATCGCGAGCCTTTTTATACATTGCCCGCGGTCCTCGCATGTGGGGAACAACTTCTGGGGCACTCTGCAAAATTGATATTTCTCAATGTCAGCAACCAGTCTTCTGGACCAAGCAAGAGCATACACACTGACAGCCGAGGCTGCCGAGAGGCCCGAGCGGCGGTCGTTTTGCAGGTGCGCAAGCCGCTGTGCCGAGAAAGCTAAGAACCCAAAACACATCGTATTCCTCGGCCTATGATTTGGCCGACCAGATTTTGCCGGCGTTGGGCGCAAGTTGAGCGTAGCCAAAGTTGCAGAGGTGATGGAATACTTAGAGTTATATTTTAAAAAATTCCTTCGGCCAAATCACAGTTTAGTCTATGTAATAATTTCTACAGAAGTGAGTTCACTGTTCATGGGTCAAACGCGCGTGGAAGCTACAAAACTTTCTACGGGATCAGTCAGTAGTTATGAGGTACTTCAGAAGCAATGACTTACCTGTCATCAACTTCCCAGGAGCATATTGGCACAATCTTTGGGTGTAGGCTGTAATCTGCTCATTTTCGCGCCATGTACCTAAAATATCCAACGAGCTGGGTATAAACCTAAACGCCTCTCTGCTGGTAGTCAAGCCCAATTCAACACGTTCATTCGCAAAAAGAAGGCAAATAAAGAAAATACTCCGGCGCCTCCTTCCGCTGCTCCAGCACCCCCAAAACACGTCGTGAAGGCTCGGGATTGGAAGGCAGACTTTCAGAAACTTCAGCGACGCTTTCGACACGCTAAGACACGCGAAAAGAAGCTGCAAGCCGAGATATCTGCTTCGAAATTCTCAGATGTAGCATCCAAACGTACCTCACATCTGGCGTCGCAAAGGATGGCCGAGCTTGACGGAGTTATCGATAAAATGACGGCGGAAGCGCACCGTGACTCTCTGGCATCGGACTCCACCATTACAAGCCTCCAGAAGCAGGTCAAGAAGCTGAAGCGGCAAGTCAAAAGATCTGTCGAGGGGCTATCCCGTAAAATCCAGCGCGCAAAGAATCAGTTTGCTGTGAGACGGATCACGGAGAAGGGCTATTACTCGGCGAAGGCACGACAGCTTGCCAGGATCATGGTTGATAGTGGTTGTGCCCGCGGAAAGGTGGGGCCGCTCATGACTGAGATCGGCGAGATTTTCGGGGTGCGGATAAATCGGGAAATGAGCCGGCGGACTGTAGGAAGGGCGGTGGAGGAAGGAGGTGTTGCAGCGACGATACAGGCTGTCTATGAGATGTCTGAAAGCGGAGGTAAGTCTCTCTATTCAGAGGCAGACTTGTAATTAATGCATACCAGCCGTTACAATCAGCGCAGATAGCACTTCAAACCGGGGAATCAACATCGAGTCCGCTCATATGGCGCTCCGAGTCGCAGATTACGCGTCGGGGGATCTTACCGTGAATCCCACGTCGACGCCAAAGGTTCGCTTCCTCGGTGTCGAGAAGACCATCGACCACACTAGCGCGGAGGCTGTAAAAGCATGGGATGAGCGCATCGAGGAGTTCACCGACCTCTTTAATCGCAGCCCCCTCGCCCAACGCTTGAAGAGACGATTCGGTGTTCGCCATTTCCTCCGAATACTGAATGGAATTCATGGGGACCATGCTGCCGTCGAGAAAGGGACGTCCAACGGCTTGAAAGACCGCAAACACGAGGTCATCATCGAGGATCTCGGTGAAGAAGCACTGCTTGGCAAAGAATACATGGAGCTCGTCGAATATTTGGGGGCGTGGAACGCGAAGAAAATTGCGGAGGCGGGTGGGGAGGATGGGTGGAAGAGGTTGTCAAAGGGAGAGCAGGCACGCCGTGACGCGAAGCTGATGAAAGAGATCGTGACGGCCTTGGGAAAAGAAGCGTACGAGCTCGATTCGGAGGAGCGGCGGCTCTTCATTTGGGCGGGGTGCTCATTTGGGCGGGGTGCTGCATGCACAAAGATCAGAACAGCTTCAAGGGCGAAAACACCGAGATGATGAACGAGTGGAAGAATCTTGGCCAGGATGGCCCTATCCTCCTTTGCAACAAACAAAATGCCTCTGTTCTTCGACGGCACCTTGATCGCACGGCGCCGAAGTAGTGCTGCCGCGAGGTGGAGGCCCTCGGAGGTGAGGTGACCTTGGCCTCAAACTGTTACCATTTATGGTAGTCGAGGTGATGGCGCCTTGAGCCCGTTTTTCGGAAACAATACTCAAAAACAATCGTTAGCACCGGGGAAACACGATGCTTGCTCATGAGTGGGTCACCGGAGGCTAGTTGAACTTTTTTCATGGCTCAGGGAATGAAAATGAAGTGAAAAGAGTGAATTTCGAGGTGGACTGCTGAGGTGACGGCTCCATTCGGTTGCGTCACTTCGGAGCACTTGACGTCACTTAAGAGTATTTCTCACCAAAAGTTTTGGCGTGGAATTTTTCCCAAGTGCTCCAAAGTGACGCTAAGTGACGCTAAGACACGACAGCCGAATGGAGCTGACGTCATCTCAAGGTTGATGGGCCATCACCTCAAGGTACCTCGACCTCGCCTTGCGGCAGCACTACGCCGAAGGATAAACCGCTCACTGATGAAGAGTCGAAGTGACGCAACCGAATGGATCTACGGTCGAAACAGTACAGTATGCTGTAAAGTAAAGAGTGGTAAATAATTACCGCTAACATAGCTTCAGTCCGTACATGCAATTTACTGAATTACATACTACTGTAGTATTTCGACCAAGTGTTCAGGTGACGGGTGACAGGCACCTGTGAACTGAACACTTTTGGTTGTGGTGACGGTGACACTCGAGTTTTTTCGCCCAAAATGGACGAAAAACGTCAAAAAAAATCGGGCCGGCATGCGCCGGCCTACCATATAAGGTAATTTACTGTGCTCTGAACACTTTGTTCAGTGAACATTGTAGGTGACAGGTGACACCTAGTGAACACTTGGTCGAAATAGTACAGTACATAGTACAGAGCAAGTACGCTCGCTGATCTATTCTAAGTACTCATGCAACTGCTGAAAAGGGTGACTGATCCCGTCGCCGGGAATCTATGCGTAGCAAATATTCGTATTCCCCACGGGCTCAAGAAATTGAAACTCAGTAAGAATATCCTTTATATTGAATCCATAAGTATTGAGTTTTAGACACAAAGCCTCTCTCCATTCTGAGCATCTGACACACTGTGGTTTCATTTGGCTTCTGCAATCTTGCAACAGGAAAGGTGATCGAAATGCTGTTCGGTTCAATGTTTTCTTCCTTCCCTCAAAGTCAAGCTGTGTGAACCAAGCGACGGTCAGCTAGCTATCAGGCACCTGGATCGCACGAACCTTTACCACTATCCACTACACTGTGCAGAGGGAAGGTTTTGAAATTCATGATGTTGTTCAGGACCTTGGGTTAGGTATTTCCTCGTCATTTGTGTTAAATTTCATGATCTTTCGTCGGATTTCATGATGAAACGTTACGATTCGGGGTCCTGAAATTCCTAACGACTGTGGGCCCGTTCCTAACGTTTTTTCATGACATTTTGTCATGATCTTCGCAATGATTCGTCCGAAAGTACTACCGAAGCGCTACCCAGCTATCCCAACGCCTTACTCCTTATGAAACTCCATGGAAGAGGTATAAAACAGGATATATTTCAAGTACTGGACAATACAGTTGCAGTACTACTATAATAATACTCTGACCTTCAAAATCTCGCCACCGTCGCGATCAACCGTACTGAAACAGCTTGCGTGTCTCGGAAACACACTACGGAGAATGAAAAAGAGGTAGAGAAGGGAAGCAACTCACCGAGTTAGACAGATCATTGAATGCTCTGTCGTCATCAAAGAGCTAAATTACAGGGAAAGAGCGCATTAATGCACTCTCGCAGAATCACTCACAATGATAGCCTGCCCAACCACTTCATCCCGGGTCATCCTTCGCCACCCCTTGCTCCTTTGAGAGTCTTGCGCACTGCAGAGAGATCGAGCTCGATACGACGGAGTGGATTGACTCCGATTGAGCCTACAGGGCGGTGACGTAGGGAAGGAGGCGTGGTCGTCGTGAGAGTCCGTGTTACAGCAGAGTGTGTTGGCGAGAATGACGGCGGCGGCGGCGCTCTACGATGGCGACTTGGAGGGAGGTCACGGTGGGGGGAGACAAGAGGCTGTGAGCGGCCGCAGCATACTTATGTGTGCTGCTAGACCGGTGACCGTCTGTCTATGGAGGCAAGCCTGTCAATAGACAGACCGGTCGATCTGAGTTTGAAATCCGTTGTCAATCCGAGTTACCAAAAAAGGTTATTCATGACAGTGAGTGACGTCACGAACAAATAAGAACAACACAGACCATTCTGGCTCCTGAAACTCAAGAATAAACCCCCGGATGAGCACAGAATGACTGTGGCGTATAAATCGCTCAGTCACCGCGCGAAAATCTGAGACGCGGGATCCCCGCACCCTTACATCAGCGTCACACTGTGACATTGTGACGCTCGACGTCGATGGCTCATAGCACGATGCCAAGGTCCAGATTGGTAATTTTGCCCAATACAAGTCTTGAATAGAGGCTCAATGAAGGGTTCCTATTGGGCAGACTGGGCAAAATGTCCCTTGGTCTCTTGTATATGACCCATAAGAAATTGAGACCACTTTTTTTTTTCTCAGTGTTTCTATGGCGGTCAGTTTGCACTTTAAAAAAAAAACAGGGGTATAATGTGTGGTTTAGCATATAATGGGGAAGCAAGGAATGCAGATGCTTACAAATCTCCGTCCAAATGCTTTGTAAGCATGTCCTGGAGTCCTGACTCCGTGGCCTCGGCTCGGTAATCATGTTTGTGGGCGGCCAGAAGGAGAAGAAACAATCGCCGAAAAAGGAAAGAAGGAAGGAGGAAAAAGGGAGAATTTCGAAGGATTTCATGCCTATTTAGCCTTGTAGAACTCAATTTTTTCTTCGCTGCGCGGCAACTCTCGGGAAGGCCGGCCCGGCAGTGCCCCACGTAAATTCCAGCATCAAGTGCGGTTTGCGTTTTTTTCTTGCTAAGAAATGCTCAGTTCATGGCTGCAAACACTAGCAACTGTACTGGAGCTCCAGTCTTGAGCTTGACAGGGCCCTCCACCAGACGAGAAAATTTTGCTGGAATTCTCAATCAAAAACAGGGCCCTGCCTGTAAGGGGAGAAGGGCCCAGGAGCCAAGTCGATAACAAACCTGGGGATCAGAGATCCCCAGCGGACTACTTATATACAAGAGGTGACGTAAGATATGGCATAAGTGAGCACACAGCATGATGTCTTGGAGACAGAGAACTTCTGCCCAAGTCAAAGGACGTCATAGCTGTGGAGTCCCCTGACATCACCCCCTCTTCAAGATTCGTCGCCTCGATGAAGACCAAAGCCCAGTAGAATGAACGATCGTTCAAAATTCTGGATCGCCACGGAAGAGTAGGTTCCTGGGAGTCAATCCGCGAATCTGACGCAGACACTGCACCACCTCGCCGTGCCGTCTGTTGTTGACGTCCCCTTTCAGGTCGAATAGCATCAATGGCCATAGGCGAAGGAGCTACTGAACGTGGAGAGGGGGACGGGACGGCAGTGGGCATGGCCACCGAGGGGGCATAAGGAGTAGAGCTGGGGCGGGGAGTAGGAATTGGGGACGCCATTACCTGCGTAGGAATAGAGATGGTGGCAGGGTTATGGGGTAGGGAGTTCGAGGCGGGGTAGGAAGACTCCTGTGGTGCAAATCGCACCCCAGACTTCCTTGGCTGTGTAGCGGCACCTGGGTGCGGTTGAGCACTGGCCGCTGGAGGGGGTGGAACCGGAGCCGGTGGCTGAGACGGATGGACGGGGTGTGCGCGCTTCTTCAGCGGGCGAGCGCCCTCGTCAGAAGCGTTCGGCAAAACCGGCACCGGGCCAGGAGGGGGAGGGGCAGGGTCCCCGGAAAGGCGTGACGGACCTTTCTTCTTAGAAGCAGCATTCCAACCAACATTGCTATTGCAATCATATTCTACCTCTACTTCTAATCTCGCCCTCCCCGCTTTAATTCACAACACCAACGATATGCCCGACGACCGAGTCAGGCACCACAAGCGTACACGAGTAGCGGGACGGTGCGTCCTGTGCAGTAGGGAGGGTTTCGGCGAGTGGTATGGCGGTGTGGCCGACAGCGATGATGGCAGGGGTAGGGGCTGGGGTTGAAGGTTCAGAGCCCCAGCGAGTGCCATCCCAGGAGAAGCGCCAGGCGAGGCTGCAGTGTCCCCAAACTCAAGACGATCAAGACGGTCGTGGACGCGCTGTAGTTCGCTTCGAAGGAGAGTGCAGTAGGAATAAAGGTCCTGAGGAACTGCGGGGGTTGCCATAGCAAGGGAGGTGTAAGGTCGATGGTAGGATGAGGGCAGAGTAGGAAGTAGGGTGGTCGGCTGGGGCTAGGAGAGTGCCAGAGTCGAATAGAAGGTTTGTTATGCTGTAAGGGGAGAAGGGCCCAGGAGCCAAGTCGATAACAAACCTGGGGATCAGAGATCCCCAGCGGACTACTTATATACAAGAGGTGACGTAAGATATGACATAAGTGAGCACACAGCATGATGTCTTGGAGACAGAGAACTTCTGCCCAAGTCAAAGGACGTCATAGCTGTGGAGTCCCCTGACACTGCCGCCCAAGTGTCTCTTAATTTTGTCTGAGAGAATAGAGAGTTCCTGTTATTGAGCTACACAATGATTCTGTCCTGACTCCTCTTGACATAGTTCAACTTGAGTTCAACTACCAGGTTGAAAATGGAAGGAGCGAGTAAACTCCAAAATGATGGCAGTTTTGTCACTACAGCAGGAAGGAAATTAGGGGAGGAAAAATATTCTCTCGCCAACCACCACATTCATCGATAATCTCAGGTATCCAGTACTCAAAATTGTTGCCAGGAGTATCCGCAGAGTGTTGAATATCAGTTAAATGTTCAGAACCACAGGATAAATTGAGACACGGCCCACACTGCTGCAGAGCATTCCCCCCATCTTCAATACAAGCCTCGGATACTACACTGCATTTTTTTACACTGCGTTCAGACGCAGAATTCAGTCAAGAACGAACGGAAAAGTAAATCAGGGGTCTCGGCATTCGCCGGATTGCCCATTTTGGTGTCTCTTGTGATGTCATCAAGGCATACACCTTTTTGGGACGCGATCAAAAGCATACACCCTTTTCGGACGGCATACACCATATAGGGTGTATGCCATCACCACAAACACCATTAACGAGCCTACATGTTCCGTATCGTCCTCGGTATTGGGGCTCTTTTGACCTTCGAGCCGCACACGGAGGATCATATTCAAGGCTTCTTCCATCAAGGAACTCAGTTTTTCCGCGCTCTTCCGATCTTCGAGCACCAATATCGACAAGCCCTCGACCGCCTTTGCGCCATTCACCACTGCGCCTGGCATGATCACAATCCATGGGTTCATGGCTGGGGACGTCACATATCAGCATCCATTCCTCTTGTCGTCATGCGCGCAAAAACCGTGGGCTATTTCGGCCTTCCGCGTGTACGTTGGCCGAACCTTCGAGAACCGTTTCTACCCGACCAAAGAAAAGGCTCTCAGCCACCTTACCGTCCTTCAGTGTATCGCTCGCTATCACATTCTCACTTTGGCCAACGGTATTCGCATCCAGAAAGAGAACTGCCTTCAGAGCAACATGAATTACTTGGACTTGATCGTGAGAAGTTTTTGCACATGATAGCCTGGGGCAATCGCTACAGCGGATCCGATGCCCTATCCAACTATCTGGGGAACGAGTATCTACGGCATCATGTGGACTTCGGTATTTCTATCTCTTTCCTCCGCTATCAACTTTGACTCAGTCTTGGCAGCGTGTGTGCATCTCATCCGCCCAACTGCCGACCGGATTCTTCTTACCTATCACGAGGAGAACTGCTATCTCGCCATGTGGCCGCTGTCTGACGATGCTCACATTCCGCTCAACAGGCGTCAACCCGCGGATAACATCGCTCGGTTCTTTATAGGCGAGGAACGGTTGAGGGAGTTGGATTTGGAATACCAGATGCACCGTATGAATATTCAAATTTCAGTCGGATATGCAGTACTTATTTATTTCTCCGATGCCTTATCCTCCGTACGCTTTGTACTTGCTGCTTTTCTCCCGTCGCTCATTAGAGCTTACTTATTTATTCTGATTGCCTGCATGTATCCTTCGAGTTCTCGTAGGCTGGGGGGGGGCTATGTTATGGATACATCAGTATGTAGCCAATATAGTAACCATTGAACCTACAAGAACTCGAGTCTGAGATAAATGCCGAGATGTGCCGGGAATGACAGTAACAAGACCACGATCTGTCACAGATCACATGATCGTGACATGCTCGCGTTTCAACACTGAAACGCGTCTCAATCATTGCTGTGTCAAGGCTCTGTATACATCTTACATAGCATTGTACCGCTGCTCATAGCATTTACATAGCTTCATTTAGCTTGAATACGGAAAGGAGGAGTCTTCCCCTCTTGTGGAGACAATCTTTCTAACCCCCATCAATTTACTCAGTTCAATCTAACTGTTGTGTGACCCTAAGTGGTATTACTAACCTGATTCTTGGTAAAGTTAATTCTTACTAACTAAGTCAGTACGAGCGGTGCTGGTTGTGTTAATTCCAACTCGCTTCAACGAAGTTAATTCTCGTTGAGAACTGCTTTGAGTGAACTCTCTGAATAAGGATGGACACGGGTATCGGGTATACCCGCGGTATCGTACCCGAGGGTCTTGCGGGTAGGGGTACGGGTCGACCTTTCGCTGACCCGCGCCATACCGCGTACCTGGGCGGGTAGACCCGCGGGCCTCGGCTAACGTCGGCCGACGTCGGCAACTCACGTTCCGCCTCTGCCGCTTATCGATTGTGCCATCAATCAGTCCCAAATCACTTCGGAAATCACTATGGAGTCCGAAACAGCGTCGCCGCCGACCTAGGAAACCATCAATTTGAGGTAAAATCAGGGTTCAATGCCTGCCGTCCCCGAATTTACTGCTGACCCGTCGAATACCGCGGGTCTTGCCAAGCCCGCGGGTAACCCGCGCGGGTTACGGGTCGGGTCTGGCACGGGTACGGTACTGCCGGGTACGGGTGCGGGTCAGCTAGTCTGGGCAATTGACCCAGTGACATTTCACGTGCACGTGACTTCCCACGCCTGCTCCTCGCCCCCCCAAGCTATACGTCAACATAGCTGCAGCGCTCAACTAAATATTATCGCATTCTTCAACAGTTTGCGTCAAGTCTTGAGCGCTTGAGCGTCCGCCGTCACGGCCGCCCGGTGTCTTGGATTCAGGAGATATTTCATTTCAGCTCAGCGGGAAATAGGCCGGAAAGAAATTTCAGGCCCAGGATGTTTGCAGAGAATATGCATACATATTTTGTGCGGGAGGCAAACCTTCTTGGGTGCAAGCCACGCGGTAAGTATGGGGAGCATACATATGAGTAGTATAGCTAAACTAGTTGCAAAGTGAAGCTACAAAGTATGCCTTGGATTCTTAACACTGACGGTTTCAAAGTTGGTAGTTGCCAAATCATTTCCGTTCAGTGTAAGTAATTCAACAATCACAATAAGAATAACACTCAGTAAGTTAAGTTATATGGTGGTGCGCCTTTATTATGCCATATATGTATGTAGACTCCAGTCACCGGGGACGCGCGGCGGACGCTTGGAGGCGCCTGCACCTTCCCACGAGACACGTATTGGTCACGTGGTGGCACCTTTTTTTTTCTGTCTCTGCATTTTTATACCGCAACAAGTACACGATCTACTAAGACGCGGTGCCCGGAGGCGATAAATAAAGGTGTTGTTAGTGCGATGGAAGTGTCCGAAGGATGTGTAGTATAGTCGTGTGAGGGTGGGAGTCAAGTTTGGGGTTTCGAGGGTATTAGCGGAAACATAAACCATAAGACCATAGCGCATGAGTGAAAGGAAATGTACATGAAAGGGAAGGGTATAGGGTGGGACGGGTGTGCCGAAATGGTGTCGGGATGGTGTTTCGATGCCACTGTTGGACAGGTCTGTGTGCGCACGACCCTTGCGCTCAGCCCATTTCCTCTACATCAGACAAATCGTCTGGAGGTTCCGGTTCGTCTTCGTAAATTGGGAGTTCTTGCGGCATACGGGGTAGACCCGTTTTTGTGAATGCTCCGGACACCTCTAAGAACTCAGCTAGTGCTGAAATTCCGTCTTTAGTGCCCAGTATTTCGGGCAGGGATATGTCCCTAGAGACTTTTTTGAGGATGTGCCGTTGGTCCTCATAGCGAGGACACTCGCGAAGCAGATGTTACGTGGTGGCACCAGTGTTGGGGGGATAGCGTTTAGTATGTATTACTGAGCTAGGGGCAAAATACTGGTGTTGTGCCACAGGGGCTTGAAGAAAATTGAATTCCCAAATCGGTTCAATTATCCTGTAAACCATCCGAGAATGCTGGAAAGGGACGCTTCTGCCTACCGTTGTAGTTGCTCAACACCCGGAAATTCACCTCGGAAATACAAAGCACTCGGTTTAGCGTTAAGAACCTGCCAAGGAATGAAAAGACAAGGCGTGACACCCTCGAACACGGGAAGAAGTGCTCGTCCATTGACGATTAGGAAATCAGGAACATACGCACCTGGTTGTGCTTGGTAATCCACGATCGAGAACTAACTGAAGACGACCTAAATATCACCGCATTCATGTTAGAAAAGAAAATCAACGACTGCCTGAGTGAACGTGCCCAAAAGCAAAAAGATATCGCACAGGCTCGATGTTGAAGGCGAGAGACACTGCTGAGTAATTTTGGTCCAAATCAGCCTTGGGCTTGGGATACACGATATACGCGAATTCCCCAGCCAGAATCAAAACGAATCTGGCCAAACACAATATGAATCGCGACCGAACAGGATGGCAGACATGGCCGGAGATTACCACGACAAAGACCCTAAGGCCTTAACTTCGGGAGGCACCCTTATTAAGACCCTTACACTGTAGAGAGAAGTCACAGCCGGTATGACCGCGCCGCAGTTATTTGATTTTCTGCGCGGTTATTCTGACCACCTAAATTTTGACCGCGGCCTGCCACAGGCATGCCGACTGTGCGCCGCACAACACAGTCAAACTGGCTGTTCCTGTTATATGTTACTACAAGTCTTTATTTTGCTCCTAGAATACACAATATCATGCTATCAAGTCTATACTGCCTATCACTGCCCATAAATTCCATGTTTTTACAAGATCGTAAACTACGGTCAAATCAGCCGCGTCGGCGGTCAAACCGGCTGTGGCGGCGCGGTCAGCCTGGCTGCGGCCTCACAGTCGGACCGTCCTGTACCACGGTCAAATTGACCAAGGAGGTGTTTATTCGTCGAAGTCAAGCAAAGACAGAGTTTAACATGATGTACATAGCGGCACTCTGCGCTCATCGCAGGTTTGTTGTATCGAAATTTTAAATCATCGTTCCCATCACCTCGTTCCCGCCTAAACATCGACCAAGGTAGTCCTACATCTCAAAAGCCCTCATCGTAGCTCGCGCAACTCGGGCGCTGGACCAAAACACCGACGCCACCATGCCCCGCGCATCCCAGCCGAGAACCACCAGCCGAAGACGACAAGTAAAAGAGCTCCTACACCTGATGTTCAGTGCCATCTTGACGAAGATGTACGCTGACATACCTCTAGACCACGCCTGCCATTCCACCAGAGACTTCCGACGTTACACCGGCTCGAAACGTTCCACGATTACGGCGGCTTTGTCTACACCTTTGAACAGAGGGTCTTGGACCCACAAACGGGACGTACGCTGGGGACGAGGGTCAAATATGGCATGACGAATGACATTCGACGGCGACAAGGGGAATACCGGCACTGTGGGGAGATCAGTTGGCTATACTGCTGGCCAACAGAATGCGTCCGCTTCACGGGTTAGTCCAGTCATTTCTTTCTTTCCATTTCCGCCTACATAGGAAGCAGAAGCGGCCATTCATGGACAACTGCAGTCGCGCGGAGCGTCCCTGAGAGTTTTCAAGTGTCGCTGCGGGCATCGGCACCGCGAATTCTTCGAGAAATCTAAGATCGGGGGTCGGGATGCTATATGTCGCGCAGTCGAAGAGGTTTTGAGGGCTACGGGTCAGATCGTGCAAAGGTCAGTCATCTCCGCACATCGAGATCGTTTGACCACTTACCGTTGTATAGAATGATATTATAGCAGGTTTGTATCTATTATAGCACTGATGAAACTCTTGCACGCGAAATCCTTGATGAGACTCACCCGGCTATGTACCTAGAATCCCCACCAACACAACCGCCGTACCCAGAGCACCCGCGAATTCCGCCTCCGCTCGCACCTCTCGAAGTCTCAAATGCTTCGTCTTCGTCAACACCTAGCGCCGACTTCATCGGCTCAGCGTCGGACGCTCCCGCCTACCCACCGCGTCTAACCTCACCCGCCCGCCAACGAATTGATTTCCCTCGGCGTATACGCGACCGGGGCTGAGCCTGTTGCGCCGGTACGAGTCGGCGTTCGGCTTGCTCGCTCGCGCAAACCTCGCGCCACCGCTGAATTTTACCCGGGACTTCCCTGGGACATCTTCGCTCTACGCCGGCGTCGTCTCGCGATGCCCGTGCCCTCCCACGTTCTCCTGTGTCTCCTTCCCCGACCAATGCTTCTTCGTTTCGTTGTCGTTTTCGTCTGTTTATTTTCCTGCCTGCGTACTCCACCACCCCGTACTAAGACGAATAAGACTGAGTCAGCAAAGGAATCGTCGGTTGGATGACGTGCGTACCATCTCGGGGTCCGAATACTCGACGTATTCGAACGCCCTGGAGACCTCGAGCGCAGAACACCGTCTGCATCGACCCAACGCGTGTCGGCGCCGCCACCGCCGTCGCCATAGCTGCACACTTCTTCGTTTGGCAAAGGGCGTTGACGTGATTTTCAAGCTATGTTTTCACACTATGTCCAATTGAAAGCTCATTTGATTTCCGTATACTATAGCGCGGATACATCGTAATCGATTTAAATCTGCAAGAATATTAGCACCTGATAGGCTGAATAGTCGGACGAGGGGCATACACACAAGAAATTTGACCGTCTACACCGTCACAAACGACGGATGTAAGAGACCCCCGCTCCGATCTACAATGCCCCACTCACCCCTTGTCGGCACTCGCCCCACCACCGCAACTACTGTACGTATGTCTTGCACGATCGGCTGCGTCTTTTGAGTATAACAAACGACTTCGTCGCAAGCATCCCTGCCAGCAGTCGAGCAGGGCCGTATCACAGCCAGCAGCCTGGTTTTTCCCGCCAAGTCACCGAAAGCCCTGCGATCGGGCAATTCGCACACCAAGATCTCCTGAATCTCTCCGTAGAACACCTGAGGTATCCATCTATTGTCATCTTCCCGCACGTTGGGCTCGTACTGGAGACCACTTGATGTCAACTCCCATCGTATAAATGAAAGAGATTACTCACACGCCCGTATAACATCTCTCTCTCGCTAGCTTCCTCTAAATCAATGTGGCTCGCACACGCGGCACGGAAACTGTCCCCTCCCAAGATGCGCATCTTGCCCCAGCGAGGCATCACTTCAGGTAACCACTTTTCGATGGTGGTACGTTTTGACGAAGTTACTGCCGCAAAGTAATTTGCGATACGTGTGCGGGTAATTGCGTCAGGGACATAGCCGCCTGTGTAAGGTACTCGCATGACATAGTCGTCGTCTGTACAAATGTTTGTCAGATGCGGGAATCCAGATATAACTGACGACTCACAATCCTCGTACTGCTTCTCAGACCTTGAGAGCAACGCCATATCCCGCTTGGAGTGTCGTGAAAGCTCTTCTTGCAAGTCAAACCGAGCTCTGAGCTGCTCCAAATATGCCAGATGCAAAATACGATTATTCAGGTTCGCCCATGGGTACCGCCGCGAGCGCAGCGTCGACTGCATATAGCCACAAAATCGTTCCATCCAAAAGGTCCACGTAGCCCAGACCGGACCACAAAATCTAATGTCATCCGCTATATGCAGAAATCCATGGACAGTAAGCGGACATGCACTCAATCTTGACTCTTCGTACTGGTAATAATATCTGCCAAACAATATCAGCGCGGGAAGCTGTAAAAAGAGGAAGACACCTACTCCTCGTACTTTCGCACCCAATCAATAATCTCGGCTTGCAAATTGTCAATCTCCGCGTGCGTGAGTTTGAATGCAATACACGTCTTGAGGATTTCCGCAAACTGACATGCGTGTTTGTAGTACTTCTCGTTCTTGAACCGCCCCCGCAGCAAGATTGGAGCAAGATACATGAACCAGAAGAACCATGCCTCCGCGGTATAGTATGATGGGTTGCTGGGGAAGGAACGCACGAACTGGGAAGGTATATATTTAATCGCGTCCCGGGTTTCCTGCCAGATCTCTTCCCAAACGGCGTCCGAAATTTCGTAGTCCTCGGACCCAGTATCCAACCCTTTGTATTTACCACTCCATAATTTGACCAGATTGGGGATCATGTTCTCCGCCGGCAGATGCATGAAATCCCAGGGCGCAGACTTTGAAAAGTCTATGGATCCTACTCGCCGTAAAACGGGGAGACCTTTGACACCATGCCTCTTCGAGATGGCTTCCTTCTTTTTGCGGGTTGCGCTGGCCTCGATCTCAGCAGCTACTCTCACTATGCTCTTGTGTGTCCGCAGAGGAAGCTGGTCTGGTATCCATGACCGACGTACGATGTTGCCGGCTGCATCTGTCTCCGGAGGATCCGTCGTGGGGGCAGTGAGGGGCACGTAGTAGATTGTCTGAGCAGCGGTAACGTTTCGGGTGCCCTTGATCTGACAAGATCGACAAGGCGAAAATCCATTGTGCCCTTTGATGTTCAAGAGCTTCTCGATAGCGATGATATCCCCCAGCTCGAAGAGATTGTATGCCCGCAGGGCGAACTCTTCTCCTGCGTAGGAATCATAAGTGCGGACTCCATATGCTAGCGCCGCTAACTCGTCGTCGTACGGGATAAGGAAGCTGCGAGCCTCCTTGGGTCCATGAGGTCCAGGGATGATACCGCTGCAGATTGTTTGGTCGAGGTGGGTTTGTATGGATGGAGGGAGATTGAAGTTCTTAATCAGAATGGGAGTTGCGGAGGGGCCTCCACGGTTTCTCTTGAAAAGAAGGTAGGAGTCCACGCATATGCCGAGCGCAATGTCATTCTTATGACAGAAATACTTGTAGGGCATCATCTCCCCGTCTACTGTGACATTTTTCTCGCATAAATTGAGATAATGTTGGGCGTCGAAAACATCGCGTATAGCATCTGGATCGTGCTCATATTCATGCCGATAGAGGAGAAGTTTTACTGTCTCGGGGTTTTGGAAATAGCCTTGAAGGCGGGGAATGAGGGGGAGGTAGCAATATAAGCGGCGCGGCTTGTGTAGACCGGGGGTATATCGTGGTTCCTGACAATATTTGCACACATCCAAGTCTGCATCGTCACCCGTGTACGCCATACAAGAATTCACGCAGCAGTGATGCCAGATCGGTTCCACCTGAGATAGTACCGCCATGCGATGAATCATGACATATTCAGAACTAATGTCGAGCTTGTGGTCGAAAGCGTAACGCATTTGTTCAAAAACTTCGCGAGCCATATTGGACATCATTTTGAGATTAAAAGCGCGTACTGTACTATTTCGACCGTAGATTCAATGGGTTTGAGATGTGACACTTCATCTTCACTTTTGCCATCATTCAGCAGTGATTAAATTGCCTTTTAGGGAGATTTTGCGCGTTTTTCCGATCAATTTTTGATGGGAAATGGCCCCAAAACGCGCTGTGACATGTTACGAAAATAAAATAGATTCAATTCAAGTCCCTCTGTGACCTGTGACTTGAATCTACGGTCGAAATAGTACAGTATATTGTCTCTATCGCGGTCCGACATCGCATGATTACCTGCGGCAGATTAGTACACAAAGAAAAACGGAATGTCAGAGAATACACACGAAGATCCCACCTGTCGCGAGCCTCATCTGGGGACAACATTTCTTCCAGAGCTTTGATTCTCATCTCACGAGTGTACGGGCGGTCGGCATCCAACTCCTCGTCGAAATATTGCCATCCCACGTATTCTGCGAGTTCATCTTCTGGTAGATCCAACTTATTGAATCCGTCGGAGCCGTCAGAGTCCCCATCGCTTTCTTCATCCTCGTACTCCTCGTCAGGTTCAGGACTCGGCGCGGGGCTACTGTCCAATTGCATCGGAACGGGCGAGTCCCCACTGCTCATGGAGTGATCCTCTCCATCGGCCTCGCGCTCACTCCCTTCCTCCATTGCAGAGTCTTCCGAGTCAGACTCGAATTCCTCTTCTTGGTCACCCACATCCGAATCTGACGACCGAGCTTCTTCAGGGTCTGCTCGATCGTAATGCCTCCTGCGAGTGCGGCCTTGGAGGGGTTTATTGCAAAACTTCCCGCAGCGGCATATCTTGACGATGTCCTCGTGCGGTCGGCCACGAGTATGTCCAGGCATTTTCGAGATCTTAAGAAAAAAAAATTCAACACTGAGGAGCGTTGTATCAAAGCGTTCTCTCATTTACACTCCCTACAAGATTTTCACAATTATTTACACTGAACTACACATTGATTACATGGATGCTGAAGTCAAGAATGTAATAGCTTCCGAGCTCTGGTGGCATCATTGATCATTGCGCCCAACACGGCACGAACTGGCCGCTTTTCCTGCAATGATCAGACTGCATTGTTGATTGATGGTGGCTCATTACTTTTCTCACCCGTACCACCGCGTCGTAAATAGCCAGGTAGAATAGAATAAACCCATATTCACGCAAATGCGCGTTCTAAGGATAAGGATACATAGAGCTCAAGTGGACGTGAAGTAAAAAATCAAAACTATCTTTCTGTTTCTAGAACACCCAACCAAGACGATCCATGACTGACCCCAGCGCCGACGACGACCAATGGTGGGAAGACCACTATGCACAAGACACACAAGACACTATGGAGAGCGCGTCAAAATACGAAGCAACGGCGCTGGGATACCTGGAGTTATATGGGGACGAAGAGGACGACCATGGTACGTGTAAGGTCAATAGACTTGCTTATGCGCGGCGCGTTGACCATGTTCTTCCTCAGACAACACCGCTATGGATGAGGATGTACCACCTACCATTTTGAATCCTCCATCTTCACCAGGTAAATCAGTGTATGCTCAGAGAATGTGTCTGACTGTTTTTCGGTGGCAGGAGCTCTCGCGAGCCAACAATCTATTCCAGCTACAACAAGTACTAAATTACTCGAAGTATGTGTTTTTTCGTTGACATCAACAGCTGTTAACTTGAGTAGCCACCCCCTACGCAGAATTTGGAGCGGGAGGATACCGATGAGGTCTCCATCCCCCGCGATGTCATGAAGTTCTTCGACTTGGAGGCGCTGGATGGTGAGGATGAGATAGACGAACCACCAACGGCGGAAGACCAGGGTAAATTTGGGATCTGTAATCTTTATATCCACGCTAAGACTTTATAACAGATTTTATTGACGACAAACAAGCGACCGAGGAAGGCGCATCGAATCAATCTGCGTTTCGGCCTCTGAATCTCGACGATAGCGAGAACCCCGATGAGATTGTACGCAATTTACGCTCCCGATACAGTGCCGTGAGGGCTAGGCTTCCCGAAGACTCCGGTTTCTCTGCGCCCCCCAACCTCCCAAATGCCTTCCAAAACCTCCATCTGGTCCCCACGATCCATGACCCCGAACTCTATCGCGTGAAGGTGAACCCTGGGTGTGAATACGCCTTCATTCATTGGCTATACTCCCTCGTTCCTGACAACTCCACCAACCCGCTGCTCCTCTCGGCCTTCTACCGCCCAGATACTCGCGGATGGGTTTACGTCGAAACTCTGAACCGCAAAACCCTTCAATGGGCTTTGCAGAATCAGCGAGTGAAGCTTTGTGATTTGGTTCCCGTGGCTGACCGTGTCGCGCTCCTTCAAGTACCCAGCAGCCACCTTCATCCCGGTTGGGCCAAGCTTCAAAACGCCGGGATATACAACGGCGATATTGGGTTAGTCAGGAGCGTCCACTCAGATCCAGCTTTGGTATACGTCGTGCCGCGATACCACGCCTTTGGGGACGAGACAGTAGACTCGCGGGGCAATAAAATACGACCTCCCCGAAGACCATTCACCATGAACCGGCGGTGGGCTGGTGCCGCCTCGCGACCCAACACGCGAGTGAATCGTGCGGCGCGCGTTGCTGTTTCGGATGGGTCGACTTTTGAGGACGGTTTGAGCTCTGTCTTCTTTCGTGCCAGTCAGCTTGAGCAACGCGGAATCCGACCTAGCGAGAGTGATCTCGAGTTTTTCCGTGCAGCGCGAGTGCGGGATCTGGATGAGGCGGACCCGGAATTCCCTTCTCTTGCCCTTCACGAGGGGGAGCGGTTTGTCATCCCCGATGGGCGGTCTTGGTCTTTTGTTGACCGCAAAGGCAAGAAAGGCACAAGCACCTCAGGCACCGCGGGCGACATCCTGGCTATCAAAGATGTCAACGGGGAGCGCATGGCGGCATGCAGAGATCATTGGTATGAGGACGACGACTTCAAGATCATCCCCGTTCGATTCATGTCACGCAGTCAGATGAATCACCCACTGACCCTGCGGCTTTTCGACCGAGTACTGCTAGTAGGGGGTCTTGTTGGTCGTGGGCGCACAGGGCGTGTTGTCAGCATTGATTCGGATGGAATCGTCGACCTTTACCTCACCTCCTCGCTCGCCGACGAATCTTCGTCCAGTGCAGACCAAGTTCCCTTTGAAATGTGCGATCTAGCAATTTGCTTCATACCTGGAGACTGGGTGGATGTTGTACGAGGTAAACACAACGGGCTGAAAGGTCTCATCGTTGGTTTTCGCTCCAGAGGTATCGCCGAGGTGTTTTTGGTAAGATCATGTAGAGCTTGATCTCGTGAGTCAACTAACCATGTTGTCAGCCCCCGATATCCACCGAAGACATTGGCAACCTCATTCAGGTCCCGTTCTACGCTCTAAAGCATTCACGTCCCGAAGAACCACAGTTTGTGCAGTGGAGTGCCTCACTCCCCGCTCCGATTGACTATAACTCGGATTCGCTGTCGCAGGAGATCCACTCCGCCAAGGAGTCCAGCTTTGCAACGGTCCTTGAACAGGGATCGGCTCTCCGGCATTGTTTTGCCCAGGAGCTTCTGCGACAGGATGCGAAACTCCGGCACAAGGTCGCGCTCGCCATGAAAACGGGACGCGAATTCTTCGGTCAGCAAGTACGAGTGGTTGGCGGGGCAAGTGGGGACAAGAAAGCTTTTGTAGGTGATGCTTTCAAAGGGCAGACGGGTCAAGTAGTTGGCGGAACGCTAGCACAACGGTCTCCGTATCAAAACTCGTCGCAGCAGGAATCGTTGGAAGAGACTGTTGACCGCGTTCTACGAGGTGAAAAGCACATCTGGAGGGGAGCTATGATGCACGTTCAACTTGAAGGGCCGACTCCGCGGCGAGTGCAGGTCGCGATTGACCATTTGCAGGACACCAAGTGAGTTTCGTCCAAGTCTCGAGAGCCTGTTCTGACCGATAGATCATCCAGTACCCGTCTCCCTCTATTATCATCCGCCCATGTTCCATGGACGGGTCCACCCCGAGCTGTTACACCCCCGCCTCCCCCCGAAGAAGCTGTTTGGCTCGATACACTAACTCCTCGAGATCCCAAAGAACAGATGGAATTGGACGCTCGAAAAGGTATGCTTCTCCATTTTTGCCAGCATCACTGGTCTCACCAACTGCAGCGGAGCAATTTGGTACTTGGCTGTGTCAGCCAGCGCTTGCTGGGAAGCGTCTCGACGTCCAGGTCGACGTCTCCGTTGTCCCAGCACATTGGGCTCAGAAATGGCCCAAGAAATTGGCTTCTTCGCACGGGGAGACTGGATACGTCGTGATGAAGCAGTCATTCGACCCCAAAAGAAAAAAAGCGCTGGCAAAGATCGGGGTCATGGCTTCCAATCTCCATTGCCCTGTCGAGAATCTGAAGCCCATGCGCACTCTCTTCGTCCCACATATCCACGCGGGGAGGGAGAGCATCTCAGAGCGCGCTGTGCGTGTAGTTGTCATCGGTCCAGATGTTGCAGGCAACAATCAGCATCTGGGACAATACGCTCGTGTCATGCCGCTGAAGTCCCAATTGAAAGACGCAGTTCAAGTCCGTTTCGCCCTACCGGAAGGCGGAATAGGAATGTTCCCACTCTTCTCATTATGTCGCGCGTTGAATAGGCGGCCAGCTGGGGAAAAAGACATGGTTTCCCGATTTTCTCTATCCGATCCGACACTAAATGTAGACGATATATGAGCGATCCGAATAAGTACATGATCTTGCCAAATAAGTAGAAATTGTATTTTGGTCTGACGCAATGGAATAAAAAGGTGACGCGGGACATGTGACCGCGTCCCTTCCTTTTCCTTTACCCCCAATGCCCAATAACGACAAGAAGTCTGCCCTCAAGGCCAAGCCCGCCTCAGGTCAAAAGAAGACGACCGTGAAACCTTCAGAAACACTCGACGAGAAAGAAGCGCGGCTTGCGGAAAAGGAAGCAAAACTAGCTGAACGCGAGGCAGAATTGGGTATGTCGCGTCCCTCTCAGTAACAGAAAGGCGCTGATCATTCCTTCAGAGGACAAAGCTCGTTCATTGAAGCGCAAGCGCGAAGCCAAGCTGATCCCTGCGCCCCCGGGTCAGTCCGGCCGCAAGAAAGGCGGATACAACCTCCAGGAGGTATTAGGACTGAGCGACAAGGATTACCAGCGGCGTTATGTGAGGCACTGGATCTTTTGCTACGTCTGCACCTACTGACACGACTCGCCAGCGTATGGTCAAGCGATTCACATACGAACACATGTCGAACTTTGAGGCATATGGACTCCAATCGAAGCAAAAGGCTCAGCAAATGCTGATCAAAGTAGTTATTCGTCTCTTGACCTTTCGTCATATTCGTGAAGCTTACCTCAAACAGGTTCAAGAGGGCATTCCCTATTTCAGACAATTTGAAAGTGCATGGGCTGCGAAGGAGATTGCGCGGACCTTTCTGGGCGGCGAGCAAAAAAGGCGGAGGAAGGACGATGCAGAAGAGGAGGCTGCATGGGCGAAGGAACAGGCGGAGTTGGAAGAAGAGCCCAGCTCAAAGCGTCCTAAACTACCGACTTCCTCAAAGTCTAAATCTAAGGCCACTCAGAAAAGAATTGTACGCTATTTCTTCCTGTCTACTATCTTCTCTGACCTTTTGTATCTTTAGTCGAAGCGCAAAATCGTGGAGAGTTCTTCAGACTCGGAGGACGATGCTGCGGTCTTGTCTCCGGGTCCTGATGACGACGATACGGACTGGGAGGATATAGAAGAAGAGGACGACAGCTCTGATGTGAAGCAAGTGAGGATGGTAGATGTAAGTTCCCAGTATTTAATATGCTTCCCACACCCACTCATTCTTTTCCAGGCGAACGAGCAGGGACAGTTCCCCGCCAACGACGATCAAACGGTCGATGTAAATACCCAGGATTTATTATGTTTCGCATACCCACTCATTTTTTCCAGGAAAACGACCGGGAATACTTCCCCGACAACGACGATGATCCCCGGGAGTTCTACGATCATGTCATGATTGTAGATGAAAAGGTTTGTTGTTTTTCATTCGTTTAGGCCATCGCTGATCAAGATTAGGAAAATCGAGCGCCCAGCCCCGCGTCTCTCGCTGCAGCCGGCGTACAAACCCTCGCAACCCCTGCCAAGAAGATTGACAAGGGTAAAGGGAGAGCCCACAACGCGCAGGTCTCACGGGCAGCCGGAAACAAACACGCCACCGAAACTCCAGAAGCCGCCCTGACCTGGGACACACTTCCCAAGACCTGCCCCAGTGTGATGTGCACCGACGCGCTCCCTCGTGAACCCGTCGCAAAAATTCTATCCTTGTTCGAGAAGCGCCGTGCGCAACAAAAGCTCGGCGACAAAGGCGTGCGCATCATCGAGCTAGAAATATGTTCCGCCATAACTACGGAGCGTCGCAAGGGAGCGGTATTCGCGTTGGGCCGGCGCAGGCAGTGGCTTCCAGAATTTGATCCGCAGGATTTGGCGCGTCGTGTGGTGGAGAACGAGTTGTGCAACTCGTATGTTCAGATGATCCTCGAACCGCACTACTTGGCATCGCAGCCCATCTGGGAGGAGTTTCTCCTGGCGATAAATTATAAGCTCGTTGCCTTCGAGGGTTCACAAAATAAGAGAGAATTCCCTGCCCTGTTGGACCATCGGTCATGCGGCTAGTAAGTCTTGTGTGCTCGACCATGTTGTTGCGACTGAAGCGATTCGCAGTTATGGACCTCAGGGCATGTACTTGATCACATCATGCCTTCGACGATTCATTTCGACGATCACCGATCGCCTAAATCTAGAAGTAATGCTATACAACACCGTGGATAACATCGTTGCCCACGACGAGGTCAACTTCAACTATAACGACTTCGCGTCAGCCAATCACATAAGCCTCGAAGACTTCGTGGATTGGGTTCTGGTCCCGTATGCAGCCACACGCCTCATCATGGAAGACTTTGGATACGACAACTACGACAACGCCTCCCTCGAGAGGCTCACAAGCAAAGAATATGGTGAACTATTCAACCCGGAAGATGATTTTGACGAGGCTGCTGATGCCGTTTTGCGCGCCAACGCGCGTGAAATGAGGAAGCTTCCCGGAGCTCAACAATTCCACATCGTGGAGCCGCAACTCAAGCCCGCTGAGCCCGCCGCCACTTCGTCTTCCTCGGTAGGCGAAGGGAGCGCGCGTCCCGCTCCCGTGGCTCTGCCGTCCAGCTCTCGCCGCACCCCTCCCATCACGCATCAAACATATGCCCCTGCTTCCGTAGGCCAAACGATCGCGCCTCCCGCTCCCAATGCTACACAATCGGGCTCACGCGACACCCCTCCCATCACGCATCAAACATATGCCCCTGCTTCCGTAGGCCAAACGATCGCGCCTCCCGCTCCCAATGCCTCGCAATCGAGTTCACGCGACGCCCTTCTTGACACGCGCCAACTCCACGTCGGTGGAAGCGGCTCACGTTTCGCTGCTTCCCCATGGCTCGGTCCTAAATCTCCGCCTTCCTCCGCCTTCGGAGATCGTTTCGTTCCCTCCAGCTCTGCTCTCAACAATCGTCGATATATGTTTCCCACAACTGCATCCCACTTCGGTGGCCCCAGCACCTCTTCTCACAGATATCCTCATTCGTCGGTTACTCAGGGCAAGACCTCCAAGCCAGCGACAGCACCCGTGAAGACGGAGCCGTCGGGGCTTACCACACCGCTGCTCCACACATCCGCTCCTCCCAAACATCGTCGCGCATTGGCAGCTACGAGACCTCCGTCTGTGCAAAACGCGGTGATGACGGAAAAATCCACGCCGCAAGTCATCGAGGTCGACGAAGACGCCTCTGTGGCCAAATCGACGACAAAACCAGTTGAGGTTGTGGCAGGGGGTACAGCGGAACTCAACGTCGGTGTTGCCGGTGGTTTCAAGGTCGGTGTTGCCGTTTTTCTTCGAAACATAACTGACGCCTTCTGTGGTTATAGATTAGGTTGCCTCGCCCAAAAGCCGTGGTGCAGATGCCAATAACGCTTGCGGACTACGAAGAGGTGAGCCGGGTTTTGATCAACAATAGACTGTGCTGAGTGTTCTGCCGTTTAGCCAAAGAACAAAGCACCAAAATCAAAGCAAGTACCCGGCGTCGGTCAAAAGAAACAGAGGAAGGCCCCTCAGGCTGAGAAGGACTCCGGAGATGCGCAAACTCGGCGCACGAGCAAGCGCCTGAATCCTCAGAACTAACAGGTTTTAAAGTTTGGACTTTGTCATGGACTAGGACTTTTTCGCAGATTTTTCTTGGACTCTCTCGTAGACTTACTTACCGTAGCATGAACTAACTAGCACTACCATCGATTCACGTATAACCCGAACTGCTGTAAAATAACCATTTTGAAGAACTACGTAGCGCCGAAAAAAAAGATTTTCCTCCGTATTTATTGTTGTTTACTCGACACGGTCAATAGCGTGTTTGTTATTGTTGACGCGTTTGTTGACGCGTCTCTTCCTTTCCTCCGACCACCCTGCCCGACCCCGCGCTTTCTGCAGCCTTCTACGCGTCGCATACGGCACACACTGACTCTAGATGTCGCCCAACACCTCCCAACCGCCTTGTAGTGTCTCCTTGGCGGGCTGCTTGCCCGCTCGCAAGGCTGACGCGTCGGACGCGTCAGGTTTCGTCTGTCTTCAACGGGCGCCACCACACGCGAAAATCGGTCACCCACGCCGTTTTTGGACCCCATGACGCGTCCTGTCTTCATTTTGACGCGTCTGAGGGAGGCGAGAGGGTCACACGTCGCGTTGTTGACGCGCTCTACCTCCCCCTCGACCGCTTGATGATCCGCGTCTGACGAGCTCTCTCCATTGCTGAGGGTCCCAGAGCTCGCTCTCTGGCTTTCCAAGACGCGGCATCCAGTCGGTAGCCGGTCCTCATTACTCGGTCTTACGCAACAACAACAAGCATGCACCGAGGTCGTCAACTCGTGTACGGTCGCGTTCAATTGCGCTGACGGGTCCTTGTCTCCTAGGGATGTCCGCAACAGTTATCGTGGGGTTCAGGTCGGTGCATGTCGCGGTGCATTTAATGGTGCGTGTACTCGTATGCTGTGTTTAGTCCAGCGATGCTAACTATTTCACGCGCAGGATATCAGACGTGGCCTGTGTTCTTGTTCTGCTCGTCACGCTGGACCCCTGACTCGTATTTGAAGGCGACGACAACTCCCAGTTCAAGCACGAGGACCCCTCAGCCATAGATCAATACTATCAACGACTTTCAAACAGGACAACTGCGGTCGTCAGCCCCCGGCCGCTGCGTCTTACACTGACAATGAGGCTGCAGGATCTCGCTTCCCAATCAAATTTCCGCATCGCCGTCTCGTCACGAGCACGGTGTTTCTTTTTGCTGATCCATATGGATATGGGTATCATACCAGCTCAAACAGCATATCGACTTGGGCGTCAACTGGTCGTGAGTGCATCTTGACACCATTGCAAATACACGGGTGCGTTGATCAGCAACCTCTACTTCCGGGCTTTCTCGTTGACTGACAAGCACAACAGCGTCGGAAGTACAGAGGCCCTACGGCAAGTCATCCCGCTCCATGAGTGACGCCGCGGCTGACCACCTCCCGGGACTTGAAAGGATGCGGCGGGGCCTTCACGTCGTCGATTTAATATCCAGGTAAGTGCTTAATCTGGTGCTTTTTTCTAAGTGTTACCCTAACTAGTTCATTGCATGTTACACGCGCAAAAAATACCGAGGGAAGTTGCCGTCTGGGTAAGTGCGCCGCCATTTTTACGGGTCTACGCTCCTGACGCGATAAAATTGTGCAGCGCAGGGTTGATGCTGGAGCGGGTACGTGGGCCGCTCATTTGCAAACAGAGTCTCAAATCCGGTCCACATAGGTATAGTGATCAGGATTGCTGCCTTCGGCTGCGAAGGATGAGCGCGGTGAGTCGCTTCGCTGTACATTTATCAGGACTGATTTATTCTTGTGACTTTTGTATAGGTCGGCTTTGTGGTTTAGTTGAAGCTTAAGGTAGGATTCTACAGGTATCGCGAACACTTCGGGCGACTGATTCGTGTATAGATCTTCCACTTGCCGCTCACAGTTGACTTCGCTGCTGCTTTCTAGTAGGTTTGATGTGGATTGAAGACTGGTCAACACAGTGATGCTCCATCATCGGCAGGTACGGGCGTCTGCTTTGTGTTTGGGTACAATGCTGACACCTGGACTTCAGGAGTCGTGAGTTAGAGCTGGCATCGTGCGACTTGAGCTAAGTTCCCGTTAAAATGTGCCGACGATGGCTGATGTATTCTGGAAGGCATGGTTGTTCGTGATGCGTGCTGTTCAAGGGCAGTCAAAGGTATGGTTTGCTTTATACTCAGACTTGAACCTGCTGCAAACTTGATATCATTGTAGGTCGGTGGACTCGCCATCCGGCGCTAGGAGAGTACGAGTCGCAACGCAACCATCGACGGTGTGCGATTCAATTAAGATATGTATTCATTCACTCACATCGTATGCAGCGCGAGGCTGCCGCAGCGCAGCATTATTAATGCAAGTTCTCGCTCGAGTGGGTTCTGCTATGCCGCTTTCTAATGGGAATTTCTTTCGATAGATCGTTCGACATGAATTTGGACCTTCGAAGGTATGTAATATCCAAGGTATAGTTTATACAATAGCTGACATATGGTGGACAGCACCAGCTCAGTATGCGCGTCGGTAATAAAAGGTACATTTCCGTCTGTACGAGAATCTCGCTTATTCCGCCCCACTCAGATGTTGCGAAACAACGGGCAATGGGACAACACGTACCATTCGTAAAGGTACATCGTTACCTATAGGAGAATCTCGCTGACTTCACTCCCACTTGACGCTTAGATTTCGTGAAAAATATGTGGTTTGGTTACAGCTAAGTGCCGTTACATCGAGCGATGAATATGATTTTGAGATATGTCATAGATCCACCGAAAACGTGTCTAGGTGAGTGTTGTGCGATGGTCAATACTCTGAGGATTCTGATATGAAGTTGGATAGGAGACGGCGTGTCGTTAACTCATGGGCGTGGTCTTGGAGGATATTTGCTCGGCCAGTGAGTGGGTAGCTCATCGAAGTTCCTTCACTGATTTCCTTGGCTAGGATTGTGAGGATTATCAATTGTGGGGGTATAATGGGCTATAGTACAGCTTGGTAGTAGTAGTAGTATGCTAGATTGAATAATAATACAAGATTTTATTGGGAATTGGATCGAGCGGAAGCAAAGAGTACAATGACTGTGTAGACACAGTCCACTTGACTGTGTGAATGCGCGCCAGATTGACTGTGAGGGTACTGCTAGGCTGGCTGTGGTAGCGCAGCTGCCCTGACTGTGGGCCGCGGTCGGGCTGGCTGTGGTAGCGCAGCCAGGTTGACCGCAAAATTGGCCATAACGCAGCTGAGATGACCGTGCGGGCACAGTCAGCCCGACCGCGGTTGCGCGGCCAGGCTGACCCCATGCCACGGTCAAACGAGCCAGCGCTCGCGCGGCTGTTCCGGCTGTGACTTCTCCCCACAGTGCTTAAGTACAACACTGGAGCGGTGAGTGGAATCCATTCCCATAAGATCGCTGGATATTGTAACTTGAGTTAAGAAAATCGAGATCCAGTGGTTGAGAATCAGGACCTGGTTTGCAAGGTACTCACCACTTATTTGCGGTAGAGTTTTGTCCACTTTTGTTCTGCATCGGGTGAATTTTATTTCTGGAATCTGGACTACCTGTGAGCAGTTTACCCTTCTCTCACTCATTGTGTACTGCAATATTGATTTATTTGTGAACTAGAAATCTGTTTTCGGTTTACCATATTGCAAGAGGTCACAGATCGGGTGGATTTTGACACTGATGATCAAACGTAACGCGACCACCCACCACAAATATCAATAAACAGACCCTTCCACCCACAACGCTCTCTTGCGGACCGCTGCCCTGTCCTGAACCTTGATTATCTCTACCTGTTGACCCAGACTATTGCTCTAACGAGTTTGTGCTACCACTAGTGCTCCGAAAATCGTTTTTCTGTCGGAAATGCAAACACCGACTATATTTAGCGGCATTAATTATTTATAACACCACTCGCGGTAAAGTTTGTAGAAGTTGGGGGAAACACCGCCAGGGTACCTCAGGGGGGCATGGTATACTTTCACTTCATTTGCGTCCCAAAAAGCGCTTCATCTATGTTCAAAACATTCGAGCTGGAATCACAAAGTCCCGTGATCTGTCAATCAGCCTGCCACGCGAGATCACTGGTATGCCCGATCTCCCGATCTGACACCTCTTGCCATATTGTGCTGTTGTTGTTGTTGAGATCAATCAACGTGCTCGAGCCGCTGCAAGGGGCTATGGTACACGACATGCCGACATCAACTGACTACATGATTAATCGTTTCCAGTCCGTCCTTTCCTCCCACGTCACCCTTAGTGCCTCGGGCATGAAGTCCCGGTCCGACGGCCTTTGGCCAGTGCTTGCCGAGATTGCGATCCCCGTAGGATGGGCGTCAAAGGATCAAGGCGGCAGCGTACGCCTGATCAGACAAAGTGTGATGGATGATTTGTTGCCGTGCGTCTGTTAAAGTTGAATTTCCCAGCCGCCGGCCGACCGGGGCTTGAACCGCAAGTGCGCTACTCCTCGGAACCCGTGACCCGAAGTCACGATCAAACGTGTTTGCCGAAGCGGAGGGAACGGAGTTTGAAAAGTTGGAGGGCAGAAGCCGAGAGTGTCTAAAGTGTTTTCTCCCGGGTGCGGGGCAGGGAATCGAAAAAACGAGGGCCCCCGCCGTCGTGTGAGCAAAACTCACACGACTCTCCCCGGAGACGATGGATGCCACTACACCACACCATATTGTGCTAAATCTTTCGGTCCGCCTTCGTTCTTTGTTTCCGAGCAAGAGGTGCGCGGGAATAAAGTTTCCGACATCAACCTCTCAAAGTTTTGACATGCTGTGCCCCCAAGGGAGGGAGGGAGGGTCCGGATCATTTGAATACAAACGGTCCGTGCATCCGCACTCTCGTCCATTTCGGACGAAGTCGGACTTGTCGGGGTCCTCGGACGAGCTCAGTTTGTCATAGCCGTTTACTTCACCATCAATATATCATTCCTCTTATTGTACGACGTTCAAGATAATAGGCACTATTCTGAATACACAGACTTGTGAGGAAAATACTAAAATGGGAGGGTAGGCAAAATTTCAGAGTAATATAGTATGACCGGCGGTCCCCACAACAGAGTCGATATTTCACCCGCCTAAAAGTGGGTCATCAATGACAGCTGCCTATTTTGGGGGTACTGTCAAGGAGGTCTGTGTGCCCGCGGGAATTGCCGCCTACCTCTTGTTTCCGAGTCGTTCTATTTTTTTATGCCACTAATCATCTACAATTGGCCAGTAACTCTGCTCGACAATGGAAGTGTCTCACCGACCAATTTGCTCCGATGCCCTTCAAACTTGCCGCGACGATCTCGGACCAGTTAATACTCTCGAGGTAAGTTCTGAATGCGAGTATCATTTATTTAATCCTGGCCCGTCTCGTTTTTTTGCCGGAGCGAAGCGGAGGCTTCACTTGGATAGGTAGTGAGATGCGAAAGTGGTCTATATGGGAAGCGGCGATACGAGTGTTCTGTGGTGAGGGGTATGCTAGAGTTTCGGATACGTCAATAGCCCGGTAAATTGAAGCCCACAGTAAAAATAACCCGCCCTACAGCAACCAGCATGAAAAATTGATCGTCTGATCCAATCAACCGTGCCATCCATGCCACCACCTCCAAACCACAATATAGCCGTACCACCGCTGCCACGGCAGCGTAAATACAAATTCGACTTGCCATGGCTGCCACCGCTTCCAAAATAGGAAATACATTTTTTTTTTGATGCACTAGGCATGCCACAGCTGCCACGGAGTTAGGCTCGTGACCAACCGCTTCTTCACGTGGGCTACGCTAATCTACGTTGCGAATGGGGACTGGCAAGTGGCTGAATGCGAAGCGGCTGGGATGATCCGTCATCGTTTTGGGTGGTGCACCAAAATGTGGTTTTGGACTTGGTTTTCTCGACCTTCCGTACTTCGAAAAAAAAGTGTCAAAAGTTGTATAATGAAAGTGGAGTATGGGGGTAATACTGTAACATTATTCAGCGAACAAACACAGCTCGAATACTCAAAAAATACACACCGTCCAAAATATACACAGGTTCACGTCCTCAAGAATAAAAAATGCACAGGTTCAGAATTTGATGAGACACCGGCAGCCAACCCCGAACTGACCATCAACTGATCTCAACAAAGGATCAAGGTCATAATCATCGGCGAGCCCTCCGAGTTCATCTGAGACTGAAAACTGCCTCTTGCTTTGCTCAACAGTGGACAAGGCCGGAAATAGATGGTATACGTGATTTTCTCTGCCTTCATGTAGGGTCCATTGCTCAAAAGATATTAACCAAACGAGGCTTTCAAGAAACATAGCAATTCAAGTAATGTAATCAAATTGAACCACTGAAGGAAGTCAGCCAGCTCCAGCCATTTGAAACACAATTTTAAAAGGTTAGATTCCGAAACCATGAATGCAATGGGCTTGATATACAGGCGCAAAACCAGGCTCTCCGTGATCCGGATCAGACGCCAACTGATGACCTTTGATGGGCCTAGATCGTGGTATATACCAAAGAGCTACATATTTTTTACGAGCCGTGTGTAGCAGTGTATTTTTCCCCTCCAATATACAGGTTGTGTGTTTTTTCCGCGACCTGTGCACAATCTGTGAGAAATCTCCATTGGCGGTGTAACTCTATGTCAAAATCCCTGTAGCAGTGTAACAAATAATAATGTTACACTATTACAGCCATAGTGGAGTAGTTTTTCATTCTAGAGTGAATGACTCACCTGTTTTTCATTTTTCTGAAAAAAACAAGTTGGGCTCAATGATTTCTAACCCAAAAATGGGGCAACTTTCACTAAGTAACCAGGGCAATTGGGGGAAAGGTGCGGAAGATTCACGAAGGTGAGTTACAGGGAGGGCAAGGACGAAACGACTAAGGGCCTGATCGGGCCCGCGGTCTAAATTACCGTACGGTATGGTAGGTAGGGAGGTCACATCAGTCACCATAACTCAGGCCCTAAGTCCGAAACCACGTATGGCAGCATCAGCCAAAACCGTGACATATTGTTCCAGTCGTTACGACAACTGTTCTCGCTTGCCCCGCGATCAGTTGTCGTAACGTACTGGTCGCGAGTCTATGGTGCCGCTCACTTAGTCACCGCTACTTCTGTACAGAAATTGATGGCCCATTGATCTCATCGAGGAAAAATCTGATTTTTCAATCCTCTTGCAGAAATGCTCCATTTCATGGTAGCTACATTTTGGCAAAAGGAATTGAGCTCAGAATAAAAATTGGGCGAGATATATATTTTACCTTCGACCGAATTGGCCACCCCTAACAAAATGTCTCAAGCGAGGCCTTACGAGGGGTGGAATACCACTGGAAAGGGCAAAAGCGATGATCTTTTCCGCGCTGCGCGCGCTAAATCCTTCCAAAAAAGCTCTAAATTTGAGCCAAAATCTGCGAATCTAGGGGGTCTACTGTACTAATTCGACCGATTGTTCACTGGGTGTCACCCGTCACCCAAATTGTTCACTGGACAAGTTGTTCACAACACGTCAATCACATCAGAATTACTATATATGGTAATCCGGCATTGCTCGGCACATGCCGGCCGGAGATTTTTTGATTTTCTTGCCCTTTTTGGGCCAAAAATCTCGGTGTCACCCGTCACCAAGTTCAAAAAGTTCAGTTCACGACCGGCCGTCACACATAACGTGAACAACCGGTCGAATTAGTACAGTAGTAGCCAAAAAATCTCCCGCGGCCAGATTGGCCGCTGTACAAAACTAGCGGTGACTAAGTGAGCGGCACCATACCACGGAGTCTCCTCTCGTGAAAACCCTCGCCACGCGTGCCACCGCACCGTTTTGGAGGGTCAACCCCTTGGTGAATATGACGTGCCACTGCTGCCACAGCCGAGGTCTGGAAGGTAGAACCCCGGCGGGAATCGTAGTGCCACTGCTGCCACAGAAGATTGTCATTTCAATAATTTGACTGGTTCACACCGGAGAATGTATTGTCTTGTGGTATCCTACAGATGAAATGGTGGCCGATATTTTCACAAAACCTTTATCTCATGACAAGCACTCCAAATTCTGTCTATCTATGGGACTACGGCCTGGGTCGAGTGGGGGTGTCAGAATATGAATTATTCCGGGTAGCCGGCCCGCCGCTCCGGCCCTTGATAGATATCTGATACTTATCATACAGCCTTGTTCTTACATATAAACCGCGCTCGTCTGTCCACCACCCTCAGTCTTTCATCCCACATTGCGGGAGACTGAGGGTGAGTTCTCTATCTATCTACCTACTTGTATTTACTTACTCATTGTGTAGTTATTGCGCCTTCCGCGCATTTTCAGGTATTTAATATACAGTCTTTCATCCCACATTGCGGGAGACTGAGGTTATTGCGCCTTCCGCCCATTTTCAGATTCTGTTAGCTTTCTGTTGTTCCTCGCCTACATACTGTACCTACCTCAATGGCCTGCAGGCCTGTTTTCAAGCTCGGCAACAGTTGCGTTGCTCTCAAATCATTCACCGGCGCATCGGGGTCACCTTATGCCATACTTTACAGACTTCGACATCCAAGTTCCCTCAGAGGATCCTAAAACATGACGGCAAGGATGCAAAGGAGGGGAAGGGCGAAGAACTCGTGCGTTTACCATTCAAATTGGCGGAAAGTCTATTCAGGAATCTAATACAGAGCTCTACTGACCCGCTCTGGAGACTCTCCGCACGTTAATAAGAACGTTCACGTCGTCTATGACTTCCGTTCCGAAACCTCTCAAATTTCTGCAACCGTTATATCCATGGCCTGCTTCCGACGACAAGGTACGTCGCCGTTGTCTTTCGGTGCACTTATGGTTACCTCTGGACCTTAGTCTCTCTTTGCGGACATTCTCTCCGTCCTCGCTATGACCTACTCCGACACTCAATCCCGTGGAACTCTGCGCTACCGGCTTTTAGCTTCGCCTTTACGGCCAGAACGCTCTCCTCTTGCTGATCCCGGTACGTGGGTCCACGAATACGTTCGGCACCTTGCCGCCGAACTTGGGGACGAATACACTTTCCGTGAGACTGAAGTCGACGACGCGCCAACACCGGAAGCCGGCAAAGACGTAGCTCCTGAAAAGCCCCCAATGCCCGGTACCATCGACGACCTGCGTTCTTTGGCGAAAGAGTGTGCCGTCTTTTTGATAGGTCATAATGCGGAACCCGACGCGGTTGATCTGCTCGAAGAGATGGAAATTGTGGACGGGACCGCACATTTGGTGGACGACGATACGTTCAACCGCGTTTGTCAGTACATGATACGGTGAGCGTAATTTCTGTCAGTATTATTGAGGTCGCTAAATGTATGATGTAGCTGCGTCAACCTCTTGCCCCACCGGACGACATCTCCTTCCTACGGACAGCACACAAGATATAAGTACAGCACCGCAAATTCCCTGAAGCCCTTGCCCTCGCAATACGGCTTGGTGACCCCGCACTCATTCGGGAAGACTTCAACGCACCCGGAAACCCGTGCGTTTCTGCGCGATACCCTCATGAACGAATCTGACGCGGTCACAGACTAATGAAACGGCGAATAGCATTCCTCCTGGCGCGCGCGCAAATACCTATCAAGTGGCTACGCACCCCGTCCGCGAATCCTGACGAAGAAATCGATATTGAGGACGAATTCCCCGAAGACTTGTTCCGGTACCTGCAAAGCATTCCTTTTCAAAACGAGCAAAGTAAGTGTTACATTTTTTTTTGTTTTCTGGTCAAGTGGCGCGGTGCAATGTTCGCGCTTGGAATGTATTGCTGCTACTGTGTGCAATACACTGAGCATGTACCATCGGTCCTATGGAGGTGCACAGCAGCTGCAGCCGTTTTGGCGCACCTTGCAGTTCCGTGTCGACAGTCGCCTCTCTTTTCCTCTTCTTCATCCCACTCCAACATTCGCCTAACACCTCTTCATGTAGGAAATGGGGGCGTTACCTAGCTGTGTCAATCTCTCAGCCGCGCGACATCTCCTTCCTACAGACGGCGAATAAGGTGCATGTACAACAATTCGGGAAGTCTAGCACGAGGAAACTGTGGGTTTGGTGTGAGCTCTTAATGAGAACGAAACCCTGAACCCGTCACAGATCTACAAAATGGCAGCCTTCCTCCAACATGGTTCCATCGGCTCGAGTCGAGATGAGGTATCTGAATTTATTCCATGTTGTCAGTTCTGTCACTCGACACGAAGGTCGAACCAATGTATGGTGAGCTTTAGATTTCCATGAATGTGTGCTGGCTGACTACCTCTTAGCCGTGTCCATTGCCTCAATCTATGCGAACCGACCATGAAATATATCTCATCCCCGTGGTCCGTACACAGTGTCCATAGGTGTTGATCTGAATTTGTGATGTTCGGCTCACCCCTCGAATCCCTTCAACGTAGCTTCCGGTATGATCATGTACGGTATGTATTGATATAATAAAACCACCAGAGCCGGTGCTGCACTGAGCCCTATGTACTGCGTTCCAAGCCCATTGATTATGCCACTGCTGTTCATCATAGCATTTTTCTCAGCTCGCGTGAGCAAAGGACAGGCACCAAAGAAAACTAGATCCAACCAGGTTTACGCCATGCATGGCATCAGGTGTTTTGGACCCATACCAGGCATACCTCTCAATCCAATCCGTATTGTCCATGAACGCCTGCGTCTCCTGCAGGAGCCTGAAAACATCGGACATGCTGCACTGGTCACCCGGCCCTGCCATGTTTTGACAGGCCCATTCCGTTACCCAGATGTTCATGTTAAAGCGACTATGATAGTCGACTAGAAATTCCTTGAAGGCTGTGGCATTGGTTCCATACCAGTCTGGCACTGTTCAGGGACTGACTGATAATCATACATCTGAAAGGAACGTACGGAGCACCAGAAAGTCAATAGTACACTCCTCGCCACATTGCTGAAGGAACGCGGTCAGCCACTGCCAGCTACCCGGGGCTCCTGATGGCGCTGGACTGCCGAGGCGAACATTGTGAGCTGCTCTCAGCGGCTCCAAATGCTGCTTCCAGAGCTCTATAGCCTGCTCTGGAGTCAAGTTGGACTGTCCGGTCTCTTGAGGCCTGTGTACAGAATTTTAGACTGAGTAAATCTATACTTGTTTATTGACGCCTCACTCGTTCATGCCGAGTATTGCAGTAGCATTAGTCGACTGTAGAGTACTCACGATGGTGTCGGAAAATTCGTCTGCTTGTGCTTGGCCCCACAACATGGGAACAAACTCAACAGGCAGCCCTGAGGCATCATCGGATACCTGGAAATTCCAATTATAATACCTGAAACAAGGACGGTGAATTAAGGAAGGGAGTTTGAGGTACATAACTTGACCGACCATGGAACTTTGGCGCTCAAAAATTGATCCATATTCTGTGCCCCATTATTGCCCCATCCAAGTCCGGCCTTTCCCCGGGAGGGTTTTGGTCGCGACAGAGATTTACATAGGCTGTATGCGGTGACGATATCAACGCCGACCAAAGCGGCCACCAGGGTCGCAGATGTAATCATTGTGGTAATACTGAGCTTTAGGTTGTCGTGACTTTTCAAGGTGAATCGGGAACTGGAACCCGTTTGCTCATCACACAGTTTTGATTCAGTGCTCATACAGCGCGGTCGTAATTCTCATACAGCCGTTTTGAAAACAATATACGGGTTTTGATCAAGTGCTGTACCGATCTGTATGGAGGCAACGCTCTGAGGTGCGTTACGTGCCGTTGCCTTTTATGGTAATTTGCTGTGCAAAAGCGGTGCAAAATTACCATATATGGGACGATTTGTAAGCAAAAATGGCTCTCCGTTATGCGTTATGTTGCTACCATACATATCGGTACAGTGGTGCTCATTCGTTTGTGCTTACCTTTGTTTTGCTTCCCGTCACCAGCTCCACTTCAGCCGAATCTGATTTTCGCTTCCGCCACCCAAAGAACACCAGGACAAAACAGGGGGTTAACAGAAAGACTCAGCTGCTACTTGCCCAGAGCTCGACAGGGCCATGACTTGCGAGCCAAGGCCCAAAACAAGGGATGTGGTACGGCAACGCCCCACAAAGTGGTGCTCCCGGCTTTGCCGATGACAGAATCGTCAACGAACGTAAGCACAAACGAACGAGCACCACCCAATCAAAACCCGTATATTGTTTCCAAAACGGCTGTAAACTCCAAGCTCACAAGATTTTATTTCCGCGCATGAAAGCCGAAAAAAAATCGATCGGATGTGGAGGTTGATATCCGCGGATTTTGGGCTCGATACTGATATACACCGCCATTTTGAGATGATGTCGACTGACCGAGGAGCTTGCCTCGGCGATGTCCCTGTGATGTGCGGTGGCCAACATCCCATCAACATCCACAAAATGTTTTAGGAACATCCACCAACGCTCCCCCGACATCCTCGTCTGGCCTCTGGCGACTGTCCCGTGTTTGGCCTGGCTCTTTAGAAAATTTCTCTAAGTCCCTGATCAAAGCATTACCTCACACCTTCACTCCTCGGCAACTTAAAATGGCACCACTTTCCTGCCACGTCGCATTCTCCCTCTCACCTTCTCCCACCTCATCGCGGCGCGGTTCTGGTGTGCGTTGCATCAAATTTCCTTAAAAGTCAGCAACCCGTTTAGGTTGCTGCCTTTTTTGGTAGCAACCTAAACGGGTTGCTGCCATTTTGGGAGCAACCAGAAGAGGCAATGATTGATATCACCTGTCAATTTGCGACCTAATAGGGGAATCTATTCCCATGGCCTCGTAAATCCTATAGTAGTGAATAATGTCAAACACCGACAGTTCAAGGTTGGTGTGCAGTGGTATATATACAAAAAAATGGCATAGCATAGACAATATCAACTACTCATTCCAATTTACAGCATTGTCAAGCAATATGATCAATTCATTCATTTACAGGGTAAATCTAGTTCAAACTGTTACACTCCAAACAGCACCGGCACAAGGTACTTCAGCATGAGATGAATCTCGCCCTTCACACTCAACTCGACCACAGTCTTTGCAGGAATTCTTACAAAGGTTGCTGAGCATTATGTAAGACTGGTTCAACTCACAAAACGGCTCAATTTCCGTCCATTTTGAAGCATCTTGAGAGAATCTGCACCTTAATGTGAGGCTACAGGAGCTTGAGGTGTATGGGAGGCTTTTTGGATTTTTTTCAGCCTCCGAATGTCTGATATATTGATATTCAGGAGCATTTCGAAACAATTTTGTTCTGGCTACCTGGGAGCAGACAGAGAGCTCTGATAAGCAGAATCAAACAGAATGAGGTTGTAGTTAGTACTCAGAATACGATTTACAGCTATGTTGAAGAAGCATTACACCGAAACCAACTAAAACGAAACCTGTAAACGGAGCTCCTTCCACCAATTCATAAATGGTTTCGATCCTTGTATAGATGGGTTTAGCTATCTACTTGTGTGTCTTAGGCAGTAATACTAGGCAGATATGGTCTCTGACACAATCATCCTATAGTATATCTGGGGTTGAAAGTAAACACCGTCATTATCAATGTGTTTAAGTAATTCACGGCTTGACTGTCACTGATCAGGAAAATCCGATTTTGAGCCATAGACCTCCATAGAGAACGGCCTACTATGGGAGGCTATGAGTCACTCTGGCACACTATGGCGCACTTGAGATTGCGCCCCTCCACTATGAGTGTCTATCAAGTGCTATCGCTCTATGAGGTCCAGTGCGGCTTTTCAAAGGAGGTTCAAAAATGGCTTTTAGATGATATTGAATGTAGACCGCAATACTAAGGGCTGGCAACTTACAACAGAAACGAAGCCGGGCAGAAAGTTGAAACTCACGAAGTCGGAGGTCGAGAAAAAGACAAGTCCGAATGGTCACGTGGGCGTGTGCGTGGGATCTGGTTCGTTTTGATTAAACATCGTACGACTTTTCTTCGTCTGTCACCACTTCATGCATCCTCACCCCCCGCCGCCATTGCATCTCACCCAGCTTGCATGCTGTTATGATCCTTCGACCTCTTCAAATCTCTTCAACTTGTCCTTCTCAGAGGCATCATCAACCAGCCTCAAGCAGTGAAAGGCGTCGCGCACGTCCTCGAAACGGATCCTAGCTAGTAGTAATTCGGAGTCTATACACCTCCGGTGTGTGTTTTACCCTCTAGTCAACGCTACACTGGCTAATTTGACGGGCGTTCAGCGTCCCTTTACACCCTTATCTCCTCCGCCATTTTCCGCACTTGGCATCGCCTCTTCCATGACTTCAAACAGTTCCCCCGTCACAATCCAGTCCTTGCCTCAATTATCCCGGATACCTCCCGCCTTCAAGGTCCCCCGCTCGTTGTACCGTCGTCCTCGTCCCTCCTGCCCATGGCGCAACCCCGCTTCCATCGTCTGCACCAACAGTCTACGCATCTCCGGCCCACGCATTGTTTCCACCGGCGTCCCGCACCCTACCGCGCAGCCGTACGATGGATGCTCCACGGGCGGCAACGTGTACGTGCCGCCGTCGCCACTTGCCATTACCCTGGCGACAAGCATGGTCCATCACATTCGGAATTCGAAAACACTGCCGTATGCTCGTCCTCCCTCCTCAATTTCCGAGTATGCACTTGAGCTGGGTTTGCCTCAGCATCGCAAGAACTGTTGGTCGGCTTTAGACGAATGCTATGAATTTTACAAGTGCTCCTTCAAAGCTTCAAGTTCTTTTTTCAATTTTGGCGTTCATCGCGTATTGGCGCACTCCCGGCGATTACAATCCAGCCGTTCTTGTTTGAATCAATGTTCCATCAACTCAGCAACCTGATTCAGCGCCACTTTACCCCCTCCGCCTCTTATCCTCCTCGCGACCCAGAATGCAGGTGTATCAAATTCATCTCTTCAAGTGTTCTGTCGGCTCTGCCATGCTTTCAGCTAGAGACACCGCGACGCTCAATACAATCCCCTCAAAATTTCTTGATATGCGTGTGACAAGCAACGCTTCTTCGACCTCTGCAACATCAATCTCCGAATCAAGTACCGTGCTTTATTCCCAATCCGTTCCCAGCCCTTTTGCCTCCTTCCCCCGCTCTTCCTATCTGCCGCAATATCGACTCTTCCTTGGCTGGTGTCGGACTGCCGATTATATACATATAGTGCTTATTCTTGTCGCAAAATATGATTTGTTTCACATATTTATTGTGCGTACTTTGAGCCACTTTGACGACTTTGAGCACTATAAGAGCTATGACTATGGCTACTTTGACCAACTTTGGGTGTCTATGAATCTGACCACGGTGCACCCAGGTTTCTATGTAGCTCGGTCCTCGGCTATGACGTCTTTGACGTCTATGGGGTGCTATGGCGGTCTCTGGCGCTCTTTGGCGCAGTTTCAGTTTTTCCTGATACGGTGTTTGCATGATGACAGTGTGGAGTATACAGATACCTTTGTGGGTAATGTACTACAAATGAACAGGAGCACCACCACCAGGGCTTGATTCAAGTCAGTTGCGTTGGATGTTCAACATCCAAAATTAGCTATGAATAATGAATCGTATTGCGGTCTTGTTTTTTGAGTTCAGTTCAAGTTGCAACAGAGGTATGATAGCGGACACGACTTCATGTCAAGCCGTACTTTCGGTCGAAATTCTTCAAGATTGAAAATTTAGAAGGAACATGGGGTGGGTTTATGGATAAAATTTTCGTTTCACTGTCAGAGCATATTACGTAACCCTAACTTAGGGTTAGAAAAGCGCGAAAGCTTTGCGCAAATTTCCAAAAGTGTGTGTATAAACTGGCGATTTTGAGCTGGAATTTTCATTTTTACCCGGATAAGATGGGCAGTTGAGCATACAAAGTTGTTTGAGCCCTTCAATGCTCCACACGCACTGTTTCTGGTTAGTTCATGGCGGGTGTTTGGGGAATCCGTGCTACATTTGAACAAATCAACTTATAATGTTGCTCTGCCGGGCCAACACTTCTACCTCGGCATCTCGGCACTGAGTGCTAGCATTTCACGAGAACTTTGAGACGCAATCGCAAAATTTACGGCCAGAGTACATCCAAAACTCTTGAAATTCCCCCTTTTCCCTCTCCTTCTCTTCCCTTTTTGGACATTTTTTTGCAATTCTTTTGGGCAGCAACACACACCGTGACCGAGCCCATCGCGGCGCGATCCTGGGCATATCCCTGGCTCCCTGCTACTGTTGGATCATCTGATCATTGATATCACATCATAGATGCTGTGCTACTACATAGTTCCCACAACCCGTGAGAAGTCACGCATCACACGCCCTTTTACTGTGACGCCTGGGCGTGGAGACTCCTTACTCTGTTCTCTAAGGATTCTCCCTCTGCCCAGCGCTTGTTGGACTCTTGAGTACTTCGGGCCTCAGGCCCTGGCAGCTGTTGCCCTTCCGATGCTTGGCTTCAATCATTCTTTGCCCTTTTGGGTTTCGAACAATGCAGACATCTGCTTCGAACATGCCAGCTATCTACAAAACACTGGAGCGCTCCGAAAAAAAGTTCACACAACGGTTTTGACAGCTCCTGCCTAATTCGGCCAGCCCGCTCCACTTTCTCCAACGACACTCGCCCTTTCGTCACTGCTCCTGGAACGTCTCTCTCGCCTACCATGCCCTACAATACCTTCCGCTACATCCCTCCTGCACACAAGCGGCTCCTGATTACCATGGCCGCCTAGGCTGCAACACGAGGTCGCCCCGCCCTGACGCGCCAGCCGTCGACGCAATGGATCCGGCACCTACCTCATATGGTAATTGACGTCATTGCATCAATGGGAACTCTTTTTCGGAGCGCTCCAGTGTTTTGTAGATAGCTGGCAATTGTATCCCTTTTTAGCCATTTGTTGCACTGAGACAAGTGTGATACCAAAGGATGGGACATGTAATGCACGTAGAGAGACATCAGACATCCCTCGCTTTGTTTTGCAAGATAGACGGATGGTTCCAGTTCCGACTGCATCACAATATGTGTCATTACCAAGCCTCACCCTTTTTGGTGGAGTGAGTACTTTATAAGAACCTGTCTCAAACCATGCCTTGTTTGGTGTCATGGTAGTAGAAGCCCCAGAGTCAATTGCCACAGCTTTGGATGAAGGGTTTGCGTCACTCAAAAGATAAGCAGACATAGCAGCATAAGATTTCTGGGACACAACAGGTACAGCTAAATGTCCATGTTCAGAGTCATCGGAATCAGATTCAGAATCTGTAGTAGCAGCTGCATTTGCCTTGTCACGGCGCCTTCTAGGTCTCGCTTTCTCAGACTTCTGCTTGTCATTCTTCTTGGAGTCCTTTGATCCCTGCACTAGATTCTTCAACTGATAGCAGTTATCGGAAGCATGGGATTTGTTTTGTCCATGTATAAGGCAATGTTTATTACCTTTGGCAGATGGCTTTCCTTTGCCAGGGTTTGTGGATTCATGTATAAGGCAATGTTTATCACCTTTGGCAGATGGCTTTCCTTTGCCAGGGTTTGTGGATTTAGCAGCTAGAGCAGTGTCATCGCTGTTCTCACTCTTTGGCAGTTTACCAAGAGTAATCAGGCGAGCACGAGCTTTATCCCAAGTGATGCCTGTACCCAGAGAGGACACAATGTTCCCTTTGATGTCTGTCCAGTAGCTATCATCTGGTAGAGTGCTGAGCAGAATGAGAGGCTGAAGCTCTGGGGGTGTAAGGGCAACCTTTAGGACCCGAGATATCTCGAGGCTCTAGCGAGGGAGAATCCGAAGTTAATTAAGAAGCTACTAAGAATACATCAAGCGCACCTAGCGAGGGAGAATCCGAAGAGAAGAAAGGCTGAGGATTCCCACGCTAGGTGCAGTAAACATATAGTAACTAGTTCCCACAAGCTCGGAGCAGTCGGCAATGATCCCGGGCCAAGTCACATGCCTTACTCCACGATGACATAGGGCTTTGGGGATTTGACAGGAAAGTGGGAAATCTGCAGGAGGCCTGCGTCATAGGTGGCTGTGTAGTGCCAAAAGAGGGAGTTCCCCTGACATCATCCCCCCCTTGGAATGCGGCGCCTCGACGCATAGATCGCACCTGAGCTGGAGTTGACAAGCGGTCACGGAAGGGAAGGGAATCGAAGGCAGCAACAGCAATGGAGCGAGGTTTGGAAGGGTATTTGCGGTAAAATGCAGTGACAGCGTCCGGGGCAAAGACATTAGAGTGCTTCACCCATTGATCATGGGACGGGTCATAACCCTTCCAGCGAACCCAGTACCATAGACTCCCGTAGCGGATCTTGGCATCCAGTATCTCCTCAACTTCCCATCGCTTGTCACCGACTGACTGACTGACTGACTGAAGTTCTATTTAGCCGTACCTGGCCATTATGGCTATGCGGCAGTACTGGTAAACTAGGGTGATACGTAAAGGTAACTACGTGGGCTGTTTTGTGACGATTATAACAGAGAAATGAGAAAGTAAGTAAGAGGCGAGGACGTATGTGGAAATATAATGTAGAGAGTAATCGAGAGGGGGTATGGGAGAAAAGGGTATGTGGTAATATAAGTATGCGGGTTGGGGTGATTATAGGTGGTATTAGACAATCATAGTATAAGGGAGGGGAGAGAGATAAGATGAAAGATTAAGCGGAGAAGTTTTAGCTGAAGCGACCTGTTTGTGCTATGAATTCCAGTAATGGTCGAAGCAGTTTCGGATTGTTGAGAAGACGCCGTACATCGAGAGATCCGAACCCCGCCTCGTAGGAGGCAGCACGAAGCGGTGTCCGGAAGCGTTCCCAAGCCGGGCAATGGAGGAGAAAGTGGGCGCGGGTTTCGCGTGCGGCGCCACAAGCATCACAAGCTGGGGTGGAGTGGAGCCGGCAGCGATAACGATGAGCGTTGAGGGACGAGAAATCCGTGCGCAGCTGAGAGAGGAGGGAGAGATTCGCTCTCGAAGCTGCAGTGGACAAGTAAGAGCGCCGCAAAATGAGCGAAGGCGGGGAGTCATCGATTTCCCGTAGACCACGGCCGGTTGTTGCGACCTTCCACTGAGCATGCCAGAGCGAGAGAATGTAGCTGTTTATTGCTCGTTTGCAGCTGGTGAGGGAGACCGGCACATCCAGACTTGGTGTCAAGAGGGTGGCGGCCTTTGCAGCGTCATCCGCGAGCTCATTGCCTTCCGTACCAATGTGGGCGGGCGTCCAGACATTGGTGATGCGTAAGCCGGGAAGACGTGACATCGCAGAGCGGACAAGGCGGTCGTACGAGACTGCACGATGCTGGCCAGAACGCGGTGCGGGAGAGAGGATACCTCGGAGCGCAGCCTGAGAGTCAGAAACAATCAAGATGTGACTGATGTCACACTCAATAGCACGACGTGTCGCCCTTAACAGTCCTTCCATCTCACCCTCCGCGACTTGTCCCTCTCCCAGCGGTACCAAGATTCTCTCCTGAACCTTACCCGCAACCATCAAAACCGCCGCGCCTCCTGCAGCACCAGCCAGCAACGACCCGTCGGTGTACCAAACGCCAGCAGAGTACGAAGGATCACGAAGCAACTCTTCGAGGACGCCGACTGCGGTGGATTTGAGGGGAATAAGGGTAGTCAGCGGGAGTTCCTCAGCCCAGGGTGGTGAGAAGACCGGGAGAATGAGCTCCATGCCCAAGGTGAGGTCCGGAGGCTGTGAGTCAGAAACTGAAGCTACGGGTGGAGCAGTCATAGGTACTTGCCTTCCGCCAAGAGGCGGAGACAGACCCCGAGCACGAAGCTCGTTGACTGCCCCCCCTCGCTTTCCACGGGCGCCGCAGCTGTCAAAGTCTGCGCTCGTATCCGTCGTAACTTCAGTGGGGGAGCGGGAGTTGCGCGTGCGAATACGGGAGCCGCGCGGAGGGACCTGCGCCGGCCATCGAACTGCGGGAAGGCGTTCGACAAAGTGAAGCGGGGAGGCACGATGAGCAAGACGGGGGGCTGTCAGAATCGCGCTGCGTAGAATGGGAACGATACCGTGGGACGGGGGAAGGGAGAGGTAACGAGCAATGCGGTGAAGGAGATTTCTCTCGAGGCGAAGGGCAGTGGGGAGAATCGCTGCCTCCTTCTCCAACGCGTCCAGGGAAGCAGTTCGGTATCCTCCTGTAACACAGCGTGCGATGCACTTGCTGACATTAATCAATGGTTTAAGTGCTTCAGTGCGAAGAGGAAAAAAGCAGTCAACACCGTAGTCTGCCCTCGGGAACACCACCGAGCGGACCAAGTCGCGCACCATCAACGGCTTCAGACCCCAGACAGCGTGAGTCAGTGCCAGCGACGCGTTGAGGGCTCTCGTCGCCGATGCAGCACGCGCTTTGATATGAGCTTCTCCCGACAGCTTGGAATCAATTACCACACCTATCCACTTCACTGTATCGGACGGGTGAATGATTACACCGTTGAAATTGACGCAGTATTCCGAAAGGTCCGCACGACCCGGGGAGTGGTGGATTAGTTCGGTCTTTGAGTCCTCGAAGGTGGCTTCGTCGTCGTCCGACCACGATTTGGCGATGAGGGCGGCTTTGTTGAGGGCGGCGATGTTTTGGTACGGTGAGCGACTTGCAGTGCTGAAGTTTGTGTCGTCGACAAAGCCGTACCTCCAGCTCAGCGCCACTCCAATGTTCTGGAGGCGGCGAAGTAACCGGTTGATGACAAGGAGGAAGACGATCACCGACAGCGCAGAACCCTGAGGAGCGCCTTCCACCTCACAGCGAAATGTAACTGTGCGAACGCCGTCAATAACCACGGTGACAAGATGATGGTGAAGGAACGAGGCAACCCAACGGATGAGCCGCCTGGAGAACCCCAACGACGCTAGCTCCTCTACGACCACGCGGTGAGAAACACGGTTGAAAGCACCCTTGAGGTCATAGAAGAGGGTGGAGACTGTGTTACCAGCATCGAGCTGGGTCCGAACTCGGTGGATGTACCCGTCGACTGCCTGAAGCGTGGAATGGCCCGGGCGACCACCATATTGCGCGTCTTCTAAGAACCCTAACGCTTCAGCTTCGTGAGATAGTCGGTCCGCAACGAGACGCTCCAGAGGCTTGGCAAGAATGTTTTCAAAGTTTTCCACAGGACGCCAGGCCTTGGGAGAGGTCTTGTCTTTCTTGCCTTGTTTGTGGATCGGCGTTGCGAGATTTGACTTGTATGGTGTCGGTTTGGCGCCCAGGGCGAGTGAGGCCTTGAAAATGGCGCGAATCCACCCGCGAGTGACAGAGTAGCCACGTTGTATGAACCCCATCTGTAACCCAAAGCGATCAGGAGCCTTCCAAGGTGGAGCAGACATGATAACCGCATCCACTTCGTGGTCAGTAACGTCAATGAATGGGCGCTCGTTGTCAATTATTATGGAGTCCGCGAGGGTGAGTGGATCTACGGGGGTGACAGGTGGTTCAGATGTGTTATGGGGGGCAGACAAAATCTCTTGCCTGTCCGCACGAGGCGGAAGTCCGTCCAGAGGCAGAGCCTCCAAACAGACCCCCCCTCGCTTATTCCGGGCGCCGCAAGACGGTTCGTCTGCGCTCGTGGCCGGAGGCACATCTGGGGGCTTGAGGGTTGTTACGTCGGTAGCCTTGGTCCCGAACCATGCCCGCGCGAGTATACGGCCTCGGTCCAGGTGCGAGAGTGCGACTGAGCCCGATTCCGGATCACAGATGGAGGGGAAGACAGCAGACTGGCGCTCCTTAAGGCGGTTAAGGGCTTTGTAGACATCGACACGTTCAAGCTCTTTCACGAATGTCGTCCATACCTCCTGTTTAGCCTGAGAGATGGCTCTGTAGAAGTCGCGCCGTGCCTCGAGCCACAGGGACCACGCAGAGTCAAGTCTTGTGCGCTGAAAAGTGCGGCGACGATTCCGCATGCGAGACCGAAGGTGTGTTAGTGTCGGCGTCCACCATCGTTTAGCCATAGAGGACGGACGGTGGTGCGGAGTAGAGTTCTCCAAGGCCGCCAGATAGATCTTGTTGAGTAGCTCCGCCGCTTCGTCGAGTGCCTCCAGCGTCGAGATTACCGGGACTGGACGCAGTTCAAGCTCACACCGCAATGTTCCAAGGAATAGATCGAGGTCCATCTTGTCAGCATTGAATCTGTTTGATGCGGATCTGGAAACCTCAAAGTCCAGCGAGTAGATGATCGGGAGGTGGTCGCTGCCCACGCAAAGAGATGGATCGACCGTAGTTTTCACCGACATGAAGAGCGTAGGAGAGCAGAAGCCGAGATCAATAACGTTGCCGGCAGAGTGGGTCGGTATGTCTGGAGGTGTCGTTAGGATTAAGCCGTGGGCAACAAGTAAGTCATGCAGCTCGAAATCGGCTTCACGTAACGGAGTTCTGGTGAGGAGATCCCAGAGAGGGTGGTGCGAATTGGAGTCAAGGGCGAGTAAAATCCGTGCGCTGCGATCGATTTTGCTAAGAGCTTGTCGAAGAAGAGCCACCCCAGCGCGTGTATTGGAGTCGTTGTAAAGGTTGATTAGAGTAACGGGGACGGTTCCAAGATTAAAATCGATTACCAAGATGTCTCCCGATTCGGAGAGGTCTGGGCGGGGGCATATACTGGCAGCGGGGATAGTCGCAAGCTTGACATATACGGAAACACGGTGGTGCGCGAAGTGATCAGGATAAATGAGCGCGTACCCAGGGTTATCGCGGGAGTTGAGGACTTCGTTCCGGTGGGGTTCTTGAACGCAGATGATGTCGAAGTCGTCATGTACCAGAACATCAAGGGGACGACGAGACTTCCAGGAATTGATTTGTACGAGTTGGAGCATCAGATGCGTTCGGGCAGCCGTGGCGCCAGCGGGGAGGGGGAGGCGAGACAGGTAGACATTGAATCAAGGTGTCGGGTGAGGTCCACTGCGCGAAGGCGCAGCGTCTCTGCAATACGTTTCCTAACCGGGCAAGAGAACGCGTCAGCACGATGTTCCTCGCCGCAATTCAGGCACTTGGGTTTAGAAGAGCACACCGCGCCATGTGTGGTATTCCCACAACCTCCGCATTTTGTCTCCTTCACCGAGCAGCGAGCCCTGACGTGACCGTACTTGAAACAGCCCCAGCATTGAGTGACGCGCAGGTGCGGGAACCCGCGGACTACCGTCGGTGCCGAACCCAGCAGACGCAGCCGGCCATACGAAACAGCGAGGTCTACTTTAGCACGGGACTGGAGGCGGACGAAAACGGAACCCGCCGTACGAGGCTTCCTACCTGCCGCAAGCATAGCCGATACTTGTGCCTGACTGGGAGGATTATTAACCCACACGGGGACGCCCACCACCGGCCCCAGCTCGGGATACCGCTCCTCCAACTCGATCGCCAGCTCTTTGAGGTCAGAGATCGCTACTAGAGGGATCCCATCAATCTGAATGTGTGCGTAAACTGCTGGCGGGACGATACGAGCGCCCGGGAAGACCGCCGGACCCCAGCGGGACCACGTCTGCGTCAGCTCAAGTACAGACTCCTTGGATTCCGGAACCAAGAACAGACCACCATCCTTCCAGCGAGATACGCATGCTATCTTGGGGAGACCGAGTTCGACAAGATGAGAATTGAGTTCAGGGACAAGCTGATGATAAGGACGTGAGAACAAAGGAGGTGCTTCACCGTCGCAGCGTAGTAGTATACGTTCGTCAGGGGTGCTGGTTACAGGCGCCGTCGTGGATTTCGCCGGGGGTGGGGCCGGCGTGCTGGCAGCGGTGGCGTAGGACTTCGCCGAGATATTGGACGTCTTCACAGAGTCTACAGCCTTGCTCAACGACTGAATGGCCTTGTGCTGTGCTTGCAGTTGTGCTGACATAACCTGGATGGGTGTAGCCAGAGATTTTGTCAAGACTGAGCTGAAGGATTCTGTCGTCTCGTCGACCCGAGGGATTTCGTGATGGGAGTCGAAGCGCGACTGGAACGCGTCCAAAGCTGCCAAGCACGCCGAGGTAGGAGCACTTTTCTTGTAGTCTTTGACCAGCGAGACGAGAGAGCGAAACGCAGAGGCGAGCAGGTCGAAGGAATCCGCAGCCAGAGCGCGATCCTGGACCTCAAGAAATGCAGTCTCTTTCTCTTTGCTGAGTGAAGTACGGGCGGAGCGAGTGGCGGATCTTTCCTGCGGAGAAACGGTACTAGAAGCAGCAACAGGGGAGACGGAACCGGGAACATGCCTGTCACCAACAGGTGGAGACAGACCACGAGTTGCCTCGGTGTCCGTCCCCCCTCGCTTCATACGGGCGCTGCCAGTATCGACACTCGTATCCGCAGTATCCTTATGGGGGGATGACGCGTCCAGAACATCTTCTTCGGTCCAAACAGGGACCAAGTCGCCTCCGTTTGCGCGAACTGAGACCGAGACCTGATGTGATGGACGGTGCGTAGGCTTGCGGCGTTTTTGAGGGGGTTTGGCCTTTGGCGAGTTAGGATAATGAAGTAGAACTGTATCCGGTGGAATAGCGGGGGAGACGGGCTGGGCGGGGACTGTGTTGCGCTGGCGCGCTGAGCGCCGTGGCGGAGTCGCGGGTGCCGGCTCAGACGGTCCGTTAACGCCGCAAGTGTCAAGGAAGTCTTTCAAGTCCTTAATGGGGATGTAAGAAGGGCGAGGCGAGGTGGATGGCGTCGGTGAGACGTTGGGATTCGCCTTTTGCTTGGGCATGATGGTGGTGACGGTACTGGCCATTCACTCGAGCGGCGTCAGGGAGAAGGAAAGAACGTTCGCAATCCAGCAAGAAAGTCACCAGGAAGGTCGAGGACGGGTGGCGGCTCTTGGTGTCTGGGGCGAGTGGGGAATGGATCGGCTTCCACAAGCTGGAGTTTCACGACAGGGAAGACAGGATGGAGGGCAGAGTAGCGGGGCAGCAGCTCCAGTTTGAAGGCACCATTACCAACAACCTTCAGAACTTTGAAGGGGCCGATACGCCGGTGGGAGAATTTCACCGAAGGGCGGGTGGTGCGGATGTCTGAGGCATCAACCCACACCCGGTCACCGACCTTGATGTCTGGAGCTGGTGTCCGCCGGCGGTCATAGTACTGCTTGTACTCTGCCTTGGCCTTGACGAGTGCCGCCTTTGCCTCGGAAACCCCTGACGCAATCCGATCGTGGAACTCGTTTACAGCCTCCAACCTAGAACGTGCAGCGTGGGGCTCAAAGCCCATCCGTGGAAGCCGACCAGTGTCCGTCATGAACGGTACCTGCTGCGTGGAGGAGTGCATGTGGTTGTTGTACGCAAACTCCGCTGCAGGTAGTAGCTCATCCCAGTCGTCCTGCTTGTAATTGGTGAAGAGCCGGACGTACTGCTCGAGTTCCTGGTTAACGCGCTCTGTTTGGCCATCGGTCTGCGGATGGTAGGCCGTAGAGGTGGCTGGGGTGACCCCAACGAGGCGCCAAAGCTCACGCGTGAACTCTGCGATGAACTGGGTGCCACGATCCGAAATGTACTTCTCCGGCAGGCCATGGTGGCGCCAGACGTTCCGGTAGTACAGCCGAGCAGCGCCAACCGCGTCAATGGTGGTGTGACACTCCATGAAGTGCGCTCTCTTCCCAAGGGCACAGACAACGACCATGACTGCATCGTATCCATGGGCCTCGGGAAGCTCGACAATGAAGTTGACTGAGACGGTGTGCCAGCGCTCCTCGGGGATCTCTGTGGGGTGGAGCTCACCAATCGGCAGTCTACGAAGCGCCTTGGTGCGGCAGCACAAGTCGCAAGTCGCAACATACCGGCCGACATGGCGTGACAGTTGGGGCCACCAGTAGTTCCGAGACACGAGCTCCAGAGTCTTGAAACGACCGGCATGGCCTGCAACGCGCGTGTCATGGTGCTGCTCTAGGATGCGTCGGCGGAGGTCCTTGTCTCGGGGAACGACAATCTTCCCCCGGAAGTAAAGGAGTCCACCTTCAATACGCCATTCCGAAGACCGGGCAGACCGGACGCCTCGAGCCTTGAGGAGTTCCTTGGCAGTCAGAGCAATGGGCTCCTCAAGGTCAGGTTCCCCGGCCAGTGCATCACGAATGTCGCGCAGGAGGGGAGCCTCAGGGCCAGCGATAACCAGGGCTTCAGCGGCCCGAACGTGGAACAGCTCGGGTCGAAGCAGGGTAACATCCTGATTATCGTCCTGCACTCCATGGTCCGGTCTCCGAGAAAGTGCATCGGGACGACCCATGAGGCGACCCGGTTGGTGGTGCAGCGAGAAGTCGAAACGGGAGAGGTAGAGAGACCACCGAGCTTGGCGACGATTGAGCTTCTGGGCCTTCCGGAAATATTCCAGGTTTTTGTGGTCCGTCCAGATCTCAACCGGGTGCTGCGCGCCCTCAAGGAAGTGGCGCCACTCCTCAAGGGCTCGCACAATCGCAAGCATCTCCTTGTCGTGAATCTCGTACAGTGCCAAGCATCACATCACGGTTCCTTTTTTGGCAGGGGACGGCATCCAAAGTTAAACTCGATACTACATTATGCCGTCATCACCATTCAACTTAAAAACAGTGTAGAACGTCTCTATGGATGTGTAGCAACTCATCTTGTGCTTTGCAAGGCAATTAAACAAGTTTTTGTGTTTTCACCTCCGAAAAAGTGAAACAAACCCTAATGATGGTTGATGCCATCATCAAATTCCCAAATCGGTTAGGGTTAAGATCACGTGTTTCCCGGACTTTGCCGTGCCAGCCTTGGGCGGATCACCCAGGTGAGTCAGAACAGACTCCGCTACACTCGGCTACCACTTTTTCGGGGTTTCTGCATGACAACTGAACACATCTGGGCTCAATCCATCCAAAATTAGAGCCAAAATGACGATTTATATTTTTCAGACCCGAAAAAAGTGAAACACCGTGGGAAAAAGTGAGTTCTCGACGCCAAACGCATTCTTTTGGTCGGTTTCCTTCCTCAGAAAATCACAAATAAATTACAAAAATCTTCTTCCGCCCGAAAAGGCAGTGTTGGAGAAGTGGCGCTTGGCACTGTAGTTCCGCTGCACCTCGTTCAAGCTCTTGGAGTAGAACGCAACCGGATGCCACTTGCCATCGTCACCCTGCTAGGAGAGGACGGCACCGGTGGCATAGTCAGAGCTGTCAGCCTCAAGCCGGTACGGGCGTTCGGGGTTCGGGAGAACCAGAACGGGGTCCCGAGTCACCCGCCGCTTGAGCTCGTCAAAGGCAGCTTGCTCTTCAGGCCCCCAGGTCCAGGCGACGCCCTTCTTGGTGAGTCTGAAGAGGGCTTGAGCAACGTCTGAGAAGCCCGCAATTGTGAAGCCTACGTGCTTCGGTTCGGGGGCTTCTCGTCCTTCTGAAGACTCGGTTACTGGTTTGGCGGTTATCGGGCGCTAACCAGGCGCTGTGACCCTTCCGCAGGAGCCTTGTCACCCTAGGCAGGGCTCTTGTTATACAGCTAGTAATCCGGAGCGGGAGGGCAGTTATACGGGTGCCCAGCCGTTGTGATCGTTGTTGGTCTTCGGCGCCCGACGCGTTCTTTTATCTCTAAGAAAGCATGGTGGGCAAGGGTAAGATATTCAATCATTATCTAATACATCATTGTGGCTATGTGACCCGCGGATTGCTACCTAATCGGGAATGTTTGATGGACATGCTAAAGGAATATTCCTCCCATATCACAGAGCCCCCCGCATGTTCAGTGAACATGCCCGATAAGTCGATCCTGAACATTTGGTGAACTCTTCAAATGTTCAGCTGCTGGAAAAAAAATCTTGGCCCAAAATTTCAACTTGACGTTTCATTGCAAATGGATTTGCCAAAGATGAGTGGCGAAAGCTTATCAGCTTGCCACGCAGCAGGTAAAGCTCTAGAGCAAAGCTCCATCAGCTTTCCCTTCTTGCATCTCCAATTCCAAGTCACTGTAGCATGGCTGAGGGTATTCGCAGATCTGAGACATGAGTCTAGATCCGCATGCAGGGGATGAGAGCAGACGTTGTCTGTGTTCACGCATCAACAGAGATATATGCTGAATCCACAACCATTCAGTGGGTGGATTCACATCGGAAGTCGTTGTCTTCATCTCTATGATGATGATGAAACCCTCGATATCCTGAGCCAAGCTCTAAGGGGAATGTGGGTAAAGTAGGAGAGTCAGACACAGCTAACTCTCACTATACATATACCCCTACACAGCCCCCCGCTTCTTTGCCGTGCAGCTCATGACAGAGGACTCATTGAATGTGCGGCAAAGAATCACCAAACTAACTGAAGACGTGAAGCACAACATGTGACAACCAGGAGAGGACAAAGATTAGGCGAACAATGGCCCCCCAATCTGCTACGCCCGAATGTACAGGTGTCCCCAGAAAAAATGTCGACGTTGTTCTTGTGAAAAATTTTGGGGGTAATTTTCCGGCAGGAGCTCTACCTCGCGGTAGGGAGCTCGATCACTGACCATGCAACAACTCGATCTTGAGTTCATCCCTTGAAACAAAGTCAAAGGCAATCCATTCGCATATGAATGAAGAGCGTCTAACGCTCATGAACTTTCAAAGTCGAAAAACATTGACCTATGCCCCCCAGTCTCAGTGGCAATTAACTCTCTCAAAGAGAGCGACACCCTGGCCGCCTCGAGCATTCAAGATTCAATTCATCCTTGAGTTCACTGTTCCAAGGCATCCATTCCTTGATTGAATGAAGAGCACTCAAGCTCATGAATTAAGACGGTGGTGTGTAGACGTTCAACGAAGACGATGTTTCGTAGTAGAAGAGAAAATATATTCGTTTTACTAGTCACCACACATGGGAACTCGACGCATTCGTCGGCGGAATTCACCAATGAAGGTAAGACTCGAACAAGAGACAAACCGAGCGCGGCACAGCGGAGTGGAGCTCAAGGTCTGGGCATTGAAGTCCGAGCTCACGCCGTCAGCGGAGCTCAAGGGAACCATGCAGAGATCAAAACTCTGATCTCAATACCTTCAAGACGAAGGGAATCCGTCGCATAACTCGTCGATCTGAAACGAGGGGAAGGAGAAGACGGCGAGATGTTGGAGACGGAAGCAGGGAATCTCGTCCTCGAAGAAAAGGTGAGAGTGACGTCGGCGCATACGCAGCCAACACGAGAAAAAGATAGCAGCTGTGCTCTACTTCGTATGTTGGCGGAGATTCACTAGTTTAGCACAGCGAGGTCCGTTGAGTGACGTGAGCGTGAAGTCCGTCGACGATGAGAGAGGGCGCGAGAGCTGCGACCGACGGAATGATCTCGCGCGCGGGTGAATGACGCGTCCACATTCTCCGACTCGCCGGACCAAGCACGGGCGAAGAGCCGGCGAACGTACCGTGCGTGTATGGCGGGAGTAGCTCGTAGTGAGGAAGGCGACTGATCGCTCGCTAGTGCCACGATCGAGTTGTCGGGAGCCTCGACGTCGCTTGAAAACGGAGGGTATCCCATGAGGCGACTTCGTGAGTTGGCACGTCGTGAGTTGGCGGGGCACGCAGTAACAGAGGCGTCGACATAGTAGTATTGGCCGCGAACGACGAACTCACTTCCTTTGTTCCCGACTCTCCCAGGTATCGTTTAGACACCATCCAAACTTCTTTTCCCTTCATTGACATCCTTGCTTGTAGCATAAGTGTCGAAGTCAAAGCGGCGCGTGGCTGTATCCAAAGCGTCTCGAGAGTGCTCAAGTGTCTTGCAAACAGAGGTCGTCCGGCGTCGAAAGCGCAGAGGAGCGAGATAGTGGGGAAGAGAGACAAGAGACCGCTACGTCGTTATCGACGGCGTGAGAGATCGCGGCGCGGTGACTGAATGGCGCCGCCATGAACACTTCCCGAATCTATCTTCCCGTCGTCCTTTGATGTAGCGCGATCATCCCAAACATTTCCGCGCGCGAAGGGCCTCTATGAGTCTATCCGACAGCTACTCTGCGTCTCAACATCTGCACAGATGGAGGACACCCATAGACAACCGGCAGCGTAGCCTTGAGGAATGTGCGGAAGACGAGCGTGATGGTGGAGGAGGTGAGAGTGAAGGAGTCCTATTTCGCTTCTCCAGCCCACAATCTCCCAAGTCCTTTCCTTCCCCCCTTTTACAACGACCCTCAAGTTCACAACGACCCTCAAGCGCAAGACTTGTTGACTTGAACGCTCCCGCGGTAGAGATCATAGACGCAACTCGGCGAGAGCTAGCACGGGTCCATATAGAAGCGGCGTCTCAGCTCCAGGTGAACGGAGTATTTTGCTGGCTCTTTCATACGCATCATACGCATCACTCACAGCGCCCCAGGCAGCTTTGAAATGCTTTCTCAAAGAAAATACCCCCGATCGTCGTTGGATAAAATACAGTAGTTTCCAATACGACAACTCCTTCAAATAAACTTGTATTCAATCCTATGCCAGTCCGATAACTCGACGAGACACACGATACGTATGAATACACCAGACACCCGCTTTGATTGCGAGAGGGAGTCGCGAAGCGACTCTACCTCTTCAAAGCTGCAACTGGCAGTACAACTGTACGATCGATCAGCGTTGAAGGTATTACGACTGATCTCGTGCAGCCAGGGAACGGAGATCAAGCTGCGCACAGCGATCTCGACGTTCCTGAGTGTCAACGACGCGAGCACGAGGGCGCGGCGGCGAAAGAGATAGCAATCGCCAAACTATCGCGCGGGATCGCAAGCGGTATCGCTTGAGCGAGATTTGTCGTCGAACTCAGACTCGACATCATTTGAAGATGGAGGAAGGTTCGGCGCTGCAGGGTGTTGGACATGGCGGCATAGACAAGAGCGGGGGCAGACGCGTTCGAGCGACAATGCCAGGCCTCAACGTCCCTTTATGACGGAGGTCTAACGCGCAAAATCGCATCAACAACAACATGAGACGTCAATCCAAGTCGTTGACAACGCGGAGACAAAAGAGGTGGCGGGCACACGGAATCGCACGCGCTGAGGATGAGCGTAGTGGCAACGGTAGGACGTCAGGCCGCAGCGTCTCTCCAAGACTAAGAAGTTGGCTCTGAGTCTAGAACGAGCACGACCGGGAGCGAGCCGAGTGTTGAGCGCTAACACGACCTAACGCCCTGTGGGTCCGGGCTTCGACACTGCTCGCAAATGCAAGGCGTCCGAGACTGCTCCAAGACCGCGGCCAAGGAGCTGGCGACGCAGAAGGTCGTATGCAGTGTGCACAACACAGAGGTGGAAAACGGGCGCTGTAACGTCGACGACAACAACCTCAACGCGGTGAAGGCGTCGTTAGACGAAACGCTGCATGCTGCACTGCCTGACCCGTGAGTGCTAGCGTTGATGAACGCCTAGCCTTGGAATGCGGCACTAGCAGACGAGGCGTCGCACCGGGCCTCAACGTCACTTAGAGACGGAGGGCGTCCGGCGCAGACACAGCGGCTTCCCGTGGCGGCGAGCAGGCGGTGGAGGTGAATGCGCCGACTGCTATCGTTGATGACAGAGCGGCGACGATGGGCGAGACGATTTCCGAGCCGTACGTTGGCGCTGCGCTGAGATCGAGCGAGCAGCGGCTCGCTAAGACATGCGAGAGCGAAGGGTCGTGGAGCGCACCGCGCGCTAGCCGATAGTGACGCACAGTAGCTGTCCGTCCGACTTGCAAACGGAGGTCGTCCCGTTGTAGAGCGTAGGCCACCGGGAGGCGTTTGGTGTCAAGGAAAAAGAGAGTGGCGGCGTCTTCGTCAAGGCGAGCGATCGTCCTTTCTCTACTGTCTTGAAACCCTTCTCAACCAAATCTCTTCCTTGTTCCCTCAAGATTCCTTCCCCACCGAAACCTGCAGAATCCCTCCAGACGCCTTGTATTGAGACGAGCCGCTTATTCGGGTGTGGGCGTCAAGAGACATATGGGCGCTAGGGCGCATCCAGCCGCGAAGGGGTCAAGGTAGAGCTGGGCCTCAACGTCTTCTTGCAGACGGAGGGCGTCCAGCGTCGTTAGCGTGCTGAGGACGAGCGATGGGGGAGAGAAAGAGGAGGTCGCTGCCACGTTGACAACGACGGCGTGGGAGATAGCGCCGATAACGCGGAGCGGGTTGTCGGACCTGATTTCGAACGATGCCGCGAGTAAAGACGACTGCGAGTTTGATAACTCGCAGTTCCCTTCGTCATCGATCCAAGAGGTGCGTCCAAGGTGTGTCGAGGCGTCAGTGTCAGCGCGCGTGGCAGAACAGGTAGATAACTAACGAGCCCCCCAGCGACTGACAGACGAGTTCGGGCATGAGATTCACAAGCTCTCGCGTTCGTGGAGGCGGCTTCCAAGGTGCGTATTCACGGTGTCTTGAATTGGACTGAATCTTCAAGAAGCTTGGCGACTCGTCATGAAAATCAAGTGACGGCGACGTTGACGACGCGAGCGCGGCGGGCATAGAGACGCCAACCTTCCCAAACCCCGCTCGACTCTATTCGTTCCCCGACAATGTTTGTCGTAGCGTTGAAAGCGGCGCGTTCGCGCCCCCAAGCGACGGCAGAGCTGGGCTTCGACGTCTCAGGCGTCTAGCGTGGCGAGCTTCCTGGGATAGCGCGCAGGTAGACGGGGCTGGGATATCCTGACGCAAGAGACGAGCGGTGCTGTCGTCGAGCCAGGCCTCTACATCGCGTGAAGGATGGAGGGTATCCGTATCGACAAGCGCCCGTAGCGGCGGTTGATCGCGTCGGCGTGAGGTAGCGGTGAAAGAGGCAACTGTAGCATTGACGATGACCGCGTAAATACGGCGAACGCAGCGTCTTGTAGACGGAAGATGTTCGACGCGGAGAGCGAGACCACGCCAAGAGGATCGAATGTGTGAGCACGACCCAATGCTAACAGACGAAACCCATTTCTCCGCAGGTTCCCCAGGCCGCGCAAGAATACGGCCAGAGAGACCTCGACGTCTAATCAGACGGAGATTTACTCATAGTCGTATTCGGCGCAAACGGCGCGGGGCAAACCAAGGGTCGTCGCGTACGCGTTTGTTCTTCACCTACCCCAATCCCTCTGAGCTTCATATGGACCCCATCCAAAATCTCCTCAATCCTTCGACGACATTGCTCCTGCACGGATGCAGTTCCATACGCTCCAGAGACGAACACCTAACTCGAAGCAACGCCTGAGCGCGAAGAACGTGGCGGCGAGGTGCTGGAGTAGAGCCGGGCCTCGACGTCGCTTGGAGACGGAGGGCGTTCAGCGTCGATCACAGGCTGAGGATGGGCGAGATGGAGGGAGAGGAAGAAGAAAGATCGCTGCCACGTCGACTACGTCGGCGTGGGAGTCAGCGGAGCCAACACGGAGCCAGTGGCGTGTCGCCGGAACGGATTCGGGCGACGCGAGGGATAGCGCCCAGAATATACTCACCTTTTACTTGTACCTTCGTCACCGTGGTCTTTCATCTCGAATTCAATCATCCTAGATAACTTTCGAGCATCGCTGTCTTCAACTCATTTGATTCATCCAATCCTCAGAGAAGCGGCCAGAGTAGAATTCGTTATCCAAACGATAGCTTGAGGATTGCTGGTAGTATTGAAGTCGATGCGGTCAACACCGTCGGACGACGTTGGAGTAGAAAACAAAGAATATATTGTTCCCTGCTAGATACACGCCGGAGCTCATACTCTCGGAGCTCACGGTACGAGTGAATACATAAACCTGAGCTCAACGCTGAACAGCGGAGCTCTAAGTTTGATGCAAAAGTCCGAGCTCACGCCGTCAGCGGAGCTCAAGGACGTGGACAAAAAGTCCAATTGAGTCATATCCTCAGCGCTGCGAAGCTCAGCGCTGAGGACAAGGGGATCCCGTAACGAGGGGTCGTCAACCCCGATATGTAAATGCAAGCACAGATGGGCAAGGCAAGGAATATACGGGATTGACGGGCGGATAGCGTCACGTCCGTCAAAATCAAGTGAATGAAAGTGAGGGAGGCGACAAAGCGCCTCACCGTACCACTATCGAGACCACAAGCAGAGGGGAGGTTACTTGAGGCTCGAAAGAGGTGTATGGTCCATTGTAGACTTGGTGAGGTGCTGAGAGTCTTCAGGAGGAGTTTGGTGAAGCCTCCCTGTGTGTCCACCATTGTGAAGCCTACGTGCTTCGGTTCGGGGGCTTCTCGTCCTTCTGAAGACTCGGTTACTGGTTTGGCGGTTATCGGGCGCTAACCAGGCGCTGTGACCCTTCCGCAGGAGCCTTGTCACCCTAGGCAGGGCTCTTGTTATACAGCTAGTAATCCGGAGCAGGAGGGCAGTTATACGGGTGCCCAGCCGTTGTGATGGTTGTTGGTCTTCGGCGCCCGACGCGTTCTTTTATCTCTAAGAAAGCATGGTGGGCAAGGGTAAGATATTCAATCATTATCTAATACATCATTGTGGCTATGTGACCCGCGGATTGCTACCTAATCGGGAATGTTTGATGGACATGCTAAAGGGATATTCCTCCCATATCACAGCAATGAACCGGCGGTAGAAATTTGTGAAGCCAAGGAACTGCTGCACATCCTTCTTATTCTCAGGCGCTGGCCAAGCTGCCACTCCTGCAACCTTTACAGGGTCCATCTCGACGTGGTTGTGGGAAATAATCACGCCAAGGTACTCGATGGAGGTCCGCTCAAACTCACACTTCTCGGCTCGAAGGTAAAGTTTGTTTGCGCGAAGCCTCCACAGGACCTCTCGGACGATCTCTCGATGCCGACGGATGTCGGAGTGGGCAATGAGAATATCGTCGAGGTAGACCATGACGTCGCCAGAGAGGATAAGATCCTGGAAGATGTCGTTCATCATGGTCTGGAAGGTTGCAGGGGAGTTGGTCAGACCGAAGTACATGACCAGCGGCTCAAACAGTCCCCGGTTGGTCCGGAATGCTGCCTTCCACTCGTCGCCTTCACGGATTCGAACGTTGTCAAAGCCCCACCGGACATCGAGCTTCGTGAAGTACCGAGCTCCCCTGAGCCGGTTGATGAGGTCGTTGATCAAGGGGAGCGGGTAGCGATTCTTCACAGTCATGGCGTTTACAGCTCGATAGTCCTGTACGAACCGAAGTCCGCCATCCTTCTTCTTGACGAAGAAGACGGGCGAGGCCATAGGTGATTTCGACAGTCGAATCCGGCCAGTGCCAAGTCCCTCCTCAATGAAGGCATCAAGTTCCTTCTGTTCGAGAGGCGAGATTGGGTAGACCTTGCAGTTTGTGGGTTTAGAGTCCGGCACGAGCTCAATGGCATGGTCCCAGGATTGGCGTTCAGGCAGTGAGTCAAAGGACTCCTTGTTGAAGACATCGTCAAACTCTCGGGCCCATTCGGGAACGTCCGAGCGCGCCGGGGCTGAGTTTTTGGCGTAAGCCTCAGCCAGGCGCTGGGAGACGGTGCTTCCAGCACGGATATCCTCAGAAAACTGGGTGTAGAACACCCGGTCTCCCGGCTCAAGGGGGTCATCCACATCATCCGCATCATCCACTTCATCCTCGTCATCATCCTCGTAGTCCGGGAACAGCTCGGGCAGGTCATCGTATTCATCTTCGCCTAAGTCTGTGGCACAGATGGACGGAAGGGGACCAAGTCGGAGCTGCCGGAGGATCTCAGCCGCCAGGCGGGACTCTCGGCGGGCAGCACGAGCCTCGAGGCGAACCTCGGTGCGGCACGTAGAGCACTCGCTGGGGCATCTGCTCATCTTGACCTCTCGGGTGTCCCAGTCGATCTCCGGGTTATGCTTCCGGAGCCAGGAGTAGCCGAGGATGAGCTTCTGCTTCCCAAGACGGGTAACAGCGAGCTGCATGCGCTCAGAGTGACCACGATACTGCAGCACAACGTCAGCCACCTCGCGGATCGCACCAGCCTCATTTGGCGAGCCATCCACATTGAAAACTGGAATGGGCTGTGCAAGGCGGCGGAGGGGGAGGCCAGACTTAGCTGCGAACTCAGAGTCAATGAAGTCTGAGGTGGCACCACAGTCGACGAGACCTTCAAGGGAAAGCTTAGTGGCGTCCTGGACTGCCTGAATCTCAAGGGGAGATGCAGGGAGTTGGCACCGGGTGCAGCAGCAACGGTATAGCGCTGAGGAAGTCTACGCTCCCAAGGCTTTCGCCGGACACGTGGGGAACGGAGGGGAGCAGGGGGTACGTCTTTCGTTTCGGCAGGTTCAACAGATGTAACATTGGCAGAGTCATCATACAAACATGTGAAATGATTAGGAGACGCGATCGAGGGCGTACCGCTCACTCGTCGCGTGGGAGAAAACCCTGCTCTTCCTCAGCGACCACAGCCTCTGGCTCAGGCAGCGAGTCGGTGGTGGCAACCCGAGCCACCAGTTCGGAGAGGAGCTCGGACCCAAGCTGGCGAATGACCTCGTCAAGGACATCAGCGGCTCGGACGTCAGCGGGGGTGGGGCAATCCCGTGCCAGGTGTGGACCGCCGCATCGGTAGCAGCCACGGGGAGGTCCTCTCCCGGACCGCGTGCGATCAACGTCCATGGGGAATACCTGCGGAGAAGCAGGAGCTGGCATCGCCCGAGGGGGAGGTGCATGGGCAGGGACAACAGGGAAGACACCCGCTGGACGTGAGCGAGCGGCTGGTGGAGCTGAGGGGGCTTTCGGGAGAAGCCCAGCAGCACGAGCCCGCACGTGCGATTCGTACTGGCGGTACGCTCGGGTCCGCCAAGCCATGTAGTCGCGGAGGTCTGGGGGGTCGCTGGACGAGGTGATGGCTGCATTGATGGCAGGGTCAAGGCCAGAGCGGAACCTGGTGACCTTGACCAACGCGTCAGCAAACCCAGCAAGGTCGAAGAGGTCTTCGAAGTCGTCGGTGTACTTGAAGACATCCCAGGAGCCATGTAGTACGCCCTAGACTCGAGTTTGTGTAGGGCGTGGTCCTGATCGTTCTCCTCGACAAAGCGCGAGCAGAACTCCTTGGTGAAGGTGTCCCAGGTGAGGAAGGGGAAAGGTGTTTTAATGGACATGCGCTCAGCCCATTTTTGCGCAGAGTCTTTGGACATAAAGGACATGGTGAAACGCACTGCCTTTTCCTCAGACATCTCGCCGCCTTCAACAAACGCCTCCGGAACCAGTCGGATGTAAGTCCGAGCTGAGTGAAGGAAGGCCCGGCCAGCCGAGCGGTAGCCGTCAAAGACGAAAGGGGGGTTCGGTCGAAGGACCGTTTTTGCTGCCGGTGTGAGGTTGGCAAAGAGTCCTGGACTCTCGGCCGGAGGCTCTGGAGGAGCGGCAGGGGTCGGAGCAGTAGTAGTAGGAGGATTGGCAGCGGTTTGAAAAAGCTCGACCAGACGGTCAACAGTCCTCTCGAGCCTATCCATCCGCTCAGCAGCGGCAGCAGCAGCGGCGGCAGAGTCGGTCATGGTGGGCTCCAGAGAGGGGGAGGAGGGGGCAAGATTCGCGGTTTGTGCGTCAGAGGCAGCAGAGGAGGAGTCCGACGAAGCGTCTGAAAAATCGCCAAAGCGCGCAATCTTGACCAGTTAATCCCTTGCAGCCTTTCTTCTGATGTAAGGGCAACCTTTAGGACCCGAGATATCTCGAGGGTCTAGCGAGGGAGAATCCGAAGTTAATTAAGAAGCTACTAAGAATACATCAAGCTGTCGGAAAAATTGAAAAAGCCTGGTAAGGCCTTGGAGCACCTAACGGCCTTATAAGGCCTAATAAGGTTCGAGGGGTGACCTTATAAGGCGTGATAAGGTCTGGTTAGGTCTTCCCAGGCTGACTTCCCGGAGGTTACAAAACTGAGTTGGGGTTGTTAGAGACATGGTAGGTGTGGTTTTGTTGCATCTTTTTCGGCCGAAAATTCAGAGTTGTATTGTTTTTGATAATTTGTGCTGCGATTGTATGCCAAGATGGCTGATATGAATTTCAAAGTATGTAGGGGAGCATATACTCATGTGTAGTGAATCACCAGTCAATGTACGAGCAATATCTTGAGTTGTTGTGTTCTGGGGAAATTGTACAGGTGTGCGAGAGCTACACCATATATGGAACAAAATTTCTCTATCTGTAAAGCTCTCTTAGCATAGCAGTATTGTATATTGCCATTGTTTTATTCGCACTGCAGAGGTCGAGCGTTCGATTCTCGCAAGCAACCAGTAATTAATTGTTAGAGTCAGTATTGTATAGTACAATAGAAATAGATAGTGTTGTATTAGAAAGTCAAGGCAAGGTGCAAGCAGACACCTTACAAAGAAGGTGAAGTGGTAATACTTTTGCTTAACATGCCTTGTAAGGCCTTACAAGCCTCATTAGGCCCTATAAGGTCCATTATGTGTTATAAGGCCCTGTATGTAGTATTTGGTACGTATTTAAACCTTGTAACCCTCCTTTTCCCCAACGGCCTTATTAGACCTTACAAGGCCTGCCCAGGCCCAACAACCCTTTTTTGATTTTTCCGACAGCGCACCTAGCGAGGGAGAATCCGAAGAGAAGAAAGGCTGAGGATTCCCACGCTAGGTGCAGTAAACATATAGTAACTATGGTCCGCGTCACTTAGTCACCGCCTCCTTTGCACTACTGCCAAATCGGCCGGAGGCCGAAATTTTTTCAAAACACCCTATTGAAGCCTGGATTTCGACCAATTTGGGGACTTTTTGAGTGGACTTTTGATTGGTGCGATTTGGGTTTTGGCATAGGAGTGGTGTTTGATATCCCTCGTATTGAGGGTTCTGGAGGCCAGCAAGATCGAAATTGGTGTATACTGCCAAATTGGGTGGGGTGAAAATTTATAGCTCCTTCAATCATCTAAATTTTGGAAATCCCTCTTGGGAAGTTATTCCTCTGTTGAAAAGGAGTCGTTTGGCAAGAGGAATAAAAATTAGGGCAAAAACTGGGGTCACAGTTAGCGTTGTCACGGAGAGGCGGTGACTAAGTGACGCGCACCATAGTTCCCACAAGCTCGGAGCAGTCGGCAATGATCCCGGGCCAAGTCACATGCCTTACTCCACGATGACATAGGGCTTTGGGGATTTGACAGGAAAGTGGGAAATCTGCAGGAGGCCTGCGTCATAGGTGGCTGTGTAGTGCCAAAAGAGGGAGTTCCCCTGACAGGGGGAAATGGAAATTCCAGGCGTGCAAGCCTATCAAAGCAGGTCTTGATAGCAGCGACATGAGAAAGAATCTTGTTGCGATCCATGAGCTCTGGTTCGCCTTCAATAACGAGCTTGGTGCTAAAAAGTTCTGCTAGAACACCCATTGCAGAATCGGCACGATTTTCTGCTTCGAAGCGCTGGCGCAGTTTGGCCCAGAGAATTCCAGCATTAGATTCGTTGACATACTCTGTGCACAGTTCTGCTGAAAGAAGCTTCTGAATGACACCTAAAGCACAGCTATTACGTTCGCCAGGCGTATCCTTGAAAGCTACTCCAGCAACAGGAGCTGTGGCAGGCAGAGGAGTAACGGCAGCAGCAGCAACAGAGGCATCAGCTGCATTTGCAGCGAGGATAACAGATTCAAGCAGAGTGTAGACTCCCTGTAGGCGCAGTTCCACTGTAGCATTAACATGAAAAATCGGCCAGTCTTCTGCTCCGAAAAGCTCGGAAGAAGCCGAGTTTGCCGCAGTTGACAGTCCGAGGTGAGATAACCAGAGTCCGAGGGAATTTCGGCAACAGGTCGTGTGATTGATTGATTGATACAAGTCTGTGCTTGTGATGCTTCGAGCTCTGATGAGCGAGCAGGTGAGTCTTCCAATAGGTACGTCTTCAGAGAGCTAGCGCTCGGTGGCCCATAACCTAACAGAATTGCGCGGAAGGCGCAATAACTACACAATGAGTAAGTAAATACAAGTAGGTAGATAGATAGAGAACTCACCCTCAGTCTCCCGCAATGTGGGATGAAAGACTGAGGGTGGTGGACAGACGAGCACGGTTTATAAGATAGAGAGCGTGGGATCCCCGCACCCTTATGTCAGCATCACACTGTGACATTGTCACGCTCGACGTCGAGGGCTTATAGCACGATGCTAAGGTCCAGATTGGGAATTTTGCCTAATACAAGTCTTAGATAGAGGTTCAATGAAGGGTTCTTATTGGGCTGATTTGCCAAAATGTCCCTTGTCTTTTATGTGGTTTTCTCACCAAACGGGAGACTTTCCAAAAATCTCGGAGGAAAATTTGGCCAGCACAGCCACAGGATAGTCATCTCGGCACGCTTCGGCAGCTCGCTTAAGGGTGAGACCTGTCAACCTGTTCGCGCGATTGACAGGACCTCCCTTGCAGTGTGGAAGGTGGTTTTGAAAGCGAAAACCAAAATTTCAGAGCAGAAACAGCGAGAATGTCTACTGAGTCTGTAGGTTAGCCCTTCCGCAGGCAGGAAAGAACATGAAATTTTTTACGCGACTGGGGATTTGGCCGTGGGAACGAATCATAAGCGTTACATAACATGCTTAAGTAAGGTGCGGGCATCCCACGCTCTCTATCTTAGGTCGTTTGCATCACGATTGAGCGAGAATGGTGCAATAAGCTGTAATCTAAATCGACCAATCGGCATGGATCATTTTAACTGCCAAAACATCTGACTTGACGACACCAATGTTGACCTTGCGATGACTCGGCCGCGTTGCCCTGTCCAGAGCTGATTTTACAGAAATTTCCTTTTATGGTAATGCATCTAATTTCGCCGCAACTGTATGTAGACTACACTTGCAACAAATTACTGACCATCACCGAGATCAAATATAATTGATGTTTGGCTAAAAACAGCCAAACAATCAGACAACTCCGAAATTGATTTTTCTAACTCAGCAAGATTTTTTTTTCACAGAAATACCTCCCACCCAGGGTGTACCTCTAATAAAACTATTGAGATTCAGAACTTGGATGAAGCAAAACGGTGCAGCCATTCCTGAGATATCGCGCTTGCAAGATCCGAATCCTGGTCCACTATCCCCCCACACAGCACGTGACCAATACGTGTCTTGCGGGAACAGCGGTTGTCAGTGACTTCACGTAAGATGGAGAGCGTGGAAGAACCCCGCACCCTGATGTAAGCAGCCCATGTGACCGTGGGAGGTTCCAAATCTCGAGGTTCGCAACGAAAAATTATTTATTTTAGCCTTTTTTGAGGGCTGGGAGCCCTTATCCCTACCTACAACCCTGCTAAGATCTTCGAAACGGTCCTTACTGTGCATACTACACCACTAGACTCCCCTTTGTTGCTGCCGAGCTGCCCACAACATGACCAAAGCATGGGCCGGGGCGGGCCGAGGTGGCAGTGCTGTGGCAGTGCATTCCAAATCTTTCGACAGATTTTTGGAAAACGCGCCGCTTGACGGGAAAACACGATTGCAACACTTCCTTGAAAATGTCACACTAATGTCACACCCGGTTATATCCTTTCTCCTGAGGCTTTTTTGGTCAAAACTCTTCATAGAATGTCATCTACTGCTCTGTAACTTCCATTTCTATGAAAAACCTTGGCCCTAAGTGGCCTGTGGCTGACGGTATAAATGCGTGACAGATTACACTGTGACTGCTGACATAAGGGTGCGGGGTTCCCACGCTCTCCATCTTACCCGTAAACAAGACTTTATCAAACCCATTGCAGTACTTATGCTCATGTTTGTCACAGCCATTGATCCAACCCATAAGTATACGCCCATAACCTTCCGTTATGGACTACATAAATTGCGCCAAATCATCCAGTACGCTTGCTTTTACTCAAGACAGCGTATTGCGGATTCTATTATTTTCCTCGACGGTAAAATCTGAGGAGCACGTAGGGTCAGTGAAGTATGTTCGCGTTTGTCACTAGCGTCCATTGTGCACCTCTTGTCATTGAATGTATAGTGTGGTGTCAGACTGTTATAGAGTAATACAGCTGTTTTACGGTTTTTGTCCGGTTTCTGATTGCCACCTACGCCGTCACGGCGTAGGTCTCCAGAGGTCCGCCTTCCGTTTGACGACCGTACCTTGTACCGTGTGGCCCGGCAGTGAGAACCCAAACAGAAAAATTCCGTCACGCAAAAAGCGAAAACCCCTTCGCCTCCCCCAGTCTGACATTACGGCACGCTTTCCCACCACGTGTCAGGCTTATGTTCGTCAGTCGGACCGCGTCTTACGTGTCGCATGGATTGAAGGCACTTAAAAAGCATATTACAATGCTGGAGCAACAATTTGGTCTACGCCTTCCCACTGAAAGACATATCTGTCCAAAAAAGGAAATTTTCGTACTTTCATCGAATAATTTGAGACTGAGCGATTGCACATGGAGCCCTGGGGCATTCCTTGGGGTCAGGATGACAGGTTATTAATGATAGATTTTAGGTTTGGCTCGCTCGCTTCCCGTTGGTTTCGACAGAGAGAACAATAAGAACAATACAGTCGAACCTCTCTTAACCCATACCTCTAGATCTCGGTGGATGGCCAAGGCTATGGGTTATGAGAGAGTATTGGTTGATAGGGGCATAACCCGGGCGTTGCATAATATTTAAATTCAATATTTTCTTTCAAAAAAATAGGTGTCAAAACAGATTTTAAACCAAACGCATGATCAGCTTGCGCACTACTTTTTGCGTCTTGATGTAGGTTCCCGACCAAGCCGATGATTCATAACCGTCGTCGGACCATGATATTTGATGGATCCGCTGACATAATCCGTCAATAGAGGTCCGAGGAGCCAAAATTGCCATTTTAGGGTTGAAGAAGCTTAAGGTGGCTCCAAGGTGGCTCAGGAACAAGGGGCACCCATCCTTAAAATCTGGCTTATGTCCTATGTCTGTGGCTGTGGTGAAAAAATCAAGTTTTCAAGTTGGGAGAAAGGAGAGAAAGAAAGGGAAAAAAGAGAGACCTCCAATGAACATCAGAGGCTCCGTGCCTCAAGTTTCTCGCTGTCAGACGCCGTGGTAGTTGTGCAAAGGGCAATTCGGCATCTTGATTTCCTATCTCTTTATGGTAGGTCATCTTGATTCCTGGCTATGTCCCCTCGGAGCTAATTCCGAAAAGAAACATAGGACACAGGAGGCCCCCGGTCACTACCTATTAGGCGGGTCGGCGATAGAGTAAAACAACGCTTCAAAAACGGCCTACCTGGGTCGGCAAAATAGAGTAAATCAGCCCGTAAACAGCTGAGGCTGGTCGGAAATAGAGTAAATCGCGCGCAGCGCGAGAAATTTTTTGACTCTTGGGTGAACATTAATTTTTCGATTCTTTTTCGAGGCCGCAGCCGGAGATTCCAGCCTAACTAAAGCCGAAACAACAGCAGAAGGCGTCTCTGACGAAAAAATGGCCACATAACGAAAAATCGACCGAAAAACCCAAGTTTTGGCCTGATGTCGGTCGGAAATAGAGTAAATCGGGGCCCGATGGACCCAAAATCATAAAGTAAATCAGCCCAGAATCTGGCCGCGAATCCGACCTGCCTAATAGGTAGTGACCGGGGGCCTGACACAGGGAATCAAATTCAAGATTCGTAATCTCTCGTAACACGGCATTTTCCGCCCGGGCGCTAAATGGGCGCTTCTTTGCCGTCTGCTTCAATCCTGCCTTGTTTTTCCTCTCCCTGACCGAGTCTTCGCCTCTGTTCTGATCCTACTAGCTCGCTCTACAGATTGAAAGCAATCCGAGCCTAAACTTTGAAGAATTTGCATTGATTCAAGCCTAAGTTCCAACGGCGCGGGTTCAAAGTCTCTCTCCCACAACTAGTGTATAAAATAATACCAGTATATCTAGATTGAGCTTCAATGAAAGTATATTTGAATTGAACACTGTTGCTCACCATTCTCATCTTCCTATCTTGGTATGTCGGTTCAACCCGACTCTCTTTAACCAAGCGGTTCAAAGTGTTCAGGCGGCGCAAGCGCAAGCATAGCTGTGGGTATAGTGAGCTCTCATATTCATCATATGGATAAAGATGTCTCAACGGATTTTTTCCGGCGCTGCGCGGCCGGATTTAAACCCAACATTCAAGGACTGAATTTTGGTCAGTAATTAATTCTCTGGCTAAATTACTTTTTAGCTCATGCCCCGCCTCTACTCGGAGTTCTCTTCGAATTTAAAAAGGGATTCGAAGCAACATCAACTTGACAAGTTGACAACTTGAACGATGAATTGTTATTGTACTACAGTCGCCTCTGTCTTAACCCATACCTCTCATAACCCATAATGGGCCATAACCCATACAATTTTCGTAGATTTTGACTACATTTTGACTGGGATAACCCATAACTCTGTAATACCCCATAGGATTTGGGCGGAACGGAGGCCTATGGGTTAAGACAGAGTTGACTGTATCTACGAGTTGTTGGCTTTTTGTGTTACATGTGCAAGTTTCCGGTGTGTAGTCCATATAATGAGTTTCAATTTGGGAGCCTCACATTGAGCCAGACGGGATATTGCGTGCCCGGGTGTGCCCACTGCACCATGAACCGATATTGTTGCCCGATTCGAGCTGAAACTTTCGAAGTGAAAAAATAAAATAAAGAATTCTTTAAGTCATTCAATAGCACAGATCTAACATTTAATCTGTACATCTACTGTACCTCCGGGTGACTCTATCTCAGTGGAAGGAGTTGATTCTTGAACAATGAAGACGGGCCAATACTTACTTATGCTCGCACGGCGACAGCCGAGTTTGACAGGTAGGATCAGGCGGAAGTGCCGGGATCATGTAGGATCATTTGGCTATGTCTAGCCGAGACATAGCCAGCCTCAGGCATGATGAATGAGCCTAAAATCTTGGACACAGGGTCGGAAAACTGTCGACCCCCCACCCCCCATACGTAAGTGTTACATAAGCCCCCAAACGGGTAGTTCTCTCTCCCGCCATGTCCAGTCCAATGCAGGCTCATTTTATTGAGTTAGTTCAGACTACCAAGCTAAACTGCAGCCAGATCTTCCCCTACATATTGTAAGGGATGCGTAGAACATGAGAGGGAATTGTTGGTAGAAGCCGGCATCTACGACAGCGTGGATTGGCAGCAGCATCGGTATCTGGATATGTACCGCTATTTCCCACTGCCATCAGTATCGAGCCATATCTCCGTTCCTTCTCCAAGGATTAGGGATCCCTGCTATTTTGACCGCCTCCGATGGGTCGACTCGATACTGAGCTATGGGGCGGGATTCTTGCAGGTTTTATACAAACACTCTAAAAAATATAGCGCCGGAGCGAAGCGTAAGTCATTTCTCCTAATGGGGCGTTGTTCCGATGTCTATTATCCCCAGTTGTTCGAAATATTGTGCCAGTGACCTCACGATGGGAAAATCAATTCGGTGTTTGAAAACAAGGAATAGGCCATGTCCGTCATCAACATTGGTAGCTAATTCATAAGCTACTCTCCAATACACCGGGGAGGAAGTCCTATGTAGTCGATCTTGCATTCGAAAGTGAACTGGAACTCGTCGAGATGTGAATGTTCCATTCTCATTCGTTTCTTCAACAATTGTCTCCTCAGGGCATCGGGCCGTGGTACCGTAAATCTCCGTCGTCGTCCTCGTTTGAGACTTGGGACACCTTTAACAGCTGTGAACGTTTGTGTACACATTCCCGGGGTTAGAATGGATTCGTACCAGAACTTCTTGTCTTGTCGAAAGTGCTCGAGTTAAGAGTCAAGTGATTGGTTTCTGTAATGGCCGAATTTAACATGCCAGTGGTCGCAGGCCTCAGTGACAACCCTACCGTTCACCATTCGCAGATAGAGTATTAAATTGGATTTGTAAGATTGGGCCGGCCCACATCACCTTTACGAGCCTCAGGTCGTTATGTACAGCGTCGGGCCTGGAAAGTTCCGCGACCCGGTGAAGAACTTGGGGCCTCAAAGATGCATTTGATATCTTCAATATGTTCTATATCTCTGTCGTCCACGGCCTTTGCGTTGCCCGAGCGCTTCGCGACGCAATATTCATTCCGGACCCAATCGACAAAGCAAGAATTGTTGCGTGGGGTAATCGACAAAAGCCGCCACAAGACTGGAATCATCTTCTCCGCACATCGTCTGCCTGGCTCTGGCGACGCTGCAAGCGGATCATCCCTCCACCGAAAGAGCTGTATCCCCTTGTTGCCAATGTCTTTCGCACATTTGGCCTTCTGAAAGATGCAAAATCCGGATTGCCGTTATTCAATTCAGCTGCTTGGGCCGTCGCGAAGAATGTATTAGACCTCATTCAAAAGGGATACTCGTCTGATCCCCCAGGGATTGCACTCTACTACGGCCTTGGGGAAGACAAGAACGGATTGCCCCTCTTCCGATGTGTTCGAGGCTCGGAGTCACATATCCCGAGGGAGGAGTGCACCGTCACCTTTTATCTCATCTCTCTACCTCTGGCGCTGGAATTCGTCACGCTAATGCAAGCCTTAAAGATTTCATTTGTCGACACAATCTCGTTGTTCGGACCTTGACCTACCAAGCGGAGAAAAACTTGTTCCATTCAATGATGTCGGGCAATGCGTCGAGCAACGTGTCGTTCGGTAATTTCAGCTCAGTTGCAGACGTCGACCGTGGCGTAAGGTATTTCAATGCGAGAGCTGATAGCAGCGATGATATATTCTATAAGGTACGCCGAGCGAGGCGAACGGCAGCGCACTCACGATGCCGTATGTGCGTGAGAGATACGGGTTGTCTTGAAATAAAAGACCGGAGTTGAGGTGGCTTGGATTTCGGAGTAGAAAGCGAATGACTATATCTTGAATGACTGTGAGTCTGGTTGCACTCAAAGACGGCACCACCCTGTATCTAATAATCAATTATGAATGCATACTGTACTATTTCTTTAGCCGCTGTGACCTGTGACCACTTAACTTTCACTTTTTCACTAATTCAAATTGCCTTTTTAGGAGGTTTTCGGCGTTTTCCGGATGGGAAAACGGGCCAAAACTGCCCTGTGACCTGTGACCACTTTCAAATAACTTTAATTCAGGTCTGGCTGTGACCTGGGACATGAAGTTGTGGTCGAAATAGTACAGTACCTTCCCTGTTATAATATGGAAGGAGTCGTGCTCTGCGACGCCGAGTCGAAGCTGGCTCCGTACTGTATAGTTTCCTTGGATATTCGTAAATGCCTGGGCCGGCGCATGACAGGGAAAAACATTGTAAATTGGTATATTCTCGCGGGGAAACATAGTGGGAAACAACTGTGTACATGCAGGTACGCGCCTCGCATTTTTGCACTCTATCACGGATTTTCTTGAGATTTCTACTTTTTGGCTACTTTCTTGCCCAGATGAGTGCCGAGAACACGTCAATCACATCAAGCCGGAAATGGCACACGCAGCCGATGCAAGAAACCAAGTTGTAAGACGCAGCACGACTAGGGCCGCGCCGGAAGAAATTTCTAATTTTTCGGCGCCTTGGGGCAGAATTTGTGTGACGGATCGGCGTTCGCATCCGCTCACGGCGAGATCTGCCCGTTTCGTCCCCATGACTCCATATACACAGCCTTGATTTTCCTGTATAAGTAGTTTAGTTCTTGTCGTAGTAGCTTTTCCCTTGGTCAATCTAAGACTTACACCAGTTCTTTTGTTTGATACACTTGTGCCGGAACTCGACTCGCCTTCGCTTCCGTCACATCTTTTGAACTGAACCAAGTCACTAGACTGTCGACGCTCTTGACTACGCTTTCCCCCGACCTTCTCTGACCCTCTGAGCTCGACATCGACCCCGATGACTGACCCCGCTGGCCGTGCTCGCTACCCTCTCCGCTCTCATGCTCGTGTCCCCGTTCCTGGACCTGGAATGTCTGTGCCGAGACCTGCTAGTACTGCCATCGCCGTGAGTCCCCGTTCTGGGACTCCCCGACCGGAGATTCGTGCCTCTTCGACAAAGCCACGCCCCGTTTCCCCCGACCTATTGTACAGTCGAGCGGTCTCGGGTGGACCTTCCTCTCGTGTAGACCTTCCACTGCCTTCGGGTGGTGAGACCCCATCACCGTTTGGTGGTGAGACTGCCCGTTGCCTCTGGGCAACGAGACTTCACCGTCGGTACCTTCGACGCGTGCGCCATCGGTGACCCCGATGCGTAGCGAGCTCTCTGGGCCCGTTCTGACCTCAGCCGTGGATTGGGGGATGCTCGACGAAGGCCTTGCCACGCCTCGCATGGCAACGCCCGGTCGTCAAGCTTCAGCGGATTCACTCACCGTAGTAAATTCTCAGAATATGTTATCCCATTCCACATTGACCGTATCCCGTGCGATTCAGAACATGAGTGTGAGTGAGCTTGTGAGTATCGCTCGCCGCCACCAAGCTTTGGCTGCTGCGTCAGGGCGCGGGATAACTATCCCGCGTGAGAACACGCCAGATGATGAAATCACGAACTTGATTGATATTGATGAAAGATCGGCAGTGAATGTGCCTGAAACTATTGTCAGTCCGGCCATACCTTCCGGTGTTGGAACCTCCCGCCAGAAGGGTAAAGGTGCTGACCCTCGGAACTGGGGTGCAGCTAACCTCTCAGAAGATTTCTCTGAGCGCGATATTGACGCGCAAAGAACCGCTCTTGAGAATTTCGCCGAAATTCGCCGTGCTGTCAAAGAAGAACAGCTTTCACCGCCACCTGGGTTCTTTGATCAAATGCCAATCACCTTGGCTTCTGAACGGGCCGAACCCCGAACTCCGAGATCATTGCTCAAGCCGATGAAAGATTCAATTAACTCTGGGAGGAATGGCCAAAAGGATGGGAGTGGAACTCGGGTAAACCCCGGAAAAAGGCTGATAGTGGGACTCGGATGCTCGGATAGAAAGATTTGAGCTCTGATAGTGGGACTCGGCTCATCGGCACATCAAGATAAATGATGTAGATCACAGCACATAATTAGCTTGAAAATACCGCCCCGACGCTTTAAAATATTAACTGGCACCACGCAGTGGGCCTTCGCGGCGAGCGGTAGCACCACGCAGTGGGCCCAGCGGCGAGCGCAAGCACCACGCAGTGGGCCTAGCGGCGAGCGTCAAGGGGGGTCCGCGGGGGTCTCCCCCGCGCTACATGAATCAAACCTTCAGAATAAATAATAAAAATAACTCGAGATACTGAATATAACTCATAAAATATGCCGTCAGGCTCAAGGAGGGGGGTCTGGGGGGAACTACGTTCCCACCAGAAACCTATTAGCTCAGAAATACACCGAGAAAGCAATTAAACACATTAAACATAAATTTCGGCTCTAAATGCCGAGGATTGATGCGCTGTTGATCCCCTGATACAGCTTTGATTGTGTGTGCACTGTGATCCAAAAGACATCAACAGTGGGACTCGCTTAAATAGCCGAGTCCCACTCCCATCCTTTTGGCATATACTCTAACTCTGGCCAGAGTGTAGATGAAAAGATTGCTGATCTGCAAGCGCAGATCAGCAGCTTGCAACGTTCTCGGACGATAACGCCCAAGGTTAACTTAACCAGGGCACAGACTGCTGTTAAAAACAGCATTGATAGACAGATCGGTGCGGATCACGGAGCTCGCGGATTCCGTCCCGATCCCACTCCTGCTGCACGCGTCGCGCCAGGCAGCTTTATAGAGCGTACGTTGCGCAATGCCGAGCGCGTAGATGGTTCACCCACCCCATCCGACCCATCTGATTCGTCGAGCTCAGACTCTGAGCCCTCGGATGGTTCAGGTTCCGGGAAGTCACACCCGTCGCGTCATCGGCGCAAGCGCCGTTCCTCTAAGAAGAGCCGGAATTCTCGTAGGAAGAATAAAATGATTCTCAAGCCTATCCCTCCAAAGGAATACGATGGCTCACCGGATGCCATTGCATTCCATCGATTCGTCAAGGAAGGATCGAATTATGTTCAACTCGGAAAAGTTCCAACCGACCAACGAGTGTTTTACTTGTCGTACTACTTGACGGCTCGTGCACTTGAATTCTACAACAGTAAAGTTGAGAATGACGAGCATGTTTGGACTTTGAGTGAATTCTTCTGGGGGTTTATTCAATTTTTGTTTTCCTGTGAACTTCCGCGAGAAGCAACGCACTCGATTGCGTTCTTGCCTGCAAGGCACTAAGTCAGTGTTGATTCACAAGGCCGAATGGGAGCGGATATACAACACCATTGGTCTTGAAGCCAACCAGGAGAAGGTTGTAATGTTCTGGCGGAGCCTCAACGCCGACATACGCAAGGAAATGTTCCGGGATAAACTCGATCCGGAGACCTCCTCTTGGGCTGAAGTCACTGCTGGTGCTGAAAGCGCTGAAATTATCGTCAAGGTTGACGACGACAACGATGAAATTGATATGGCTGAATCGAGTAAGACTCGATTCAAGCCCGATGACCAGAAACTGGACTCAGATTTGAACGGGAAACGTCGTACTGGAGGGCGCGTTATCTCGGTTTCCAGTGTAGAACCTGAACCTACCACGAATGCGCTAAAGTCTCGCGACAACGGCAAAAATCTTTCGGTTAAGAAACGAACTGAATATCTTGCTGCCGAGTTGTGCTTCAACTGTGGCGTACATGGACATCTTTCTCGCAACTGTCCGGACCTGAACACAATGATTTCAAAGGGTAAACCACCTGGTTTCTCATCCCACGGTGTTCAGTTCACTACGACTGATGACCGTGATGCTCTTTTGGAGAGCACAGAAATTCTTGAAACCTTGTAAATCAGCGAGACTTCTCTCCTCGACATCGAAATGGTCGTCGAGGAGGGCGAGGATACCCAAATGGTTTGATTTTGATTTTTCGAAGACCATTTCGAACGTTGAATTAATTTTGAACAAGATTTATTGATTTTTGTATGAAGATTGAGCTCGTCGTGGTCGACGATCTGGAGGGCGGATGTGACGGATCGGCGTTCGCATCCGCTCACGGCGAGATCTGCCCGTTTCGTCCCCATGACTCCATGTACACAGCCTTGATTTTCCTGTATAAGTAGTTTAGTTCTTGTCGTAGTAGCTTTTCCCTTGGTCAATCTGAGACTTACACCAGTTCTTTTGTTTGATCCACTTGTTCGCTTCCGTCACAGTTTGTGACTGGTTTTCGCTATTCGTAAGAACCCTCGGTGACCTGTGACAGGCACAAAAAAATTCAGGCCTGTGACGCGTGACATACGAATTGAGCGAAACTCTACAGTATTCTCGAGACGGTACATACACAGTAACAAGTAAATAGGCGAGAATAATCCCGTAGAGCGCAAGAATGGCGGGAATTGTGAATGATGAGAGCATTACGGAGTAGATCCATTAAGAAAGAGCTGCAATCTAGTCTCTTGTAAACAGACGCTACAATACATACCTGCGGTGTATTGTAGCTGCAATCCGAGCTTGGTTGGTCATGGCCAGTAGAATTATCAGAGCACCATTGACGACGAGTGAGAGTCTCATGGAGAAAGAAGATAGGAGTGTTGTTTCACACTAGCCCGATCGCATCATGAGAGTTCGCGCTCCAGATGAACTGGGTGATAAAGGTTGCAAGGTTACAAGGTAGCCGTAGTCGGGGCTAGCTTTTCGATTCAATGTACTTAGATGGGATGTACTGTAGTATGACTTGATGGTTCAACTTGAAGAGCGGCGCCGCAGGACCGGCGCAGGTTGGCCGCAGGTGTGCCATGCGTGAAAAGAGTAGACAGGTTAAGTACTCAACTGTTTAAGCAAGGAAGTTCCCAATGCCACCACCACAGTGTGTCCACCAGTGTTAGCGAAACCGTTTGCGCGGAGTGCAATTCCGGATCTTCTTAGATAATCACGCGTTTGAGTGTGTCGTTGAATAGAGTAGAGGTATGTTTAATTCCTATATAAAACAACAAGAGCAGATGCCAGTCTACCTCAAGCAACCGAACTACGAGAGTGAATCTTCGTAGGACGTGAGCACGGGAAACGTCTCCGTATTCTTAAGATTGCTGTACTCACCAATAAGTAAGCCGCAGCGTTACTTGTAAGGAGAGCCGGTGATAAGCTGAGACATGCTTCTAATCGATCTGGAATCACACGAAGTGGTGAGATGATGAGAGTAGTGAATTAAGAGGTAAAGATACATATGCGGTACATACGAGTTTATATCTACTGACGTCCTTGTCCGAGATCCCCGATCGGTTGCGATACTTAATGACTCGTTGTTGAGTCGTTGAGCTTCCAGAGAGTTCTGGGGTGAGAGGGAGCCTTCCATCCGAGTGCTGGAGGCTTGTAGGATGATGCAATGCTGCAAAGTAAAAGATCTTTTGCGCATTGACATCATAGTAGGTCGGGTGACCGTTTATCCGGGATCTTCCGAAATATTGTAGTCTCGGATACCCAGACGTATATGATAGCGGACCTAACTTCGTGACAAGTCGGTTACCCAATTTGGAAATCATTACCGTGACCTCACCTTTTACCTAGGTGAATTAAAAATTGTGTAGAAAGCACTCTAAGAAGGCCAGCTAAAGATCCCCCGGTGCAAAAGTTTGAAAAGTTGAAAAATTACACTGTGCAAAGTATTCATCATGAAATTCATGCAGATTGTTATGAGATTCAGGTTTCATGATGTTTTGTCATGAACGACGTTATGAAATTCAAGACGGCTTTCATGATGCTCAGAAATCTGCTTTTGTGACAATATGGATTCATGACAAAACATCATGAATTTTTGTCATGAAACAACTACTAATTTTTTTTTTTTTTTTTGCTAAGTCCACCAGATGTTGAGTGCATAGTGTGCTCATCCCAGTGTTACACCAATACATGGTGCTATGTAGAGTAGTAGGTCTGTCAACTACATCCTACTGAAAATCGGTTGGTTACCAATAGCTCAGTCAACGAGATATGCTGGCGACATGTATCGACTGAAATCCGACGTCCCTCAAATCTCCATTAGTCTAAGAGTAATAGTCTGTGCTGCGCTGCGCTGCAGTGCCGCGGTCCGGAGTTCGACTCCGGCTGGCGGTAGCCCAATTTATTTGCCCCGCGCTGGCCTCCTTTTCATGATGTTTTGCCCTGAATTTGTTAATGAAACATCATGAAAAACCATCATGAACAGCCCCATAATCGTCATGAAAATCACGACTCCGAGTCATGATGTTTTATTATGAATTTCCGGTAAATCATCATGAATTTCCGGACAAATCGTCAGGAAAGTCATGACGAGAAACATCATGAAATCCATGACCCTTGGTTGGCACAGTGTTATTTTTGCTCCCCGGAGCGCTTTTGGTCCGGACCGACCGGTAACCGGTGGCTTCCCCCCAGCGATATATATTAGCACAGAAACTACTGTAGAAAGACATTAAACAAATAAAATACCTCCTCGGCCCTTAATGCCGAGGTTTGATGAACCTTTGATTCACTGATCGCTAGTTGATTGCAGTTGATGCAGAAACGATCAATAGTGGGACTCGCTTAAATAGCCGAGTCCCACTCCCACTGTTCTGGCATATACTCGCCGATTGAACCGTGACACCTACCATCACCCCCACTCGCGTCATCTTCCTGTGGAAATTGGGTTCCGTGTACAGGATAAGAGGATGCACCTAAGCATAGACAGAGGGCGGGATGGGGTGCCTCGTCACCTAGAGGCATTCCCTGAGGATTTCGGCGGATAGAAACGCGTCGACGCGCAGAATAATATGGTGATGGTAGGTGCCACGGCTCAACCGGCCCAGACGTACTACCGCCAACAAATTCTCCCACCACCCAAGATCAGTCAGCTGTCAAAAACGTCCTCTATTCACCATATACGGAAAGATATCCGGCAGCCCATAAATAATGCGGTAGTACGTCTGGGTATTCGAGACTAAAATATTGATGATTTCCATCACACAAACACCAGAAGGTGTTCCCTTCTCTCCCCTCAACCATTGTTCATTCATCAAGTTCAACGTCGTCATGTTCGAATCGCAGCGATGCTTTCACTGTTTACGCTGTGCGTTGTGGTTGTTTCCTCGCATTTGATCTTCTCCGAAGTTATTTCGGGCCAGTGAGCCACAAAGCGGCTTCGTGTCCCCAGGGGGGACCCGCATGGTATGCCAGCTCTTAAAGTGCTCTTTATGTATGGCGTGTAAAGTTTGACCTGGAGGATTGTATACCCCTTACAGCCATAGATGTACGTCGACCGCGCCTTTATCTCTTGTTGGCCTCAGATGTTGACTGCTCGTAATTATGATGAGGTGGACAGAGAGGTCACGATCGCGAAGAGTGTACAGAAGGGGTCAAATCGTGTTCCAGATGTGACGGGGGCCATATGGTACCTGAATTTGCACGTCTCCAATTGATTTTCGTTATGTTCAACTATGCTAGGCCGTAGACTGTGCCACCCATCCCTCCAGAAGACGTCAACATCGTCGACCCACATGCGATTTGTGCCGGGTCGAGAGGACTATATATTGCCGTAAAATGGAGTACGTCTTATATTTCGTTGCGGTTTTTACAAGAAACAATATTGAATGACTGTTGTGCTTTTCCAGTAACGATGACTATCTGGTGATTCCCATAGTGTTAAATTGCAGAATTCTATTTATGAAATGGGCACTGACAGGATTCTATCGCGAGGTCTGCCCTCAAGGCCCGTGCACGTTATTATGATTGACAGAGTGCGGGTCACGAGCGAGGCTCCAGAAGGAAAGGGATAAATAGTCAGTGAAAAGGCTGCGGTAAATAGAATAAGAATTGGGCCGTCAAATTTGAACATTCATACGGCTTTGATACAGCTCTTCCAGTTCGACGCACATCATAACAGGCATACAAGGTACAGAATTCTAGCGGTAGGTTACTGGAAACGCAACTCATGTTATGTAAGGAGGAGTATCGAGAGATATGTTCCTGACCTGGCGAAAATCAACTCGCACACACGATAGGAAACACGGGAGGATTCGAATGCGCACGAATTGATCACGAATTCTCGGTCTAATTATGATAGACTTGCGAAGCCTCCGGGCGTGGAAGGCAACACAAGGCGTGTGTGTGCGAGTGGGTCCTAAGCTGCTCGTGGGCTGGGGCCTGAGTCCACTGCTACGACGGAGGCAGGGAGCGAGAGATGGAGGCGGAAGGCAAGAGTGATCTATAGAAACAGATACAAACACAGGTCGTAACTACAACTACAAATAAATGTGATACGCAACCAGCAAGGCGCGAGGCTCAACATCCCCTCCCAACTGAAAACGTGACCGTCCTCGGTCACTGGACGACTACAGCAGGAAGAGAAGCAAAAGGGAAGAGGAATCAACTCGAATCTCTGAGCTGAGTCATACGATGCTCGAGTGCTGAAAGACGCAACGGATCGGGGTGAAGATGGAGCAGAGCAAGCTCGCGGAAGACATCTTCGAGAGGATCAGGCGGTGGTGCCAGTGGCGATGGAGCGGTCGAAGAAACCTCAATGCTGGTAGCGGTCGGCAAATGCGCAGGAGCTTTGGGATCGGTGGGGGCGTCGATCACGGCGATGGAGCTGGGACTACGATGCGAGGAGTCGGAAATTCCGGGAACCACATAACGAGGGGCCGGAGCGTAGCCAGGAATCTGCGTTGGAGCCCCTCGCGGTGGGCTCCAAAATGATGCACTAGCTGACTGTCTAGCGGTGTATCGCTCGGCAGTCAATGATGCAGAAAATGCGAGCGCTCCAAAATGCGACAGTGCCGAGACTGGCAAACTGCGGCGACGGCGACGACGAGGAGAGAGAGAGAGAGCGAGGCGAAGGCAAGAACGAGATAGACACGCTAAAGCGGAGGCGGAGACGTAGATGAGAACACAAAAAGCAAAGTCGGAGGCGGCGGCGAGACGGAGACAAAGACTAATATAGCGGGACTTCTGAAGGTGCAAAAGTGAAGTATATTCGTCTAGAAAGGCTACTATATATACAGAGATCGATAGGAGTGAGTAGAATATAGTATATGAGACTAAAACTCAGCGGAACTAAAAACATAGCAAGTCTCGATGAAATATATGGACGTCTCGCGGAACGGCGGAAAGGGCGGTGAAAAGCAGTGAAAATATAGAGACTTGAGGTCATAGATGACGGAGATCGAAATGAGATGAGAATGGAACGTGAAAACGAGCTGAGACGAAGGGCGAGATGAATGGGACGTGGTGGAAGGAAGCAAGAGGAAATGATGGGTTTGTCTCGGAAGATGCCGACAAACAGCGGATGCCGTATGGGCGCTTGTGTGTCCGTGATCAGCGCGCTCGAGCGCTCAACATCTCCTCCCGACTGAAAATGTGACTGTCCTCAGTCACTTGCCGAGAAGAACAGCAAGAATATGAAGGCTCAGTAATTCATCATAGCCAAGGCTCCAATCGAACGAAGGAACCGCGCAAAGTGACGGATAATGGGATACAATGCGACTTTGGGTGAAGAGGCGAAGATTCCTCCCGACTGAGATATAAGCTGGGGAAGCTAGATGTCGATTTCGGGGGAAGGGGCAGCGGATGGAATCTCAGATAAGTCGAATTCTACTTCATCTGGATCCGCGAGTGTGGATTGCTCGAGTTCGCGAAGCCGGTCGGTATCGATGTCTAGGAAATCTTGGAGTGGAGGAAGCGGGATGGATTGACGGGCAAAATATGGGATAACACGGAAGGCAGCTATGGGTCGATGGAAGACAGAGCCGTCAAGCTCGCAAATGATATAGGCACCGCCGCGGTTGCGGGAAATCACAATGAGCGGGCCAAGGTAACGTTTTCTCATCTTTTTGCCTATGGCTTTTTCGATCGCAGTATTGCGCATGAGAACAAGATCACCGCGCTTGAAATCGTAATCGCGAAGGGTGGCAGCGTGTTCAATTTCGAAGCGAACAGCGGCGCGTAAGCGTGCTTCGAAGACGGCGGAATGAAGTTGCGAGAGTTGTTCGCGGCGCTTCTGAAGAGCAACAGCGCGGCGGGAAATGAGTTCGGTGGTGGTGAGTGTAGAATCAGGTGGAGGGAGAAGGTAAGTTGCTTCGGAAATGTCGAGTGGGATGAGAGGATGAGTTCCAGTAACGGCGAAGTAAGGTGAGCAGCCCATTCGTCTACGAACGGTGACACGGTCCGCCCAAAATACTGAATAAGTCGCGGTGCTCCACTTAGATTGGTTACCGTCGACAGCCTTGAAGAGGCTTTCTCGAACGTCAAAGTGTGCACGTTCAATGAGGCCGTTTGCGCGTGAGTTGTAACCGGAAATGCGAATATGATGGATATGATATTTCGACTGAAGGTGAGCCAATGCTTTAAGGAATGGAGGCCCGTTGTCGGTGACGATTTCGACTAGAGTGCCCCATCGGCAGATAAGGTCTTGGAATATCCAGTCTGCGATGGATTTCCCAGTTTCTTGTCGAAGCATTCGAAATTCGGGGTAATGGGAGAGGGAACAGCGGCCGTGAACAATATACTTGAAGCCGCCGCTGGTGGGCATGTGCATCGTGTCCATGTAGACTTTGGCGAATAGAGGTGCGGGGACAGCGACGGTAGGGGGGATCAAAATTTTCTGTGCTTGTCGGAGCTGACAGATGTGACAGGTTAAAATCCACCAATTAATATCGTCGGCCAGATACGGCCACCAGAATCGTTCGGTGAGGAGAGCGCGTGTGGCGTAAAAACCTTTGTGCCCAACATCGTCGTGAGCAGAGGAGAGGATGAATAGTCGACGTTCGGTGGGGACGACGAGTTTGTGTCGGGATTGTGGGTCCTTTCGCCAAAGCTGGTCATTGTGCGGGTAGAATTCCATGCAATATCGAACAAAGGATTTATAATCCTTGTCAGACATGTCGCGAGGACGCTGTAGATTTTTATGCCAAGTACGAACGAGATCAATACGGGCATCGGCAAGACGCGCGCCGTCGGATCGAGGAACATTGTCGTAGGAAAGGGAAGGAGGAGCAGGTTGTCCATCGGGGACGAGATCGGTGGCGAGCGTCGCAACAGTGTATTGAGGACGATGAACGTACGGTGAGTCGTTGATTTGGTGCATAAAACCGTGGACCTGATCAATCCAGTCGTCGAAATCATCGTCTGGTTCGGGTTCATCACCAGGCTGAGGTGGACGACGCGAGAGGCCATCGGGGCCGTGCATCACGCCGGGAACGTGAACGAGGGTAAAGTGGAAGGTGAGGATCGCAAGAATCCAGCGATTCATGCTGGCGCTGGGTTGGAGGTCGGGGTTTGCGAGCATCCCCTTGATGTAACGAGCATCTACTTCAACCACAAGGTTTCGTACGCCAATGAGATATATTTTCCATGACCTGAGAGCGCGGAATAGGCCGTAAAGTTCGAGTTTAGGTTGCGAAAAACGAGATTCACGATCGTTGAGAGTAATGGATCCGAATCGGGCGTAGTAGCGACGGGAGAGGTCGTTTGGATCGCATTGGCAAAGTAAAAACCCTACCGCATGCCCGGAGGTGTCGACTCCAAGAATGCACGGAGATATGGAAGTATAGTCAATGGGGCGGAGAGCGGGCGATTTAACGAGAGCGAGTTTCAAGTCCTCTTGTGCGGAAATTTGTGCAGGACCAAAGGAGAATGGCATGTCTTTGCGAGTAAGGAGCGTGAGAGGGTGTGCACGATGAGCAAAATTGCGGATGAAAATCCGGCAGACACCAATGGTGCCAAGAAAGGCGCGGACTTCGGTGAGAGATGAGCAAGGACCCCAGTTGAGAATTTTAGGAACACGCTTCTCATCGAGGATACGGCCTTCGGGGGTACAGACGTGTCCAACAACGGTGATCTTCTCAGCGCAAAGTACGCTTTTGATACCAGAAAAAGTACCGCCGCAATATTTATGCGTTGAACAATGCGGTTCAGATTCGTGAAGTGTTCCCAAATAAAACGGCGAATCCCAGGGTTCTCAGGGATCGTTTCGAAAGAGCCGTCAGGGAGAATATAGCGCACAGCGGGACCGCGGAACGGCACGTCGTCAATGTAGGGAATGGTGAAGTCGGGGATTTCGGGTTGAAGAATAAATGTAACATCGTCATGGAAAATTGGAACGGAATTGGACCAACCCATGGGAAGGGTGACCAAGCGGAGAGCGCCGTAAGGAGTTTGGAAGGTGGTATAGTCACGGGAGGATGTAGCGAGAAGCCGTTCGTCGTAGCCAACATAAAGATCGAGCATTGCGCCGCAAGCGCGTCCGGCAAATTGTTCGGCTAAAAGATCTGTGAAGGGCATGACACCCGAGTGCTGAATCGTAACCGCATTCAACGGCTCGAGAGCGTGGACTAAACGGAGACTGGTGCCGTCCTTCTTCACAACGCAAAACCAACGAGATCGGTAAGAAGAATTGGACGGTTCATAAACACCAGCGTCGATTTTGGTTCGGATGACTTTACAGACTTCGTCATAAATGCCAGGAGGGATAGGGATGTTACGTTGAACCCAAGGAGTGTGAGGCATGACTGGCATATCGACGGGAGGGAAAAAATCGGTGCGGAAGCGGCCGCGTTCGGAATCTTCCCATGCGAAGGCGCCGTTCTGCAAGCACATAAAATGGTGCATCAGACGCCGTTCTTCGGGCCAAAGAAAATCGTCTGAGTGCAGCTGATCAAGCGCGTTTCGACGTTCGGCAGTATAGCGACCAGTGGGAGTGAATGGAGGGGGATTGGGATCAAGAGAAGGCATATCGGCGAGGGGGTCGCCAAGAATATTGCGTATGATTCGAAATTTATCAGGTAAACTGCCGAGAACAGGACGAACTTTTTGCGAAACTGGTTTATATTTCTTCTTTGCATAAATTTCAGCAATGGCAGGAAGATTGTGGTAGGGGGTAAATCCAGAGATAGATGACGAAAAAATGGGATGTGAAGGAGGCGCAGGAGTGGGGGATGTAAAATGAGAAGAATATATGGGAACAAAATCATCACCGCGAGTTGAATCGCGAGACGAAGCGAATGCCGGTTGAACGACAGTATGCGCACATAGAACGGTGTCCGAATGCTGATTTAAATTCGTACAAGCCGTCAAATAGGCATGTTGGATGTGTGGGAGGGTGTCCGATGCGAGTGCCGTAGTTGATTCAATAATAAAATTTCCGGGATTATGAGGGTCGGAGACGATCACGACCGCGAGCTCTCCTTGATCAGGAATCAATTCATCGAGCTCGTAAAAACCTGGGGGCGATGACGGGCGCTGCCGCGGGGAACGGTGGGAATGGTCACGACTTTGTCGGTGTTCGGGTCTTTAATTGTGATAGTTTGATCATCGTTGGCGTGATTGCGGATTAAACTCTGCGTCAAGACGTCGAAGGGACGACCTAGAAGTACGTCGTATGCCGGGTTGCGGATGATATGGACTTGGAGGTAGAGGGTGATGTCTCCAAAGCGGAAAGGAACATTACGAGCGAGACCAAGAGAGGAATTATAAGCGCCGTTTGCTGATTGCATGCGCAGGATGACACGAGGGTCATAAGAAAGAGCTAAATCATGACAGATAGCTTCGGACATTGCGATAACCTGCGAGCCGCCATCAACAATGCATTCGACTTGCATTTGATTGTCGATGATGGGCATGACGGAGCGAATGGCGGTGGACTCGGAAGAAACGGCTAAGTCGTCTGGAAATTTTCCAGTGTCGTAATAAACAGCAAGAGGGTCTGGAACGAAAACGCCGCCAGGAGGAAGGTGGGCTTGAGATGATGTAGTGTAGGTAGAGGGAAGAGAGTCTAACATCGCTGTGTAGCGGGCATCTTGATCGCGCTGCGCTTCGAGGGACTCGTGAGCTACATCCGCATCGTTGGTAAAAGGCAGAGCAGTGTCGATGACATGAATGAATGTATTCACTGATGCGGTGTTGTCGGATTTCTCTTTAGCGGGTGCACGGCGGGCGGAAGTGATTTCGCGCATCCGTGAGCGGATTTCAGGTGCCAATGAAAGAAGTTCGCGTTGGGTGAGAGTAACGGGAGCATCGAGCGAAGATTGGAAAACGGTAGCTGCATCTTTCTCGTTATAAACGGGCGCCGTAGTACGATATGCAGGGCCTGCTTTATTTTGAGCTGGTGGAAGACCAAGATTACGGTCCGTAGGTGGGGCATAAGCCGCATCGCGAGCGTTGGAAAATGGATGAGAAGGGGAAGGGTTTGTAGGCGGAGCAGGCGCAGCAGCAGGGGAAGCGCTGGAAGTCGAAGAATTGTCGGTTTGTGGCGGGGGAATGGTACGATCGGGAGCGTCATCAGAACGCTTCTCAGCGAGAGCCTTCTTAGCCTGAGAACGAGTGAGAAGGGTTTGATATTCCTTCATCAGAGTCTGCATACGTTCCTCGTCAGAGAGGGTAACGGATAGGGAGGCAGAAGGAGTGGATAGATGGTCAATTGCGACTTCAACCATAAGCTGGGCAACACCGAGTTTACCGGGATTCTCAGCATGCCATTTCTCGATGCGTTCACGAAGATTCTTCCCGGTGATAGCGCGGGGAACGAAGGAGCCGTTGGGGAGAACGACGCGGTTGTCGGAATTACGGATACATTTGCCAGCTTTGATATCCTCGTCAACGAGCTGGCAGGCACCAATGAAATGATCGCCACTGCAATACGTGCAGCCGTCGGGACGCTTGCGCTGACTACCGCCGTTGGAAACATCGGGTTTGGCCGCAATGACCTTAATAAGCTCGGCCATGCTGCTGACAAGGGCTGTGATGCCGGGGTCGGGTTTAATTTCGACAGTAGCGGGAACGGGGGATGAAGTCGAGGCAGGGGGATTGAAGACGGAGGAGCTGCCTGAACCCGCAAGGGCAAATTCGGCAGTTTCGTACATGTCGGCGAGGGCGTATGGATCCGCGGGATGAATGTCAGGCTTCTTGATCTGCAAGCGCTGACGAATTTCGGACGCAAAGGAAGGTGGGGACATGGCTCGGAGGAAAGCACGGCTTTGTTCAGCCTCTGAAAGGCGCTTTTTCGAAATGAGATAAGTAGTGATGCGGAGGAATTGGCGGTAAAAGGTAGTGAGGTCGTCAAGGGAAAGAATGCCGGTACGGGAATAGCGGCCAACGAGGGAGTCGAGATCTCGGACCTCGAGGCGGCGGTCATCGTCATTGCCAGCATAAAGTTTGAGCACCTCGGATTTAAAGTCATCGAAGGATTTAGAAGCGTCATGAAAAGTGGCGAGAGCTTCCCAAATTTCCTGGTCGAGGACAGACAAAAAGCGCGTCGCATGCTGCTTCATTTCTTGATTGTCCTTGACCTCGGCGCGGTCAAGAAGAAATTCGAGGTCGGTAAAATAGCGACGGAGCTCGTGGGGCTTGGAAGCATCGAACTGAGGCGCATTACGGTCGCCACGAGCGGGCATGGGAATGGGAGCCATGATGTCGGATGGGGAGGGAGAAGAACTGGAAGATGAAGAGGTAGAGGAGAGCGTGAGATCGTAGTGGTGCGATAAATGGTTAGGAACGACTTGAAAGAAGTCGTCAAACGGGTCTGAGTCAAGGAGATTGGCGGGATTCTGTGAGATAGCGAGGAACTCGTCGCGGAGATCGCGAAGGGAGTTGCGCCGCAGGTTACGAGAGGAACCAGAAGCAATTTTGAAACCCTCGCGGTGGGCTCCAAAATGATAGACTTGCGAAGCCTCCGGGCGTGGAAGGCAACACAAGGCGTGTGTGTGCGAGTGGGTCCTAAGCTGCTCGTGGGCTGGGGCCTGAGTCCACTGCTACGACGGAGGCAGGGAGCGAGAGATGGAGGCGGAAGGCAAGAGTGATCTATAGAAACAGATACAAACACAGGTCGTAACTAGTAGGGCTTAAACCCGTCCGTCCCGTCCGTCGTCCGTCACGAAACGGCCGTCAGGATGCGACGGCAAGAGGTGACCCGTCCGTCAGAAGGATCTCCAGGGCTCGAGACGGACGGGTGCCGTCCGTCCGTCCCGTCCGTCTCGACGGTTGCCGGACCTCAAAATGGGGTCATTTCCGCCCAATACATGTGAAGATGCTCGAAATCAGATGAGTACATTCTTCAGGATCATAAAGAAATCTGTTCCATGCCTCGGCACGCCATTTAGCACCGGTTTCAGCTTAGCGAGAAGTCCGACGGCAAGAGACGGCACATCGCCGTCAGTCACCGTCCGTCAGATGAGCACACTCAAGCCCAGGACGGACGGCGTCCGTCAGCCCGTCCCGTCCGTCAGTCCGTCACCATGACGGACGGGTTCAAGCCCTAGTAACTACAACTACAAATAAATGTGATACGCAACCAGCAAGGCGCGAGGCTCAACAGTAAGTAGTGTCGAAACTTCTGACAAAAGTAACCGTTAATCCCACGATTGCTTCGCGACCACGTGATATTTTTCCAAGATTTTGAGTTTGAAAAATACGTCGGGATATTCCTTAGACCTGCACAAGTTGTTGTAGGCAACCTCTATTCCTGACGCTCTTCAGAGCCAGCACAATTTTGGCAACAGCTTGTGTAGTGAAATGAGGGGGTAAAAGTAGTTGTATTCTCGTAGAATTACAGGCCGTATTTATACCCTCTCGGAAATATAATTAAATACCTTGTACACGTCGCGTCGACGTGCTTTCCTCCTCCTTATTCGACAATACAACCTCAACCACGTAGTCCAGCTGTGTGCTCGAGTCATCCACACCTAACGACTACGTGTCTTCACGTATTCGTGTCGTGGTCTTGACGGGCTGCCTTTCCCCGTCCATTCACCGATTCCGACAGCTTGAAATTCACCTGTGTCTTTCAACTTCCGCTCATTGTTCAACGGAAATCTTAGCAACTGCCCTTCCAGACCACTTTCGACTACCTCTAGCTTGCACATGTGATCTATTCAAATGTTTTTGCACACTTGCTTTGGCTAGTAAGGGTGGAAAACAAGCTTACAAATTGTAAAACTCTTCGGCCCCTCATTTGAGCAAACATGGCGAATTACGGAAGCCATGGAGGCATAACACTGGGACAAAAGTATATTGCATGTGTAGGTGATGGGGTCCGGCACTGTGATTGATTGAAAATTAACCAAGACTGTAGCTAAATTCTTTGCTCTTAGCATCTTTGAACGGCCACGCAATTATTTGGCTCCGTGCAGGAGGGATCCTTGAAATTAGCCTGTTTGCGATGCAGCCATTGAATGGCTAATGGCTACGCAAGTGCCCGAATTCCGGCGTATTGACAAAAGCTACCCCCGGTCTGAGCATCCAATTTTCATTCCGAATAGCTCTTCTTGACTCCGACATAAAAGTTTAGCCCATCAAACTTTCCCAATACGGAAATCCGTAGCCAGAGTTTGCGGTGAGCCGCCAGAAGCCACCTGGCGGCTCTAACGGCATGCGGATTGGAGCGGCTACGTCATGTGGCGGCTCGTTCAGCGGCTCGTCGCGCGCGGTCCTTAGCGATTGGGTAGCGGTTGTGTACCTTGCATACTTGACTATACCTTCAGCCAATGAGAGTTCGTTGTCCAAACGTGCATAATTGTTTTGAATTGAAGCAATTTCCAGCGTCAACCGAAGTCTTCGGCTCGAATGCGCGATAGCGTCAGATTTTCGGGTCCAATTTTCTTCGTGTGTGTATGGCTCAAGATATAGATGACTAAGTACTAAGAATAGACTCGCAAAACCAAATTTGAACCAGTCTTACCAGCCGCCAAACGAGCTGCCAATCGTTGCCCTTCCCAGTTTACGACTGTATTTTCTTTTGATTTTACGATTTTGTGACGGTGTCACAGAATGTCACACGGTGTGACAAAATCTGGAACTATATAATATATCGCTCATAATGCGTAAGGCGGAGGGCTGTGGAGGGGTCCACGGACCTTATGCATTATGAGATGATGGACTGTATCAGAACTTCAAATCAAATCAGTGTCGGAATTTGGCACAAATATTTGCCCCCCAAAATGGAGTAAGAAAAAATTCGATTGAAATATCATGTAATACCCCCCGTCAATCCATCTTGTGCGCTCTAGAGTTGTATATGATTTCGGGAGATTTCGGGCGTGATAACGAGCAGAGGTTGCCCAACAATGTGGTTCAAATGTCCACGTTCATGCAATAGCCGGTCAATGCTATTTACCCTAGCAACCTGAAGAGTGTGAATCTCATGTATACTTACAATACACGGGGGAGTCTTCGCACCTGTTCCTCCAGCGGTGCATTGTGCAGAAACACGTTCGCCCTAAAGTCAGCTAGAGCTTCGGACCCCTTGTGTTGCAGGCCATTTGGTTGCTGGTTGTTAGGGGAGCTATCCTGGTTTGAGTAGCGCAACGGCACATTTTGCTGTCTCCACTCCGTCGAGGGAGCAAGGACAGGACTATCCTCTCCCGACTCGGAGGAGTCGCCATATGCCGATCCACTATCATCCGCGGATGATGCGAAAGCTGAAATCTGAACTGGACTGCTTTCGGGCTGCTGATAATGTGTCTGGGAAGAGTGAACCCCAAGAAGCAGTAAAAAAGTCAAGGAAAAACCTTGTACTTGGCTGCTCGGCGTGCACCACGTCCAGAGGGTGTTGCAATTGTGATTTTGGGGCAAGCACGCTCATCTGCCAATTTCTGTAATGTGTCTGTCCAGGAATCCCCATGCTCTTCCGTTAAATCCTCCAAACTTCCTCGTTCCGCCGCCCAAACCTAGTCTGAAATTGTTGGCGGGGTTCGACCCGGACCTCGGTTTTGTCACGGCTGTAACATCATGTGCATTTCCCCACGCCCCAATGGGGCATGACACGTATGCGCGTCGGTGCTGTGGTACGCAGCGACGACCCACTGTGAAGGCTTCGCAAGCCTAGAGAAGTATTGAAAGACTGCCCAGCCCATAGATAGACATAATTCAGTGCTATTTTACGCTTTAGGACCATAATCATCAAGCAATATTGTGTTCATGGAATAAGTACAGTATCTTCGGCATACGTACTGGTTACGACCCCGCCCAAAGTCCCAGATGCTTCACAGTGGTAGATATTAGCCCCGGCAAGTGTAAATGTGGGGTTCCAAGCCCTTTATGCAGCCAACAAGCTCCATATTGGGCTCAAGTTGGACCGCCAAGTTTTCCGAACGACGTGTCATTTCCTTATCCGACCGTGTGAACTGGCACGTGTGTCACAGAATCCGAGGTCTTGGATGACAGGCGCCATCAAGTTCAGACTCTATATAATAGATTTATCGACTATCATAAATCTTGTAGAGTCTGACTTGGTGAGACTAGCCCAAACCTTCGCAAAAGGACCTTCACTTTTACCTGGTAGTTGAGCCTCCTGTTCAGTGTTCCAGATGAGGTTATCGAGGTCTGTGTCGCTGTCTACGAATATAAGTTGTGGTCCGAGCTGGACATCGTAAAAGGAATTTACAGATGAGGTCACGTCAAGTCCTTCTTGATCTCTACCTCCATCTCCGCTTCCGATCAATCCTGACCTCCGCGTCAGTAGGTTGTCGACGAGAAGAGTAGATTTGAAAGAATGGCACTCAGGAGCCCCCCAGGCTCCATTAAAAGCCGCACCAGTGCGAGCAACCCCCCCAGATGGCGTCCCAAAATTTCTGGCAACGAACCTCCCGCTGAACCCCCAGCATCCGGCCCACTTAGAAACGAATCGAGAATCAGCATAAATCGCGAGACAACGAAACCGTACACCGTCCCCAGGACCTCGTCGCTCCGCTCCACCACATCCACCCCAGACCCTGCCCCCGCCACCACGAGGGTGACGCCGATAACTCCGTCCAAAATAGCAAAAAAAATGCTCTCCTCCAGTCTCTCCGTCCTCGGATTCAACACATCACCGCCCAAAAGCACGACCTCTGAGCCTCAGCCCGACTCACCCCGTCTAGAAGGGGGCTACAGCCGCGAACAGACGACGCCGACCCCCGGAAAAACTCGAACGAGCGGTCACGTGCCCGCGTACGACCCCGACGCCGCCGCCTCGCTCTGAGTCTATTCAGGCGACATCCCCATGGACGACAACACTGCCGATGAACGTGACGACAACTCAGTCGCCAACTCTCTCAAACCAACAGAGGACGAAGCTTTCGACATACCTCAACAACTCGTCTGGAATATCAAGTCATCGCTATCTGACGCCATGGTATGCTTCGACAGATACGTATCCGCAAACGAAGGCCGCCTACCAGAGTAATACACCACTAGGAAAGTCACTGGCGGCCCCCAGTGGCCGCCGTTGGCTGTTGGCGGCCGTTGATTGATGATGTGAATCGGTGCCTGCAAACGAATTCCAGTGATCATCAGCGGCATTCAATACGGCAAACTCGAGTGCAACACAATGGAAATTGGTGGGCTCCGAGTCATGAAAAAGGCTTGAATCCAGCCAGTAAGTCTTGGTTCTCTGTTTATGCTCTGGATAATACATCTAACATTATTCAATACACATTAGTGAACCCCAAAGCAAGCAATTCAAAACATTTCAACCATTACGGATGGTTTCGCAGTGTTCTTGTGAAGAATTGATGATAACTTGGGTAATTACCTACGCTAATGACCTTCCGTTAAATGGCTTCGGTCAAACGTGTTGGTTCGGTTTCCCGTGCTGTTCAACAATGCGAACTCTGTCAAATTGATATCGTTTACACATACTGGTTGAAGGCTTTGAGTGATATATTCATTATAATTGTAACGGTTGAAGGGTCTACTGAGGGTCAGCACGCAAATTGATTTCGAATTCGACGTGAAAGGCCTGTGAAAGGCCTTTCAATTTAGTGCAATCCTTGTGGGGATTGAAGGAAAAAATGATGATAATTAATGGATTCCACTGGAAGCAGGAGATTAAACAGACGCGGGGAAATGTCACACTGTGACCGTGACTTCCCACGGCTTCCTTGCGTCGATTTTTTTGGTCAACGCATCGCTGGGGGGAACGCTGTTCCCCCCAGACCCCCCTCCTTTTGCCTGACGGCTTATAATTACTTCTGTACTTACTTTGAGTGTTTGTTTGCTTATTTTTGCTACATTTCTATACAACTTACAGTAAGTAAATAGTTTGGGGAACTTTTGCGGGCGCCGGCCCGGACGGCTGGGGTTTTCCACCCCAGACCCCGACCGCTGCGCGGGGCTGCGCTCGCCGCGAGGCCCACTGCGTGGTGCTACCGCTCGCCGCGGAGGCCCACTGCGCGGAGCCTGTATATTCTCGTGGTAGTATATGACGATTTGCATATAGGGAGGTTTTGTATGTAGTATCAATTATTTTCAGGCGTTCCCCGCGTTTTGTTTGGTGGTGGAAAAATTCTGTGACCGTGACACCGTGACTGATCCCCGCGTCAGTTTAAATTCCCTGGAAGCCACTGGAGTGCAATGGCGCACGGTGGAACCTAATCCAATGGAAGCCAGTGGAACTCAACGGCTCTCAACAGAAGCCATTTACGCCTCACTGGACACCACCGGCTGATACCGATCAACACTGCCGACCAATGCCGAGCAGCCGTTTGACAGCTCCGCGTGTATTACTGGCCTACCACCCCTCGACCCCGAAGACATCCATAGAATTGACATGGTGTACCGACTGGCACACGGAGGCACGGAAGTGGAACACCTCATTCAAAAACACAATGAGGAACTACAACGTACGTCCCAAAAATTCGATGAGCTGAAGTCCTTGGTTGCAGGGATGTCAACCACCATGCACAATATGGAAGCGCAGCTTTTCGACAAGATGAACAAACTGGAACGCACCGTAACGGAATCCAGGACAGCCCAAACCACCCCCCAACCCCAATCGTCGCACGCAACAGGACCCACCATCACTCCGCCCCGCAGGACCCAACAAACCACAGCAGCACCGCCGGTGGTACCCAAACCAACAATCGACAGCCCACTCTCACCCCACCACCACTCTCGCCTCATCCTCCAAGTGCTTCCCGACGGGATGGCACCCGACCAACGCCCCGACCAACTCGCCCTCGTACGAGACATCAACAAACGCCTAACGGACAACAAAGTTTCACTCACGGTCGTCTCCTCCAAATGGAACGCACATGGTAACTGCATATTACTGACACGCACAGACCAAACCGGGGCGGAACTGGCAAGACACGCCCACCTTTTCAAAGACCTAATCGCCAAAGATAAAGAGGTAATCGTTCGCGAAGACCTAAAGTGGATCAAGTTCATAGTACACGGTGTACGGACCGGTAGCCTCGACTTCATGGGCGCCCTATACGACTCGAAGACTCTTGACGACGAATTCCGCGCCAACAACCCGATTTACGCCTCCCTCAAAATTGCCCAACAACCAAGATGGCTGCGCAGCAACGAGGAACTAGCCAACATGGCTCATTCCTCGATCGTATTTGCGGTAGAAGAAGGGGAGCAGGCTTACCACCTGCTCCACAAAGTTAAGTTCTTAGCTGCGTTCGGCAGGAACGTCTCCGTCACCAAATACGCTGACAAATCCCCAGTAGTGCAATGCAAGCGCTGCTGAGGTTACAATCACATTGCGAGCAAATGCGACGAACAAGCCAGGTGCCGCCTGTGCAGCCAAGACCACTCGGAATCAGAACACCGGACGAAATGTGCCTGCAAGTCGGTCGGCAGCGACATGGAGGTCGACCCTCCAGCTGTCTGCACACACGGCCTGAAATGCAGGTTCTGCGCCAAAAAGGACCACCTCGACGCAAATCACCCAGCCGACTCCCGCCGCTGCCCCGAACGCCTGGCGCGCTACGGAACAGCACGCGCAAACGACCGTTTCGCGCAAACAACCCCGGGCAACGGGTGGTCGACAACCGCTAACCGACGCCCAAGACCGGCTCATCGCGCAGCACCGATTATTGCTGACGAGAACCGTTTCCGTGAGCTATCTATGGACGAAAGAGTTGACAAGGTTTTAGCTGGCGCCACCGCGAAGGGCAGCACATTATCACGGGAAGCGGCGACTGCCATGCTCAAGGCGACGGACCCCAACTTGCACAAGGTCGATGTCTGAACAACCAGCCGCACCCCTCCTCCAGCGACCTCTGAACAGACATGCAATATACACTGAATCTATCCGCTGCGGACAGATCAACGTAAACCGGAGACCACCCACCACACACGCGCTCCTAAACGGCAACATCCTCGACTTCGACATTCTCTTCCTCCAAGAACCAAGCTGGGCTAGAATCGGCACCGACGACTCTGGCGACGCCATCATTGGCCCCATCGGAAAGTCAAAGCCAGGTACGGGTCTGTGTACCGGTGATGCGAATGACATGAGTGACTGATGTGACCGTATGGGGGTGTTACTACACCAAATGCCCCAGACGTTATAGTGTGATCGTTGCCTCATATTCTCTTATCATTTATTGAAACTCCGCCGGATCAATTCCGAGAGAGATAAGATAGGAAAACCGCCCTCAAGCAATTTACAAGGTCACGCTATAACGGTTACCGAGACAGCCGCATCGCCAGCTTCTCAGCTGTATCCCAATATTCGACAACCTCGATTTCTACCATATTGACGAAATTCCCAAGCTCGGGACAGCTGACGATCTATCCAGCAAGACCGGCATCAGCCTCGGGAACGCAGGGTTCATTTTGGAGAAGATCCGTGCCGAGATGAAGCGAGTCGATCGAGAGAGGCGTAATCTTGCAGCCTAATTGTTTCCCTAAAATTCATTCGTTCTACATCTAATAATTCGTTCAGTTGTTCGCTCCACTCCTGTCGTTACTCGAGCTACAGTATTTTGACGTTCCTTTACACACCAAAAATGATTTTGAGATCTGCGTGCCATTTTTTGTTGTTATGCAACATCTGAGGATATAGACCTTTCACAAATACCCCACTGAGTGTCTGGCAATATTTCGAGGATTTAGATGAAGGGAGAGGGCCGATATTCACAGATTCGTAGTGTGTAAAGGACCGAATGATGGAAATCAGCAAAATTGATGGCATTGATGTCTCACTTTTCACCAGCTCTCGACCATCTATGGTCAAAACTTGTGCTCAGATGTGTAAATAGTGTCTAAATGACCCAGATTGAGTATACAGTTACATGATTTGCGACAACTTCCCCGAATACGGCTAATAGTCAAGGTGTGTAATGTGTAAAGGAGCGTCAAAATACTGTACTGTTTACAATATTATTCGCTTCTAATATCCTGAATGTGCGAACCATCCCTTCGCCGATTGAGCGGCCCAGCGCACCGTACAAGATATGACGGGCATGGCCCTTGCCGAATACGGCAGCTTTGTTCGTGTTTGTCCCCAATCAAACTCCTTCTCTGCATGTTCCGTCGATTTCTGCCCTCCACGTGAGAATTTGACCTGCAGGAAAAAATTCATATAACACCTACAAACCCTTCGATAACTCAAGATCCACACCTTACATCCTTTGACTTTGCTCCAGACTCAAAATTGAACCAGAAATACGTGGATCTCGCTTGCTTGTGACTCATGTCACAGCTGTCACAACAGTCAACAACGGCGCATATTACTCGCTCCCCAGGCTGAACGGCGGCCCAAAATATTCCGACCTCCGTGTGAAATGTTCTCAGCGTATGTCGATATATCATCATGTTTACAGGAAACTTTGTTTTCATGCCAGAAAACATGAATTTTCGCTGAACTTTCGTGAAATCAACGTCCTGTGAGCCCCGAAGCTCGAAAATAAAATCCGGGACAGTACTTCTGCAAAGGCAATAAATTGAGGCATAGTCCTACTTTGGTCTTAGCGAATCCCTTGTGAAATGAAAAATTTATCAGCATTTTACTTTGATAATTGCATTGATCACCTCCTTATGATTGTCGCTGGTTCATTGATCCTACTCAAAACCTCAGGACGTGTTGCTACTGAGTTTCCAAAGCTTTCTGAAGACTTGATAGAGCATACCAGCTGAATCTAAATTCTACAATGGGCAGTTTCGAGTGATCGCCGTAGAAATGTATCTCCTCCTTCAAATCTCTCCGAATCCTTTGACCACCGCGGACAAATCTGTTCAGAGTCCCCAACTCAACAAAAGTACTATGCCGGTTTTTTTGATTTGCCCTTATATATTGTGTTACGGTCGGGTTCTCAATAACAAGGCGATTATTAGACCAAATCACATAAAATTCAAAAATCCGGCATGGTACTTTTGTTTCAATACTTGTTTCCTACAATATTCACCAAGTGACCCAAGGGATTGGATGCCGTTTGAAGAGGTTGAAGCCTTTGCGAAGTTGGAACCAAGGTGCTCAGCCAACCAAACACGAACAAAGCTGCCGTTTTCGGCAAGGGCCATGCCCGTCATCAGTACAAGAAAAGGAAGGGCTCTGCCTCATCGCCGCGTTCAACAATGTTACGAAAGGTTTGATCATGACGCCTGATACAGCCGTTTCGGAAAAAGAATGCGGGTTTTGATTGATTTTCGTTTTCGAAATCTGCCTACCTGTGTTTGGTCCCACGTTCTCGGCTCCACCCTTGCCGAAACAGCTATTCGTCTCTTTCAGCGCATTCTCTTGCCAGAGAGTGAGTTGGTGAGGCTCCCTGAACCTTTGTGAATACATCAGAGCTCCAATCTGACCTCCAGCAGGGCTCAAATGCGTGCTTGAGCCCAGTTATTTAAACCGACAAGCTCACGGCAGTTGTAGAGACTTGTGGAGCCGCACGGTGCCGTTGACGGAATCGTCAACAACTGTCAATTAAAATCGAAAAGGAAAGAAGATCAAACCCCGCATTCTTTTTCTGTAGTGCTGCCGCAAGGTGGAGGCCCTCGGAGGCGAGGTGACCTCACCTTGGCTCCATTACTTTGTATGGTAGTCGAGGTGATGGCGCCTCGATACTGTTTTCGGACACATCACTTTGATGTTACGCAAACACGCGTGACAGTCTGTGACACTCGCGTCGCGGTTTACTTTCGACTGCTAATTTAACCCTCTCTCGCATTCAGTGTGTTGGAATTCCGGTAAATACTGTGTAACTACTCTTAAGAAAGACAGATTTACGCGTTATAATGTATTTCTTACGCTCAATGGATATATATTTGTTGATTTTGACTTGCATGTAAAATTGAGGTTCAGAAGACTTTTCAAATGTTCTGGGCTCAGCATTAGTCTCGCAAAAGCGTGTTACATACTGTTGAATTGATAAATGTGCTTTAACCGCCCATTTTATGCAGCTGGTTCCCGTAAACTCATCTGTGGGTAATTGAACACTGTAAAGCCCATTTGCTCGCAAACCTACCGAAAATGAGGAAGAGTTGGTCAGTCTTTGTCTCTACATGAAACTTCAGCAACTGTGGTAGCTCTATGTGACATTTTAAGCCATGGTAGCCGTGATTCATTCAATCTATACTACTCTTTTCCTATGAAACACATTAATAATATGTAGCTCTATCATGAGCCCCAAAAAACTTCTTGCTTCACAAAAGCAGTACATATTGTCTTGTGTAACATATTAGACACTTTTCTCCCACTCTACAGGGCGTCAATGAACAAAACAATGTAGAAAGAGTGAAGTTCAAGGCCGTGGGACGGTGGATTTCCAAATATGGATGACCTTGGCCGCCACCTTGAGGCAAGGTGATGTCACCTCAAGGTGCACCAAGGTTGATGGCCCATCACCTTGAGGTACCTCGACCTCAGCACTATTTTTCTGAAACGGCTGTATATGCCTTGATCCATGCGAAGCACTCCTCAATTGGATTGAGGTTGGGCGAATACGGCGGTAGGAAAATTAGTTTGATGCCGCTGCGACGCCGTCAGGTGAGGGAAAAAAACACAACAGCCAAGGACTCACGCAGCCTCGCACATTTCCTCAACACCCTCGACATGATGGATACGACAATTGTCAAGAACAAGGATGCTATTTTTTCCGGGATAAGGATTCATGAGAGGAAGCAAACCTTCGAGCCATAGAAAAAATTGATCTCCATTATACCCACCAGTCTTGATATGGCTGTAGATGATCCCATCTATTGTGAGCGCAGGTAACAAAGAGTATCTAATGCATCAGTAAAACTACAAGTTTTACTCTGAGGTCTTTGAGGTCTTTGAGAACTTTACAGAGTTCGAGGTCTTTACAACGAAGGTTCAACTAACCCTGTAAAGACCTGAAGTCTCGACAGAGTTCCTGAAGCAATTTACAGAGTGCTTCGTCCGCTTTCAAGAGTTGCTCAAAGATTAACAGAGTACACACAGAAACACTCAGAAATGATTAAAAACAGATATATTTCGGTAGCTAAGCGAGTACAAAATGATAAATATATAGACAGAAATACGCGTACATACGTGACCGTACGAGACGGATCGACACCAGCGACGAGTGGTACTGTTTGGTACGAAGCATCAGCCATGGATGAATTCAAGAGATAAAAAAAAGCTCACCTGTACAACACCGCAAACTCTCTGCCCATCAGATATGCCCTACTGCTGATTATGTTGACGGCCATCCACGACTTGAGTAGTGTTGATGAGCTGTGGTAGAGCAGAAGGTCTTGACGATCGCGATGTCTTGAATGCGTGGCACCTTAAATTCACGGGATGGGAGCCTGAGATGATGGTCTTGCATTGCTTGAAGCGATGGGGGGACCGAGAGCTTGATGAACGACATGAAGGTTAGACCTAGAGAAAGCCACAGAAAGAGGAGGTTTGAGGTTTGAGGACATGGAACTAGTGAGCTAGAAGGGTTGATTACGCTTGACCGCTATTTGCGAGCTTGCTGTGAGAGACTTGACACCGTTGCTTGCGGGGACTTGCTTCTACTAGACGACTTGATCCTTGATCCTTCTTCAAGTTGGAGATATGCGGGAGAAGGATATGATGGTGGTAGGCCGTGCCTCATAGGGAGAGGGAAAGAGGGGGGACGATTGAAGGCGACGGTGGTGGGGAAGATGGGGGGAAAAGACAAGGAGGGTGGTCACAAATGTCACCCTTGACGACGAACATCAATGATAATCAATCAATCAACAGCCACGTCATCGCACGTGCGTGGGGACTTCGTAGATTTTTCGACAAATCCACTTCTCACCTCTTCTTCTTCCTCCACTGCTGAGCTCCGACCGTATTGCGTACCCGGCAGCCTGGCTTCTCAATGTTTTCCTCGACACCTTTATTGAACCCTGGAAGAACCTGGACGCAGTCTTCGCGATCGGTCACGGCTCAGTTTTTTTGACAGAATTTCAGCCCTCCGCGCGTCACTGAGCTCGGTTCAGTTGTTACAATAGACCAAAGTAACTATGAGAGGCTCACAAATAGTATGAATATTAGCTCTGTTAATTCCTTTGCTTTTACTATGAACTTTGTCCGAGTCGCCGTCTTTGAGGACTTTGGCAGGACTTCCAAAAAAGGGAATTTATTTACCAGAGTTCTCGAGTTCCGAAAGTTCCCAAAGACCTCCGTCAAATACCGCTCAAAGACCAAACACCTCCTCTCAGAGTGCAAAGATCTTCTCCCAGAGTGCAAACACCTCAGAGTAAAACCTGCAGTTTTACTGATGTAGTCTCGTACGCACGACCCTCATGACACGACCCTCATGACATCCCAATTGTCATGAGGGTCGTGCGTACGAGACTAGCATCCCAATTTGGGAGCCCTGTCATGAGGGTCGTGCGTACGAGACTAGCCTCAAACAGCAAATCTGGGAAACGGCGTTCGGCCAAAAATTTGGCCGCCGCAACTTTCTCGTAGGAAAAACTTCGGTGCATGTTCTTTGAGCTCTTTGGGTAATTCTGAGTCCAGGAAAATTAAAATTGAGTCTCAAATAACTCTAGATCAGTCGTAACGTGACTTGTCAGTTTTGTGTGTCCACAACTGTAAGTGACTGACGCCTAACTTACCTGTCTGTGTTCGGCTGTTCGAAAGAATATGCCACACAGCCACCTGATGGCAAGCCTTCGTCTCGACCATCTCCCTCATATGTCAACAACGAGGTTGAAATTGGAAAATGTGTTTCGTAAATCGACGGAGAATATGTGTGGCATGGGCCCTACAAAAATTCAGAGTGATGCGGGAAGTACTGAGAGAGGAGATAGCTTTTTGGTGGGAAATTCGGCCGTAAACATACAAAAGCAGCCGCATCAGGGACCCGGTAACCTGGTCAGTGGTCGGAAAACTTGAAGTGGGTTTTATGGGCACGTTGAACGTTCGGGGAATCCGGTCAGAGAACTCAACCCTTAACATTTTGTATTGACGGTAAAAGATGAAGGAAGAACAAATTTTAGAAATCATTCATTTTTTCGAGAATCCGAAGGCACGCGCCGCGCGCTCCCCTTCGAGGCAGAAGGTGGCTGCTATGAACCCGAATACTTCTGGACTGTTCACATTCTCAGTGCCGGGGAGTCGAGCATCTTTCACGGCAACAATAAAGCCACACACTGAATGAAACAAATTGGTTGAGCAACTTGCCCCGTAATCGAGACATACCAATAGACACCAACAAAAAAAGTGGCGGGGTGGTGACCTTTGTCTGAGCCATCAAAGTTTCATTTCGTTTATTGTGAAACGTTGCGGAGGAAATAAATTATTTCAAAGACATATAGATCAACGCAGAATATAGGGAAATGGAAGGGTAGGCAGAGCGATTGAGCGACACGAATGAGTCGCAAATAAAAGTTTTTGATTCTACGCAAGGGGGAACAAAGATAAGAAAAATACATATCACCTACAAAAGTTTTTTTTCGAGGGTCGGCGGACCCTCCCCTCCTCCGGCAACTTAACCGTGGGAATATGTTGCCGTATATGGTGCTTACGTAGTCAGTTAGTCCAGCCCAGAGGTCGGAAACGAAAAAATCGGCCCTATATATTCTTTTAGAATGCCGGTGCCCCCTTGTTGGCGGTACGATCCAGGAATTTGTTGACAAGTATCCCAATCTGCCCGCACATACTCAGTCCTTCCTCACCGACAGTGGCGGCGGGATCTGATGCCACCCCCCAACAAATGATGTGGCCCCAATCGACTCCACTTGCATCAAAAGTTCCAGAAATAGGCTGTTCTATTTTTAGGGGTGGCATCAGATGGCGCCGCCACTGGATCTGGATTTCGAGATCGGCGACGACTTATCCATTGTAAAGGAACCGGACTGGAAGGCCGGCGGGTTTACGGTCTTCAGTTGGAACCGTGTTGTCAACGCTTACGCAAAATACAAACGTTCACTCCGTCGCTGAGTACCACTTGTTTATTTATTTATTCTTTTACTTCCCTGTCACATAGTTCATGCCGCTCATTATAGCCTAAGTATTATAGAATGAGATACAAATAGATTATTAAATTCAGCTCTGTGAACGCACCATGTAGATTCAATTGCTGTCCGCATTCACAGTGGAAATGGTCCGGAGCACCAGGAAGATAGCTGGGAAGCCAAACAAAAAAGGCAGTGGCAATCGCCGAGGACGCCGACGGATCCCCGCACCTTACTTAAGCACGTTATGTAACGCTTATTAATCGTTCCCACGGCCAAATCCCCAGTCACGTAAAAAATTTCATGTTCTTTCCTGCCTACGGAAGGGCTGACCTACAGACTCAGTAGACATTCTCGCTGTTTCTGCTCTGAAATTTTGGTTTTCGCTTTGAAAACCACCTTCCACACTGCAAGGGAGGTCCTGTCACCCATCGCGCAGAACAGGTTGACAGGTCCCACCCTTAAGCGAGCTGCCGAAGCGTGCCGAGATGACTATCCTGTGGCTGTGCTGGCCAAATTTTCCTCCGAGATTTTTCGAAAGTGTCCCGTTTGGTGAGAAAACCACAATAGAAACAATCAGAAAAAAAAGTGGTTTGAATTTTTTGTGGGTCATATAGCAAAAGATTAAGGCAAATCAGCCCAATGAGAACCCTTCATTGAACCTCTATCTAAGACTTGTATTAGGCAAAATTCCCAATCTGGACCTTAGCATCGTGCTATAAGCCCTCGACGTCGAGCGTGACAATGTCACAGTGTGATGCTGACATAATGGTGCGGGGATCCCACGCTCTCTATCTTAGGCTAAAATCTCCGGGTTTCGGCATTACTGGCTATAGAAGAACAAATGACAATATTTTGATCCTATCATTACTGCAGCTACATCCGTGTAGATATTCCCAGCTATCTACGACTTTGTTTCATGCAGAAATATGTACCCAATGTCGAGAAAAGCTTGAAAATCCATGACGCCAACACTTTTCGGGATAATTTGACGATCCAGAGATCGCTCGCCTCTTGATGCACGGTAAGAGACGCCGGGTAATAGTACTGTCAAAGTACTGTCATATTTCGTTCATTTCGTAGGGTCACAGGTCACAGATACGCCGCCTGTGACCCCATTTTTGGCTGTTTTCTGGGCCAAAATGGGGGGTAAAATACGAAGAAATTTCGTAAGTCACGCTGTCCCATGGCCCCCTTACAAAACGTTCAATTCGTAAGAGGTGTCACACCCAAAATGGGGTTACGAATTGAACGAAATGGGATGATCCCGCACGTGATCGCTCGCCTTTTCCTTCCGAAAGTCATCTGCCCAGTGCCCAATGTCTCGCTTATGCGCAGGACCGTCGTGCTTTAACACAGACCAAAGTGCGAATCTGCGGAAAATGCAAGGCAGCCCACTACTGTGTACGGACGGTCCTCTCAACTGTATCCTGAGCATTCTGAAAGACAGAAACCATTGCAGAGTAAAGAATGCCAACGACGCCATTGGCCGAGCCACAGGCTGTTCTGTCAAAAGCAAGGAGCCCAGATTTCGATGGTGCTCGCGGAGTGTCCCAGCCTGCACAAGACGTACTCTCTGTGGCGAAAGAGCATGGGCGCCTTCTTGTGCACGTGGATTTGCGTCCAGGGTATACTTACTCGATTAATATCCCGACATTCCTAAGTCCACGCAGGTCTTGTCCTCAAATTTCCACACGGATATCGAACGAAATTCATGGTTTTGAGCATCATCGAGAGAAAACATGATCCAAGCTTGCTTCAGACCGCCTTTGCATTTCATGACGTCAGCATTCATGATATGTGTCGCCTTCAAGATCTTTTGCGAGGCGACACCGATGAAGTGGGTTCTCATATGGTGGAAAGCGAACGATTGGCAAAGCGTCATGGACATATCGGAGCTGCCCTGCTGGTTATACAGGCAACCAGCTCCTTACGGACAGCAACGTTGGTGCGTGCCGTGCCCGTTGTTCTCACTTTGGAGGATATGGCGTACGAAAAGGAAGAGCATTGGGAAGATATGACCAAAGTCATAATTAATGAAGCCATTGACTGGAGAAGAATGCGCAAGTGGGAAGCCGGGCTTAATGTGGCAGTATCCTGATGTAGTCTCCTACCCCGCCTCACTTCCCAGTGTTGGCAAATCTTGGGCGTAGATAATTCCTACCCGGACACTCCAATGTAGACCGTCGTCTAGGCTGCCCGGAATTCCATCGCATGATGCTCCGACTGTATTAGACGGTTCCCCGCCCATAGCATGGTCTCAACATCACCTGCTCACCCTCAATGAAAGGTTGAAACTTGCCTAAGTCGCAGAGTCCGCGAGCTCCAGTACGCAATGACATGTTCAAGGTGGTGTCTTCGTGGGGAGCCCACTGATCCGCAGCCGCTAGCTCCAAGCCAGGCTCCTACCCACCCACACGTTACGAGGTTGGAAGAGTCCTCATAGGCGGTTTGGCTAGTCTCGGAAACCCAGACGTTTAGCCGCAATCCGAGAGGGCTCGGAGCTCCTTCCTAATCTGTAATTACCATAACCCTCGGGCCGACACCCTCGCACTTTACCGACTTTCGATCGGGGTCGCCGCCATTTACAGGACCATGCCTCCGGAGGGTGGCGACTATCACCCTGGCCTCCTGTCTCGGTATACCCAGCCGTTTAGGTGACAGTGCGGACCTGCGGTCCGCTTTGACAGCGGAGTTTGAAAATGGAAGTGCAGAGCTGTCAGTTCCGGTGTGATCTCTGAATCGGAGATCGCCACCGGAACGTCTGGGTTACCGAGACAGCCTGGCCTCCACAAGTTTGGACGATGCGCGGCGGCGCGCGACCACTGAATACAGCTAAATACAGTACACAACATACAATCGACATAATGGCGGATTTTGACTCAATTGCGGGCATACAGATGTAGTAGGGTGTTAGCTGAATTACACTTTGCGGGATTTTCCAGAGGCAAAAGAATGCGTGTTTAGGGGTGCTCAATTCTTAGTTCAGTTCGTTCAGTTCACTTTTTAAAAAAAAAATAATTTGTCAATCAGTTGATGGAAACTTGATGGAAACAATCGTTATCAACCACCCGCACTGCCGCCCTCCGCCCGCCGTGTTCATGCATTCATAGAACAATAATTTGCAGCATCGAAATGTTGTCGAAATGCCTGGGTGAACTAGAAGCATGGGTATGGGCAAGGTGGGGTCGCATCGGTCGAGAAAAAAAGGCAACAGCAGTAGCTGGCGCGCAGGAGGGCGGGCATTACGACACCGATAAAGATCGTTCGCATGACAAACTATTTCTTTTACAGCTATCTACATACAAAACACTGGAGCGCTCCGAAAAAAAGTTCTCATTGATGCGATGACGTCAATTACCATATGAGGTAAGCACTGCCGGATCCATTGCGTCGACGGCTGGCGCGTCAGGGCGGGGCGACCTGGTGTTGCAGCCTATGCAATTTCTTGATTGGACATCCCGTTGGCGGCCATGGTAATCATGAGCCGCTTGTGTGCTGGAGGGATGTTGCGGAAGGTATTGTAGGGCATGGTAGGCGAGAGAGACGTTCCAGGAGCAGTGACGAAAGGGCGAGTGTCGTTGGAGAGAGTGGAGCGGGCTGGCCGAATTAGGCAGGAGCTGTCAAAACCGTTGTGTGAACTTTTTTTCGGAGCGCTCCAGTGTTTTGTAGATAGCTGTAAAAAGTGAACTGAACGAACTGAACTAAGAATTGAGCACCCCTTTTGGGTCCAGGGGTTATGGTAGGAAAGTGGCCCAGACGTTACTACGTCCTTTTTCCCATCGCCTCAAGGGGTGTTCAAAACGTGAATGATGGACAACGACTACGTGGTGGTGATACCCAATCAAGTGTCCGGGGTCCTGGAAAAGCGGTTTTTCACGCCATTTGGACAAGGTTTTGAATATTTCCTTCATTTTCACTGGTATCACTCCGTTTAAAGCTCGGAACCCATAGAGAGTCTTATGTAGAGTGTTAGTATCCACCAATTCGATTTTATTGTGAGGGGTGTGACGTCAATCCATTACCTGTTTAGGTATTGACAAGTGATTCCTACTCCACCGAATGACCTGAAATAAAATGTAGAGATAAATATATGATACTACTGTACCACTTAGAACACTCAGCTATATATTATGCCCTGACAATGCATCAATAACAGGACAGTTTCTGATTATTGCCATATCTGGAAAAGCTCAATGTATCCTCAGCAAAAAAAGTGTCATAATAGGATGAAAGTACTTGAAAAACAATGCTAGTTATCACTTTGATTGACTGGAATTGAACCTCATTTGAGCTCGCAACGGCTGCTTGAAGTTGGTCCTTTTAGCTATTTTCTCTGCATTTTCAGCTATTTTGTGTGAAAATAGCCAACTTTGAGCGGCTGCTGTGAGCCCAAATGAGGGTCAATTCCATTCAACCAAAGTGGAAACTAGGACTGTTTTTCAAGTACTTTCATCCTATTATGACACCTTTTCGCTGAGGGTTCATTGTGTTTTTCCGAATATGGCAAAAAATCGGAAATCATCCTATGATTGATGCATTCTCAGGGCATAATATATTGCTGACTGATCTAAGAGGTACAAAAGTATCACATACCCATCTCTACATTTTATTTGACATTCGGTGAAGTATACAGCCAGATTTTCACCAAACTAAGGCTCCAACCATTTCCGTTTGCAAACGTTTTTAAACGGTAATATCCGTTTTCGTTTCCATTTAATTTGCGCGAAGTCGGAAACTGTTTGCGAACTATTTGTAAACGGTTCAAACGGTTGGGCTGGATCAACTGCCTTTCAGTACACAGAATTTTGCAAATGGTAGTAAAATTCACTGGTAGTTCCACACAAAGGTTTGACACAGTTCCATAGACAATCTCTGCTCCATAGCTCATTATTTGCAGCTTGGGATGCTCGACCTTTGTCCAAATGAGGAAACTGGACGACTTCTGGGCGCGGATTTGGGGTTTCATATTGGCTCGGGTCCCATGTGAGGACATCGAGGGGTTGCTGGGGTAATGGTCGCGAGAAGAAGGGGAACAAAACATGCCGACTCACCTCTAGGTACGCTCAGTTTAACACCCCGGAAATTCATCCGTTTAAAACAGTTTTAAACCGTTATAAACTGTTTCCTAACCGTTTCCGTTTGATTTGCCAAAGTTCGCAAACGAAAACTAAATGGTTGGAGCCTTACACCAAACAGCCACGGCAATTTCTATTTGCCACCACTGTATGAATCTACTGAGTGGATGAGCCGCAAGTACCCTTGACCACGCATCAGGCCAGTGTCGGAGTATGAAATTGGCAGTGCATTGCCGACCACCAGACTAACACTATTCGGCCCTACTGTAGCCCCCAGCCGGTCACGTGAAGGGTAGAAATTGCTCGCTTCGCTCGCAATTACATCACCTGTCAAAGCCTGGGAATGACCGATTTTTCGCCCGAGTGCCGTGGGAGAGCGACACGTGCACTAACACGTCCCACTCCTTGAAGTCCATCATATGGGTCGCCGACGAAAGACAAAGGACTACGAAATTGAGGCTGTTGTGGGGGAAAAGGTTACATCCGGAGAAGTCAGTCTATACTATCCTACCTTTGCTTCAGTCCCTAACATCTCACGTAGAGGTGGTTCAAAGTCAGATGGAAAGGATGGAGTGAAGACTACGATGAATGGAAGCCGGAAGAAGATGTGTAAGTGAGCGCATCTACGACGGTTTCCAATGGCCTGATCAGGTGGGCAGGACTGCTCCGGAACTAATTGATCGCTTCCTGGCTGGCCAGCATGCTGCTCAAGCTGGCAACAGCGCCTCCGCATCGATTGCTCCTCCTTCAAAATTCAAGCGGTCATCGAGAGTCACAACGCCCAAGGAAACATACCCCCACAGTGAAGGCCAGTACTCCGTTCCTCCTGTCTCCGCATCGGCAATGGCGGCCTTGGCTTCTCCGCTCTCCAATTTGAAACAGCTCCCACCCAGTTCCGTAATCTCCTCGAACCAACTCGAAGATCCAGGTGCGTCGGAGCCGTCGTCCAAGGCATCTCCGGACCTTGCAAATGAGAACGATACCTCCGGCAAGCACTATGCGATGGAGAACAGTTCTCTACCGACTATCACGCCTGTTTCCTTAGAGCCCGTACTGCAGTCCGATGACGTTGCTGTGTTGAAGCCCTTGTCTCAGGCATCTCCTCTCCCTATTTTCTTACCGAGCGGAGCGGACAAGACTGCAGCACCGGAGCATGCGGATGGGATCGCTGGCTCTGGCGAGCACTCTGGAATGGAGCACCGTCCCCTACCGACTATCACGCCTGTTTCTCCAAAGCTCGTTCCGCATCCCGATGATATTGCTGCGTTGAAGCCGCCATCCGAACCATCTCCAGTATGTACCGGTCTTCGCTCCGAGTGGCACAGAGACCTCACCTATATCCCAGGATGATAATATCAATGAGACCGCTACTCCTCGCGAACACTTATTGGCCACGACGGGTGTTTCCCCAAATCTGCTCGAAGACATGGTATCGAAACCGTCCTCCAACGCTTCAGAGGGACAGAGGGACAACCAGAATGCATCTACAGGGAACCGCGAAGACATCACCGTCAATGATGCAGAGCAGCCTAGAAATGACAGCAACGCCGCAATGCAAGTTGTCCCTGAGCTGGCCGTGCATCCGAGCGATCCCGATGCCATGGCTCAAGCATCGGGTTCAGCCCGGGACGCGAACAAGCGGCCACGCAGCCCATCATTGTTTTTTGCTGATACAGAGCCGCCCGCAAAACGCAAGGTGGCATCAGGTTTTGTGCGAGTCTCTGATATGTCCCAGTATCAGGATGAGCCGAGTTGGGAAGGTTTGGTACAGAAAATCGAAACTGTTGAGGATGTCAACGATGAAAGGTTTGTCCATCTGATATGGTGCGTCACTCTTCTAGTTCCATTCAGATGCAAGATTCACTCCGCTCAGGCACACGGGAGAGCATAAGATTGTTCGCTCCGAAACCTGTCATTCAAAACTCCCCTCTCAGGTAACCGTCGTCGCTGTTACCACTTTCGTTTACTGATCTGTTGCCAGCTACTTCGGTTCTATGAAAGCAAGCTGCGCTGGAAAGAGGATTGACCCAGGAGGTAGACGGAAATTACCACCAGCTTTTTGGCAACTGCCTTCACGCCAAATCAAACCAGTGGAATCATCGTCGGCGCCGGCCCCTCGAAGGAACAAGGACTGAAGAAATGAGTGTAGCAGTATCTTTGAAATATATTTGTTTTTCCTTCCTCGTCCTCCCAAATTTTCCCGAGTTCCTGCCCGTACCATCTCGATGTTATTGCAAGCAGGCGAAGATCAGTAGCGCTGAAGATTTTGCGACGGCAAAAATTTGCAGTCACTTGCAGGTAGGGCATCCAAATGTCGATTACAAGTTCACCAAATTACTTATGTTCGCGGAACATATAGTGTCCTGATAGCGTCCTGATAGCATCCCGATCGGGCACTGTCGGGCGGTTATCGGGCAATATAGGACGCCTATCGTATGCTTATTGCGCCCGATCGGGCTGTCGGGCCCGATAACAAAATAAATAAATTTGCGACAAAAATTTAAGGATGTCAATGACGGCGGCATATAGAAAATGGCTCATTAACCATGTCCGTGGATGCCTATGTACATAGGACTGCACCCGAGCTGATTGACAGATCCTATCGGTTCCATTTGATCCTTACCTCGCCTAAGATCGACATGTCCGAAAAGGCCGAAATTCCGAAATTGAAGCAAATTTTGAACACCTTCGAGTTTTTCTTTTAACTACGCACCTTGCTTCAACAGAAATACACAATTAAAATTCCCTAGGCTATACCATTAAGCTTATCTGCCTGATTATGGCTTGATTATGGATACTGAGTTTGAATGAATGAAACAACAACAAAAAATTGAACTCAGGGTTGGTTCCAAGCGGTCGTTTCAACAGTAGAGATAGATATAGGCCTGAAAAAATGATATTTTGAAGCACCCCCTAGTGATTCATGACCACAAAAAATATGCCGCAGAAATCATTTCAGACTGACCTTTGTCGGAAAAATTGAAAAAGCCTGGTAAGGCCTTGGAGCACCTAACGGCCTTATAAGGCCTAATACTGTAGTATTTCGACCAAGTGTTCACTGGGTGTCACCTGTCACCTACAGTGTTCACTGGACAAGGTGTTCAAAGCACAGCAAATTGCCATATATGGCAGGCCGGCGAATGCCGGCCCGCAAATTTTCGACGTTTTTTGTCCATTTTGGGACAAAAAAACTCGGTGTCACCGTCACTGGCACCAGAAGTGTTCAGTTCACGGGTGCCTGTCACCCGTCACCTGAACACTTGGTCGAAACACTACAGTAAGGTTCGAGGGGTGACCTTATAAGGCGTGATAAGGTCTGGTTAGGTCTTCCCAGGCTGACTTCCCGGAGGTTACAAAACTGAGTTGGGGTTGTTAGAGACATGGTAGGTGTGGTTTTATTGGATCTTTTTCGGCGGAAAATTGTATTGTTTTTGATAATTTGTGCTGTGATTGTATGCCAAGATGGCTGATTTGAATTTCAAAAAGTATGTAGGGGAGCATATACTCATGTGTAGTAAATCACCAGTCAATGTACGAGCAATATCTTGAGTTGTTGTGTTATGGGGAAATTGTACAGGTATCCGAGAGCTACGCCATATATGGAACAAAATTTCTCTATCTGTAAAGCTCTCTTAGCATAGCAGTATTGTACATTGCCATTGTTTTATTCGCAAGAGGTCGACCGTTCGATTCTCGCAAGCAACCAGTAAATAATTGTTAGCGTCAGTATTGTAGTAATAGATATAGATAGTCTAGTATTACCAAGTCAAGACAAGGTGTAAGCAGTCACTTTACAAAGAAGGTAAAGTGGTAATACTTTTGCTTAACCTCGCCGAACATGCCTTGTAAGGCCTTACAAGCCTCATTAGGCCCTATAAGGTCCATTATGTGTTATAAGGCCCTATATGTAGTATTTGGTACGTATTTAAACCTTGTAACCCTCCTTTTCCCCAACGGCCTTATTAGACCTTACAAGGCCTGCCCAGGCCTAACAACCCTTTTTTGATTTTTCCGACAAATTCTCATGGTGAACATAAATCGAGACTGCCAGATAACTGTGAATCACAGCCGAGCGGGGACACATGGAGAGATATTGTTTCCATAGGAAATTTCTTGAACTACATGAAACTCAAACCAACGCAATGAATGTGCAGCGAAGGAGCTTGGAGCAGTCAAACAACCATAAGATAAATTTAGACACTTTGACTCGGAACGGAGCTCTCAGCCGAGTTCTGAGAAAGAGAGCTTCCGAGTCTATGAGATTCGGAAAGAGAAACCAATCGATGTCTTGGGATTCTGGGGAAGGAATGGTGCCAGCGACTGCTTGATGATGTAGAATCCTAACAGATATTAGGCGGAACCCGCCGTCCTCAGAAATATATAGATTCCAGTCAAATAAACAAGAATGTACAAATCTAGTCGAGCCAGAGGTCTGAGATTGTTGAGTACGCCAGATAATCACTGAAAATAGAGCAAAAAGTCTCCAAGAACTTGAGAAAATTCCCGTTCCCGAATGCTGACTTGCAGATATTGCCAGAGTCCGCATCAGAAACACCCTGGAAAGGAATTACTTCAGGAAGCTCGGCAGGACTCATATTTACCACTACAGCGGCTACTGGGAACAAGAAACGCGGTTGAGCAGGAGAATAAGAGTTCGCGTCTCCGTGGTGTGCTGTTGTTTGCAGTGATGGGGCCGAGTTGCCGCAGTTGACGTGAGAGATTGTACAAAGATCTTGAAAACCATTCGCTGTGGCTTACCGCCGGTTTGGCTCTTGACATAGGTTTGAAATCAGTGAATTTTAGCGGAACGGCCGGCATCGATAGTAAATCATAGCAAGAAACCGCCGTTTTCGGTGGTCTCAGCGCCTGAGGAGGCGAGTTTTGTGGGTCAATAGGTCAGCATAAATCATAGAAGTCTCCCTCCTTTTCCCCTTCTTTTTCTCTTTTTTCGTTTTGAAAAAACGCGATTTTTTCATTCCATCCACAGACATAGTACATGAGCCTAGAAAATTCCATCAGCTCGAGAATAAGTAAGGATAACACTGACATCCTGCGCTCGAGCTTTCCTGGACATATTTCGGATTTGCTGACGACGGTTCCGGCTTCCCATTAAATGATGAATTTTAATTCATAAATTTGTTAAAAAAAAAAAAAACAGAATGAATTCAAGTGTGTACATAAAATCAAAGTACACTCGAGTACACTATAATTCTAAGACAGAGCGCGGGGAGAGAGGAATGGGAGGAGAGGAGGAAGGTGAATGCATAAAACGAGAGGCAGGGCGGGGAGGGGACTCGAGGTGGGGGAGGGACTTGAGTCTTGAACACACGGAGGGGAGCGCTTGAAGTGGGAAGAGGACTTGAAAGGACAATATTGAGGTGCTTGGGTGCTTGAGGTGGGCACTTGTGAAGCTTGCAGTCTTGATTTTTGAGGGTTTGGAGCTTGCGACCCCGGGGTTTCGCAGCCTTGAGATCTCGCGCACTTGAAATCTTGACTCTTGCTCTCTTGCCCTCGACGAAAGCTTGCTTCGAACCATACTTGCGACAGCCATTGGCCTTGAAGCACCTTGATGTGTGTGCGGTCAAAGATAAAGAGCCTCTGAAGAGGCGAGCATGGGGAGTGGGCAGACAGGGTGGGGGGAGAAGACAAGAGCGACGACGTGGCAGCCAAGACTGACAAACATCAACATGACAACATCGTGTAAATTTGACACCGCCTCTTCTCCGGAATTCTTGGAGTCGAAGTCTCTTCTGCGAGCGGGGAAGTAAGTATATATACAGGTTGCTCGAGCCTCGAAACCTTTGAAGAGGAAATTTTATAGTATTCCGAAAGAACCATCTATTGTAGATGCAAACATCCCTCGAGTCCACAGGCTTAAGTTTAACAGCATGAGGTAGACACTTGAGATTCTCAGAGCATGCTGGGATATTCTGAGATGTCCTTGGAACCTCCACCCGCTCATCGACCTGAGGTTCTGCGGACGTTCCGGAAAATGAGCTTCCCTGGACATCGCCAATTATTGTTCTGGGGAGATCAGGCCTCGGACATCATTTCCACATCCTGTCAAAATGGTGGTGTAACGGTCCATTTTGCGTTTCAGTCATACATACTTCGAACTGAGATACTGATATTTCTATCGACATCCGAGGGGGTCAAGCGATGAATTAGAGGACAGAACCTCGGGAAGGACTCGAGAGGACTTGACCGAAATGTATTGGCTACCTATTGTACGAAACTGCCTGGATCTTATACCACACGCTTCACACACAACTTCGCACCTTTCTCCCCTTTCCCGTTGAGCGGTAGTAGCGTCGTGGCAAGCCGAAGACGGAAAGGCCCATCCTCGTTCTCAGAAGTCGAGAACGCAAATTTGCCAATCAGGTCGCAGACGATGGTCTGCATTTCGAGAATTCTGTTGAGGAACCGAAATCAGAAAGATAAAGGTCAGAACTTGAAAAGTTACTCACGCAAATCGCCACCTATTCGAAAGAGCAACGACCGTTAATCATGAGACGAGAGAAATTTCAAGCAAGCTTACCCCAAACAGGTGTGCGGACCGGCGAAGAAGCTGAGTCTAAAAACGAAGACCATGTTTGTCAGTCAAAATATCCACTTTTGTCGTTCGTCGAACGTACAAATTAGCATATGGTCCAATTGCCTCTCCCTGGCGCACCCGTCCATCCAGCCATCTTTCGGGATCAAATTCCTCGCTCTTCGCATCCCAGCGTGAGTCCAATCTGCTCATTCAATTACTTTCTCAATACAAATGCCTAAAGAACGTGGAGAAGAGAACTCGCCTCTGGTATGCCGCAACTCCCAACATTACGACCTGGTAGCAGTTGAGTCTTGACTCAGTTCAGGGCCATGACTTGGGAGCAGCGGCACTTGATGTGGTACGGCAACACCCCACAAAGTGGTGCTCCCGGCTTTGCCGATGACAGAATCGTCAACAGACGTAAGCACAAACGAACGAGCACCACTCAATCAAAACCCGCTGTAACATGCCTCTTCTCAACGCGTTCATCAAGGCAAGTCTTTCTTTACCATTCCAGAACCTTCAAGAGATTGATGAATTTACAGGAAACGCTCCGAATGTACCCCGCAGCCGCTCTCTCCGAACGTGTCGCACTAGAAGACTCCGTCATCCCGCTCGCAACCCCCATCACTACCGCTCCGGAAAAACGATCGATGCGATTCCGGTGGGCAAAGGGCAGGTCGTAATGTTGGGAGTTGCGGCATACCAGAGGCGAGTTCTCTTCTCCACGTTCTTTAGGCATTTGTATTGAGAAAGTACCAGTATATTGTTTCCAAAACGGCTGTATCGTATTGGTCGGAACTGCCGGCTGTCGAGAGTGTCGTGTAAATCTCTTCCCGGAGTCTGGCTTGAGGTTCGGGGCGTTGTGCCAGTTCGAGCATGCCGAAAGCGAGGGTGTTTGCCTACATCACAGTTTGTCAATATTGTACGAACGACGACGATGCAAATAAGAATGAACTACCGTTGAGCCGATGCATATTTGTGGGTCCCACGGCAAGAGCTTCCATTCCCGCCGTGTAATCTTCCTTCCTTCCTTCCTTCCCGGGAGATTGGCGGGCTATTAGTTTACACTTGAATATATCGACTGTATTTGAATCGCGAGACATGACTGCCACGTTCTCCAAAAGCTCTCCGATTCACGGGCCGGCTGAGGTGACGACGATACCACTGAGGCCCAATCAACCACTGCCCCGTTTGGTCGCAATATACGGATTATTATTAAATAAGTGCTGGAAGATCGTAGCATTCGTACAGATGAAGAGCTGCCAGGCTCACCGACCTCTGTGCTCATGGAAGAAGAGGAGGAGGCAGCTGATGCCGTCACCAAATCAAGCCGATCAATGATCTCGTCAACAATCCGGTAACTTCCGACGCCCCTTGTCCTCTCCCACCACCTTCATTGTTTCGAGTTACAGCGCGATATCGATGGTTGCACTCGGAGTCGCTGGGCCACATCTTGTTCTTCCATACTGCATGCTCCGCTCACCGTCCACTCCGTTTTGTTCATTTCAACATCTGAATCGCCGACCCGGAAGTCAACTCAACAAGTCAAATACTCGCTTGAATAAAAAAGGAAGAAACTTCATCGAGACCGTCGGACTTCAACCCCGAATCGAACGGGCAAACACTGAACCTGTACAGCGCCGTTTTTGGGAACAGATCCAATCATATTTACTGCGTGCGAGACGAGTCTTCTTTTCCATCCGGATCGTACATGATACGAAAAGCGGCAAGCTTGCTCAGCGTCAGCGTCGAATGTCCTGGATTCTTGAATCTGACTCTGGGGATATTTTGGTGAGGTGGAATCCAATCCACTCTCCCGCAGACAAGTCGTGCTATAATTTAAAGAAGAGCCGTCTATGAGAGATGGTCCATGCATGCCTATAGAGTACGCCGTAGCAGGAGCATGGCCGCACTTCTCGATCCCCATGCCGCAGTGGTACGCAGCTCCGCTTGGGCTCCTGTGGATTCGCACCCTGATTCACGAGCTCATGTGAAGGGCGGCGTTACGGTGACCCCAATACCGGAGACGCAAAGACGCATACGCTTCATTATATAAATAAAGAGCGCTATCCACTCACTCATTCACCAGCAGCGAACATCCCCCGGCGTGTAAAATGCAGTTATCTCTGCAATTTGTCGCTCTCCTCGTCGTAGCACTTAGTCATCGGGCCATTGCGCAAGTTACCTTCGTCGTCGCGCCAACCAACGCCAGTAAGCATAATTACTTTGATCAATAGAATTTTACTGACTGCGACACGAAGATTCCAACTGCTTGCCCGGCACCGCAATCAGCTGCGGCCAAACTGCGATTAATACAGGCAATTGCAAGGGGGATTTCACCCCGGGACAACGCTGCGTTCACATAGCTTCCACCCACCCAGGCTGTCATATCTCGCTCTTCACCGAGGACGGTCAACAGGGAGGAGTTGAAGCTACTAATTACCATTCAGCTCGAAGTTGCCGGCGGTACAACAAAGTTGTAGCTAAAAGTGTAAGTTGTACCCTAATTTACCACACATGTCGCAAATAATAAATGTACAGTATATCGCCCATACCCTTTACACGCTTAAGCTTGTGAAGACTTACCATTGTGGTTCCAGTGCCGTTGGGTACAATACTGGTATATGGCACATATACTGTGCAAAAAATCAAAATGCACAACTTCGGTGTTTTTGAGAGAATTTGGAGGCAACTATCAAATTTCATGACAACTTTCTCTCCTGAGGGCATGAAATTTCGACAACCTTAGTTGCGAACAACTTCTCAACACAGCAACTTTCGAAGTGACTACTTTTTGCGGCTGCAACTCGAGATGCTGGCAACTACAACTTCAACTCCGCGCTGAAACAACTACAACTAAGTGAATTGACAAATTTTATTGTTGGCAACTTTCCTTCTCTACAAATTTCCTCGCGGACAACTTTCCTGGTTGACAAGTCTCATCGCTGGACAACTCTTGGTTCAACTTTTTCCGAAGACAATCCAAGTAACAACCTGCTTACCTTACACTGCAGTTTCGGAATAAGTAAGATATGTTCGGCCGATCAACCCGATTTGTGTGGATCAGCTGATGCTTCGTTTGTTCTCTCTTCTTCCCACTCCCTCGGCGCTCGCAACTCCCTCGAACGAGTTTCCTGTGGTTTCCGCTGCCTAGAATGCGCTAGTTCCACAAAGCTAAGGGTTTCTTCGTGACTTTAGCGGAAAATTTGGCCCTACACTTGAGCCCGAACGTCCGACTCGGATTGATGTGGAAATCATTGAGAATCGGATTGACGCCATCGAAGCCGAAGCAAGACGGCACTCTGCGTCCTCGTGCTATCTATTGGTCTGCAAGGCATAGTTCCGGGTAGCGAAACCTCTGCTGTACAACGTCATCATTCTTCGTACCACTCCTCAGCCAGAGGCTCAGGGCCATCCTGAAAACACAACTTACAAGAGATTGGTCGCTTCATGAAGAAGGTTCGAGTTGAAGGGGCCTTCGGCGACGCTATGGAAACTATCCTTCGCTCTGCTCCCAATATCACCGATGTCTTTCTTACTCTCAACCCCTGGCCCCGAGACGATGTCCGACTCCGAGGGCTCTGTAGAGGGCTCATCAATCCTCGACGTGTCATCCCCGTTGATGACTGTGACGACCCTAAGGCAAATAACTCAATCTGTTCGTAATTACACTCGAACGTTGCATTCCGGAATGGAACAAGCTGGTATGCAGACTCTTCTTCGCTTAACATGAGGGCGCTCAACAGTGAACAGAAATCATTTGATTTCCCGTACTTTGATGAATTTTTCATCCATACTGTTTCCGAGAAGCGCGCCACGCACTGTGTGCTGCTTTGACCAAGTCTCGGAGTTTGTAAAATCTCTTCGTTGACGCCGGCCTCGGATTCCCTGATCATCTTTGCAAAATGATCCAAATACCGGCTTTCAAATTCTTCCACTGTCGGCTTTCCAACCAACGCTCAATGAAGAAAAATAAGAGAGCTGACTAACGTCACCACACAGTGGCTTCGTTTGGCGGGTTGATTCTATTTCGTTATCCAGAACGAATTCCGTCGTTTCCGAACATGGTTTTCATGATTCGAGCTGTACGGGCCACTTCGATACCGTTCTGGCCAGGAAATCTCAACCGGCTACCCCTCCCGAACGGTTGAGTCTCGAAGGTGAGTAATGTTGTATAATGTTCAATCAATGCTAGAATAATCCGGATACCCAGGCCTATTCCCTGCTCGTGTTCGCGCTATCTTCGCGCTACCCGTTGAATATGGGTTTTTCTCCACTCCGATATAAACCACTTTCACAGTTTGACACTGACCTCGGTATGTACAAGATTGCGCCTGCATTCCACAATCATACGCGCCGAGCTTCCATTATTCCCGCCACCCCGATATCTCGAAGCTGCCATCTCATTCCACTCTCACTTCTGACGACATTCTGGATAAATGTCAATCTTTTCATTTGAACTGTTATCTTGGGCATATTGACTTTGTATTACTCAGAGGCGCGAAATAGCTGTTTAATATTTATTATCTCCACCATTTCGAGTCAAAAAATGAACGTGTCCCTTGAATGGACTGCAAGTCCAGTTTAAGCGCCCATAAGCGCCCATATCGCCTGACTTATACCCGCGTTTCCGGGTTCGACAATCATTGAGAGGAACCTGCTGTATCTTGAGTAAACCTGGTTGCCAAAAGAAATCTACCCACATTCAGATCTCGCAAGACACGAAATGATTGAGGTCCAATCACGGTCACGTGAGATTGTAACCACTGCATTTCTTGGCCGAAAAAAAGAAATTGAAGGTTCCGAGTCAACCTCTAGGGAGCTTCTAGGCTAGATACCCATATGTATAACTGCTTTGCATGCTCCGCTATGCTTAGCTAGACATGCCGCGTTCGCGAAACGGCAAATAAGTATCACACCTTGATCACACCTCGTCACAAAGTAGTCACAACACAACACAAGCAGGTAGAAAAAGAAAAAGAAAAAGGTCGAGTCCAAGGCAGCTTCTGGGAGTTTTGCTGGAGCTGCCCATTGTACAGTGGTGGCAAATAGAAATTGCCGTGGCTTTTTGGCCAAAATCTTGCTGTATACTTCACCGAATGACCTGAAATAAGATGTAGAGATAAATATATGATACTACTGTACCACTTAGAATACTCAGCTATCTATTATGCCCTGACGATGCATCAATAACAGGACAGTTTCTGATTATTGCCATATCTGGAAAAGCTCAATGTATCCTCAGCAAAAAAGTGTCATAACAGGATGAAAGTACTTGAAAAACAATGCTAGTTATCACTTTGATTGACTGGAATTGAACCTCATTTGAGTGGTCCTTTTAGCTATTTTCTCTGCATTTTCAGCTATTTTGTGTGAAAATAGCCAACTTTGAGCGGCTGCTATGAGCTCAAATCAGGGTCAATTCCATTCAACCAAAGTGGAAACTAGGACTGTTTTTTAAGTACTTTCATCCTATTATGACACCTTTTACCTGAGGGTTCATTGTGTTTTTCCGAATATGGCAAAAATCGGAAATCATCCTATGATTGATGCATTCTCAGGGCATAATATATTGCTGACTGATCTAAGAGGTACAAAAGTATCACATACCTATCTCTACATTTTATTTGAGGTCATTCGGTGAAGTATACAGCCAGATTTTCACCAAAAAGCCACGGCAATTTCTATTTGCCACCACTGTAGGTATTGAGAGCTACTTTGTACCCTGGAAAATGGTTAACCAGTCCGCGAAACATAGGGTTCAGATCGCCATCAGCGGCAAGAATCGCCGAAGTCTGATGATGATGTCAGAATATGAATAATTCCGGGTAGCCGCCCCGCCGCTCCGGCCCTTGATAGATATCTGATACTTATCATACAGCCTTGTTCTTACATATAAACCGCGCTCGTCTGTACGCCACCCTCAGTCTTTCATCCCACATTGCGGGAGACTGAGGGTGAGTTCTCTATCTATCTACCTACTTGTATTTACTTGCTCATTGTGTAGTTATTGCGCCTTCCGCGCATTTTCAGGTATTTAATATACAGTCTTTCATCCCACATTGCGGGAGACTGAGGTTATTGCGCCTTCCGCGCATTTTCAGATTCTGTTAGATGACATCAGATGAGCCTCTCTCCCTGTCGTTTCCCACCACCACCGACACAGGCTATTCATTCAGGAAACCGATAGCACGAATCTGACCGTCGCACACCACATTCTCGGGCTTGATTTAGCACTCAGAGCATCTAAAGACTAACACTTACTTCTAACTTCGCCGAAATTCACGGTCCGACTCGGTTAGCGAATCAAATATTCAATGGTCCACCCTTGAGATACCGACACACTTCACCGATGCTCACCGACCGCCAGGGTCAGTGAATCAGTTAAGGTATGCAAAACTCTTTGCATTGAGTCAGACTTCTCAATATCTCAAAGTAACTCACTCTCGGCCTCACCCATCCTCTTCATCCTCGGCTTCGGCACCAGAGGTACGTCGCAGCCTCATCCTCACTCTCATCACTACTGACTCGCTTGATATCAGACGGCTCCCCGAAAGCCAAGCTCGGCTTCAGCACCAGAGGTACGTTACAGCCTCATCTTTTCTCTCATCAGTACTGACTCATTTCATCTCAGCCGGCTGGCCGAAAGCCAACCTCGTCTGGCGACAGCACCGCCGCACCACCGCCGTTCCAAAGCTTTGCTGAGGCGTTGAACTCACGGGCTGCGCGCCAGCAAGAGTCCGACTCCTCTACCTCGAAGAAGGAGAAGCAGCAGGCGGAGCTTAAGGCTCACATATTTCAGTTTGCTTTCGACCCTTCGAAGCAGGTGTGTTCTCCTTCAATCTTCTGTTTCATCTAGCCTCTTTCTTACGCTCCGCATCCAGTCGCAGGCCAAGAACTGGTCGAAGTTGTCTGATCGCCCACAAAAGCGCAAGCCGTCCTCCACCAACCCTTCCGGTGAACCGTCGTCCAAGCGCAGCGCCTCCTCAACGGCATCCGCAACCAAGCTCGTCATCTTCACCCTTGTGCTCGTTGAAAATCCTGCCCTTGTCGACGCCAATGAATACTTCATGCCGAGTGGTCCCAAGTACGTCGATTTTTGTTGTAATGCATCATAGATACTCACCGTCTCTTGGCCAGAATGATGTCTCTTTATCGAGCGGGCAATATCCAGATTATTGAAGTCCCGCTTTCGATCAGCCCTGATGCTCTCAACGTCGCCGTCAACGCAGCCTTCGCTGACCACTCGGAGGTTGTTTCTGGCCGCATCAGTCTTTATAAATGGCGAAGTCTTTCCAAAGTTTCGGTCTCGCGTGGGGCGCACCCACTTCTCAAGCCTCATCGTGAAGCAGGCCAGGTAACATTCCAGGATTTCGAATGGTACGTCGTGTTTTTCGCGCCGTACAATTCTCACTATCCAATTTCAAGGTCGAACGAGACGCACCGTCAAGAAAAACGCTTCAAACGCTGCGTGTTCATCTCGCTCGCTCGTTGGAATTCTTCGATTCCTCTCGACATCGACGACCCCCGTGAAGGTGGAAGTGAATCATCCGGACCCTCTGATGCGGAGCCTATGGATGAGGTTCCTGAACGCGACCCTTCGCCTGACTTTGTTCGTGTGCTTGTTCTATACTTTAATTTTCGCTGATGACATTTTCATCCGTTCATAGCCGGAGCCTGCTGATCTTTTGTCTGACGACACCAAGCCTCACGAGTCGTCTTCCAGTAAGACCCGGTTCATCCAAATAGTTGGAAGCGTGCGATTCATTTTTATAGATGAGATCTCAAGTTCTATTCACGATGTTGTCCGTCTTTGCTTGAACATCACCAAGCCCGAGATCGAAACACCATGGGTGCGTCTTATTCTGCTTCTTATGATCATCGAAGCATTGATTGTTCGATGTAGTTTCCTTCGACAGTGTCAGAGCCTTATACTCAGCCGTTACAGGTGTTGGCGAACATCATCCGTCAGCTTGAGCGTATGGAGTCGCCAACCGAATCGTCTAGCTGGACCCCTCGTCATTTATTCGACTTTGCCCAAGATTCACTCTTCCCCCTCCTTGCGGTGATCGTTGACTTTGGGGAGTCCGAGTCGATGTTCGATACACAGTTCCAACTCGGGCCTTTTGGGCTTGGACCCATCATCGAGTTCTTCCAACGTATTTATACTCTAGTCATGAACTGGATGCCTCGCCTCCCGTACGTTGAGCTCGCTGGCTTTGTCTCTGTGATCAACACATTTGTCGTTCCGATTTACGACGGTGTCCTTCGATTTCGCGCTGCAACTCCCCGCATCGCATTCGACCCAGAGCCATTTGCAAAGCTGCGGGAAACTCTACAAAAACACCGTCATCGATTTGGGGTGAGTCGAATCTATTTGCTTTATCATATACTGCGTGTACTAACGTTTGTTCTGTGATATAGGACGCCGATTTTGAAGATCGTCTTGCCGTACTTGACCTCCTTGTCACCCGCGACGATGTTCCAGTGTTCGCCAACACTCTGGAGGCTGACTTTGGTAGCGCCACTTCAAGCACAGCGATCCGCCCCGCGGCTCTACTGGTTGGACCTCACGGAATCGACGGCTTCATCGAGAAGATTATCGATCCTCTCCTCGACACCATGCCTTCTACTCATCCGTCGTATCGTCCACTTATGGCCTTGCTTGGCAACTTTTGCAATGAGTTGTCTCGGCGAATGATCAATTTCTCAAAGGTGAGCTTGTACTATTCTCGAGCGTAGGAATACTACTGACGAGCATTCAGAGCGCGGGTAAACAGAAGTTTGCGGCTGCTCCGGTGCGTCATTTTTATTTGTTTTTCATTCATTTCAGTTCTCAATTCCTTCATGTCGTTAGGATGGATCTGAGTCATCCGAAAAGCGTTATAAGACACGTAGCAAGACCGCTCAGTACCCACCCAATTCTTGATAGCGAAATTTAGCTACTGATTTGTTGCCTCCATAGTTATACACGTTCTGGCATACCCGCTTTTCTACTTCTCTGAGTCGCAATCGTCTGGCAGCGAGTCAGAATCCTTCGAATGTGACAGCACTGAATACGATGGCAAGAACGACGATACACAGTCGGAGCCTTCTGTGTTTGAGTATGAGCCGAGTTCGTCATCGCTTTCTACATTATTGTTGCGCTCACATTGCGATCAGACCCCAGTGATCGCGAGCAGTTCAATAGGTCAAACCCTTTTGCGGAACGCCCCAAATTCCCGTACCCGGAAGCATATAACCACCGCGAGCAACCGTTTGATGTTCCAAGAGAGTCGAGTCCACCAACTGCTTCATCATCTACCGCCGGTTCGAGCTCACAGTCGAGTCGGCCTCGACCCCGACCCACCTATCAGGGCACTGGTTTCACACCTCATCCTCGCCCCCAGCGACCGACTCCTTTGCCCGCATCGCAGCGCGTATCTAACCCTGGTCTTGATGCAATCTGGGCAATGCCCAGTGACGCGTGGATGTCCGAAATTCTGACGCGCTTCCCTCATCCAGTAGATCAGCGGCGCCGAACCTGGGCCCAGATTTCCAACGCATCGACAGGAAATATGCGCAAATGTTGGCTGAAAGTTTCAATGGTACATATTGTCGTCCACTTTGCTTCATACTCACCGTTTGAATAGATCTATCACCCCGATAAAAACGCAGACATGCCTCAAGAATGGCAAGACCTATGTGACGCAATCACTAAACGTCTCAACAGCAGATTTTCGTAGATTTGTGTTGTATACGTTCCTGTAATTGCCGCATGAATTGATCCTTTGTCGATCTTCCTTTGGTCCGACTTCGATCTACTCATAAGTATTTGAAGTTTTTCGGTTGTTTATATATAGAATTATCCGATATCGGCAACATTCTGTTTTCAATCGACGACGCAGCCAAATACATTGCGTGTCTTCTTCCACCCTTCACCATGCCTCCTCGCGAGGATCCAGTCCGCGATTTTCTCTCCAATGCCGACAAGATCATGAGGGAAGCCCGACTCGTAGTGGAGGCTCTCCCTAACGCAGAACTCTTTGCCGCAGAACGCTCGCTACGGCAGCTTCGTGGCATTCATGTAGTTCTAGCTAATATGGACGATCCTTGGCTCTCTCAGTCCGAAATCGATGGCTTGATCGACGCTGTAATTCGCACCGGTGCTTGTTTGGAAAACTATCTGGATAGCCCGCACCCCCCTCATAACATCGGCACCCGTACAGTTCCTTCTTCCGGACGTGGCCGACCTCGTTACGCCTTGGATCTTGACCGTGCCATTGAACTACACGATATGGGCAATACTTGGGGAGCAGTGGCGGATGCGATGGGTGTTCGACGCCGGACGCTTTATTATCATCTGGAACGTGCAGGGCTATCTTCTGGTCGACTACCCTTCACCACCATCTCGGATGCCGAGCTCGACGAGAAGATATCATCAATATCCTTGCTCCACCCGTTTGCAGGGAGTAACATTATGTCTGGCCATTTGGAGGCCATGGGTATCCGTGTTCCAATCAGACGCATCCAGGAGAGTCTTTGGAGGGTTGACGCAATCGGAGTACTGGTTCGGTAATATCTTCAATTTGTTGTCCATCAGTCGCGCCTTACCAATTCATTCCTACACAGATGGAACGGAGTCATCAAACGCCGCGTCTACAAAGTGCGAGGTGCTAACGCTCTCTGGCACATGGACGGAAACGAGAAGCTACGACCATGGGGCTTCTATGTCCACGGGTGCGTTGACGGTCACTCGAGACTGATTATATACTTGGTGTGTTGTAATAACAAGCGATCTGCAACCGTGGAAGCGCTGTTTTTGCACGCTGTATCAATTTATGGCTGGCCCAGTCGTATGAGGGGAGATTTTGGAAAAGAAAATAACGGTGTTGAGAGGAGGATGATTGCGAGATGGGGAGAGGCCCATCGAAGCTACATTCGCGGAAGGTTCGTCTTTTAAACCGGTCGAAACATTTTACTCCATCTCCCTCATAGATCGACGCAAAATATCCGTATGGAACGAAACTGGCGCGATGTCCGCAAGGATACACTCGAGTTCTTCCGCGAGATCTTCATGTACCTCGTGGAGATCAATCTTCTGGACATGGAAAATCCGATCCATCGAGTCTGCCTCTTTGTCGTCTTTCAGCCTCGAATCCAGAAGTCTCTCGACGAAACAATCGCCTCATGGAACCTTCACAAAGTCCGAACCGCCGGAAATAAATCCCCACACGCTATTTTTGAGTTGAGCCGCGAGAAGGCAATTAACCGTGGGTACTGGACTGGGGGCCCAGGCGATCCGCTCTCCACCGCCTCTGATCCTCATTACGGCCAAGATCCTGAGGCACCTCTCCCCCCAGCGGACGAATTACAGACGGATCCCACTGCTGCAGACTATACAGAGTACCCCGACGTCGCAGCCGAGCGGGAAGCTGGTGTTGTCATCAATGATGATGATGAGGTATCGGAGTGCAGGGAAATATTATCGGGAATGGACTTTCTCTCGGACGACGGGAACTGGGGTATCGATTTATATTGTACAGCGGTGATGCGCATTACTGAGCACTTCATGGGATGATAGTTTGAACTCACTAGATCAATAATATACTACAAAGCAGCAATCCGATAAATATATATACTCTCGCCGTACAACGATCGAATTTTCAATGTACACGCACGTTTGAACTTAATGTATCCCAGACTCTGCAAAAGTTGCTTCCCTATCACTCCACCTGGAATAAGGTGTCACAAATCAAAGTTGTTGACGGAACAAGTTGTCAGAAGTACAAGTTGCTCCTCTAATCAGTTGTACAAGCCGTTTTACCAAGAGCCAATAGTTGCGGCCGAATTCGCTGGAGCATTAGTAAGAGTTGTCGCCGATGAAAAGCTATGTATTGAAGTTGCTACTATATGAAGTTGTCTTCCGTATAAGTTGAAGTTGCCGATTTTAGTTGAGTTGGGAGTTGTACTCGATTTACAGTAGATGTCTCGATTATTTTTTGCACAGTATGTCGCCCATACTGGTACTGTACCATTTCGTTCAATTCTCCCCGCCTGTGACGCGTGACCCAAAAATTCGAACTTTGGATTTCTCAAAACACCCTGGAGCGCCGTGACACCCTAAAAAATTCGTAAATTGTTCAAATTACAGCACTCACCTCCCCATGCATTTTTAGAGCATCTGAGGCAAGTATGATACTGTATGAATGAAAAAAAAAACAGCTTGAAACTGAGATATTCGCAGGGTGAGCAAAATTTGCAGGGTTTTGCATGATTTCACTGCCAAAAAGGGTGTAATCAAGCCAGCCGCTATACTAAACGAGACCAGATTGTACACTGACCATTGAACGGTGTTCAGGAGCAATTTTGAGGAGGTAAAAACAGGTTGGGGGCGAAAAAATCGTATTTTTGACGATTTTTCAGAGATTTTGTGACTTTTTTTCGACATTCGAAAAAGGTCTCGGTGACCCGTGACAGGTACGAAAATATTCGTAAAAAATCGGCCCTGTGACGCGTGACATACGAATTGAATGAAATGGTACAGTACCTGCCTCGAAACTGCTTGCAAATAAGGCAACTGTCTCAATTTACAGGTTGCTGGTGGCCTCGAAAGTGATACGGAAACCTCACCGAGCGGACGGGTGGTAATTGTGGGTGATACAATGTAAGAAATACCCCAAAATTGCGCCCGATTCCACCCACTTAGCCCTGGCTTGGGTCCGATGATGCAATTGAAAACGAGCAAAATCTGTCCGACCATTAAAAAAGTGGTTTAAACACAGCTGTTTATAAACGTGGTTGCAAACTGGATCGAAAAACAATGCCCTAATCCAAAGCGAAGACACGAATGGATTCTCCCACGCTAGGCAACTACAGTCGGATAGCTCATAATGCATAAGGCCCGTGGACCCCCAAACCCTATGCATTATGAGCAATATGCATTTCTGCATAATGTCACACTAGATGACATGCGTGACATTGTCACGAAAATACTATATATGGTAGTCCGGCGAACACCGAATCGGTCATTTTCGTTTCTGATTCTCTGACTCTCTGAATGCTGGCAATTGATGGACTTGATGGCCTGGAAGGCCGCCTGATCAATATCAGCTAGCCGCGTTTTTCGATACCGCCCGGGGTTGCCGCGCCACGACACATGTCAGTCACGTGTTGCGCACCGTGTTGGGCCAATCAGTGCACCATGGCTTTGGAGCCAGTTACGCCCATAAAATCCCCCTCCTCGTCCGACACCACCCACAGCACTCCACATAGTCGAACGACGGCTCACACCACAACGCTCGACACAGCACCAATCGCTTCGCTCCAGTCGGAGCTGAAGAAGGATATGGCCGACGAGTTTGGCGGCTACATCTTAGTCACGGATTTGTTAAGGGGTCCCGTGGAGAAGCGACATCGATCACTGCGGAGTTTTAAATTCACTCCATTTGGAAACCCTGCCAAATTGGGAAATTCTGCTAAATCGGGCAACTGCTCCTGCTTTCGATACCTCTGAGCATACTGGTAGCCTTCTGAGCCTCAAGAATATGCTCGAAGTACTGTATGCATACCTTGACACAAAAAATCTTGTTTTAGCAGCGGCTTAAGGTCAAATCTTCGTCCATTGTCGGCGAAAACACGTTTATACGCAATTTACGAACTGTCGGCGGACAAATAGCAAGAAATTGTGTGGGTTTACTTCGAAGATGAAATCTACCTTGATACAGGTCAGTTTTAGCGGTGAGCTTTACCATCGAGCTCAATGCGAGCACGCAATGCTTTGGTGTGTGATGGCCATCGTAGCGACTTTCCTAGAATGGATGCCGTGATCAAGCCGAGCCATCAATTGTCGCTTCTCAGCCGACCCCCCTCATACGTCCAAGACTTTATATACGTTTGAACGACTATCTTCAAAAAAGTTTATAAAGTCTTGTTTACGAGACTAGCTACATCTGGCAGTTTTCGCCTCAAAGAATCTCGCAGATGCTATCCCCGAAGCGGCTAATGTCCACCTACATTGCAGGCCTGATCACTGACGGGCACAAAGGACCGCTTCATCCCACTCTGGACGACCACAGTTGCCTCGTAGACGACGCGGCGGTGGCGAGTGCACTCGGCGAGATTGACATCCATTCCCCGGCGCCGAAACCTGTCGATCGGGAGTCGCAGAGTTACGAAATGCTTTGCGTCTTCCTCAATGACTGTGTGCAAGCAATCAATAGCGCGTACGACCGGCTCGCGAATGCACACCCCAGCATCGGCAAGTTCGTGCTGAAGCCCAGACAGAAGCGATGGTACCCGCAGCTCTATTTCCACCGCAACGAGGAGGCTACTGTGGATGGCATCGATTCAGCCGCTCCGCTGAAACCGGACGTTGTGGGGCTCCACGAAAAAGACTTCAATCCCAAGGCCCTTCCTTGCTGTTGGGGCTTCTTGGATGCGACAAATCCACAAGTTCGGATTCCGGTGGAGGTGAAGAAGGCGTGGCCGGAGCTCATATGGCAGGCGGGAACCTACGCTCGAGCTCTTCGTAGCGCTACCCTTGAGCGTGCCTTCAGGCTCGTCTTTGGTTATAACCAGGCCACTTGCGACTTTCGGGTCCTTATCTTCCACAACGGCGGCCTCGCTGTAAGCCTGCCGTGCGATCTGAGGTCCCCCTCCGGCCGCAAAGATGTGGTGCGCATGCTTTGGCCTGTCTTCCTCTGGCAGGACGCTGAAGATGCTGGATTTCCATCTTTCACTGATGGTGATCACCTTGCGCTGGACGGCAGCGACAATACGGACTGCATCGCTCGTCGTGTGGCCATCCTTTCTCATTCACTGACCTGCCGAGGCCGTGGAACCCTTGTAATCAAGGCTCAGCTTTGCCTTCCGACCAAGACTGCTACCCAAAGCGTCTCATTTATTGGCCTCCAACCTGAAACCTGTCTGAATGGTGGACCCCGCCGCACGCGAGCCTCAACACAGTCCAAAACCCAGGCGTCGAAAGACCGTAAAGGCAAGTTCTCATTATACTTGGCGGTGTGGTTGCGTAAATGCGCAGTAGATGAGCGTGAAGCTAAACAGGCCACTACAGGCCAGAAGCAACTTGGTATGACTTTCCTCTTTGATTTCCTCGTTTCCCCGTTATTCTGAAACGACTTGAACTTGAGGCTCCGGCACAAAAAAATCTTTCGAATTGATAAAGATACGGCAGTCGCCGTCTCCGCAGCCCTCTTGTGAGTGCTGTCTGCGCTCGATTTCTTGGTCTGAGCTGTGTTCAAGCTCCTGGGAATCACCAATCACCAGGACCGTCAGTTGCTATCGACATTCCCCGTACGCCCAAACTGTTTACCACTCTCTATTTCGAGTGTTCCCACAAATTGCCCCAGAGATCCGATCTGTGAAGTATCACGACGAAGCGGTTGCAGCATCAGCATGTGTTGCCCCAGAGTTTCGCACACTGGGCGCGGCTTTCACTCCCGAGTATGGTCTTGAGGTCTTTCAAAGTGCAGCCTCGCGCTTTCGTATAGCTCCCAAAGGTTCCGCCCCTTCATCGGTGCCTGACAGCTGTGTTGTCCGGGTTTCTTCTCCCAAGACCTCTGGCCCGGGGCCATTGAACGAAACGGCGATGGCATCTGCTTGTTCCGGGCTTTTTGGACTTCCCATCACCCAGACCTGGTTTCAAGCATGCTTCAAAAGCGGCCGACCTGTATCTTCTGCACTTTTCGAGCCCACAGAAAACGGCAACGACACTTCAGTGCATTGGTCGTTCTCGAAGGATAGCAAAGTCAACCCCGATCCGGACCGCCGGCCAATGATTATCTGCATTATGAAGGAGGAGGGGATGTCCTTGGAACGATGCGCCGGTGCTGAAGATTTGTGTGAATCGATACTCCACGCGCTTCTAGGTGCAAAAATTAGTATCTAGAACCTCGTTTTCCTTTAACTTGTCCTTAGGGTGGCTGGCTTCTTACGAGCGAGGCTGGCTTCAACGCGACCCTAGCATCGGCAACATACTAAGACTTTGCCACGATCGAGTGCAGTCTTGGGGCGCTGACACCACGCTAGAAGAGGAGGGATCGGAGCATCTTGACAAGCAGTTGGAGTCATTTCATCTAAAGTCATCTACCTCGGTGACCCTTGGCACTTGGGATCCGAAGCGCGCCTCGGAGGTCGAAAGTGCTGTGATTGCTCTCGGTAGACCCCGTGGCTGTAAAGCTATCTTGACCGATTTCGATCTGTCGGCTTGTATGCAAGACTACTTCACCGCTGCGCACGCTGATGCGAGGTCATTATCAGTGAGCCTTTTTTACCTCGAATCCCTACATTTTCACTCAGTCTGGCGCATAGGGCACAGTTGAGTTCATGTCGGTTCGGTTGCGGGCAGCTTTGGATGCTTCACAACCTTATTTACAATCACCTCTCGATGACCTTTGGGCCTTCTTCTACACCACCGTTTGGGCTACCCTTTTTCATGCGCAACGACCAAGCATGGATCTGCTTCCCCTGTCAAGCCAAGAGCTAGCGTGGCGGCTGCATGTAAGGTCGCGCTCGGCCGACGAGCGGGAGGGGGCTATCAGGGCAATCATCAAAGTTCAAGATTTTCAAAGACAGTTCCCTCCGATACTTCGAACCATGGCGCCTGTTCTTAAAGACTGGCACTCGGCTCTTGATCAAATGGACGACGTCTGGACCGCCCGACAGTATCAGGCGAGCACGACGGGCGGAGTCGGTCTACCGGACTTCAATCATCTGGCTTACAGCGGGGTTTTGGAATTTATCGGTATTATCACAAAACATCGGGATCGTTTGGCTGGACAGGGGGGAGACTGAGTGTTTGTTACTTGCCTGTATGGTGCCGTTCACTTGGCCACCTAGAGAGCGTGGGATCCCCGCACCTTACTTAAGCACATTTATTAATCGTTCCCACGGCCAAATCCCCAGGAAGAAGGAAGATCCAAATCCGTATTCCTTTAGCGTGGGATCCCCGCACCTTACTTAAGCACATTTATTAATCGTTCCCACGGCCAAATCCCCGGACCCCAGGAAGAAGGAAGATCCAAAATCCGTATTCCTTTTCGATGATCAATCTTAATTTAAATTGTCGCAAAAATCGGATTTCAATTATAACCGATTATAATGGGTTATAGGTCTAATCAGGCTTTATAGGCAGTCATAAGCCAAGATCGAAGTATTCGGAGACGGGGTCATAAATTTCTATGTCGGTTTATAACCCGCCTATAAACCCTGATCAGACTTATAACCAGTTATAATCGGAATCCGATTTTTGCGACTAATATTATGATCAATGATGACTGCGACATCTATTTCCAGCTATCGCAAGAGGCACGCGGGAATGTCCGATCACACAGACCTCATTGACAGGGCCCCTCAATTAGGAAGGTGGTGCTGATGGACAACTTTTGACGGGGCGAAACAAAGGCTCATGTACTATGTCTGTGGATGGGAATAAATCGCGTTTTTTCAAAACGAAAAAAGAGAAAAAGAGGGAAAAAGAGAGGGACATTCAATGATTTAATGGGAGCTCTCGTACCTCGTTTTGTAGCTCAAAGCTTCCTCTAACGCTCAAAACGATGTGTTTTTCTGTTTGATTTGACTATCGAAGCCGCCCGTTCCGTGGAAAATCCTTTGATTTCAAACCTATCTCTCACGTCAACGCCGGCAACTCGGCGAAGGCGTTGCAAACTGAACCAAATGACGCGACCGCGTCACGTCTCTCTCAGTCGTAGGGGGGACTGATTACCGTATTTCTGACTCTGGGAGTGTTTTTTAAGTTTTCTTTCACCCTGGAGCCGAGAAAAGACAATTCTCACTGTTCACAGGCCAATTTCTTGTGCTAAAGTGTCCTGATGTCCGCTGATTTGCCTCCTCCACACCTCCCGTACCCGTTTGGCTTGAAAACTGCCCCCAAGACCGACATACATTCCAAAAAAATCCCGCGCTCCGCGCGATTCACTCTATTCCTGCGCATACCTTACCTCGATTGGATTTCCGATCATTTACTGAGTACTCAACTTTGCCAACTAAGGTTGTCCCTTTCTGAAATATTTATCAACAGGTGGTGGCCTGGGAGTTGGCAAAAGAGCACCGGACATTCCAATCGAATTTTCAGGCATCTGTATTAATTTCAAGACTGCAACTGCAGGCATTTAGCAGCCCATAGGCTCAACATAGGCTATGAATCATCGAAAACAATCAAAGTATGCACATCTATAATGAACTAAAGCTTCCTCCTCAATGCACTGGTCAGGAATGTCACCTATGCCCCCCAGAAATTATGTCCCCGGTGAGATAGAGCCTTCAAGTTTGTGCCAGGAGCGCCATTCAACTTTTCGATACTGTTCGGGATTATCGGACTTAATCGGTGTTATCTTCGCCAGGATCAAACGGGGCCCGCGGCCATCTGTCAATCAGCACGGGTGCAGACCTATGTACATAGGCATCCACAGACATGGTTAATGAGCCGAAACAAAAACTTCTGTTCCTCCCATTTTTGTATGCTCTCTTTCGTTTTGTCTCTTCAGAATTATATGTTATGGTCTCAGACCCGCACAATGAATGGATTGATCGTTTGACGCCTGAGGCAGTTATGATGACGAGAGATGGCTTTTCTTCGTCCGAAACTTACAATTCCACCGAAAATGGCCTTACAGGCGATGGGACCGCCCTCCCGTAGCGGACCGGTGATCCGGACCCTCCTCCTCCTCATGTGCACAGCATGACAAAACTTTTTGAGGTTGATGTCCGAAACTTTTGTTCCGCGTGCCTCTTGACTCTTGAGCTATCGCATTGCAGCCCTCAGGCAGCCTATAAACTCATACATCTGAGCCTCGCTATACTCGACTCCTGCAGTCTCCTGATCGATGATGCCTCAGAACCACGTGTTGAACTTTTAGTGGCGGCCACTGCAAGTCACTGTAACTCACGCGCCTCCCATGACATGGGTTGCATCGAAAGTCAGATCAAATCTACAGGCGAACGCTTCAAGGCAGAGCCCACACTCGCCGCATCCATCGCATCCACCGGGTCTCCCTGAAGGTTGCAAGCGCGCTTCCGCGATGTCTTTGCAGAAGAAGGATGATGTACTTCCGCACACCCTCCATCTGCCTCGGACAGTTTCGGGAAGATGTGCGGAGGCGCAGCCCACGTCGCTGGCGTGGGATGGAAGAGGAAGGGCTTCTCGTCCCTGATCGTTTCATCCTCTGCTCCATCAAGCGAGAACGAATCATCCTGGCCATACCCTCCAGCACCGCTAGCCCACTTCCCAGCCCGAATCTCCTTGGCCACGAAGCTCACTGCGCCCGTCTCGTTATCATCCTCGGCGTGCATGGGCATGATACAATAGAGAGTTTGTGCGAGCGACCCAGGTCGCTTTTCGATCGCTCAGATCTTCACAACAACAGATACCAGGTGTGAGCTCTAAGCGACCTATAGGAGTACTGCCATGGGGCACTCTTAGGTCGCTGGGACTTCACACCTGAGACTGCTCGTTGTCGAGATCTGAGTGGTCCCAAAGCGACCCGGGTCGCTTTGCACAAACCCGCTAATGTCTGGGCGTGTTACCCTTCGCCTGCGCCGATGATCTTCGTGGCATCGCTCGTCTCACCCTGCAGCGCCTCCTGGACCAGTGTTGCCGCTCGCATATGGAGCAACGGCACTGGTAAAGCGGCGTGCAGGCTTCCCTCCATATCTACAGAAACAAATAATTTAATAAAAGCAACGATATCACGCGAAGAAAAAATAAATAAATAAATGACGTACAATGATGAGTACCTCCTTGCTATTCTGCGACAGATGATCAATTGACTGGGGGACATGTGGAATCTCGCGCAGCAGCTGTGGCCCATCGAACCATAGACCCACCTCCTCCCTCAACTGCTGCACCACTTCCGCAATGGTCATCCGAGCCGCACAAATCGCGGGGGGAAGAGGCTTTCTCCCCTGCACCTGTGTAATATGCTGAGGGGGGGTTGCTACTGTTGGCAGCGCCAGTAAGCAGAGAAGCCTGGACCTCCACGGGGTCAATCGCATAGTCAATCACGAGGCGGCGGACGACGTTGCTGAAGACGGGTAGGAGGATAGAGCGCATCTGCTTCACGAACGCGTTATTTGCCTTCTCTGCAAGGCATTGGGTTGGTGGGGGCTGAGTGGGAGGCCCGGGGTGGCACTGTGATGCTGCGTCTATCCAGCCCACAGTGCCGATAGCTCGTACAGACCCCTCCGTTGCTGCAGAAGGGGCGCAACGCGGCGCTGAAGGGTCGGAACACACAGACCAATGCACAGGGTGCACTGCAGGTACGTATGGATTGGCGTCAGCTGCGAGTACCGGTCAGAACAAGACACAAGTGAAAGAAAAATTACCAACCCAGCCGCACTCCGTCCTTCATTCTATGATGTACATCTGCTGGCGCAGCCCAAGCCCCATCCAATACCCTCGCCCTAGCCCAATCTGTCAACGCCATCTCCTTCACCGCCATATCCAGCGACTCATCCTCCTCATTCCCCAAGGGATCGTCACCGGGCTCCGAACTGTCCTCGTCGTAGCATTCGTCCGGAATGGTCGTGCTAGCGTACGCCGTGCACGCCGCCGCGTCATTTGCATACGGCACGTCCCTAATCGCATCCACGCTACTACGCGCCATCCTGCTGGTGAGTGCGCCTTCCCTAAACCCAGCGGACCTTTCGTTTTTAGTATGGGCGGTGTCGTCAAAGGCAGAGGCGTCAGCATCCCCCAATTTAATTTCCTTGACGCTAAAGCCTGCTTCCTTAGGTCTCCCCATCTTGTATTTGCCCTCAACCACCCCCTCTCCATTGCCGTCTCCAGCACACGCTCAATTGTCCCCTCCCCACACTCCACATACGCGGAAACCAACACCTTCATATCCTCCTGTGGCGAGAAGTACCCCGGCATATCCACTCGCGTGCCCAGACTCTCTGTTAGCTGTGCGCCTGCGCCGTCGTCGTCTTTCCGCCTCTCGCCCCCGCAAAAATCGGCGACGTCGACGTCAACGAACAGGGCACCCGCAGTAACCGGCAAACCCCCACTCACCATTTCCACGCCATGCCCCTCCCTCGCCAACCCCGCATCCAGAACCGCACATCGCCAAAGCCACTCGGCACGACACGATCGACACGTTGCTTTCGCCCCGGGAAATGCACAATCATCCTCGTTCTCTGCTAAACCTGTGTCGCCGGCGAGTCGCTCCCTCCCTCCGGTGGTGTCTCTGCATCCTGCTCGACGTGCTGGAGACACAGATACGCTTGATCCACCACCGCACGCGCTTGCTGAAGAAAGTGCGCTGCCTGCGCCTGCGGCTCGTTCGTTGCTCCCCGCGGACTAGACACAAGATCTACACTCCCACTCCCGGCGAATCCGGGGCCGCTTCCCGCCGCCGCCGCGTCGCCAACTGCCTGCCACCCCTCATATCCACACCCCACCACAACCGCTTGCGAAACGGCCCATTCCGCCCTCTTTAGCTCGTCCCTCGCAACCCTGACCGCGTCGTCCCTTGCCCGCCTTGAGCCCCGCGAGTTCACATCAATCGTATTCACATCTAAATCGGCAACCAATTTTTTTTTTAAAAAAATAGAAAAAAAAAAGAGAGAGAGAGAGAGAGATCAACCGTTAGTAAAGGCCTTATTTGTGAGAGTTAAGAGCGAACCTCCGCCAGCACTGGAAAAATGCTCGCCGCAGACATTGACCATCCCAAGCCGCAGCGTATTGACGGTCCACCTCGCACTCCCCAACCCAGTGTTGGATTGCGGGAAATTGATGCGGCAGGGCAGACAGGAGGTGTGCAAGATGGCGCGGAAGTGGAAGGGGGTCGTGGCAACGAAGGATGAGGTAGCATTGCCAGAGGAAATGGTGGCGAACCACGCAAAATGCGCACACGCGCCATACGGGTCAAAGCATTGGATCGCGTGTGTCCAAAATGGATGTTGCTCCACTGCGCGAAAATTTCGTTTCTTGTCGTCAGCAACTACGAAGGACACTCGGGCTAGAGGACTCACGAGTGACTCCCCACCGCGTGCAAACACACATCAACGCCTCCACCGCCTTCGCATCGCGAGCGGCAACGTAGATGAGGTATTCTGGATACGGGATATATCTATGTTTGTGTTCGGGGTTGGTGTAGAAGTCCCAAGTGGCGGGGAGTGGGCGGGTGGGGGCAGTGATGTTGAGATGCCAAGTAGCTAATGATCTGGGACTCCGGCAGTCGGACACGGTAGAGTAGAAAGGCGGAAAACCCATAAAGCGAGGAGCGTACTGGATGGCCTCTGTAGGCAGTTCCGCCCAAGAACGGACAGTCTTCCCCTTGTACCCCGCAACCTTCGTCGTGAGCATGGCGAGCAGAGAATATTAATAAGTACTTGTTCTGGCTACAGTGGCGGCAAAATCTGATGTCACCCCCAAAAAAGGAAATTCTCATCAATTCAACTCGTTTTTTTTTTTTGTGCCCTGTTTTCTGTGGTCGGACCTTTCACAGTACATTTAAAACATAGACTTAAAACCCATGCACCCTTTTTCATCTTAAGTGTTTAATCACGTAGACGAATATCACACTGTTAGACTGTTAAACCCTTGCCCCCGGGGTCAGGGTCAAGAGGTTGACCTGACCTCCGCAACACTGCCTCCGGGAATGGAGTGTTCTCCAAATTCACAAGAAAGCGCTCTGTCGCAAAAATCGAAATGGGGTTACTTATATCAAGTCTATAATCTGGGCGATGGGGTATAAAGCTAAAATAGCATTATAAGGACTTACAGCCCTATAGCATTATAGTCAGTTATAACGGTGAGGGCGAGGGCATTGAACTTTTTTTTTTCTCTCGCCGCGGCGGATCCCGACACTCACACTCCCGCCATACTGCTACGGCGGCAGGCGTGAAGAGGCGGTTGCATGCGACAGGATTCCTACGGTTGCCAAACAGTGTTACTACCGATCTCAATCTTGCTTGGAGTCAGAGCTATATTAGCTCCGATTGCGCAGATCCGGAGGTGCACGTCTGGGACATGGATCGCCTGGACCTGGGCGCCCTTTTTCACAATCTCGAGAGAGAGATACAGATACCCCAGAATCCCCCCGAGTCAGTATCGATGTCTGTGGAGAATCTTTTTCGGCTTAAGCTTCAATGCAGGGACAATCAAGCACCGACCTCTGCCTCTCGCCCGTGCACTCCTTTGCCCAGATATGCGGCGTCGACTGCCCCTTGTGCACCAGACACGGCATCTAAGGTCGTCACGTCGAAAGGCTTTGAGCGATGTCTAAAGGAGAAGTCGCACGGTCTCCAAAGCCGCCACCAAGAGATTTGCCTGTACCACTTGCAAAATCCAGCGGTTCGACACGAAGACATTGCCCGGTTGTATGGCGTCGAACGCAGCACTGTCTCCAAGATTTTAAGAAAATGTGACAATGGGCTCCCCGAGAGAAGAAAACCGCGCGGAGCACAACGAAGGTAGGCATCATCTCATCTTTGGCATGTACGTGCTTTCGTCTGAAACGTTTAGACCCTCCAAGTTCCCTGAGATTGAAGGCGGCATGGTGAAATGGCTCCAAGAACTTCGTAGCGACGATTCGATGGTGCCCAACTCAATGATCGGAAAAAAGGCCAAGGATATTGCTCGTGAATTGGGTCTACCGGAAGATCGCTTCAAAGCTTCGTATGATTGGATAGCGGGCTTCAAACGTCTAGGAAGAAGGGGAAAAAACGCAGGGTGCCTCTCACCGTCAGAGTTTCCTTCTACTTACCTCAGGCTTATTTCTCGTGATTAAAAAAATGTGTCCTCCGTCGTTTCGGAGCCCAAAATAATCTCCTCAGAAGGAGATTCGACGATTCTCAAAGGGTGTAAAAACTAATCTGTGCCTTCGTGATTCTTATTGGCTGATTTCAGATCTCATTTCGAATAGACAAAAAGACTGTAACCCAAATGTAAAGCACCAATTAGCACACCGGGTAAATCAAAATTTTGATGTATCCGAAAAGGCTGCCCAAATGCTCAGCATTTGAGCCCATTTAGCTTGCCTACAAAGGCAACGATTTAGCGTCCTACAAAAGACACAACAAAAGTTGGCCTTTTCAAGAGGCTGCTAAAGAATCGCCCTATTGGATTGCGAGATAAGGTGGATTCCGCCGCGCCGATTTCGGCTGACCAACCTCATGACCACACTAGGCCCCGGGAAGCTTCACCAAAGGGTTGTCCGAAAAAAGGGGTTTTTGAGGCCAAAATTTGACAATTTTCTTGTCCGAAAAAGTGGTTTTTCAGGCCAAAATCTCGCAACCCTTGTCCGAAAAGTGGTTTTTGAGGACAGCGGGTAGGGAATCAATTAATCAAGTGTAATCTCCACAAGGCGGGGGTGAGCGACGTGACGGCAGGGCTATCCCAACCGACGTCAGAGCCGGTGTTGACAGAGTCGTCGTCCCACCACACTGAGTCCATAACCCCCCATTGAACAGAATCTGGTCATACCACAGCCTATGATGGGTGGATATCCTTTATTCCTACCCCATTCATTCCTTTATAATCCTTCTCCAACCCCTTCTGATCTTTTCTTCCATCCGAGCGGTGAGGTGTCGCATGCCTCTTGAGCACCATCAAGCGAAACATCATGACAGCACAGACAGCCACAGATGCAATGTGAGGTATCTGGCCAATCATAATGCCAGCGCAAGGCGAACGCGGTGGAGCACTGGCAGATGTGGCTAGTGATAAGTAGCGAGGGCGAGGCGACGGGGGTAGACGTGAGAAGAGGGTTTGCCCTCAGGAATCTTCCAAGACCTCCAAGAAAGCGAGCGGAGGATTGGTCATGCTTAAAAGCCCGTGTAGGCCGCGCAGTCGAAGGCAACACAATTCGGGTGGGTGATGAGGGACGCGACGACAAGGAGTGGCTCTTGACCAACTGCCACCGTTGGAGACAAACACAGAGACCGCCAATTGCAATGTTGCGAGGGAGAACGAATGACCGCGCGTGGCTCGTACCTAGCTCGCCGCTGCTGGGGACCTCATCAGGCTCATGCGGTCCATAATCGTCCCTCACAAGACCACCAGACGACTCCTACCATCCTCGAGCCTCCGCCTGATGCCTAAATTCCATCCGCTTCTCAGACCCTTCCTTCCAGCCTTCCCAAGTCTTTCCTTCCAGCCTTCGCAAACCATCCTTCCGAGCCCTTCTTTCAAGAGACGTTATCCTTGCGCTTCTCATACCTCCAGTCTTGGCGAGGGTTACGCAAAGAAAGACGGCGACCGTCCCTTGTAAGTAGACTCTAGAGCCGACAATGATGCCATGGTGTCCACAGGAGACAAACACAGAGACCGCCAATTGCAATGTTGCGAGGGAGAACGAATGACCGCGCGTGGCTCGTACCTAGCTCGCCGCTGCTGGGGACCTCATCAGGCTCATGCGGTCCATAATCGTCCCTCACAAGACCACCAGACGACTCCTACCATCCTCGAGCCTCCGCCTGATGCCTAAATTCCATCCGCTTCTCAGACCCTTCCTTCCAGCCTTCCCAAGCCTTTCCTTCCAGCCTTCGCAAACCATCCTTCCGAGCCCTTCTTTCAAGAGACGTTATCCTTGCGCTTCTCATACCTCCAGTCTTGGCGAGGGTTACGCAAAGAAAGACGGCGACCGTCCCTTGTAAGTAGACTCTAGAGCCGACAATGATGCCATGGTGTCCACAAGCAGCCTCCCAGAGGCAGAGTGGGAGACGACGACGACGAATGTGGACAAATTTGATATGTGGTGGAAGCCACAGGTGTGTAGATTGCAGTAGAGTATGAGTAGAGGAGTGTAGCGTAGGTTCAAAGCGGAGAATTAAGATAATGTTTTCGGTGATGGTGGTAGAATTGACGGGAATTGGTCTTGCGGGAATTGAGAAATAAAATATTACTGAGTTTTGGCTTGAATGAATCATAGTTCTACAAGCGCACTGAGCTCGAAGCTGGAGCGCTGAAAAGGAGACTAGATTGCAGAATGCCCCAAGACCGTAGAGTTCTTGCTGACTTCGAACTGCGCGCTGCACACCGCACACCTGCCCCAAATTCCAGAAACCCCAGGATTCTCTTGCGTTGGATCTTCCGATTCATCTCAAAATTGCCCGAGTTGTTGAGGTATACGCTTGTAAAAGCCAGAATCGTGGCAAGATCATGGTAGAAGCCAAAGTACTTTTCACCGCATTGTCCACCGTTGTTCATCGTCCATCATTTGATCCCAGTACTTCAGTAAAGGGATTCTCAATAGCAGTGTCCGGCAGGTTCCGCGTCGTAGTACTCCATCACAACATCTTCATCCATCTGGGTCGACGAGTTACGCGTTGAGTACTCGGAAAATTCTTCAAGAAGCTTCAGATGGTCCTGGAATGCGCGCACAGGAGCAGTTTGCTTCTTAGCCAGCCTTGAACTGTGAGATTTCTTCGGAATAACAATCCGCTCTTGGGTTTTTGTGTTCCATATTGCCCGCAACTTGTCCAACTGATCCTGGAGTTTGTCCCTGGTCATCCCCGGCTTAAGAATATCCTCGACGCAAGAAATCAGAGTTACGGCGTCCAGTCCTCGCTGAGTCTCGGCTACTTTTGCTGCTGCAGCGGCGGCTTTCTGGGTCTTTTCTGTGAGACTGCGCTGATTGTATTCCATCTGCAATCGCTTTCTTTCCCTCTCCAGCCCTGCTGCGTCCAAAGTTCTTGCTGTCTGCATCACGTACTGATAGTCTGCGGAGGTAAACGAGTATATACAACGTCCGACACTTATGAAACCGACACATTCTCTTACATAAAGCAATGTGTCGGCTATGATGCATTGATGTTGCTCAGAGGTCAATGCTCGGCTTTCCGGCATTCCCCCGGCATGCAACCTCAACCTAACCAACCTAAACCCAAACCTCCCTAACCACCTAACCATTTTAACCTCCCTAACCTTCCTAACCAAACCCTAACCTCCCCAACCTTTAAATATGTTCCATGGCCTAACCTCCTAACCCTAACCCTAACCCAAACCTTAACCCTAACACTAACCACTGTGAATTCCCGGAGTTAGGGTCGCGCAGCGGCCCTAACTCCTCGATACGCAGTTGTTTTGGCCTTCGGCAGTGTTTGGCCGGTATTCTCGGGGCCTTCGGCAGTCATTGTTGTCATTGATGCAGTTTCCTGATTCTCTCATGTTTGACAGCGGAAATGTCCAAATTTGGCGGATGTGTCGGCTTTGATGTAGATGTGTCGGGTTTGATGCCTTATGTTACCTGTCTAAATGGGGTGTGTCGTGTCGGATGTTGTTGTACCCGGAGGTAAACCATCGATTCATGAATTGTTGAGTCTCGTTGCGCTGGAACATTGCCAGCCCGTTGTGAGTCGCTACTGCGGCTGTAGGATTATCACCCATGAACCGGATGAATGATCCAAGTGCACCCTCATTGCGATCGTTTGTCGCGGGAAGCCATATCCTGCCCTTCTTGCTATCGCTCAGACCATCAATCAACCCGCTGGGGGCAAATTCCGAGGAGAAACGAATCCACGTTGCCTTCGCGCCTTCTAGAAATTGCACAAACATCTCACGGAGGCAGGGAAGCCTGCCAGCGGCGTGAAGTTTCTTGATCTGATTCTCTACCATCACATCCTCCCGCACCACAGGCTGCCCATCGAAAGTCGCGATACGGAATTCCGCCTCGTCGAAATCCAACACCAACCCCGGGGTCTCGATGAGCATCGCACAATGGTCGCGAATTTCCGTGTGGAGAGGACCTAGGGACACCGCATTCAACGCGACTTCTTCGGGTGCACGAACACGACGCGTGTATGAAACAGCGATGAAGAGGTGATAGATCGCCAAAACAGCGAGTTCTGTGAGTGTGGGGTCGTCGTCTAAGGCTTCATAGACGTTCTTTTCGATGTTAGTCCAGCCTGGACGAGCTTTCATCTGCTTGATAGCCTCCAGGAAGCTGCGATAAATGCCACGGCGCGCAATCAGCTCGCAGGCAGCCTCTCCGTGGCTACCAAAGCGCGTTTGGTTCGTTCTAGGGAAGCGCTTGATGGGCTCGCCGTTGTCCAGCTTGGATCTGAGGTAAATGTCGAGCTGATCTCCTTGCCCGCGCGCTTCTCAATCGCGTTCTCGAAGATTGCACCGGCGATTGCGGCTGTTTTTGCGTCCCCGAATGCCGCATTCTCGAAGCGTTCGAGATCGTCTTGAGTCGGCGGCTTTTCACCGAGCTCGGGATGCAAAACGCGTCGAACAGCGGCCGCAGAGTCTTTGTTTGCGAGCGGGATGGGACCCCGCGCTTCGAGTTGCTTCCAGTGCGCAGTCATCGCAGTATTCCCCCCTTTGAAGCTATTCTGATCCTTGTGCATGCAGCAACCTGTCCAGATCCAAAGCGTGAGCAAACGAGCACCTGGCTAAGTGTGTTGATTTTCTTCTTGAGCTCTTCTGCTGACCACATCCGGCAGAACTCTGCTTCGTTCAGGCGTCGCTGTGCCTCGTTGAGTCGCCGAAGCCACCCCCTCTCGTCGTCAGATTTTTTCTTCAAAGTCTTCATCACTTGTGCTTAATCATGAGCAATAGCCTCCTCCAGTTCCTTCTTTGCGACCTTGATCTTCTTCTTGAGGTCAGCAATCTTCTTCTTATGCCGCTTTTCGCGCCGTTCTGAATTTTTTTGATCCTGCTTCAGATTTATGTTTTCTCGCTTGAGCCGTGCGCTCTCGGCCTCCGCCGCGGCGGTGCGTCGTTTGTGTTCATTGAGGGTGCGTGTGGTGGGACTGGGAGGAACTAGGTTCTCTTTTTGGGCCTTGGAACGAGCTGCAACGCCGGCCTCGCTCGCGTCTTTCCTCTGTGTCTTCTGTTTTCGTGAGCTTCCTTTTTGTAGTCGGCCCATGGCTTGAACTTTAAAATTGCAGTGTATCAATATATTTTAGAGTATGCTGAATATATTCTCACACTTTTCTGACCCCCGACGCGAGATTTGTGGCCTTGCGCGACGCGACGAAGACGAATGATGGGGAGAATGCGTGACGGCGCGTCAAGTCACACGCCCAATTAGGCATTTGGCGGGCACTTTGATGTGGTGCATTTTCTGACCTGTTCCGGCACTCTCCACGCGACGGCAATCCATGCCGACGCGATTTTGGTCCCAATCATCGCTTCCTCGGTTCCACATTTGTGTTGGGTTAATTCAAACCAAACAGAATTTTCTTGGACATAAACAAGGAACTTGAGCTGAAACCGAAGACATTTTGCAAACTAATTATCATTAATTTTTTATCTATCACTCCGAATTTTCATGTAGTACCACGTGACGTCCAAATATGGAAATTACCATCAAAATCAGCTGTTTAGGGTCCAATTCTTACCTCCAGCCCGGTAAAACACCTCTGCATGGTGTTTTATGAACGAAATCTCGGTTTTGAACCACCCAACGCACCACTTGAAAATTCAACATATCTCGGCCAAACACGGCCAACCTCATTGCCGTTTCTATCCAAATCCGGAAAATCCACCAATCGGGCTTTTAGATGGCTGCTGAAGCTCAATAGTGCGTGTAGGCGCCGACTCCGTTAACGAAGCTATCAAGTCTCTCAGCGCTGAGCTTCGCGAGCTCAAGCGCGAGACACGAGCCCAGTTCGAGGCGTGACAACGATGACAAAGTCAATCGCCAACCTCGGGTCTTCGGTCGACAACCTCCATGCTCGCGTGTCCAATCACTCTGCAGGGTTCCTGCTGCAGCTGAATGAACAGTCGACGAGGTCCAAGCTGGCACAGGTAGCGCTGGAGATATCGCAGCACATGGCGACGATCAAGTTTGGGCCCTCTGAGCTTCACGAGGCAGCGAAAGCTGAGTATGCAATCCTGATTAAGGAGCAGTCTGCGCTGACGAAAAAGCTATCCGAGGGCGCTGGCCAATCCCTTGCATTGCTTGGAGGTACGCTAGCCTCAACGCTACCTCCTTCAGAGACGCCACCGGGGTTGTCTCGTTCCCCCTCGAAGACGTTCTCGGAGCGATCCCACTCCCCACCGCCGTCAGCTCCCGGTCATGGTTCGAAGAGACTAGGGTCCTGTGTATAATTCCCGGAGCAATTATAAACGGTTTTTTAATTTTTGTTTGTAAACAGGGTGTTTATAAACCGGTTTACAAACACACCTGCCAAATTGCCCCAAACTCAAGCTTTCCCCCTGATTTGAACGATTTTTTGCTTCAGGCGGCTTCAGTGAACTTCTAGCAGCAAATAAATGCAGTATAAGACAATCCTGCATATGAATTGGATGTGGTCGTTGAACCTCGTCCATTGTGAGCCAATTGCTGCCATCAGATATAGGTGATTGATGCCTCGGATCGTTCCGCCGGTGTGGTTTTACCTCCAAAACGAACACAAGTTGAACAAGAATCCTCCAACGTCACAAGAATCCTCCAACGTCTCCGCTCAGCAGAAAAGTTACCAAAACTGTGGCTGATTTGGGTCCCCATCGGGGTAAAATACACACCCAATACGAATTAAAAACCAGCCAATCTGGCCCAACCCATTTAAAAACAGGTTTATAAACCGGTGTTTATAAACATGTTTACAAACATGTTCAATAAACAGGACCCTAGAAGAGACACAAGACGTCTGGCCACACGGACAATGACTCAGACATGTCCATTGCCCCGGTGAGTTCAGCTTCTGCACCAGCTTCATCCAAACTAATCGCGACTCGCTATGTCTCGTTAGGAAAGTCGATGAAGTGGTCAGAGACGAACCAAGCTCGAACCCGCACTCACCCCCGGGTGTTTCACGGTGTTTTGAGCTTCGCGCGAGTTGATGAGTCGCCGAGATTAGAAAAAAGAGTCATAGCGAGTCGCAAAAATTCTGTTTACCGCACAGATGTTCGATACAAACCCCCTCCCCTCCTCCTCATTATTGTTGGGATCCTCTCGATCGCCAACATGGTACTAGCCGGCAGCCACAGCACTAATTCTGGCTTCTCAGTGTACGCCCTCAACATGAATGGCCTCGGTGGTCCTGGCAAGCGGGAGGAGGAGGAGCGAGCGCGGCGCTCCGCGCCGCGCGAGCGACGACGACGACCACAGAGGTGATATGCTAGAGAGAGAAGACGGGCGGGGACCCACGACGTTTGGGCGCAACGTTTCGTCTGCAAAGACTCATCAGGTGGCAGTGTTCCCTAACGGTACGTGGTGGAAAAATCGGTCATTCCGAGGCTTTTCTGGGTGCCGAAAACGCGTTTTCCCGGCCGAGGGATTTCCCCCTGGGGAAGGGAGAACAATGACCCACCGTGGGAATCTGGACCGTTTTGCCATCACCCTCGGAATGGAGAAGTTCCCTGATTGTGTGCCCCGGGGCACGCAGATCAATCAGCACGTGATCTGACAGGCCAAACGTAAACGTACCCCACGAATACAAAGGCGATTAGGGTTCGGTGACAATTAGGTTTGGAGGAAAATAATTATTTGTTAGGTCAATTGTCAGGCTGACAGTCAGACCTGTCAATTGACAATTGACAATTAGGTAATCACCTATATCGGGAAATTATGTTTCTGCCAGCTGCAAAGGTGAAAGGGAGGATGTAGCTGCCTTCCCACTGACAATATTCCTTAATCTTTGACATTGAGTGAGTGTCTTGTAGTTTTCCTATCTGAATGAGGACAAATATGAAGTTCGAGAGTCCATTGTCACAGACTAGTCACCCGTCACACTGGCAGACGGATCACTGACGGAGGAGTTATCAACATTCATCAAAATAGCCATCACAACACTGGGATTTTCTGAACTCATTCAACGAAATGCTCACGGCGTCAGGGAAAGCCAAGTGGGCAGCATCTCAAAGGTCAGAAGTGATTGTCAGGATTGTCAGACCTCTCTCTCGAAAATAATTGATTGTCAGTCAGTGACAAATATTTGTTATGTCAGATTCTGACAATTGACAATCAATGTCACCGAACCCTAAAGGCGATAGCAGATTGCCAGCAAAGCAAACACAGCCACATGTGGTGTAAGATATCTAGATCTACACCACTGGCTGGGTATTTGAAACCACTAGCTAAATGACATAAAACTACCACCTGAATACAGGGCAAGTTGAACCACAATCATCAAAGTTGAACTACAACTGAGTTGAAGTTCAACTTCCGGATGCAACTTCCATTTTAGGAAATTCTTCTCATCGGAAGTTGAACTTGTACCTAAGTCCGGGCGACGACAAAACTAACCTCAAATGTTCCGTCTGACACCTCATTTGGGCCGAAACTAGAAATGAATTTATACCTTGTTTACTCCAGGAAGTGTAGCGACTTAAAAGAGTATGTATGTACTTGACTTGACTGAACAGAGTACTTGAATATTGTGCGGTCGAACTACACCGCCAATTTGGGCTGATGACACCCGGATGTCAGTTGTGGGATATGCGTGGACATCCCGGAAAATATTTGAAGACGCTTGATGGGATGGTTTTGGGAGCTTTTGCCAGCGACCCGCCTCTGACCTTTGGCAGTTTCTCATGAATCTCTTTTGCAAGTACAGAACTATGTCGGGCACCGCTCAGATATGTTACCTCGCTAAATACTCGTCCCATTCCTCAGTTTCTCTCTTTTCGTCTTTTTGACGTTGTGGTGGTCCGTGCGCCGTATAAGCGAGACGTGTGAAACGCAACTTGGCGCCACGTCACAAACCTCTTTCTTTCCGTCTCCCTTCACCTCCCCTCCGCCATCTGCTTCGTCTTTGCTCCCCTCGGTTCCAAGCGCCTCTTGCTCGGTTCACGCGTTCGTCAAACCCGTGGCAGCAAGTCCTCAAGGCTCAAGGCCAACGCAAGTGACCCTGAGGTCCTCGTTCGTCAAGTTTTTGTCAAGACTCAAGAGTGGTGTCCACTGTTCAATGCTCTCGTCAAGAGTGAAGTCTCGCACATCCAGGAAATGGCGTTCTTCAAGTTATTCCCTCAAATGCAAGCCAGCCACCTCTTGATTTCAAATCCAAGACTCTCCTCAAGTTGCCAAATTGCTTCTTGAAGACGGCCTGCTGTCGACGCTGTTTGTGGTCATCAAAGCTCCCTTGTTCTCTCTCCATATTTATGTAGATGTAGGATTTATGTAATAGTTTACATTCAATCAAGTTGTTTTTCTGCCATTAATTTCCATGGAAATGCACAAATTATCTGAAATTTTTTGACAGCCTGAACTGAATATATCTCAGAAAGGTGCGGCTGCGACATTTCTGAGATATCCAATTCTCAGACGCTCCTGGGATTGTGTTTTTTGATCTCCCAGCGACCTTTCTTGGGAGATCCCCACGCATTCATCCAAATATGGGAATCCGGATGTCATCAGGAGCTCCCGCCAAATTGGCGGTGTACTGGCGCGAGCATAAAATTGTGCTGGTACCTTACTTTGAACGCCGCAACGTAGTTTTGCTTGCGATGTACTTCAGTAAGCCGCGCGAGGCCGCGATTCCAATTTCCCCCTCAGTTTCAAAGGACGTGATAATTGCTCCGGATACGGTGGCAGTTCTATTTGATTGAACATACTTTCTCTGTTCAAGTTCTTTGGAACTCACTGGACTGAACGGTCATGCAAGTTAGAGTCGGTACAAAGAAGAATATGTCGCACGCGCCTGTAACTCGTATTCATAGCCAACTATACCAGCATATACATGATCAATGTCCTCGCAGGACGATTGAAAGGTTTGGTTCAGAATTCACCGCTCAACTTCGGCAGTAGATGGGATGCTACTTGACCATAAGCACAAGTCAAAAATCATCAGGTTGGAGACATCGAGCTCAGTCCATCCGGGTAGGAGAGTCAGTTTTGGGCAGAGTTGAACCAGACCCGGCTGTCGCAAAGTTTGAGTACTCAACCCGATACTTAACCATGCCGGATTCATCTCATTATTGATGAATTCGATTGTCTACCGCATATATTGAGCAGGAAACCCCGCAAAACAAGCAAGGGAAGGAGTCCAACCGCAATCCCCATGGAAAACTAAGACGACTATCGGGACTGGCAGCCCCAACCAACGCAAGATGTTGACCAAGGGCTCCCCGAGGCATAAGATAGCAGCAGATGACCTCCTGTATCATTATTTAGCAGATTCTAGGGATTTGGAAGGAAAAGTACGCCTAAGTAACTTTTGTTGATTTCTCCCGCCAAGTAAGATCAGCAAAAGTTACTTATGCCATCAGCAAAAGTAACTTTCGCTGTTGCCATCTGATCGCCAGCCATCCCCTACTCTCTTCTCCGGTTCTTCGCCCCTGTTACTCGACTATTGCTTCACTTTGGTCGCACCGTCTTCCCTTACCATCACTGTGCAAAGTATGTATCTCAAAACCGGACGTCCGTCCTAGACAGAATACACGATTAGCTCAGCGTCGTGTTAGTTAACAACAACAGCTCTATTATGCACCTAGACAGAATACACGATTAGCTAGGGAATACTGTAAGTAATGTATTCTTGGGTACAGAATAATAGAAGCCTCACCTCAGCGTCGTGTTAGTTAACAACAACAGCTGAGGAAAAGCTTGGCGCGTGACGTGACGTGACATGTCACCGCTAGCGATCGCCGCCGATGACGCGGTTGGATTCACAGCAGCGGAGCCTGAAATCCACTTGCGTCATAGTTGCCTAAAGATAGATTTTAGGTTTGGCTCGCTCGCTTCCCGTTGGTTTCGACACTCCCACTCGAGGTAAACCGTAATCCCAAGGCTCTTGCAAACTTCCAATGCTTTTCCCGAGAAAGGGGCTTAGTAAGGATGTCGGCCACCATGTCGTGGGTAGACACGTAGCGAATGACGGCCTCGCCTTTTGCCACAATGTCGTCGCGAATGAAGTGGTATTTGCGCTTTCACTGTGCAAAGTATACATCATGAAATTCATGCAAACTGTCATGAATTTCAGGTTTCATGATGTTTTGTCATGAAGCACACCATGAATTTCAAGGGGGGTTTCATGATGCTCAGAAGCTCATTTTTGCAAGATTATGAATTCATGACAAAACATCATGAATTTTCGTCATGAAAAAACCGAGCGATTTTTTCTGGCTAAGTCCACCAAAGGGTTAAGTGGGTAGTGTGCTAATATCAATGATAAAGCCAATAAATGGTATCAGTCGGTCTCTGGTCTCTATCAAGTGCACACTGTTGAAAATTAGTTAACTAAATGAGGAGGTTAACGGTAGTGCGTCATACGGCGGTTTTGAGTTCGGTTCCGGGTGCTGACACCTGAGTTTGGTTGTGATTTATTTGCTTTGCAGCGCTCTCGTTTCATGATATTTTGCTCTGAAATACTTGATAAAACATCATGAAAAAACGTCATGAAGAGCCCCATAATCATCATGAAAACATACTTTCAATTCATGATGTTGCGTTAGCAATTTCCAGGCGATTCATCATGAATTCCTGGACATAATGTTGGGATTTTCATGGCCAACAACATCATGAATTTCATGACCCTTCCTTTGCACAGTGTGCCGCCGTCGTCGCCCTCGCCGCCCTTGCCGCTCATGAATATGGGCCAAGAATGTTTGATGCGGAGGCCCAACTGTCGCTTCCGGTGCTTGATAAAACATCTCCGACTCCTTCTGAACCTCTCGGGAGGCGGATTTACACGATGCCTCATACTACTTTCATGAAGTCAGCCATGGATCAACTTTGTCTAACCAATTTATACCCAAGTGACAGTATATAATGAGAAGAAATAATTGTCGAAGACAAAAAGAGTTGGGCAGCCCAAGTGGGCCATTTCAAATTTGGGTAAGGCAGCTCTGAGCTGAAGAAAAGGATCTTGGCTCATGATAGAAAGGAAGGATGCTGGTTGAGTGCCATGTCGCAAGACTTTCATAGGTATGCATTCCATGCTGCACACAATGCCTCAACAACGTTGCAATGCTAAGTACAATCCTATCTTTGACAGTAACATGTAACGTGACTCGGGATTGCCAAATCCGGTGCGATTTCCCAGGCAAAGAGAGGCAGATTCCTCAGAAACCGCTCGTGGAATTTTCTTTATCTTATCAGAATCATAACTTACTCAACGAAAGGAGTCGATTGCGCTATGTCCGAGGTTTTTCCCATCAATTTTGAGGTTACGGCCAAATTTTAGGCTATCATTTCATGATTTTTCGTTTTTGTGACAATCGGCTCGTGCAAAACTGTTCTTTCGATGCTTAGCGACTGTTTTACACAAAAATCTAGACATCTGGGGGTATGTCACACCTTCCATAAAGGGAAGATTAAAGTTGTCGATTTTGCGTGTCCGGCACTGTAGCACACTGGAAAAAAAAAAGATCAAAAGAGTATCACCTACAGGCTACAGTAATTGAACCCGCGACTGGCGAATACGAAAAAAAAAAACATATATACATTCTCAAGCCTCTTAAGCACCATTAGAGGGTTTGCGAAGAGCCATTGGAGCCATTGAATGGCTACCGCTTTCCGTATTAGGAAAGTTTGATGGGCTAAACTTTTATGTCGAAGTCAAGAAGAGCTATTTGGAATGAAAATTGGATGCTCAGACCGGGGGTAGCTTTCGTCAATACGCCGGAATTCGGGCACTTGCGTAGCCTTAGCCATTCAATGGCTGCATCGCAAACAGGCTATTATCTCTGTTCCTTTTCTCCCCACCACATCCCCTCTGAAGAAAGAGAAGAGGAAAGCAATTGATCGCCGTAAATTGAGCCGGCATCAAGTTACCATATTAGGGTGTCACTGATGCGGCGGAATTCATCGAGTGTCATCATGCATGTGTCGGAGTAGGTCTATGGAGGCAAGCCTGTCGATAGACAGACCGGTCGATCTGAGTTTGAATTGCCACGTCAATCTCGGTTCCCAAAAAAGGTTATTGCTTACAGTGGGTGACGTCACGAACAAACAAGACCAACACTGACTGTTTTGCTTCCTGCACTCTAAAAACTCACGATTAGACCTCCAGTCAAGCGTAGAATATCTGTCGCATACCAATCGCTCAGTTACCGCGCAAAAATCTCTTCATTCGAGTGAAAAATGGGTGAGTCTTGAATAACCTTTTTTGGTAACTCGATTGACAGCGGGATTCAAACTCAGATCGACCAGCCTGTGTATCGACAGGTTCGCCTTCATACACAGGCTGGATTCGAGCCTAGTGTCGGAGTTTGAAATTGGCGGAGCATTTAGTGTTTTGCCGGGTCGGGTCGAAGACCCTAGACCCGACCCAAGCCCGACCCGACCTGGAGGGTCGGGTCGGGGATGTTTGTTGACCCGCGGCCCGGGTCTCCGACCCGGGCCTCGGCAGATAATTCAAATGGCCTGATTTGCGATGCCGAAGGTGACCAGCAACATCAAATCAAGTTCCTATCATGTAGAAAGTGTTCCGAACAGCCGTGTTGTCAAACACTCGTGTCCGCCGCCACCAACGTCCATCAAGCCTATTACCAAATTGGGAAGTACCATCAAAATAACCTCAAAACAGTGTATTCGGGCGTATTTTGGAAGTCTGTATCATAATTTCCACCCAAAAACATAAAAGGTACGATACATCAACCACTCCATACATTTCCTGACTTTTTCTTCGAGCTTTGATTTTCTGCAACACCCGACCCGGGTCGCGACCCAAGCCCGGGTTGTCAAGCCCGACCCGACCCTACACCGCCACAGACCCGACCCAAGCCCGGGCTTTGCGGCCCGACCCGACCCGGAAAACACTAGGAGCATTGCCGACCACCAATCCTATACATGAAAAGAAGAAGAGCACAGCCTCAGCTCCAGGAAAGGGAATTTTACCAGGACCCCTGGTAATCAACTAAGATGCCTGCCCGCGAAAATTTCAATTCGGATAAAACATGCCCAAAAATCGCGCGAACCTACGGATGAGAAATCGAGGTTCCGGGCGGCCGAGCCTGGCCGAAAATTCGGATAACGCATGGGGGCTGCCGACCAGCTCTGGGCGAGGTTCGGATAACTTCCCCCGGCAAATCGCGAACGGCTCTAACGAGAAATTGTGACTCACTGTGGACCAAAATCGGCAGAGTTTCTACCTAAATCACAGGCATTCAGCGCGGATTCAGGCGGAATCTGTGATCATCTCAGGTCAAAAAATGCCGTCTATCAGTCAGAAATCTTACCATTGCGAACCTGGCAGGCAATCAAACTCGGGAGGTTGAACCTGAACAGGATGGCTGGGCTAAAAGCCTTTTTCAGCCGAAAAAAAACGACTTAAACGGCTGAGGAGAAAAATCTTAATTTTTTCTTAATTTTAGCCGATTTTCTAGGGCCTGGTCAACAATTCGGATAAAACATCGACCTTGGCGGGGCCAGGTCCAAATTCGGATGAGATTTTCCTCAAATGGGGTGCGGATAAAACGTCCCGAAATCCTATACTTTAAAAGAGCACGGCACAGCCTTAGCTCCAGGAAAGGGAATTCACCCCGTGACTTTCTGTCAAGCCGTGAGATCTCCGCGACGCGCGCTGGCGAGTGCAGCGAGCGGCAGTGCGGCGCCGTCGGCAAGCAATTCACTGCGGGGTTTGGGGCGGCAGCCCCGACGAGCTGTGTGACCGCCGTAGGCACGCCGCGAGCGCAGCGAGTGGCCCGTGCCGAAGGCAGGGAGCTAAAGCTCGTCCGAGTTGATTAAGGACCACTGATAATCACCTTTGATGCCTGCCCCGAAAAATCTTGAAATTGGGACATCTTATCCGGACCCCAAATGGGGAAGATCTTATCCGAATCCGAACCAAGCCTTCCAAAGGTCGATGTTTTATCCGGACGGTGAACAAGGCCTCAAAAAATCTGCTAAAATCGCAAAAATTCCCAATTTATCTCTTGACGCGTCTAGGTGGCCCCTCAACGTCTTTTGAGCGATGCGAAAGGCTGTCATGTAGTTTGAATGCTGTTCTCCGCTTGTTGAGGTGCGCTTGCCGAATTTCGCGGTGTTTGATTCCCGAAAGATCCCGAAATAGGTAGAAAATGTTGAGAAAATGCAGAAATTCGTCAGATTGTACTTGATTGACCTCTAAATTGCCCCAATTTGGAGTGAATCAGTGGTGGAACTCGTGTCCGAGGAGTCTCGGGTGCTTTTTATCCGAATCTGAACCAGGCTTGACTCCCAGCGTCCATGATTTATCCGAATTGTTGGGCAGGGGTGGCGTCGTCGATGGTCGATTTCTTATCCGAATCCGGGCAGGGTGGGCACAATTCTTGGGCATGTTTTATCCGAATCGAAAATTTCGCGGGCAGGCATCAAAGGTGATTGTCAGTGGTCCTGTTGATTACCAGGGGGGGAACTTCTCCATTCCGAGGGTGATGGCAAAACGGTCCAGATTCCCACGGTGGGTCATTGTTCTCCCTTCCCCAGGGGGAAATCCCTCGGCCGGGAAAACGCGTTTTCGGCACCCAGAAAAGCCTCGGAATGACCGATTTTTCCAGCAAGTCAGTCACATGATTGTCACATGCACCGTGTCAAGAATTGTCCACGGTGGACAGTTTTCAGCGCGTCGCCAGAACTGATAGTAGAAAGTAACTTTTCAGCATGGCTAGATAGATTGACAGTACATATACGTTGGCTACAAAAAACGCGTCAAACACGGTGGAACAGAACCTCAGGTTTTGGCTTCATGCAGCCAAAGAAACTGGTGGGGCCAGATGCCTCAAAACTTGCTGTGAGAGCTCCAGCCACTGTATACTAATCTATCTTACAGACATGCTTTCAGATCTCTTCCATAACACGCCCGATAACTGCGTCAATCCTCGTAGATAGACACAAGATCAATTTGAGCCCAATGCCAGGCCTGCCGGACCCAACGGCATGCTATGCCACATGATCCAGCTGATCTCCGATGCCCTCCGAGCCATATTTGTTCAAATCCGACTCACAAATAAATTGCACTTTCCCAAATATATTGCACTTTCGCAAATATATTCTGTGGTCTACAAATATCTGGGAGATCTGAGGTACTGTAAAATTGAGCTTTACTTTTATAAAAGCATCCCATTCGTCAGCGTATTTGATAGGCACACTCAAGACCGCCAACACGAATATTTGAGCCCTTTCCAAAACGAACAGCATAATACATATGCGTTACATTTCGAGAGGCCGATATTTATGTGAGCTCGTCCATATATTTCTGAATGTGAATGCAATTTATTTGAATGGGGCCTGTAGTCCCGGCGAGAAGCAACCATCAAGCTCTATTGGTCGCTGTTGAGTGCGTCAATCGGGTGCTTCGGGCACTTTGCCGAAGCGTCGGACTCGGGAGGCGGGTCCTGGCGGGACATGATGCGGGAGGTTCATTACGGATGACATTCGGCTGATGCGGCCGGCATTTCCCGACAATTTGGAAATCTACCTGCTTGGGAATGTCCCCGAGCAATGGAAGACGTATTGTTGGCACATCGAGCTCAGAAAATTAGTTTCTGTTGGGTCTAATCAATCTCATCCCTCCAGGTGCTTGAAATTCAATCGACTCCGAGACCTCGAGAGTCACGAACACAAGCAAAGTATGCAGTAACGGCCAACAGATGCCCTGCTCATCGTTCGTTTCACACAAACATCGCAAACCTGGCTGTATTGTGCTTCAGAACTCCAGCTACTACTATGTTATTATTATAATAAGATAATGCCGAGAAATATACAACCGTTCAATAGTTCAATTTGGAGTCTCTGGTCAGACTGTAAGGGCAACCTTTAGGACCCGAGATGTCTCGAGGGTCTAGCGAGGGAGAATCCAAAAGTTAATTAAGAAGCTATTAAGAATACATCACAGCGCACCTAGCGAGGGAGAATCCAAAGAGAAGAAAGGCTGAGGATTCCCACGCTAGGTGCAGTAAACATATAGTAACTAGTTCCCACAAGCTCGGAGCAGTCGGCAATGATCCCGGGCCAAGTCACATGCCTTACTCCGCGATGACATAGGGCTTTGGGGATTTGACAGGAAAGTGGGAAATCTGCAGGAGGCCTGCGTCATAGGTGGCTGTGTAGTGCCAAAAGAAGGAGTTCCCCTGACATCATCCCCCCCTTGGAATGCGGCGCCTCGACGCATAGATCGCACCTGAGCTGGAGTAGAAGAGCGGTCACGGAAGGGAAGGGAATCAAAGGCAGCGACAGCAATGGAGCGGGGTTTGGAAGGGTATTTGCGGTAGAAGGCAGCGACAGCGTCCGGGGCAAAGACATTAGAGTGCTTCACCCATTGATCATGGGACGGGTCATAACCCTTCCAGCGAACAAAGTACCATAGACTCCTATAGCGGATCTTGGCATCCAGTATCTCCTCGACCTCCCATTGCTTGTCGCCAGGAACGTCAAGGACTGGTGGCGGCTCTTCGTGTCTGGGGCGAGTGGGGAATGGATCGGCTTCCACAAGCTGAAGCTTCACGACGGGGAAGACAGGGTGGAGGGCAGAGTACCGGGGCGGCAGCTCCAGTTTGAAGGCACCGTTACCGACGACCTTCAGAACCTTGAAGGGGCCGATACGCCGGTGGGAGAATTTGACCGAAGGGCGGGTGGTGCGGATATCTGAAGTATCAACCCACACCCGGTCACCAACCTTGATGTCTGGAGCTGGCGTCCGCCGGCGGTCATAGTACTGCTTGTACTCTGCCTTGGCCTTGACTAGTGCGGCCTTCGCCTCAGAAACCCCTGACGCAATCCGGTCGTGGAACTCGTTTACAGCCTCCAACCTAGAACGTGCAGCGTGGGGCTCAAAGCCCATCCGTGGAAGCCGACCAGTGTCTGTCATGAACGGTACCTGCTGCGTGGAGGAGTGCATGTGGTTGTTGTACGCAAACTCCGCTGCAGGTAGTAGCTCATCCCAGTCGTCCTGCTTGTAATTGGTGAAGAGCCGGACATACTGTTCGAGTTCCTGGTTAACGCGCTCAGTCTGGCCGTCGGTCTGCGGATGGTAGGCCGTAGAGGTGGCTGGGGTGACCCCAACGAGGCGCCAAAGCTCGCGCGTGAACTCTGCGATGAACTGGGTGCCACGATCCGAGATGTACTTCTCTGGCAGGCCATGGTGGCGCCAGACGTTCCGGTAGTACAGCCGAGCAGCACCAACCGCGTCAATGGTGGTGTGACACTCCATGAAGTGCGCTCTCTTCCCAAGGGCACAGACAACGACCATGACTGCATCATATCCATGGGCCTCGGGAAGCTCGACGATAAAGTCGACTGACACGGTGTGCCAGCGCTCTTCTGGGATCTCTGTGGGGTGAAGCTCACCAATCGGCAGTCGGCGAAGCGCCTTGGTGCGGCAGCACAAGTCACAAGTCGCGACATACCGACCGACATGGCGCGACAGCTGGGGCCACCAGTAGTTCCGAGACACGAGCTCCAAGGTCTTGAAACGACCGGCATGGCCTGCAACACGCGTGTCATGGTGCTGCTCCAGGATGCGTCGGCGGAGGTCCTTGTCTCGGGGGACGACAATCTTCCCCCGGAAGTAAAGAAGTCCACCTTCAATACGCCATTCCGAAGACCGGGCAGACCGCACACCTCGGGCCTTGAGGAGTTCCTTCGCAGTCAGGGCAATGGGCTCTTCAAGGTCGGGGTCTCCAGCGAGCACATCACGAATGTCGCGCAGGAGGGGAGCTTCAGGGCCAGCAATAACCAGGGCCTCGGTGGCCCGAACGTGGAACAGCTCGGGTCGAAGCAGGGTAACGTCCTGGTTATCGTCCTGCACTCCGTGGTCCGGTCTCCGAGAAAGCGCGTCGGGGCGACCCATGAGGCGACCCGGTTGGTGGTGCAGCGAGAAGTCAAAACGGGAGAGGTAGAGAGACCACCGAGCTTGGCGACGGTTGAGCTTCTGGGCCTTCCGGAAATATTCCAGGTTTTTGTGGTCCGTCCAGATCTCAACCGGGTGCTGCGCGCCCTCAAGGAAGTGGCGCCACTCCTCAAGGGCTCGCACGATCGCAAGCATCTCCTTGTCGTGAATCTCGTAATTCCGCTGCACCTCGTTCAGGCTCTTGGAGTAGAACGCAACCGGATGCCACTTGCCATCGTCACCCTGCTGGGAGAGGACGGCACCGGTGGCATAGTCAGAGCTGTCAGCCTCGAGCCGGTATGGGCGTTCGGGGTTCGGGAGAACCAGAACGGGGTCCCGAGTCACCCGCCGCTTGAGCTCGTCAAAGGCAGCTTGCTCTTCAGGCCCCCAGGTCCAGGCAATGCCCTTCTTGGTGAGTCTGAAGAGGGGTTGAGCAACGTCTGAGAAGCCCGCAATGAACCGGCGGTAGAAGTTTGTGAAGCCAAGGAACTGCTGCACATCCTTCTTATTCTCAGGCGCTGGCCAAGCTGCCACTCCTGCAACCTTTACAGGGTCCATCTCGACGTGGTTGTGGGAGATAATCACGCCGAGGTACTCAATGGAGGTCCGCTCAAACTCACACTTCTCGGCTCGAAGGTAAAGCTTGTTTGCGCGAAGCCTCCGCAGAACCTCTCGGACGATCTCTCGATGCCGACGGATGTCTGAGTGGGCAATGAGAATATCGTCGAGGTAGACCATGACGTCGCCAGAGAGGATAAGATCCTGGAAGATGTCGTTCATCATGGTCTGCAAGGTTGCAGGGGAGTTGGTCAGACCGAAGTACATGACCAGCGGCTCAAACAGTCCCCGGTTGGTCCGGAACGCTGCCTTCCACTCGTCGCCTTCACGGATTCGAACGTTGTTAAAGCCCCATCGGACATCGAGCTTCGTGAAGTACCGGGCTCCCCTGAGTCGGTTGATGAGGTCGTTGATTAAGGGGAGCGGGTAACGATTCTTCACGGTCATAGCGTTTAAAGCTCGATAGTCCTGTACGAACCGAAGTCCGCCGTCCTTCTTCTTGACGAAGAAGACGGGTGAGGCCATGGGTGATTTTGACGGTCGAATCCGGCCAGTGCCAAGTCCCTCCTCGATGAAGGCATCAAGTTCCTTCTGTTCGAGAGGCGAGATTGGGTAGACCTTGCAGTTCGTGGGTTTAGAGTCCGGCACGAGCTCAATGGCATGGTCCCAGGATCGGCGTTCAGGCAGTGAGTCAAAGGACTCCTTGTTGAAAACATCGTCAAACTCTCGGGCCCATTCGGGAACGTCCGAGCGCGCCGGGGCGGTGGGCAGCACAAGCCTCCAGGCGAACCTCGGTGCGGCACGTAGAGCACTCGCCGGGGCATCTGCTCATCTTGACCTCTCGGGTGTCCCAGTCGATCTCCGGGTTATGCTTCCGGAGCCAGGAGTAGCCGAGGATGAGCTTCTGCTTCCCAAGACGGGTAACAGCGAGCTGCATGCGCTCAGAGTGACCACGATACTGCAGCACAACGTCGGCCACCTCGCGAATCGCACCAGCCTCATTTGGGGAGCCATCCACATTGAAAACCGGAATCGGTTGTGCAAGACGGCGGAGGGGGAGGCCAGACTTAGCTGCGAACTCAGAGTCAATGAAGTCTGAGGTGGCACCACAGTCGACGAGACCTTCAAGGGAAAGCTTAGTGGCGTCCTGGACTGCCTGAATCTCAAGGGGGAGATGCAGAGAGTTGGCACCGGGTGCAGCAGCAACGGTATAGCGCTGAGGAAGTCTACGCTCCCAAGGCTTTCGCCGGACGCGTGGGGAACGGAAGGGGGCAGGGGGTACGTCTTTCGTTTCGGCATGTTCAACAGATGTGACATTGGCAGACTCATCATACAAACATGCAAAACAATTAGGAGACGCGATCGAGGGCGTACCGCTCACTCGTCGCGTGGGAGAAAACCCTGCTCTTCCTCGGCGGCCAGTGACTCTGGCTCAGCCAGCGAGTCGGTGGTGGCAATCCGAGCCACCAGTTCAGAGAGGAGCTCGGACCCAAGCTGGCGAATGACCTCGTCAAGGACATCAGCGGGGGTGGGGCAATTCCGTGCCAGGTGTGGACCGCCGCATCGGTAGCAGCCACGGGGAGGTCCTCTCCCGGACCGCGTGCGATCAACGTCTATGGGGACTACCTGCGGAGGAGCAGGAGCTGCCCGAGGAGGAGGCGCATGGGCAGGGACAACAGGGAAGACACCTGCTGGACGTGAGCGAGCAGCTGGCGGAGCTGATGGGGCTTTCGGGAGAAGCCCAGCAGCACGAGCCCGCACGTGTGATTCGTACTGGCGGTACGCTCGGGTCCGCCAAGTCATGTAGTCGCGGAGGTCTGGGGGGTGGCTGGACGAGGTGATGGCTGCATTGATGGCGGAGTCAAGGCCAGAGCGGAACTTGGTGACCTTGACCAACGCGTCAGCAAACCCAGCAAGGTCGAAGAGGTCTTCAAAGTCATCAGTATACTTGAAGACATCCCGGGAGCCCATGTAGTACGCCCTAGACTCGAGTTTGTGTAGGGCGTGGTCCTGCTCGTTCTCCTCGACAAAGCGCGAGCAGAACTCCTTGGTGAAGGTGTCCCAGGTGAGGAAGGGGAAAGGAGTTTTAATGGACATGCGCTCGGCCCATTTTTGCGCAGAGTCTTTGGACATAAAGGACATGGTGAAACGCACTGCCTTTTCTTCAGACATCTCGCCGCCTTCAACAAACGCCTCCGGAACCAGTCGGATGTAAGTCCGAGCTGAGTGAAGGAAGGCCCGGCCAGCCGAGCGGTCGCCGTCAAAGACGAAAGGGGGGTTCGGTCGAAGGACCGTTTTTGCTGCCGGTGTGAGGTTGGCAAGGAGTCCTGGACTCTCGGCCGGAGGCTCTGGAGGAGCGGCAGGGGTCGGAGCAGTAGTAGTGGGAGGATTGGCAGCGGTTTGAAAAAGCTCGACCAGACGGTCAACAGTCCTCTCGAGCCTATCCATCCGCTCAGCAGCGGCAGCAGCAGCGGCGGCAGAGTCGGTCATGGTGGGCTCCGGAGAGGGGGAGGAGGGGGCAAGATTCGCGGTTTGTGCGTCAGAGGCAGCAGAGGAGGAGTCCGACGAAGCGTCTGAAAAATCCCCAAAGCGCGCAATCTTGACCGGTTAATCCCTTGGAGCCTTTCTTCTGCTGTAAGGGCAACCTTTAGGACCCGAGATATCTCGAGGGTCTAGCGAGGGAGAATCCGAAGTTAATTAAGAAGCTACTAAGAATACATCAAGCGCACCTAGCGAGGGAGAATCCGAAGAGAAGAAAGGCTTAGGATTCCCACACTAGGTGCAGTAAACATATAGTAACTAATTCCCACAAGCTCGGAGCAGTCGGCAATGATCCCGGGCCAAGTCACATGCCTTACTCCGCGATGACATAGGGCTTTGGGGATTTGACAGGAAAGTGGGAAATCTGCAGGAGGCCTGCGTCATAGGTGGCTGTGTAGTGCCAAAAGAGGGAGTTCCCCTGACAGTCAACTACATTAGCGGGTTTGTGCAAAGCGACCCGGGTCGCTTTGGGATCGCTCAAATCTCGACAACGAGCAGTCTCAGGTGTGAAGTCCCAGCGACCTAGGAGTATCCCAGGGCGATACTCTCTTGGGTCGCTTGGAGCTCACACCTGGTATCTGTTGTTGCGGAGATCTGAGCGGTTGAAAAGTGTTGTAGGATTGATCCGTGAGCTTCCACTCCGTTCCGATTTCTTTTCGTCGTTTCTGTTGGAATTCTGAGGCTGTGACGCGCCGCCTCGCGAACCTTCCAGAATATTCCGTTCGACTCACTTCAACAGAACCTAGTAGAATTAGCTAGAATACCTACTGTAGTATAAATACAAGCCTGAATCTACAGTGTAGGGCATCTGTTTGCCCTAACACACATTCTATCTAACCGTAGTGTGATTGCAAACCTATTCATTGTATTTGATCTCGGCCCCTTGCCGGCAAAAATCCAACAGTTTCATCATCCTTTGCACCCGTACCGTCGCATCGCCATCACCATCCCCTTCACTAAGTACCTTATATACTGCTCGTTACCTTTGCTGCCCGCTAGTCACTTGTTTCCCACGTCGACTAGCGTGCGTATACCTTTACTTTACCAAGTTTACTTTCTACTCACAGTCCTTGTAGTCTCTAATATACTCTAGGTACTAGTCACTTGTTCCCCACGTCGACTAGCTGTCTAATATACTCTAGCTGACTCCGACTCACTTGTTCACGGCCACTCATCGCGCTCTCATCGCCTTTTGACCTACTTTAAAAAGCGACCAGGGTCGCTCGCACAAACTCTCTATTTCATGAAAAACTGTAAGAATAATATATGCGCCGTGAAGGAAGGTCGCCAGCATATATCCACCGCGAATTACGTCAGTCAGGGATGAGAATAGTAGGAAAGACTGGTATCCTTAGGTTGGCGATGGTCCCGAATACCAAAACTCGAAACTGAACTGGTTATGGCGACTTGAAGCCTCAGGACAAGGTTGGGACAAGGTGATATACATAAAGTTGAACCAAATCCAGCAGGAGTTCAAATTTGAAGGTAATTTCTGACCAGTCAGATGTCCGAGTCAGGAGTGGTCAAGTCCCAGTAGAGTCTATCGAGTCAAGAGTGGTAAAGTTCAAGTAGATCTCAATCAGGTCAAGTTTGAATTCGGATAGATGGAAGCACGGAATCGGAAGATCAAGACAGAGAACAAGATCCAACGGAGTCAAGACAGGGAACAAAATGGAACGGAACCAATACTTACATGGAAACAATCGGGTAAGATCAACAAGGAGCAATACTTTGAACTGAGCGCGTATCTAATAGGACCGATGAGAGTGAGCCCATCGCCCGAATTGGTTGAGGCAGTGAATGAATACACAATGCATTATCAGGTGTACCTGTGCCCGTGGTCGGAGTGAAATATTTCGAGAAACGTGGTATTAGGGAGTTTGTGCGAGCGACCCAGGTCGCTTTTCAACCGCTCAGATCTCCGCAACAACAGATACCAGGTGTGAGCTCCAAACGACCCAAGAGATCTAGAGTATCGCCCTGGGATACTCCTAGGTCGCTGGGACTTCACACCTGAGACTGCTCGTTGTCGAGATTTGAGCGATCCCAAAGCGACCCGGGTCGCTTTGCACAAACCCGCTATTCAGCGAGCACTCGCTCTCAAATGGTGCGGCAGTGGTCGTGAAGATAGGAACTTGACAGAAGTTGAACAGTCAACCATGGGTAGGCCTTCTATACTGACGAACAATTAAATCGTAGGTGATACCGCAGAAGTCAATCGACAGTATCGGAACGAAGAACGATATATTCGAAACCAGGTAAGGACAAATGCGAATATCGCGAGATTCGATAAGGAAACCTTGAAATAACCAGGAAAATAAAGATGAAACCGTCGACGATGGATTAACTAATTCTGCAACACAAGTAAGGCAGACTCAAGGCTTAGCAAAGCCAAAGCGCGAGTCATCATCGACATCGGTATTGGGTGCCATTGGTTGTGACCCAGCCCATACATAGGACCCAGAATGAGCGCTAGCATTACTGCGAGGCGCTTTCGGCGAAGTTTTCACCGGCAACAGTTCACCGTCTCGACGGATGAAACCTTCCCAACGGGACTTGGAGAATGATAGCGTCGACGACTCAGAGGCTTATGTACTCACCGAGGGGTCTTGCGTGCGCCGTGTTGCGAGAATGTCGTTGAGCATTCGGATGGGAAGGATCGTCTTCGTCGACGACTTCCTCCACGATAGGTTTGTAGCGGTTGAACTTGCTGGGAGTATTCGCAACAGGACTTGTTCTTTTGCTTGCTGGTTGTCTTTGCATAGGAACATAGCTAAGCGGCGTCGATCTCTCAAGATCAGCGAGAGCGTCGAAAGAAGGTGCAGAATGCGATCTTGCACGAATACAACGATCAGTTTTACTAGAGGTACACCCTGGGTGGGAGGTATTTCTGTGAGAAAATTTTCTTGCTGTGTTGGAAAAATCAATTTCGGAGTTGTCTGATTGTTTGGCCGGAATTTCGCTTTTGCGAGAGGAATTTCGAAACTCAAACAACTTCAATTACAGGGCTCCTCTAAATTATTTTTTTTACGGCTTCCATGGTATGGGCATGGCATGTAATGTTTTGTTTTGTCTTGGTGAATCAATCTTTGAAATTGGACAAATTCGGACATGTTTGCGCTCTCTGAAGGAGAGATGCCGGAATTTCAGGCCAGTGAGACCTCAAAAAAGTGCTCAGTATCCCAATAGTCTATAAATCCGATATCTAAGGTTGCCAGGTGTTTCCCGTTGTTCAGTGAGAGAGGCAACTCGGCACACTAATTTCCCGCCTCAAAGCATACATAACAGAATGTGTAATAATAGGACAAAGAGACTATGCAGCCTTTTGCCTGCTTTGTATGCAATGGTATATGTTCATACACTGCCAATAGAGTTCATTTGCCCCGCAGTCACCCACAAAATCTGGTTGAAAACACGCAATTTCCGATCCCGGTTACTTTTGGTCACCCCGAGTAGAGTTCAAAAAAGTGTAAAGTTGGGTGACTCCGGTCGCACAGCACACAGAACTTGAACAATGTAGATTGAGCGAGTGTGTACGAAGTGCGAGTAAAAATTAGAAGTAAGGTACGATAACTATCTCGACAGCTTTTATAACTATGTATTGTAATGCCGGTTCCCGGCTTAGAGAAAAGGGGGAGCTTGCGCTAATTCCGTCCAGCCTGCACAGAAATTGAGAGGCAAAGCAAACGCAAAGTTTCGTCTTTAAATTCAATTTAAATTAGCCTTACCTACACAACTCAAGCCATACTTCCTGTCTCAGTGCCGCAGTCCTGGTAAAACCTGCTACCATAGAGCTGAATTCAGGAATTTTTTGCAATTTCGACTGCTGCCCAAGCTAATGGCTCTGATTTTTTTCTGGGGAGAACGGAATCGATTTGGCAGGGACTCGGAACCGTGTGGACCGAACTTGGTAGTATTCCTGCCTTTGTGGTTTCCTCGAAGGTCGGGAGGGCTCCTTATAGTTAATTTTCTATTGATGCCAGCCCTTGGCTGAGTGTATTTCTTTACTGCAGTTTCCCCTGATTGTTCTGTTTAACATCACGTATTGATGGCGTACCCGTGGGAGAGTAGGCACATTGCACAGCCATCCACTTTTCGGGAACCTCAGACAAAAGGGGGGAGCAAGTAAGAGGTGGGCGGCCGAAAAATAAAAATCCCGGATATCAACCGCCCCCCCCCCCCAGTTGAAACGCAAAATAGGTCGGACCGAGGTCCGCGCTTTTGGCCGGTCCGGATTTGCTTCCTCGACTCCAGTTGAAATGCTGGGGCAAAACTTGAAACCACCAACTTCCTTTCCGTCCGACTTCCAGGGGGGGGGGGATATATTATAATTTATACTCGCGTGTGTCCAAATGCCTGAACAACGAGTTTACGGAAAACAAATAAGTAGTTAAATGTAGAGGCGGCTATCTCCACATATCGCTACAAATTGTCAACCGAGCACACACAAATTCCAGGGGTTTGATCACACAAGACGCTGGCAACCGGTGAAAACTGGCCGGCCGTTGGAATGGCGGGACCTCCGGTTAAAACCCTGTGGGACCTGGGTCGAGTTCTCTCTTCCCAGGTAAAAATCCCCGGTGTCCACCAGTACACCGACGCTGTCGCATGTCGTCCCTTTGCAGTGTGCATGCGCACCATCCCATTTCGCAAAGAAACGAGCCCACGGACTTCTGGGCTGGCGTTGGCCAGAGCTTTGTAATAGAAAGGAAAAGGCTTGACGTGTAAAGGCGCTTAGATTTGAGCTTGAACGACTTGAACTTGAGCGCGGACACGGAGGCGAGCGAGTGGCGACAATGAAATCACCGCTCGACAAATCCACACGGCGTATGTAATACGGCGGCACGGCCCCGAATGGTGCCCGGGTCGGGCCGGGTAACGACCCGGGAACTCCGGTTGCCAAGCGCAGTGCCAGCAAAGTTTTCGGCGCTGTGCGCCCCCGCTGCCCACTTTGTGCTTGAGGACGCCACCGAAGACTCTTGATACAGCTTGAAGACTTCGCCAGAGGTCGCACCAGCCACAGTGGGAGTGATGGACGTATTGATTCGGCAACGGGCTTGAGGGGCGCTGCTTGATGGGCAGGGGGTACGGCGCCGACAAGCGTGGTCAGTAGGAATCATCCAATACTGGATGGAAGTAAACGGCGCTGCATGAGGGCTTGAGGAGTGGGGAGGCCAGAGCGGCGCCGCAGCTTGAGGTGCCTCGGCCGTTGGTGAAGTCTTCTTGAAAGGATGGCGTCTTCCGCCGCATCTTGATCTTCACGCCCTTGAAGCGCTGTGGGAGCAGTGGGCTCAAGCGCTGGAGGAGGACTTGAGGAGTGCGGGGGCTATACGGCGGCGCAGTTACTTACTCGTCATCACAGAAAGTAACCGAAAATTGCGTCATCTCGACACGGTCACATGATGATGTCGCGCTGCTTGGACCTCAAAATATAATGTATCATAGTAGGATTTCGTAGTATGAATTCTGGGGCAACCAAGTTTGTCTTGCTTCCTGCAGAACCGCAGGTAATAATCTTTTGGCTAGAGCCTTCTCAAAATTTGCGCAAAATTTGCGGCGCTGCGCCGCCGGCGCAATCCTAGAAGGTGACTCTGGTTGCTGTCTAGGGAGTGTAAGCCTAAACTCTGTGACGGCGCCGGTGGGCATTTATTGCTTCTTTTTGTATCATGAAATCTGATGAGCCGCCGCCAGGTTTACGCAGCATCTATACCGTTTCGATACGGAGCAATACCGGAAGTATCAAATCTCTTTTCCGGAATATTGACGCGCTATTGGCGAACCGTAGATATTAACCCTATACATTACTTACTTTCCAGGCTTTGTATAGGCTTAGATGATGATATTCACATTTTTTGGCTCGCTGTGGTACACGACGCCGACCACCATTTGATCGCTGTTGATGGCAGCGTGCGTCGTGTCGCAGATGCACAGTGCCGTTGTTGTGTCTGATTCGATGCTTTCGCATCGCCATGTGAGGACTCAATTTCAACTATTTGAATTTGCGTACTGTTAGTACGCTGGCGTTTGCTTAGATACGACTCTTGGAGTCTGAATTATCTATAATATCTATAATATATTACAATCGAGGGTTGACTCTGGACAAACGTCAATCAAGTGGTTCCGGGAACACCCGAAGGCCCCACCAACGTCATCTGTCCCCAGCCAAACAGCTCACCACAGCTCCGCTGCCGTCTCGCGTCTTCCAACCTCCGCTCCACAATGCTGCAGACCAACTCCACACACCCCCGTAGCCTCGCCTATTTCTTTAACGCTTCAGTGTGATCTCTCCGCGATCTCTTGGTCAACTCAGAAGACCAACAGAAGACATTAAAGAGCCCGTGAAAATTGTCAACCTCAGCCTCTAACGCAAGCACCTTCCAGACCAGCGCTGGCACCGAGGGCGAGGAGAGCACGAGAGCGTGCCGAGGAAGCTACAAGGATGGATGTCGGTGCGTTATGGCTTTATTGACGGTCTTGCCGCAACCATCGCATCTCTCTGCTTTCTATTAATAAGACACTACGGGACCGCAGGTCCCGTGATAGTTCACGTGAAAAAGCAGGTGACTTTTCACACGCGGTCCCCGGCGACGCGCGCCGGCGAGTGCAGCGAGCGGCAGTGCGGCGCCGCGGGCACGGAATCCAGGGGAAAAAAAACATGCGGGGTTTGGGGCGGAGCCCCGCGAGCCGGCCCTGCCGAAGGCGGGGTGCTTAAGCTTGTTTTAATACTGACAACTTGTAGTCTCGTGACCAGACTCTTATAAGGGAACCCTGTCATAAGGGGTTCCCTTTGGGATGGCATACTGTAAGAGTCTGGTCACGAGACTAGACAACTTGGAGTCATCAGGAAAAACCTACTTTCGGAAATTGTGACAAGTTGTCAAGATTTGTTACAAGTGAGCTAAGCGATACTAGCGAAGCCAAGCGGCACAGATCTGTCACAGTTCCGAATTTGTATCAAGTCCGAAAAGCCGTCTGTAGATCCGTACAAGTTTGCCGATGAATCCGTAAGTACAGTTGAACATCTCATAATGCATAGCGTCCGTGGACCCACAAGCGCTATGCATTATGAGCAATATGCATTCCTACATACTGTCACACAGTGTGACATATGTGACATTGTCACGAATTTACTATATACGGAAGTGCGGCAGATGCCGGATTGTCCACCAGTTGTCGTAAAAGCGGTCAAAATCATGTAACAAGTTATAAACTGGTGTTTTTGACGTGAATAGTACCCATATGCGTTAGAAGAGTGACACAAACGGCCAAATTAGAGCATATTGGCAACTGGAAATATTCCTGCGGTCCACCAATCAAAGACCAGGAAAGTGTGGAGCAGCCAATCACAGCACTGGTCAAAATGGTTTTATACCGGTTGCCAATATACTCTATTGCCACCAAATTGTATCAATTTTGCGATCTCATAATGCATAATGCACTGAAAACTTGCCCCAAACCTTATGCATTAGGCAATGGCTTATGTACTATGTCTGTGGTTACGGAGAATTAATCAAGTTTTCAAGTTGCAGAAAAAGAGAAAAAAAGAGGGAAAAAGAGGAGAGATTATCAGATACCTCTGCATGAATGTCCTCAAGTTTCAAAGCTCCAACTTCGCTGCAGCGAGCGCAGTCTACAATTCGGCGTCTTGATTTCATCTTGATTCTTTTGCCATATCGAGTAAACATCAAGGTATTCAAGACTATGTCTATTCGGGTTTGCGTCCCAAAACGACATAGGATACAGCCAATGGAATTCAAGATTGGTCACCGGCAACTGCCGCCATCAACTGCCAGCTCACTTTCCCGTCCCAACTCCGTCGCAAGCGTCCCTCAAACTTTCAGTCCCCTCTGTTTCTCCTCTCATCTCGTCGTTTCTCTTCCTGGCACTGCTTGGTTTCTTGTTCGTGTCTCTTTCAATACTGGTGCTTGGCTGGGGCTTTTAAAGCTGACGGCAACAATATTTGTGAATCGACATCTCTTCTCGTCTGCATACACCTACACACCGGAATCTCAGTCTTAGCGAACCACAAAATTGATACTGCTTTGCTGGGGACGTGCCTCCCCATATCTCAAACATGAAACTTGTGGATTTGATTCTGGTCTGCGACGACTCTTCCGTAAAACAGCTGTATAGTCGAGGTATTGGAAACAATATACGGGTTTTGATTGAGTGGTGCTCGTTCATTTGTACTTACGCGGGAGCACCACTTTGTGGGGTGTTGCCGTACCACATCAAGTGCCGCTGGTCTCTTGTTTTCGCCCTTTCTCGCAAGTCATGGCCCTGTCGAACTCTGGGCAAGTAGCAGCTGAGTCTTGATCCTCAGTTCTGTTAACCGCCTGTTTTTTTTTCCCGGTGTTCTCTAGGTGGCGGAAGCAAATTCGGCGGAAGTGGAGCTGGTGACGGGAAGCAAAACAAAGGTAAGCACAAACGAATGAGCACCACTCGATCAAAACCCGTATATTGTTTCCAAAACGGCTGTAAGCTGTAGCATCAAATTTCAGTTTTCGGACCCAAAAAAAAATGACCGATTGCACAGCCACACACTGTTTACCGGTGCATAGAGCCTCGGACCGAGGCAGAATCCTTGTGCTTTCACGGTAAGTAAGGTAGACCCCATCCACCTTCGACGAACATCACGTGTTATTTCCATCTACGGCGAACCTCCTTATATCGAGACTACGAGGAGGAAAGAGCCAAATTCCTCCGACCAGATTGTTTGAATTGTATTCAAGTGTACAGAGATAAAATACTAGAGCTCTATTGTCTCTGTGCAAGAGGGAGTTCCGGAAACAAGTTCTGTGATGCCACAACACGCTGAGGCAGTCGTGGGAGCAAGTTTTCAGACAGCCGCCAATGATTCAATAACTCTGCCTCAGAAACCCACAATATCCTCGCAATGTCGCAGAGCAAAATAGAGCTTAGACCAAAATGAAGGATTTGGTCGAGGGGATTTGCTCAATTCAAACTACAATGTACTTTACAGATGCATTTTGTCGAACTCCGCTGAAAAAGGAAATAACACGTGATGTTCGTCGAAGGTGGATGGGGTCTACCTTAGATCAAGGTTTAGACCGCCAGGAGCAGAGAAAAGGGCAAAAAAATGTAGGAAATTTTGGTTCAACAGCCGAAAAAAATGACCGATAACGTAAGAAAATGAGGCCTTAATGTGAATCGCATTCTTTTCATCGGTTTCCTTCCAAAAACTTTGGTTTTGAGCTCTAATTCTCAGCCGATCACTGACGGCACGTGTGCCGAAAAGGTGGCGGTTGGCACTGTATGGCTCCACTCTGGCCTCAAATTGGGCTATTTTTGGCATTTTGCTCCACCAGTGAATAGGGACGGTCAGAGTAGAGTTTTCGAGGCGATTATGAGGTCGATTATGAAGGCGATTATGGAGGCGCTTATGAAGTCGATTATGCAATTATCCGTCTCCCATATCTAGCCCAAATCCGAACCAAACGGACATTTTCCAGGATTTAAAGCTGAAAGGCATTGGCAATAAGCGTAATCGACTTCATAATCGAGGTAGAAGCTCCTCCGGAGTCGCTTATTCAAGGCGATTATGGTTTTCGACGCTTATCCCACGCTTTTTAAAATCCATAATCGCCTCGATAATCGCCCTCATAATCGCTTCAAAACAGCTACTCTGACCGTCCCTAATGCAGTGGGGCTGCGGTGGAGCACGGCTCCGCAACGGCTCAGCAAGCTTTTCACAAAGGTGCAATTTCAGCACTGTATATCGACCGCACAACATAGGAATAGCATACAGACACCCTTTCTAGTCTTTTAAGAATACTCACAGGCTCTCTTGACGCTGTCGACACTGGCGAGCCACGTTGCTCATAGTCTGTTATTGACCGCGATCGCTTGCACGGTCGCCCGTGTTATTACCAATCGTCGGAGTTTGAATTTATTCCCACGACTTGCTCCCTTACTTTCACCGTTGTACACCTTCCATGAGCAAACTTTGGCTGGGAAGGTACCTTCTATGATATATTCTAACAGGTCTATGAAGTAGGATTTACTATTTTCGTTCCCCAATGAGCCTAATTGAACGACCCGTGAGTTTGACAGGATTTGTCAGCAGGTTCTCAATCTCGTCGTTGGCTGAATATTTTGTCTAGATTTGACTGACAAGGTTGTTCATTTTGAATTAAGAAAGGTCAGTGCGGCCAGATTTCTGCTTAAAACGCGCTTAAAGCGATGAAAAGGAGCCCAAGAAATTTCTGATTATGTAATAAGACGGGCGACGCATCAGCCGATGCACCTTCTCAACAGACTACAACAACCGCAGGTACGAGGATAATTCTTGTTGTAGCGTCTGTCTACGAGAGACTACGTTGCTCACTAAATCTTTATTAAATTTAGTTTTAAATACATTTTCTCATGGTGACGAAAACACTATGAATGACAGCGCAGACGTGAAATATGAAGGTGAAGGGCATTGGTGGCCTGCAAATGTGTATTTAAACAGCATTTGTACCCCTTGGGCAACGGGTGCGCACTGCGCAGGCTGAGCAAAATTGTGGTCGAGCTGCGGCTGAGCCGGGCTCAAGCCGGCTTGAGCCTGAGCCGAGCCACGTGGAGCCGCCCTCGTAACGGCTGGCTCAGCTCAACTTAAAATAGCTCAGCTCGGTCGGCTAGCCGGAGCCGAGCCGAGCCGCGGCAACACTAGGACTCCTCGGGTAGGAAATTGATTCACACGCTGTCGGCGCGTCAGGTCGGAGACGCGACGCGTCCCGTTCCTACGCGTCCCCTTCCTTCTTACTTTTCCTCACTATGAGTCTCCAACAACTGCTGGCTGCACAAATCCAGTATCCTTGCTTGTCTGATATCAGTATTACCAGCTGGACATTCTTACGCATGGCTTGCTTGGCGCGGCCGCTCACTGAATTCCAAGTCGAGGATCGGCCTCCGGACACTTCACTGCGGTCTCCTCGAGCTCACTGTTTCTGAACAAAATCATCCGTTGGTTCAGACTTGCTGGGCCGCTTTCAAGGAGATTACCTGGAACCACCCAGAAGTGCTACCAACCGAAGAAGAACTTACAAAATACAATGATGCAGGCCGTGGTACCTAATTAACTTCATTTTTGGTGGCACGTACAGCTGGTTGACAAGACAGTAGACGGATATCTCCGGCAGCGCCTCGTCTCGGCCTTGATGACGGAAAGGTTCGGGCATGCGCGGGATCAGTGTTGATTAGCGGATAATTCTACGCGGTTTCTCAGAGAGAATTCTCCCTCCCAGCGGGTTCAGACTTCTGGCAGCCCCACTGCATTTACTGGTGGAGCAAAATGCCGAAAATAGCCCGATTTGAGCTCAGAGTGGAGCCATACGGCGACTCGGAGGCACACAGGTGTAAACAAGAAACGAAATGCCCCACTCCATCAGAAACCGGACAAAAACCGTAAAACAGCTGTAAAGCATTTTGGGTTCAGGCCTGTGTAAATCCTGACTTTTCGAGCCAAAAAAATTCCTGACTTTTTCCAAAAAAACAGGCCTTTATGGGGATTACTCGGCAATACCAAAAGTAACCGAATTTAGAAATGTCTTACCCGCGACCAGCTAGTAGAGTTGACGGTTGGTCCAACTGGTGAGATAAGCAGGGGATGGTCATATGCTATTGCCTACGACACAAGCAGAACCTATTGGGCTTTCCCTGTGCTGATGTTCAATGTTTATTTACAGCCGTTTTGGAAACAATATACGGGTTTTGATCAAGTGGTGCTCATTCGTTTGTGCTTACCTTTGTTTTGCTTCCCGTTACCAGCTCCACTTCAGCCGAATCTGATTTTCGCTTCCGCCACCCAAAGAACACCAGGAAAAAACAGGGGGTTAACAGAACTGAGGATCAAGACTCAGCTGCTACTTGCCCAGAGCTCGACAGGGCCATGACTTGCGAGCAAGGCCCAAAACAAGGGACCAGCGGCACTTGATGTGGTACGGCAACGCCCCACAAAGTGGTGCTCCCGGCTTTGCCGATGACAGAATCCTCAACAAACGTAAGCACAAATGAATGAGCACCACTCAATCGAAACCCGTATATTGTTTCCAAAACGGCTGTATCTGCGTCTCGAATCAACAATTTATTGCTCTGTTTTAGCACTCTCATTGAAAGGTGAGGAAGGCCCAGAAAGCCCTGAGGTCTCATATACAGACTTGTGAGATAGTAAACCTATTTCAAGGTACTGGCCTACTTGAAATCCTGAACACTGTGTTCCAAAAAAGGCAAACACTGCCAAATAGATGGTATTTTGAAGATTAATTCATTCACTCACTGTGTGATATCTGACCCCAGGTTTATATCACGAAAGTTGTAGCAAACATGATATAGATGAGCCCTCTGTCACTCAAAGTTTTTTAAACATCAACTATGTATTGTAATGCCGGTGCCCGGCTTACAGAAAAGGGGGAGCTTGCGCTAATTCCGTCCAGCCTGAACAGAAATGATCTTGTGAGAGGCAAAGCAAAGGCAAAGTTTCGTTAAATCAGCCTTACATACACAACTTAAGCCATACTTCTTGTCTTAGTGCCGCAGTCCCGGTAAAATCTGCTACCATAGAGCTGAATTCAGGAATTTGTGCAATTTTGACTGCTGCCCAGGCTAATGGTTCTGATTTTTTTTGGGAATGGAATTGATGGACTCGGAACCGTGTGAACTGAAGTTATAGGAAATTACTCCCGACTTTCGAAGAAACCACAAAGGCAGGAATACCATTGATGCGAGCCCTAGGCTGAGAGTATTTTTTTATTGCACTTTCCCCTGATTGCGCCGCTGTAATCTGTTTAACATCACGTATTGATGGCGTACCTGTAGGAGAGAACTGTACCGATATGTATGGTAGCAACATAACGCACAACGCAGAGCCATTTTTGCTTACAAATCGTCCCATATGTGGTAATTTTGCACTGCTTTTGCACAGCAAATTACCATAAAAGGCTAGCAACGGCGCGTAACGCACCTCAGAGCGTTGCCTCCATACAGATCGGTACAGTAGTCGCATTGCATAGCCATCCACTTTTCGGGAACCTCATAAAAGAATACAGTCGAAGCTGTCATAACCCATAGCCCTCGGTAGGGCCAAAAAGCTATGGGATATGATAGATTTATGGGTTATCCCAGCCAAAAACCGGTCAAAAACCCCAAAAATGTATGGGTCAAGGGAGATTATGGGTTATGGGAGCTATGGGTTATGACAGCTTCGACTGTACATCACAGCGCACCTAGCGAGGGAGAATCCGAAGAGAAGAAAGGCTGAGGATTCCCACGCTAGGTGCAGTAAACATATACTAACTAGTTCCCACAAGCTTGAACTACTTCGTGCTCATAAAAATGCTTGGATTGTGGATCTTTTTCCACCAAAGCTTTGGGTGCAGTAGCGCTGTATATGGCGGTCAGACAATGTCTACGGAAACCGAGATCACCTACCTGTACATGCACATGGTCGGTTTGGTTGCTTCCTGAATCCCCTGTTCATTCAATAACATTGGCCGTACGAGGCCAAATGCACCATCGGCTCCGATGACCACATCTGCCGTTAACGTTTCTCCAGAACCCAAAGTGACTGCGTGACGCTCAGGGTCAACGGATACTGCCGTGGTAGCTAAACGGACAGTGGCGCCTTGATCAACGGCAACGGCGTACATCATTTTGCGGAGATCGGCGAGCTGAGGTCTTGGCTTGAATGGAGACTGTAGAGCAGAAAGCGGCTCGACTTACATGCCCGAAGAGAAACTCCCCCTGCGTTTCTCGAAGCACTTCATCATCCCAATAGTGATCACCTAGACGATCCCCTGTATCCACTGATTGCGTTCAAATGAGCGGTGTATGAAGACAACATCAGCGCTGGAACGCACACCGATATATTTGAATTTGCTTCGACTTTGCTGCAAAAGCAGAGACCTCAGACTTCAAGTTCCAGCGGTACAAAATTTTGGATAAATTTGGAGGAAGGCGCACGCCGCGGCCAACCTAGAGAAGCGGCCCTGAGTATAACTCGCACCGACAGCATAGGACAGCATTCTGCCAGGACAGACATACATCAGATTGACCTATTTCCTTCTCCCGCTCCACCACGACGACTCGATGGCCGGCTCTTCGTAGTGCTATGGCGCATGAAAGGCCTGAAACACCAGCGCCAATGATGAGAAAGTCGATGATCAGCTTTGTCTGTTTCGATGGACAAGGAAAAGGTAATGTTATGGTGAGACAAGTGTTTCAAAAGGAAGAATAGGCGTCCGAGGCGTCTCACCTAGATACCCATGTTGAAGGTCAATATTGATGTGAATTTCCTTTTATGGTAGGGACATTTGATTTTGCCGCAACTGTATCATGTTTGCCACGAATCTCATACTTGGGTATCGTAAAAATTTCTATTTTATGATTTTGAAGTGCAGAGCTCACTGAGTGATCTTCACTTTGGGATTTTAAACTCGCGCCGGGAACTTTGTCACAAATGTGACGCTGTCACCAGTTCCCGGCGGTTCCCACGCCCCAACCCTGTGATGTATCAGTCTTTGTATCACAGAAGGCCTCGCGGCAAGCGCTGGCACCACGCAGTGGGCCTCCGCGGCGAGCGGGAAGCCCCGCGCAGCGGTCGGGGTCTGGGGTGGAAAACCCCAGCCGTCCGGGCCGGCGCCCGAAACCCAACTACCATATGTATTTAGCATAGAAAAAATATCTAAACTTTGAAAACCCTGCACAAGACTCGGAAGCTTTGGAGCCGTTTCAGGTGAACAAACAGCTAAATTGCCATCCTCGTCAAGCGGCAGCTCCACGCAGTGGTGCGCCGCAAAATTTGACGAGGATGCCAATTTGGCTGTTTGTTCACCTGAAACGGAGGAAAAGCTGGAGAAAAATAATCTGATTACATTGAGGCAAAGATCTTGAGCCCAGAAAATGTACAAATCGGTTGAATTAACTGAAGAAAGAGGCAAAAAAAAGCGCAAATGCACGGAAGCGTGATGTCACATGTGACAAAACTTCCCGGCGCGGGTTTAATGTCCCATCTTCTCAATCTCCTCGGGTGCGTAAAGGAAAAGAGGCTTGAGCTTAGGACCGACGTCCATGGCTGGGGTGACGGAGTTGTCGAGAAGAGACATCTGGTACAGCCGTGTTTTGCGGCTGCTGGCTCGGTTGAAAAGTTCAAAATCGTGGTTGAATTGGTTGCGCTCCTGAAGCTTTATATCGGGGGGAGCAGCAACATCGTCAGGTTGGGCCATCCAGCCAGCAAAGTCAAAGTTGTTGTCGAGGGGAAGAGGAACGCTAGCTACGGAGTTCATGTTGATATTGAGGTTAAAAGACGCGTGAAAGCACGAAAGATATTGAGGAAGACGCGAAGTCTGAGCGGTTGAGTACGCGACGAGAGAGTTCGAGCGAAAGAGCAGTGATCACGTAATACGTGGGAAAGCGAACTTCGTAGGGATTTTGCAACTACAAAATATTTACTCTCTCTACCTTATCTTCCACTGAGGCCCCACTCGCAAGCTCGCGAGGCCTCAGCTCGCAATAATGCGTGGGAATGGCTGTACGATAACACACTCCCAAATCAAGTAATAATGTTTTTGCCTCTAGCTCAATACTCACTATGCCCCTCATTGCTTGTAGTAAAGTGGAATCCTACTCTGATTTCAATATAGTTTCATATTCTGACTAGATTCAAAATTTCTAGAACGCAAAGGCCCTTGGGACGCCATGGCCCCCACTCTTTCCGAGCTTCGGCCCAAGACGCGCGCCCCAAGATCCAAGTCAAAGAAAACACGCCCGCCCCAGTTCATTATCGACGTGGACGACGAAAAAACCTGGCAGCTCAAATGTGAATCCATCTTCAAGGCGGTAAACGACGTCCTTCCGTACCCAGCCGAAGTCCGCGCGGTGCGAATGTCTCGCGCCGGAAGGCTGATTCTGTATCCATCGCTCCCCTCCTGCACTGCACATATGCTCGAGGCGCACCAGGACGACATATGGAAGGTGCTACGCCCCCGCCTTGGTTTCAAGGCACCGGGAATACCCAACTGCTATACGTCGGATCCCTGGTACAAGGTCGTTGTGCATGATGTCCCCACACGCTCTGGCAATTTGCCCTCGTTTGAGGACCTGGCCAACGAACTGGAGCAACGGAATCAATTATCGTCTGCCGAGCACAAGCTTCGTCGAACGCGATTTCTTGACGCGATTTCTTGTGCCGACGGGGTCGATCGTTCGCCGACCTTTCGCTGCCAACCGTTTGAGAGCATTTGGGAGTTGGAAACAACATACGAAATGTTTAATGGGATGATCGCGGGCATGATCGATGGCATTTCCCACGAATCTGATGACGGGCCGCTTGTCTCGGCATACCGGAACAGGGGCGAGTACGGCCGAACAACGCGTTAACTGAGTGGTTTTGGCCCGTTTCGACGCGACCTAGAGACTTTTAGCACCCCCGCCTATGTTCTTAGGGCATGAGGACCTCGATCTATAAAGTATATATTGTTGCGGACCAAACTTCGTGACAAACGTTTTACCCGATATGGAAATCGCTACTAGTGCTCCAATTTTACCCCGATTTTACTGAAACTGTGCAGAAAGCATCAGAAGAGATGTCTCTAGACATCCACTGGACCAAAGGTTTGAAAATCGCAAAAAAAAAAATGTTTTTCGCACACAGGTTTCGCGCTTTTGATCCCGGGCCAGGCTTTAGCCGGTGGCTGTGTGTGTCAATCACCTTCCTGTTCCGGTTCCTTCAGCACAAAAAGCTCAACTTTTGCACCAAATGACAGGTTGCGTAAGCTTTGACGCAAAGCCATGCACCACTCAGAACGGTTGTGAGGCCATCCAAGCACAATTTTTTTTTCTCACCTTCGAGCAGATTTCGCGTTTATTTTCCCACGGTACAACCCCCCTGGAAACGAAAATCTAATAAAACTGCATTCTGCGGTTCTGAATCTGCAATCTGAAGCGAATTTGACCAAAATTACGGCTTGCCATGAAGTGTTGGCCGCAACCATACAGTTGCGGCAAGATCAAAAGTGACGTCACGTGACATATTTGGCGCATACAGTGGCGGCGGGATCTGATGGCACCCCTAAAAATAGAACAGTCCATTTCTGGAACTTTTGATGCAAGTGGAGTCGATTGGGGCCCCATCTTTTTTGGATCCCGCCGCCACTGTACATACGTGGCCCACGTGACGTCACCTTTGGCTTTGCCGTAACTGTATAAATTTAATATCTTCTCTACATGTACAGTCGTAAACTAGGAAGCGCAACGAATCACGATTAACATTCTCGGCAAATTATTCCAAGAAATTGTTATACTTATACCCGGAAATTTTGTGATAGAGCACTAGCCCTGTATCTGTTCTATGGATTCAGCAAAAAGTTTGCGATGTTTTGAGTGAGATCGAGGTCCAAAGTTCGGCATCACCGAATTTGGCCGATTAACGTAGAAGCGCAACACAGACAAACAAAGCCTGAAGCCTTCCCTGCAGGTCGGGACAGCGAAATATAGGTGAATTGGGGTGCTGAAGATATCATACAATGAATTTGACTTGCTGGGGAGCACCCAAAAATATGTGGATCGAACGGCAAAATTCCCGGCTCAGCCTGGCTGCCTTACAGGTCAAAAGTCCGCGAAAGATCGGCTCGTTTGAGTTCGTTAGAAACCGAATCAGTCCAAATTTTTTAAGGGATACGATTCAACTTTCAAAGACTATTTGAGCACAAGCAGGCCCATGGAAATCTCCAAAAAAAAAGCGGGGAACATCAAATTTCCCCCAGATTTGGCAATTTCTGAGCAATCGCGGCCGTACAAGCTAAACGGTGGATTTCCATGTTCCAAAAACCATTCCATCGAATTCAGCGACCTTGAAAACGGTAGGAAGTGCCAGATTTCTTGCTGGAGAATGGTTATCAGGGCCGAAATCCGCGTGTTGCTCTTCTACGTAATGTTGCGCTTCCTAGTTTACGACTGTACATGAATGATGATGTTACACAAGGACTTTAATTAGACTAGCAATGGATGTTTACTTGAGCAAGTAACTAGCCAAGAAGCATTAGGAGGTACTTTAATCAGCCATAAGCTGAGTCAATCGATTGGGAAGTGTATATCGTGAAGACTCCTTGACGAGGCCTTTGCCCCGCAGGGCGTAGAAACAACATACTCATAGGACAGCGGGTGAGCCTGGGACTCCCGGGGGAGTCTAATGCATTGGCAATGGCGAGCAAGATAGGTAGCAGCATGGGAAGGAAAAGAGGGGACTCAGAGGAGGCAAGAGGGAGGGGAGAGCGCGCTGTGTATCCCTGCTTGGGTGCGGCACGACCGGCATCAGCCTATGCCTGCCGATGGGATTGATGGCGGGATGAATCGTGTCATTTCCAAACTGCCGAATTTTGTGAACCGTTTTGAGTTCGCGGATGTAAGTGATGCTCAGCGCTTCATCCGAGAGGGCGTGTTTCTCTTTGGTATGCACTGCCAGTGTCGAGTGTCTTGGTATAAACCGCGCAGGCGTCGGACCCACACACCCGGATCGTAGCTTGGCCCCTCGTACCGAGTACGATACATGCACTCACCCTCGGGTCTGAAATTCGAGTTACATATTGGCTCCTTACTTATTTATTTTCTCCCCATGCTCCCTCATGCTATGCTTTTTCTTCTAACCATTGCAGCCTCTTCACACTTGCCTACCTGAGTTTCACGCATGTCATCCCCGCAGAGCCCCCTCGTAAGTTAGATTGGATACTTTGTACACACTGCCAATATCGTCGTTCAATGATACTATACGTATCTTCCGCTACTTTTACCCATCTGCGTAGTTTGTCAGGATATGAACCTTTTCGGTCCGCCCGGGACTCCGTCCCAGATATAGATCTGATATTTATCATGCAGCCTTGTACTTACATATAGATGGGGCTGGGGATCCTAGTCTCGGATACCCAGACGTTCCTCCGCAGTTCGAGAGGGCGAGATTAGATATATCGGAGCTACTTCCTAATATTAATCTGTAATTTCAATGACAGGTTTTGGCATTTGATTGATTTTGAGGGTGATCGGAACAAGGGCGTAGGAACGTCTGGGCCACTTCCATTGGAGCACCTACCATAACCCACTTCGCGCGTCACTGCGTCCACTTCGACCATGCCTCCGGAGGGTGGCGACGGTTACCCCGCCCCCTGCGAGCACTCTCAACATCTCCTATGTGACGTGGGCGGCTGGCAGCCACTGAATATGGCTACAATTCAAAGCATACACGCGACGCAATGACCGCGGCGGGGGTTATGGTAGGTCTTGGTAGGTGCTCAAATCGAAGTGGCCCAAGTCCCCACATCCATCATCACGAAAATCAATCAAACGTCAAAACTGTCATTGGAATTACGGATTAGGAAAGAGCTCCGGGCTCTGCGTAAACTACCAACAAGGATTACGCAGGAAGGTCTGGGTATCCGAGACTAGGGCATCCGCGGTTCCGGCCGCGGGATTGTATGTACATGTTTGTTCTGTGATCCCGCATGGTTCCCACATCCGGCCGTCCTTGCAACCGCAGGACCGAGTAGGACTGGGGCACAAAAATTAAGCACCCTTAATAGATATGGTTATTGTATATTAATCTTCAATTCAATCGGAGGATTTTGCAACCAAATGAATACTAAAGAAATGGCAGGGAAATCTGTCAAAGAGCGCCTTCGTTTGAGACCGATTTTGACAATTAGGTGAATTCCTCCGATTGAATGAAGGAAAATCTAAATATCGGAATTTAGAGCACCACAAAAAAATATTTGAGCTTTGGTACAACTCGGTCCTGCGCCTTTTTGCTTCAAACCATTTCCTCTGTGACAGTCAGTGACAGCGTGACATTACGCTCTTCCCTCCACCAAATCGTGCAAGCAAGCGGCGAGTTCGACATATTCTGGCGCTCAAACTTGCCGATTTGGGTCTATAGGCCCAGTATGAACGACCCCATCTCTGATGGCACTCAAATACCTCGCGGAAATTGCGCCAATATAGCCTAATTGCTATGAAACTCAAGGGTGCGCCGGCATTCTCAAAAAAAGATATAGGGGTGTTCAAAACCTGAATGATGGACAACGACTCGGTGGTGGTGATACCCAATCAAGTGTCCGGGGTCCTGGAAAAGCCGCCATTTGGACAAGGTTTTGAATATTTCCTTCATTTTCACTGGTATCACTCCGTTTAAAGCTCGGAACCCATAGAGAGTGTAGAGAGTGTTATGTAGAGTGTTAGTATCCACCAATTCGATTTTTTGTGAGGGGCAATGGAGGTCCATGGGTGCAGATCAAGACGCCCAATTTTGACGTGAGTATCAACAAGCGTCAACAGTTGTGACCTCTTTCGGCACTTTCATAGCGAAACCTCTAATACAGCCGTTTTGTAAACAATATACGGGTTTTGATTGAGTGGTGCTCGTTCGTTTGTGCTTACGTTTGTTGACGATTCTGTCATCGGCAAAGCACTTTGTGGGGCGTTGCCGTACCACATCAAGTGCCGCTGGTCCCTTGTTTTGGCCCTTGCTCGCAAGCCATGGCCGTGTCAAGCTCTGGGCAAGTAGCAGCTGAGTCAGTTCTGTTAACCCCCTGTTTTTTCCTGGTGTTCTTTGGGTGGCGGAAGCGAAAATCAGATTCGGCTGAAGTGGAGCTGGTGACGGGAAGCAAAACAAAGGTAAGCACAAACGAATGAGCACCACTTGATCAAAACCCGTATATTGTTTCCAAAACGGCTGTATCATCCAGAATGCACATTGTAGGCCGTAGAAATGTCGTTGGTATTGTTTCTGCCTGTTACAGGTACAATCTTATTTCAACCACTAGGTTCTGCATTTCCTCGGTTCACTCTCATCCAATAATGTCAGTAATTCCAATTGAGCAGATTTTTCTGCACGTTATTTACAATGCCAATGTTCCTCTTGGATATCCCGCACTTCTCAGACTCACTTGGTCTTGTGAACGTGTCACCTTTTCTCTTTCACTGTTTTCCTTCGGCCTTCTTTTGGATCTTGTGATCAATCCATTACCTGTTTAGGTATTGACAAGTGATTGCCGGGTGGTGGTGGTGGGTGAGGTTCTCGGGGTCTTGACAGCAAGGTTTTGGGTAGTCGCGGTCAGGAGGTTTTGTTTCCGACGCCCCTTGGTTCACCGTCTAACGGACGGTACGAGTACGGTGGTTCCCTGGTCGCCACGGTACGGTAAAATGACTGTACCGTACCACCGTATCCGTATCGATACGGTTACGGTGAAGAGCTCTACCCGGGTAGTCTCTCATACTCAAAGTGATGGCGTCGCTGTTTCTTCACATTTCTGGACGCTGGATGAACGCCTTTGCCCGAATCAAAGTGCTAGGCAGTGTAGAATGAGTACGCGCATATTTGTAGCACCATGGCTTGATCAATAAATTGTGATGCGGGATCAGTTGTCCGCAAAAGCCAAAACACCCAAAATTCAGCTTGCCGTGGGATGTTTTTCATCAAAGTTCAAATCGGCCAAATTGTAGCCCTGAAGGAGTATGTAGACAGGCCTGGCCTTTTGAATCAAGCAAAAACGAGATATACAAAGTCGGGAAAACGAGCAAAAATGGCCAAAATTGACCAAAATCACAATAATGCACGGGATATAGCAACAGAACCAAGGCATATTTTTGCCCAATTTGAAATGCCACATCTATCTACTCATTGAGGGCTACAATCTGGCTCATCCAGATTGTGATGATTAATATCTTGGCTCAAGCTAGATTTTGTTGGTTTTGCCTTTTTCGGCTATTTGATGGCATATCATAATTGCTGGATCAGATCATTATGCTAGAAATATGCAGATAGTTATTTTAGCCCACCTCGCACTTTGTTTCATGAAGAGCCCTCCATTCAGCGTCCAGAAATCCGAAAATGAAGTGACGCCATCACTTTCCGTGACCCCGAGTAGCCAGACTTTAACACTTGGGATCTCGTAAGTACCTCGAACAGTTAAAGTCTGTTTTAAGTTCATGTGGTAAAACCTTGTTATGTATTCTTTGGTGGCGGTGCGCTAACGGCATTTTCATGGGGTTTTTTTATTTTTTTATTTTTTGAATCATCGTTATTTGCCCCTGTCTGCGTACAGAATGTTAGGCATACCTCTATGTACACTATTGCGAGTCATTGTGAGTTTATACGTAGCGAATCAGAGGAGAATCGGAAACTGGCATCATGTCCATGCAACCTAGGGAAGGAGCACGGACGGGCGCGCCGAGGAGAAGCGCGTTAAACGAGAGCCGTGACCTGTGGGTGAGTAAAGTAAGTGGTCAACGGTGTAATGTAAGGGACTAGGCGCCCCGTGAGGGTGGGCACTGATGAGTAGGGTAGTAGACGAGATGAATGTCAAATAATATGGTACGTAGAAGGAACCGGGGTTGAACGGGCGGCTGGGGCTGCTGTGCGGCATGGAACGGCGTGAGAGGTGGGCTGATTCAACTAAGAGCGGGGTCCGAGGCGAGGTTGCGGGCGAGGGCGTGGCCGAGACGATTTTATGATGCGGGAGAAGCGTGACGTGGACGAGGTCTGTGGTGGAGATGGGAGGGTTCCGTGGACGGAACGGAAGCGACCGGTGCTACCGAGGTAGCGGAGGAGGTGCGAGAGGATCTTGCGCTCCCCCAACAGCAGGTTGAGGTCGGCCGTGGCAGGACCTCCAAAGCATCGGAGCTGAGCGCGGGACGCTTCATGTGCGGGGCAGTGAAGGAGAAAGTGGGAGACGGTTTCGTCTGCCTGGCGGCAACACGGGCAGATGGGGGAATCCGCCTTGCCTTCTAGTGCCGAGCGAGGGGGATGTGGCCGGTTCGAAGCTGAAGCAGCAGGACAGCAAGGCTGCGCGGAAGGAGCTGTGTGAGTTTGATGTATGATCCGCTGGTGATTTTCATCGTAGCTTATGGTTCGAGCATAGCGCTTGGATCTCGCCAGTCGCGAAGCACAGGGCTTTTCAACTCCGCATTGAAGGCTTGGAGGGTAGCTGATCTGCTGACGGGTAATTTCTCGCGCAACCGCCTCAAGATATCGAGATCGTCGGAAGAGGACTTCGTGGATGCTGCGCGCTTGGCCAACACGTCCGCTCTCTCGTTCCCCGCGATATTGACATATCCCGGGGCCCACCTGACGGTAATTTTGGTTTGGGGATGCAGGCGAGTGAAGGCGCGGGCACACATACCATGCCCACTGCTTCAGTTGAAACCAGTAATTTTATTTTTCCTTTTCGGAATTGCTTCATGACACGTCTTTTGGCTTTGGCGGTGCGGTGGGCGTGGAGAAAGTCAATCGCACCCCGAAGATTGGGATCAAGGCGGCGAATATGACGGCACAAAACCTGTGTCTTCTTGACATGGTTCGTGAAGATGATTCCTTTCGGAAGGTCATCGAGCGACTTGACATCTTTCGGATCGGGAAGATGGGCGTCGACAGCACTATAGTCCTTCCCACCCTTCATCTGATATATGAGAGGTGTGATGTTGGGACGGTCGTTGCCAAGATTCAAAAAGAATGACGAGTTGAGGTCCAAATCAAGGCCAGAGCAAACTTCCGCCAGCGCAGACGGGTTGAGGGTTGCTGATGTGGCTAAAATTGGTGTGCCAACTGGAACTAGAGCGCGTAGTCGATTCAGCATGGAGTAGTGAGGTCGAAAATCGCCGCCCCATTGGAATATGCAGTGCGCTTCGTCAATGATAACAGCAAGAATCCGTTTCCCTGTTTTGTCGTCACGAAGATATTTGCGAAAATCTGGATGCTCAAAGCACATCTCCGGCGACGTGAGAACGGCGTGATGTGTCTGTGTGTACAGGTCCTGGCAAAGATCAGTTCAAAAACGCGACACGACGCGACTATTACAGCTATCTACAAAACACTGGAGCGCTCCGAAAAAAAGTTCACACAACGGTTTTGACAGCTCCTGCCTAATTCGGCTTTCTCCAACGACACTCGCCCTTTCGTCACTGCTCCTGGAACGTCTCTCTCGCCTACCATGCCCTACAATACCTTCCGCTACATCCCTCCTGCACACAAGCGGCTCCTGATTACCATGGCCGCCTAGGCTGCAACACGAGGTCGCCCCGCCCTGACGCGCCAGCCGTCGACGCAATGGATCCGGCAGTGCCTACCTCATATGGTAATTGACGTCATTGCATCAATGGGAACTTTTTTTCGGAGCGCTCCAGTGTTTTGTAGATAGCTGTAATTAACACACTTTCTGCAACTCCCGCGAATAAGTATCTCCATTGACTGCCGCGGCCTTGAGACCCATTGCTTGGAATCTCGAAGCCTAAAGCTGTCATTATAATTACCGATTAGGAAACATATCCGGCTCTGCACTACGCCCTCTAGGACTACGCAGGAAGGTCTGGGTTTCCGAGACTAGTACGTAGAAACGTCTGGGTATCCGAGACTAGCGGGAGGGGGCCACAGACGTGAAGGCCGTTTGGCGTGGAAATGATGACCGTCACGAGATGTGACACTTTGTTACACTGGTGGCATTGCCGACCCCCACCATGAGGAGGTTACCAAAGTGAGGACATACGAACGTCGCCGAGCCCTGCAAGGTCAGGCCGCAGCTCGAGCCCGGCACAGGGGCGTGAGCCCGCCATCCATTGAAAGCCCTATCCATTCGGGCGAGGAGGTGAGTGAGTTGGGGTCACCACCTATAGCGAACATCGACGAGCACCCCAATACAGGGGAGGGCTGACCAGTGTGGGTACCGACGCTGTACGGCTGGGGGAAAGGGTTGATGAGGGAAAGGTCTTCGAGGGACCTACAAAACGAGGACACATCTGGTGATGTGGAGGTATCGTGCGAGAGAGGGTACGAAGGATCGAAGAAGGGGGAAGACGAGGACTTGTTCAAGGGCGGCCACTCGAACGTGGATGTGAATTCGTCGTTGGCAGTTGGACGAATAGACGACAGTAAGTCGAAGGAAAGCTCCAACGTGGAGGCAAAGCCGGTGTTGGGGGCTATTGCAGGAACGGACGACAGCAGGTCGAAGTCGGAGTCGAACGCAAACGTGGCTGTTGATGCTGGATCTATGGGAGTCGAGGGTGACAATGGCGGGGGGAGCGTGCACCTCCCATCCTTCCCTAGTCTCTTGTAAACAGACGCTACAACAAAATATATCCTCGTACCTGCGGTTTGTTGTAGTCTGTCAAGTTGCTGTCATCGGCGATTGGAGGTGAGCCAAATGCCGTAATGATTTTAATCAAGTCGAATCAATCGCGTTGTTGTGCATTCTGCTACGTGTTTTTAGTTACTCTGCTGTGCGGGGTACCTTTGGCAACTCATTTCAATGATGCTACTCACCTGAATGGAAGGAAATGGCTCAAAATTGAGGGAGATCGCAATTTGGTGGGTTGGCCGCCGGCCACCCGCGGTGTTGTGAATTCCTGTCGCACTGAGTGAAATAACTCACTCAAACTTTATAGACCTGCTCGACTATGTTAATTTGAGCGTCGTGTTCCAAAATTTAGGCAATTGACGGGGGCACAGTGGTAGTATAAGGTGAATAGCGGGTGGGAACTATTTCCCAATTCGTACATTACGGCATTATGCCCACCTCCGTGCATCACCCCCGTGGCAAAATACAGACTAATCCTTCCCCTCCTCGCTCTTCCGCCGTTTCTCGTTCCTACACCTCCGCCGCACAACAAAGCTCCGGCTCCCCTCCCGCTCAAAGGGGGCAGGATCTGACTCCTCCAGGCGTCCCTCTGGCGTCTCCACCGGGCCAAACCGCACCTCAACCCCGCCCTCCCCACGCTCCCTGCGCTCCTGATCGAACTTGGCAATTGCCTCTCTAAGCTCCACGCCCCGCAGCTTGGATAGCAACAATGACGCAATATGCGCCTGGCGTACGCGATCCGACGGCACCACCTCCCTCTGCTTGCGCCGGTTCGGCCTCGCCACGACGGCAGCTAAACCCCCCTTCCCGCTACCCCGACCCACATATCTGTCCCTATCGCTCGAGCCCGAAGCAGGCGCGTACGCTGGGAATCGCTCCAAATGCCTCTTCCGCTCCTCCTCCGCCTTGCGATGCCACGCCGCCTTCTCGAGAGCGGGAAGCGCGGCCCATGTGAGCCCAGCAATCGCAGAGAGCGAGGCGTGAGAGGTCTCGACGTCGGCAGGGACCTCACCGGTGCGGATGAAAGCTGAGCGGAAGAAGATGAATGCGTTGGGAGGGCGCGGGTTGCGGGTTTGCGTGTGTGGTTCTCTTGGCTGGGGCTGCACTGTGGGTGCTACGGACAGTGGAGGGGTCACCTTGTGTTTGTGCCTGGTGCGATTTGGCTTCGACTCGGTGGAGGGCGGGGCATCGAGGAATGCTGCTGATTTGGCGCGCTCGGCCTCCACGGAGAACTTGTAGTTCATGCAGGGCATTGCCTGGCTTGATTCATCCCACGCCCAGGCGTCAGATTTGTCGCGAATGAAATGCCTGGCGGTACCAAGGGCTCTGTCCATACCAATCCATCTCCTACGATCGTAAGCAAGTGAACAGCAAAGAGTTAGTAGTTCATCATCATGAGTTGGCGAACAGGCAAACTGACCATCCGCACAAGTTCGCCGCGAGCCACGGCTACGTTCTACCGGCATCTCAGAATCGAGCACGGCGGAGTTTCTGGTCTTCTTTGGGTTTATGCTGAGAGTGTGAAATGGCGAGGTAAGTGGGGCGGGTCAAAGACGGGGATCTTTGCAGGATCTCTCAACAGTTGGGGTGCTCTTTATAAGTAAGTGCGACACTTGGTTGGCCACACGTCGTTCTGGGCCCTTACATTTAGTTTTGATAAGCTTTGTTGGTCTTGCCCACTTGGACACAAGGCGTGGAATTGTGAGCATGGTCATTGCAGGGTGTGCGCCGCCGCAGCCCACGGTCCTGGAATCCAGTCCAAGAATGGTCCAAGGATTTCCCACAGATGACGGCAAGCTCCTAGACCAGTGGGGGCCCCCTACTGGTGTTCAATTCTTCTACCTCGCGAGCTCGTCTCGTCCAGGAGCTGACGAGTTAAAAATCAGACTTGAGCGCCCCTAGTACCAGGAATAAGTCTGGACCTTGTGTGCGAAGGAACAAGAACGGGAGAGTGAGTGCGGCGATGCGGCACGGAGATATAGTATAGGCAAAGATTGGCTAAAAGACGAAGATAATCGTACACAAGACCTGCGTCATGAGACTAAGATATCCCCCCTTCTTCTCGTTTCCTTCCCACTCAAGCTTCTGCGCCGCTTACAAGCGCAAACTATGTGTGCTCAGCTATTGGGAGGAGGCTGATCTCAACCACTCATCAGCCACGATCAGCCCTCATCGATCCCAGCGAGAATCCGGGCGCTCCTTAGTCTTGTGTTTATCGCGGGGGTCGGATCGTTTACAGAGCTTATTATGTAATATCATGTAAGCAAACTTCGAGTCGCGTATGGTTGCGGACCGAACTTCGTGACCAGTCGCAGTCCCAATTTGGTAATTGATACTGTCACGTCAGTTTTCATTGAGACATCCTGGGATTGTGTAAATAGCATTGCAAGAAGGTAATCTACAAACGTACTGGAGCAAAACTTCGAAAAATCGGTTTTCCATGTTTGCACGGCAATTTCGCGCTTTTGATTGCGGATCACTCGGACCGGTGGCTGTGCAGCAGCATCAATGTCGCCTGGTCATTCAAGAGATTTCACTTTCACTGTGGGGTCCGGAAGAAGGGGTTCGGGATTGCAGAGGCAGAATGGCAGAGAAAAACTTGATTAGCTGCCTCAAATTCGTGAGTTTAGTACACACAATTTTGGTTTTTCGCTGTTCAAATTTCGCGTTTTGTAACCCTAAGTTAGGAGTACCTCCGATTCCTCTGAAATAAAAATTTCACCTATAAACCATACCCTAGTTCCTGCTAAATCTCGAATCCCGAAGGATTTTGAGCAAAATTGCGACTGGTCATGAAGTTTTGGCCGCAACCATACTTATTCCTCATGTATGGAGCAAATTTCTGCTTCTGGAATCGCTTCGATATTCAATAATATTCTGAGACCTAGATGCACCATGACCGCCAAACGCGTGAGGAAGACTGCCGGCAGAAAACTACACCCAAGTATGTGAACATGGTAACACCGCCGGAACCCGGACCCCACTGGCCTCGAAAATTCCCCTTTCGTACCCGCAAAAGCTCGCCCAAAATACGCCTCCATACATGCTTCGCTCCAGATATTCCTTCCAGCGAAAAGGCGAAAAGTTTCGAACAGTGATCCCATCAATTTTGGATCGAATTCGTTGTTCGGCAACCATGTGAGACACTCAGTGCTTCCCGACGGATGCGTCGGTCAATGAGCTGCTCCAGCTTGCAATCGCAGTCGGCGCGGCGAAGGAACCCTTTACTTATTCCACCACGCGGCTTAAATAATTAGAAACATCCGCACACCTTCAATGCGCACACCTCAGTCGAGCTGTTCTCGTGCGTCTGTGTCCTCTTTACTTGGATGAGAATCAAGCGTCGTACTTCGACTAGAGATTTGCCCAAGGGATTTGCCTGCCACCACCGTTGGCGCCCACAATGATCCGCTCGATCCTCGTTGATCCACTCTGATCCACGCGATTTGCGCTGTCCGTTGTCGGCGTCTTTCGGTTGCAAGTGGAGTTCCGAACAATATTGATGGCCTGGCTTCTTGTCTCAATACGTCGCCTTGCTACATACCTCCCCGACTCATATGGACTGGGCTGAGTCGGGAATGGTATGGGAACCTTATCTGGGATGTTGGGTCTGAACTAGCCGAATAATCGGTATATTCCAGTTGAACTACTACCAAAGTTGTTGTCGGGCTTTGATGGTGAGCAGTTATGAAGGCTTTCTTCCAGGAGTTTCATTCTTTGAAGGCAGGAACATCGATAGACTATCGGTATTCATTTCTGGTGCCAAGGGTCGACTTCTCCGCAGGACCTCCGCAAATGCGCATGTGGCTTGCGTTCCTCACCTTGGATGACTCGAGTCAGTGTCGGCCGGTTCTATCATCCTACTGACGCAGCACGCACCTCCAACTCTTCCGATATGTAAATCTCAATTTTTTTCCTGGTTTCATAGCCGGCCCTGTTCAGACGAGCGTCGCTGCCGACGTCGACTTGCTCTCAAGTCGATATCTCGAAAATTCTGCTGTTGGCTCTTCATGTGGCCATGTGTGGGGAATCGGAAAAACACTTTCCGACATCTCCAAATTATGCAATGGCTTGGCTGCAATAGAATTCGCGTCTCGGTTACCTCGCATTTCAAAAAATGTCAGATATCCTTGCACCGCTTTTGTAGCCATTTATAGTCCGAGAACCCCGGCACGCGTTCTTGCACTCTAATATTCCGACGACAAATTTCTAAGCGAGTGCTAATACGATGTTTCAGTGCTCTGCCGCCGCTGGGCCGCCGAAGCGCGTCAGCCGTGAAGACCTACCGCGCCATCGGAGCTTGCACCGTCTGACTACAAGGTCGACTGTATTTACCTTCCACTGGGGATAATGTTAATGTCACGGACGCTCAACTCACACAAGTATGAGCCATCTTCTCAGCTCAATTCTTTTACTTTCTTTGCCCTTCCAAGTCGCCGTCCGGTATCCCATTGCAGCTTTGGCCGCGAAGCTACATAAGTTCGAGGTTGTTCAGCAACTCACACAGAAAAGCTAACCAGCCAGCACCTCCAAAATTATAAGCCAGTCTACCACAACTGTTCCATCCAACAAGGAATGTCGACGATCAATCCCTACTCTCAGGGCTGGCAATCCTCAGGCTCTGCGCCATCGACGTACGGCGCGGTGCCATTCTCCTCACCCAACGCGTTACCGACGTTCCTGTCGTTCAAATTCACCTCATTCAATCCTACCGTGCTGAACTGCAATATAATTGGGCCGAAATCTCGCCCTTACTTCCGTATCCTGACGGACGCTCCGATGCCTGGCGTGACGCTGTTCCAAAATCAAAATGGTCAGAATATTGCGTTGATTCAATGGCATCGTCACCCCGAGGTCGAGATCCGCAATATCTTGAAGAGGCAGCGGACGTCGGAGATGCTGGGCTTGACTCCCGACAGAGCGTGAGTGATATATTCCTCTCTGCAGGAATTCACTTAGCTGACCGGTCCTCTAGGTCTCGAATGATGACCGTGAACGGAATGACGTTGATTTTCATGCCGCGCGACAATTATATTTGGGTACATTATTTCACTCATAAAAGAAACCGTCGAATCCTTTGCTAACATCGTTTTTCACAGATATATTCAAACGCCTCACAGCCAGAGCTTCTAGGAAGAATATCGCGAGCTCAAAATGCAGTCAATTTGGAGTTAGCTGAGGAGGCCATTCATCTGGGACTGTTGGAGCCGGCGGTGGTAGCAAGCTTCTTGCTTCAATGCGGGAGAAATATAGACTGAATGGGGGCAAACTTAGGGATCAGGATTCATATACCATCGTTGTTGACCCACTGTAGAACTTAGACTCTAATGTATTTAAGTAAGGATATTTAGTCAGGGAATCATCGTCTTAGAAGTATAGGACTCAAGGATCCCGCCAGGAATTATCTCAATTTGTAGGCAATATTTTACACACCGTACACATGTTCCCAAATACCGAAGTTGTCGCGGACATCTGCATCTCAGTTGCTCCCGAACCTCCAAGACAACTAATGCGACAGCGGGAGTCGGCAATATCCGGATACCGGCTAGCTAAAGTGGATGGATTACCTTGGAAACTTTGCCACTTTAGAAAAAGGTAAATCATTACAGACTTCAGAAGTCCAGACCCAGCTGCACAGAACACTGGTTGAAAATTCTAGTGGACACCGGCGCAAAGAATGGGACTGCAGCTCAGCCACGCAGTAAAGAATGTGTATAAAGAATAGAGTATTCTTTTGAGGCGCTCTTCGTCTCCACAGACCATTTTGGCTCTTGGGCAGTGTTGTTCCCATTGCGATCACACACGGATCAAAGTTAATTGATGGCCACAACAGCCCGCGACTGTCACGGCAGTCACGGTCACATCGCTTGCTGTTCTTTACCTCCATCTCCCCGTCTAGTGCTGGGTTTTGAATGCTGTAGTTTACGATGTATTAATACAGGGCGTATTTATACACGTATAATACATTTCCTACATGGGAGCCTCGGAGGGCTATGTATTTTATGTGTGTATTTAATTGCAGATCGTCCCATTCTAGAGGCACATTTTGAACTGAACACAAGTTGCTCACAGCCTTTTTGTACAATCTGGCCCATATAGGGTATGATTGATCGAAATCATGGATATTGGTGGTTCGGCTGGTTCCGGCAACAATGTTTGACCCCTTGATACGGTCTCAAATGGGGAAAATCCTGATGATCTTGCGGAAATGCCAAGGAAAGCAGTCTCAGCCCGAAAAAAACCCATACGAGGCGAAAAAATGGTTTAAAACGCAATTTTCAGGGCTCCGGAGTGATCCGGCCCGGCGTGTATTTAATGTATTTTTACAAGCCATACATTGCATACATTGGGCCTCCTGCGCTCATTCAATACATACACAGCCAAAATCATTTCCGACCCAGCACTATCCCCGTCGCTCTCTTGCGCTCTGGATGTACTCCCAACCGAGATTTGATTAATTGGCTTCACCCTCCCTTATGGTGTCTCGGGAAAGATGCTCCAGTCGACAAACCGTTTCTTCCGGTCCTTACTTTCCAAAACATCGTCCTTCGCAGCCTCATGTTCTCCGTGCCTCGACCTCGTGGTTGGATCTGGAGACTTTCGAGTTCCTTTGACGCAGCAAGCGAGCGGAAGCAAATTTGCGCCTATTACGACATGCGACATGAAGGCAGATGGTATCATGGATGCGAAGACTCTTAGAAGTTTCTGCTTGGGGCTGAGGTCTCGGTTTGTGACTTCAATGATTATAGCTCTCGGACCTGAATTCCGTGTTTATTTCTGCGTGCAATTTGTGCCAAATGTACAGGAATCCGATCCCTTCGCCGCTCGTAGGCACTCGTCTGGACTTGCGATGCTGACCTAGGCTGAAGTTCTCCAGCCAAAAGCTTGCCTTCCTGACGCAATGTTTTCATTTTCGTTGATTGTGATGCCACAGATACGCGACCTTAGCGAACGGAAGCAAATCTGTCTATTACGACATAGGTTCCCCTCGGCACGGTCTCCCGGGTCAACACTTCTCTTTCCCTTCACTGTGGACCACGCTTGCTCGGTTTTCTGTCTGTGCGACTGGTGTATCTTCACAGCGCTTAACCCGAAATGGAATGGCTGCTTGATTTCTTGCTGGGGATGTGCGAGTGCAGGGTCTGAACCCGGACATTCACCATTAACTGCCAGTGTTGGTCGATTGGTACTATCGGGGCCGACTGTCCTCATACGCTATCTAATGCTGGTGAAGGACGCACTTCCTCCGAGCTGGCCGTGGACCCGCAAAGCTCCTTGTCCGCGAGGGCGGGGTGCGATTCTCAACGCTGTCCCCCAAGACCGCTCGGCTCGGGAGCCTGGAATCTACGTGCTGTACCTCGACTCAGAATCGCGGGCCCACAGTGCGAAGCGTTTCCGCGGCTGTTTGACGGTGAAATGATAATCTAGACTTTCTGGAGTGTTACGGATTGTTCGCCTGCTTCGCGCAAGGGGTCACGGTCCGTGGAATCCCGGACATGGACGCCCTCCGTTACGTGAAAGGGTGGTTCGGGGTCCTGAGCTGTACTTTTCTCAATGCAGCTTGAACTGAACCTCATATTTTGCCTCAATATAGTCTTCATCTCAGCTTATATGCCTGTATTAGCCTACAGACATAATATAACCCCGCCCCCATGTTTTCCTTCAGTTAAAGCGCTGCAAAATCAATGAAACTGCGGTTTTCGCAGACGAAGTGGTTCAATATAATCATAGAGCCCGGCATAGATTCAGAGCATGTAGATCGGGTATACTCTGGTAGTTCTGTACAGCATAATATGCTCTATCATGCAGATACACCGTAGCTGAGTGCATTCTGCGCGATGTTGGCGAAAATTGCCGAGACTGGCTGCCGGATTGGGATGACAGCTGACCTTATGAGGCAGGTTCCCACGGGTGGTGGTGGGTCTGGTTTCTGGGGTCTTGGGGGGGAGTCGGTGTCATCGCTTAGTACCCCTTGGCTTTGCGCATCATCAGATTTTCTTTCACTCCTGCACAAACGCGCGGCTGAAAATATGTGGGACTCCCTTATGGAGGAACAATCTCCCGCTGATACATCTCACGACTGTTCATGGCGTTGAGCCCACGTATCTTACGGCAGACGCTAAGAAGCAGTAAAACCCTGCCAGAAGGCCGAGACACCAACCTTTGCGCCCACAATGACTGGCCTTTCCACCTCCTCTATCTCTCCTCTGCTGACTGCGGCATTTGTGGCTACCTTCGCCGCAATCGCTACTTCTTCGTTCAGAAAATGGATGAAGAGTAAGAAGCCATATGGTTACATTCCCGGGCCAACTCCGAGCACGGTCGTGGGTGCGCAGTGATGTCTTCCCATGGATCGTTCAACCGAGCTCATTCTTATGCAGGATATCTACTAGACCTACATAGCCCCAATGCTCTGCCCTGGCATTTCAATGTGCCTGAAGAATACGGGCACGTCGCGCGTTTAAAGGGTGGACTCGCTGGGGTCAGTCTATCTCTCCACTATCGTGACGGAGAAATACAGCGTTCATATCTTCTTCCATTCCTTGATAGGCAGATGCTTTGTACATCACAGACCCAGCAGCGCTGAACGCTATTCTCATACGACAGCAGGCTTGGTTCCCGGAGTCGACAGAATTTGCCGGGTATGAGGAAACATATGTTCTTCTTTATTCTGAGTCTGATGCCGTCCAAAGACTGTTCGGAATCATTCATTGTGGCGATGGGGTGGCTTCCGTGCAAGGTACGTCTGACAATGTGTCAATGCAAAGGGCCAATTGTACTGATTCAGTCTCACTTTAGGTCTCGAACACAAGAAGCAAAGAAAATACATGGATGCTTTGTTCACAGCGAACCGAGTGTCGAAATTGACACCGATGTTCTATCAGGTCGCTCATCAGGTATGCTTTTGTGCAGAGAATGGTTGTTGAGGTTCTCATCTCGTCACAGTTGGAAGACAAGCTCAAAGCTGCCGTCTCTGATACGCCCGGAAAAGTCGTCGATATGCTTGATTGCCTAACACGGGCCGCCCTTGAAATAATTGGAACCGCGGGCATCGGCCATACGTTCAATTCTTTTGACGATAAAAGCGAGGCTTTCGACGAATTCCACGGCGCAATCACTTCCGTTCTGTGAGCGTGGATTGTAGGATAACGCATTCCTTCAAACTGATCTTTTTCAGTCCACTCGCTAGTCGATTATTCCTTGTGCTGCCTTTCTTGGAGTCATGGAGGAAGATGAAGCCTGTGTGGCTACGGAGAACTCTGGCTTATGTTGGAACACTTCCTTGGCCTTCGGCGCGGAAAGTTTGTCCATTAATCTGCCTCAAATTCTTCCTCTTCCAACTCATTCTAAAACCAGTTCAGAGCTGCTGTAGATGCGATGCATCCTGTCTACGTCAACCTTTACAAGGCTCGGCAGCGGATGCTCGAGGAAGGTGGCTCGGCTGCTTTGGCTGATACTGCGGCGGGGGGGAAGGATCTCATAATGTCGATGAGTGCGTATCGGTCATCTTTTCATTCGCAGATATACTAATGCCCCCTACGTTAGTTCAGGCCAACTGGGATGCAGAGGAGGCTCACAAGATGTCAGAGGATACTGTTTTGGCTAACATGGGGTGCGTTGCATGAAAATTGAGATGGCGGTGTGAGTCGTTTTGCAGAGCTGACCGAGTTTCAGTTCGATTGTTCATGGGGGCCAAGAGACTACATCATCGTCTCTCGCAAGGTTCCTCACTATTATAGCAGAGGACCAAGATTTGCAAGTTAGACTCAGAGAGGAGCTGCGTGATGCAAAGGCGGTGAGCGTTCAACATTTGGGCATACCTGGAATGTCCCTGAATATCTGCTTACAGCAAAAAGCGCCCGGGGAAGATTTGGATCACACTGAATTAGAGAAACTACCATTACTGGACGCAGTTGTGCGAGAGATGATGCGGATATACTCTCCAGTCACATTTGTTTGGCGACAGTTCGTTTTTCATCTTGGGGCGTTTTTCGTGAGACTCTAAACCGTTATAGAACTACGAAGGACGTAGTGGTTCCACTCACTTACCCTATTCGTTCAATTATAAATGGCGAAGAAACGAAGGAGTTGCTCATTCATCAAGGTACTGCGGTGTATCTCGGAATGAGTGCTGCAAATAGATCGACTGCAATTTGGGGAGCCGATGCTGCGCAATTTAAACCTGAGCGGTGGTTGAACCGGACGCAAGGAGAATCGAAGCTCCCGGGAGCGTATTCTGGAATGTGAGTATTCCTACCGTCATATAGCTCTTGAAATGCTGACTTTCGATAAAGGATGACTTTTTTGAGCGGTGCGAAAGTCTGCCCGTATGTGTTCTGCGTCCCGTCTTCTATTGCATCTGGCCTCTGACCGAAACGAACCACAGAGGAAAAACCTTTGCGCTCCTTGAAATGAGTAAGCTTGCCATCCTGTTTAAATTTTGTTTATTCAGATCAACTGATACCGCCTACAGAACTCGTGCTTGCGGTGTTGTTGCTATCGTTCTCTTTCGAACCGATTCCCACGCCAATCGACTGGCGGATGGGAATAACGCTTGAACCGAGGGTACGGGGACGAGAGAAAGAAGGAGCGCAGGTGCCGGTGCGCGTTACAGCGCTGTAATTCGATGTTAGTACGACCGTGATACGTTTTCCTGACGATATATATGACATGTATGATTCCCGACTTGAAATACGAACGACGAAACTAAGACAACGAAACAGTTTTCGAATTGCAGCGTCTAGCTCCACCCTCGTGGACATGAATTGACTCGGCGCTGGTTTGTATTTAAGCAGTCGCGTAAGAGTTTGACCATCATTGGCCTAGTCATTGAAGCACCCCATGTTCTTCAAAGGAAATAAACTGAATGTCAACGTCCTTCTTCTGCCCTTGGCGTAATTCGAGGCAGCGAAACATTGAAAAGTTCCAAAAATCGTGGCATTGAATACAACCGTGAAGAGAAATACATAAAGCGTCCGAATCAGTAAATGCTACAGGCAAAGTCCAATAATGTCAGAGTTCGTGTCAATTCCTCCTAAATTTCCTTCGAGAAATGTTTTTTGTGGATTTTTGTGGCTCAAGAGCCAGAGATGGTGAACAGTGGGCTGAAGTTGCCCGAGTCTCCGAACACTGCAGCAATTTCCTCGTCAATCGGGGCCGTTTTGCTAAAAAGGAGGGCAGTACTCACGAACAATCTGATAATCCGAACCGTCCTCGACCCATGGCACCGTGACCTCAATGTGCCCCAACAAAATAGAGAAGTTGTCCGCCAAAATCACTGAAATAATTCGAGACTTAATAAATATGGCTCGTGCATTTCGGAGCGATCGACGAACCAGGAGTAGTCAAGTCCCCTTTGCGGAGCATGATGCGTCCGATCTTGTTGGTGATCTGCTTAGGCGGGTTCGAGTTGTCCCTGGGAAGCAAGAAGATTCGGAGTCAGCCGCCGATCGTGGAGCTTCAAAGGCACGGGACACACACCAGGTGACGTTGTGACGTTGGCCGACGAACCAAACGGTGCCGGCGTGGGGGTAGAGGACGGGCGGGACGTAGACGTCGCGAGGAGCGAGAGGCGTGGCGGCTGCGCCCCCGAGGTTAGCAGCAGCGGCAGTCATGAAGAGCGTGAAGAATGATGGAATGAGGCGGTGAAGGTGAAGAACGTGGCGGTCGTATGCGGAAGTGGCTTGAATGGATGGAAAGCTTCCAAGGCTGGAAGGATGTGGGGTGGGTGAGGGAGCTGCTCCGGGGAGCTTTTTATACTCACTCACGCGTCGATCGTAGAATGTCTCGGAAGGAGAAGAATCGCCGTGGGTGCTGCGTCATCCACATTCTCAGCCACTCCGCGCACAGGTCTCAGGCGGAGGTGGGTAATGCTCCGCCCGTGCGGTAAATCGTAAGGCCGTGCGCACTAGCGGCGTAGAGTTCCGGTTTCGCCTGAATTAAAAGTACTGGTGCTCTCCGCTGGCGTCGAATGCGCCCGCAGGCTATGTTGGAATTGTGTGAGTCATCGGCGGCATCCTTTTCGCAAAGAACCGAGGGATCGTCAGCGAAGGTTCTGTAAGCGATCAGACTGTCAAAAGCGCACCCAATTTCAATGCACCTTGCTCTGGGGCTTGGGCCGAACAAATGCCTTTCCAGATACAAATAAACTTCGGACTTCAGTCCGCTGCGTTATGGTTGGAATTCATGGGTGTGCTGGCGATTTTGGTCCTCCTAACCTCGAATCCAACATTCCCTGATGAAGATGCAATGAGGATAAAAACTCAGAGATTTGTAGCCTGAGTGCGCTGGCGCCGCCAAAGTGTCGTTTGGCGGTAGGGACGGGTGGACCCTTGGAACGTTGCTTGCTTTGCAGGCAGCCCATTGGGAAGAGCCTGATTGAAGCCCTCGCCGACGTTTTGAAGGCACAGGCAGGTGTTCCCATGTCGGAGAGCAGAAGAGAAAGTGATTGTCACTTGGTGTACAAATCATTCACGATCCGGCAATGGCCGAGCATCTTTAACCAGATACACCCGACACATCGAAATTCGATCCTTGCGTCTCTCAGAGAAATTTCGCATGCGGTGACTATTAGCTAGAATATGGAACCAAGCAAGAGCCAAGAGGCGATGATCTTCTATCCTCTGAGCTTTCGTATCTTCCCTCGCACTCACTCCAATCTAATGGCCCAGGCCAATAGAAAAAGCTCGAGGTGGGACGGTCTGACAAATGAAGTACATAAGCCGTTGGAGCAATAAGTAAAGAGCACTCACCCAATCTGAGAATTTCGAACAAATCCCGCTCTGCAGTCCATGGCAGTAAACGTGGAAGTTCGTCGCCTACAAGACGAGCGACGGGCTCGGCCTCGGGATACATTGGGAACAAAGTGACCACCAGAGTCTTCAACGCTGAGAACATAAAATCACTCAACGCCGAGTCGAGTTCGCTCCATTTGAGTGCGTGCGGGTCGCTTGCGTCGTCGAAGCGTAGGTCAAGTGTGAGGTGTTGAAGAGTCTTGTAACGATGTTGTTCAAGTAGAAAGCATATCGCCCACTGAAATATGTCGTCATCATCACAACAGGGCTTCGTGATTCCGACGGACAGGCGGAGAGACCTGAGCGATGGAAGGCTTATGCTGCAAGTGGGAGCCCCTTTCGGCCAGTCTGAAATGTGATCAGTTATACTGGGAAAGAACACCAGATGATTAGCTGGAGACTTAGAGATTCCAGAGTGCCACTGACATGGCGTAGCAAATTTTGGAGTGCGTTTACCTCATCATGCGTGACAGCTATCCGCAGATCACGAAGAGTGCGAAAGCTGGGGGTCGCAATCATCCAGGCAACAACATCGACAACATGCATGTCGAGCGATGTAAACGATTTGTCAGAACCTGTATATATTCGCGTCGGTCCGAGAGTCCCGGTAGTAGTATCATACTTCTCACATCCTGTTGCGCGTAGATCGATATCGAATTATCTTGTCTTTTACCCCCACGTCCCTCGTCGTCTGCGTCCCCGCACCCGTCCTCCAGCTCGTCGTCCTCTGTGAGCTCTCCCGGCTTTCAGCCGCCTCGGTATATATTCTGATAGGTTATGGGCCCCGCGCCCTAGCGCCGAGAGTCGCTGCCTTATCAGATTGCCATCTCCTCTTCCTCTTCACTCCTGGAGCGCTTTGCTCTTTAACAACCTCTTCTACGACGGTTACCAAAGTAACTTGTCAAAATTAACTTGGCCTGCCAAAACTAACTTTACTTTACTTATGGCTGGGAATGTTAACTTGGTAAGTAAAAGTACAGTTTAAGTCAAGTTAAGCACCTTTAAGTTGATAAAAGTTACAGGAAGTAACTTCAAGTAGAATGTCTCTGGGGGCGTATTTACCGTATCATAGCCGTGAGATACCGCGATTCTGCTGCGAAACAAAGAAAATCGAGGCTAGGGAGACTATAAGAGGTAGACTGAGGCCCCGAGTTGAGTTATATAGCGTCATATACGAGCAACGAAGGATATTGACCCAAGCAAGGAGCAAGTAAACGGCAAGCGCGGAGTTTCGGCATCACGGTCATGTGAAAGATCAACATGTCACGCGTGACCATTCTGTTTCGTCCTCTGACTCCACTCAAGTCTCTGCTTCGTTCTCCGTGCCTGTTCGTACTGTGTGGCGCTGGTTATCTCTTGAGCTTTTTACTCTCTCATTTGCACGGACTCGGAGAGGAATCAGTACCCCGCGGCGGCCCCCGCCAACGTCGAAAAATACTCCTGTAGTACTTCGGAATTTCGAATCTCACTCTTGAGTCTTTTGCCGCAGATTCTCGTTTCCTCAACGTCATAATAGCTCGCCACATTCTCGCAACATAGACCCTTATGACCATTATCAACAATTTTGAATGCGACGCTAACTACCTGGGCAGTTGAGTATCTGATTCTACTGTCTACGGTCTCTCCCCCTCGCTTTGATTGGGCTGCAACAAATCTGTAGGGGCTAGGGTCCTTATCCCACATGCACCCTGTGCAAACTTTGTCAGAGCGCAAGACGGTAAGCACAGTTATTTCAATTTCCTTGATAAACCAAGCCTCTTAATTTGGCTGAGTTCTTCATTCGAGACCACAGCAGCGCAATAATATGCGCAGCCGATTCTTCCCTGAAAATCCATTTGTTCGTCGACCTTTTTCACTATCCAATTCTCCTTCTCCTTCTCCGCAACTTATACTTTCCCTGTAATGCTGTGCCAACACAGTGAAATTCTGAATCTTGCTAGGGAAATTGAACCAATACTCGGCACCCAAATGTCCACTGGCAGTGTGTTAATGTACCTCTGTGTTCTTCGATATCATTAATGGTGGTCAAGGTGTCATACGAACGACGAATCCCCTGCAAACAAAAATTCAATGATGATTTGGTTCATTGTGGTGCCCATATCCTTCCTTTTCACCTAACCTCTGGATTTCGGAGGTCCCGATAATGCACCCAGTTTGACGGGGGAATGTATCTGGCCCGTTGTCGCGCTTTCAGCATACTATAAAGGGTCGTGTCCCCGGCTCCGCAGAACCGCAACCTGGGATTGCATCCGAAGGTCCGTTCAATCCATCTGTTGAAAATATTTGCCCACTGTAATTTGTAGACGCGCTCAATCTATCTACGTTTGAGTTGATAGATTATGCTCCCCGAGAAAGTGAAATGAGAAGTTGAATATTGCAAATTGAAATACGTTCAAGTGGCACTCAAGCCAAGTAATCTTTTTAACCAGTGCCACACCGTGAGTTTAGCTCGCAACGTGGAGGAGGGCAAGTACGGTACAAGAGTGTACAGAAAATGAATGAAGTAAAACAAGTAAAATTCAATGGGACCCTTAGCAAAGAGAAATTTGGGTTGAGTAAAGTAAGTACGAGCAGCCAAGCAAATGAGTTCAAGTCGTTCCCGTTCCATATGTAGCTGTAATTGATCAAGTCAAGTCAGTGCGGTAAGTAAAATGTAGTAAACTAGTCTAAACTAAATTACAGTAAGTCATGGCGAAGTAAAGAGAGTCCAGTAAAAAATGAAGGGAAATAAAGAGCGCGGAAAGAAACATCGGGAGGGCTCAGATAGATGTAGCAGCCGAATACTTCCACGCTGAGCACGCGAAGTACATGTTGCAACTTTAGAGCCGCCAGACAGTCTGGCCCAGACTGAGATGCCTTCTTCTGTATCGCTGAGCGTAGAGCCAAGTATGATAGCAAGGACGAACCCGAGTTTCAACTTACCGACCTCCACACATCAATTCACGAAGGTCCGAAACATGCCGTGTGTCTGCCGGCCTGGACACCGAGCTTCGGCCCCTCTACCGAGCAAGCCGTGGGCATTCGGCTTAAACTTGAGGAAGAATACTTAGAACGGTACAGTAAGATCCTCCAGTACGCTCGAAAGTGGTACATATTACAAAGAAGTATTTGGGAGTCCAGTAAGTACAAGTCAAGTCAAGTAAAATGAAAGTACAGTACAGTAGAGTAAAGTAAAATAAAGTGGAGCGGAGTGAAGTAGGTACATTGGCAGCAAAGCAATCTGCCCGAGGAGATGGAAAATAAATCGAAGTACTTAAAGTAAAAAGTACAGTCATGTAAACCCTACGCTTGTTGCTCCCTGCGAATTCCGCCCGCCAAAACAAATATTGCCAAGCAGTGAGAGAAACTGTGATTTGCCAGCCTGACTTGTTTTGTTTTAATACTTAAACCAGAAAATAGGGATTTGAGCTGGCTCTTATACCCGTTGACTGCATCGCGTGGTGGGAGATATCTGGTCATCAACTTCCTAAGTTGGGAATTGGACGAGACTTGGACTCGAGTCTCCGAGTTGGGTGAGTTCAACTCAAGTAATAAAAAAGAGAGGTTATCGTCGACCTAAACCATTATCGGATCTCAAAATACCCGGAATAATATGTATTTGCATCGACCCTCCATGACTCGGAGGTGTGCGAGAGTTGCACCCAAGAAGCATCAGTTGGTGGAAACTTAAAGTAAGGAGAGGAAGAAGGAACTTCAATTCGGGTGATTTATTCTTGACTGCGAGAAGCACTTGTAGGGCCAGCTAGACACACCAGCCACTCATTTGCACTCCGTGCAACCGCTTTCGCTAACAGCCTTCAGTAAAGACAATTTGAACCAACAATCAAACGCTCCACAGTATCACTATTAGTTGACTATTAGTGATACGGGGTTGCAATAAAACCTGCACACTTTTGCCAAGACAGTTCAAAAAGGCCTAGGAGTGATCGATTAAGAGTCAAAATACATTAACGATGCTCAAATCACCTGTTATACGCCTCAAAATACATCATACTTGCGGTTAACTGGGTTACTTGGCGGTAATTGATGTAACTTGGCGGTAACTGATGCCATCTGATGGCATAAGTTACTTTTGCTGATGTACTTGGCCGGTCAAGTAAAGTTAAGTATAGCTAAGTAAAGTAAAGTAAAGTGGAGTAAAGTGAAGTTACCTGTACTACTGCGATATTGAGTCAGTTTGAGTCCCTCAAAACTGATTTTAGTGACACAATGGATACTTAGTCTTTGAGCAGTATTACACCTGATGGTAAGTTTTAACTAAGTTGCGGTCAAGGGACGCACCTACTTACCACCTGTACCGACTGGTGTGTGAAATAGGTCAATATATACCTTGAGCTACGCTCCTCCCATGAAATAATCTGCATTCTGAGCGACCGCAAACAACTACGCAGATTGCCTAATTTGGAAATTTGAACATGCCAGCGTAATCGCGAACTGGGTGGTTGATCAGATTGTCCTGGGTCCTTCTGATAACCTGTTTGACTCCCTTTTGTGCTTGCGTAGACTCACAGGGGCATCTATCGCGTTGCACAATTGAAATCAGCTGCGAACAATGAGACAGGGATATCATTGTTCTAAAATATGACTTACAAGGAGAACTGAGCACCTGGAAGACCAAGTACTGCCTATGAACGACTGAAGGATGCGTCAGAAATGGTCTCAGATGTCTCAAATTGCATCACATTATAACCGTACAAGTACAAGTTAGTTTCGCCAAGCGTGGGAAAAGTCAAGTAAAGTTAAGTAAAGTCAAGTCAAGTTAAGTAAAGTAACCCCAGCCAGCGGAACCGTCCATCAAAGTACAAGTAAGCTCACCCAAGTTACTTTTTGCGGTCTCCCTCTTCTACTCATAACGGCACTTCCCTATCCTTCCAACCTCTCTCAACTATATCCAACCAACTATGGGTCTTCCTGCTGGAGCTACTCGAGCCGTTGAGGCTATGCCACTGATCACTGCTGATACCTGGATCAGTGCTGAGCGCACATTCAAGGCGTTCGTCAAGGGCGTCCACTGTCCTTGGGTCATCGAGCCAACCCATGATGCTACTGGCAATGCTCGCACTGAGGCTGCTGTCGGCAATACCGATAACGATGCTGAGGTACTTTGGCTGCTTTATATGCGTCTTGCGCCGGAGTACCAGTACCTCTACGACACCTGTAACACCGCTGGCGATCTCTGGCGGAAAGTCTCTGCCCTATTTAACGTTTCCAACATGGCCACTCGAGTTGAAGCTCGAGAGGTTTTTCACACCACCAAACACGATCCTTCCAAGCCAATGGAGACATACATCACCAACATCGAAAAAGCTGCATCTCGTCTCACTAGCCTGGGTGCTACCCCAAGTGTCATCGAAATTGCAGATATGCTCCTCATTAACCTTCACCCGTCTTTCGAAGCCGCCAAACTCGCTATCATGTCGACTGACACTCAGCCGCCGCTTGCACAACTCAAGGCACAGCTTCGTAGTGCTGGTGCTGCCAAGAAAGCAAAGGAGGGTAAATCGTGGGATATCGAGAGTGATGTGGATGCAGGTGATGGACTCCCCGCTGGCTTGGCTGCACGCACCCAGCAGAAGCAGCGTCGTGCGTCACGTCCTGCTCACCAATCTCGTTCTACTGGATTGGGTGGGAGGAACAGCAAGCTTCGTTGGTGTTCCCCTTCTGCCAATGATCAGTGCCGTCGCTGCGGTACAACTGGCCACATCTCTGATCGCTGCATCCACGACATGCCAGAGAACATCAAGCAATGGGTTCTCGACGGTCCTCCACGTCCTGGTCGGGATCGCGAGCCATCTGCTCATAGTACGGAGGGTGCTCTTGCTGCAGATGATGATGGGGAAGGTTACTTCAGCGAGCACATTGACTTTGACAGCGCTGAAGGAAGCTCTGAAGACGATGAAGCTTTCAACGCTCGGCTTGCGCGCACTCAACAGCACTATCGTCGTATGGAGGCGTAGGAACATTGGATTGGGTGGGAGATATCAGATTCGGTGGGAGTTCATTATGCCTTTTGATTTTCCGTTTCTCTTCATCGGTCCTCGCAAAGGTGGGAGTGTCAGAACCTGTATATATTCGCGTCGGTCCGAGAGTCCCGGTAGTAGTATCATACTTCTCACATCCTGTTGCGCGTAGATCGATATCGAATTATCCTGTCTTTTACCCCCACGTCCCTCGTCGTCTGCGTCCCCGCACCCGTCCTCCAGCTCGTCGTCCTCTGTGAGCTCTCCCGGCTTTCAGCCGCCTCGGTATATATTCTGATACGATTCAATCGTCCCGAAGCACTCTCCGCTTCTGTCCTCTAGATCCCAATCAAATACGATGATTTTGCTGAATTTGAGCCTTTCTACAGACCGACAGTATTTGAAAATGTCGGTAGTAAGACGAACGACGCCACTGAAGTCGAGATTACGCAAGGAGGGGGATTTTAGAAGCAACTGGATGGAGTGCTGCAGTTCCAGGGGTAGATCCCCCCCAGGACTCGCTCGAACAGCGAAGCCTGAAAGTTCGAACTATTTCCGCATCGGCAAGAAGAGTGAGCAGTAGAGGGAGGGTCGATTCTCGGGCATTCCACGTAGGGCCAAGTCTCGGAGAGACAATGTCCACGTGGCGGATGTGGGTGACGATGTGTGGGGATTGACACAGAGTTTCGTACAAAGATGAGCACGGAGATCGACTCTTGATCTGTCTTGTCACCTGCGTTCCAACGGAAATATGCTCGAAGATGAATGGCTGGCTCAGCGACCGGAGCTGCCGCGAGACGAGACAGAATTGGCGCAGGGCGTTGCGGTCAAAGCGCAGGTGGTGTAAGATAACCAGTAGAAGCTCTGGCGGAAGTCTCACTTGGAGGTCTACTTTAGAATCTTTAGGATTCTCCAGTCCATCCGTGTCCATGATGGACAATGAAGAGCAAGAAGGGGAGTGGGAAGCGGAATTCGGCAAAGTCCGACATCAATTTCTGCCACTGCCACGCCGACTAAACCCTAACCAGAGCCACAATCCAACTTTCCTCTATACCAACCACGAGCCAGTGGCAACGAACACAAACTGCTCAATCATAGGCTCCAAGGTATGTCACGCTTTCGAGGCGAGATCTGGGCTGACTCTAGCAAGAGGTGATCATCGAAGCAACAGCCAGTGTCCATTATGTCCGTCGTCCAACCCTGTACCCGACTCGATTTTGGATATGGATGCGCTTCACAGGAGTAACGACCCTCCGAACGAAGAGGACGTTCCAAATATTTGTGAATCCCTGCACAGTTATTTAGACGCGCTTACTCGTCTCGAAGCAGGACATGAAAAGGACCGCTCCATCAAAACGTCGGCCGTTTGCAGTCGATGGACCCGGTAGACGCGCCTGCAGAGCAGCTCGGGCTTCGGAACGATATAGCGTCCATGGATGAAGAGATTCTCATACTTAAATTCATCATCAATGCTCACCACTCGATTTTATCGGCGGTCAGACGTTTGCCACCCGAAATTCTAGGAGAAATCTTCCTTCTAGCGCTTCCAGACGTGGATTATATTGACTCGGACGTAGCGGAGCATATAAAAGGCACTCCATGGCTGCTGTCTCATGTCTGTCGCAGGTGGCGTGCAGCAATTCAAGGCAACCCACTTCTCTGGTCCAATATCCACGTCGATACAATAAACCTGCGCAGGCGAATCATCCACACGTTTCGTGAGGATGAACATCCTCTTCGTGCGCTCGAGACACAAATCACTCTGTCCGACAACGCACCCTTATTCGTGGACTTCTGGATGTCGCGTGATACGGAGGGGAATTCCCCCGAATTTTCCAAGTTTCTCGAACTCGTGCTCGGCCAAAGCAGTCGGTGGCAACAGTTGAAAGTCTGTTGGTCAGGACGTGCTCCCGCTCTCCACCTCCTTTCCTGTCTCACGGACCAACTCGCGCACCTACAGCGATTGATTTTTCATCCTTATGGATTTCGGTATCAGCTCCCCCCTGCCCTTGGCTCCCTGTTCGCCCTCGCGCCATCTTTACGCGAAGCCCTCCTCACGAGCAACGATTTCACGGACCCCTCTCCGCCCCTGGATTTGCCCTGGCATCAATTAACCCGCCTCCGCCTGCGTTCCTCGCAGGCTTACATCGTGGAAAATCTCCCCAAGGCGGTCAACCTACGTGACTGCGCAATAGCTCCCAGCCGTTACTCACTGATATCGCCTTCGTTGGCGAACTTACCGCTAGTATTGCCCAATGTTCGACGACTCACTCTATGCGAGGCACCGGAAAACTGGCTCAAACTCGATACTCCCCTTCTGGAGCACCTGCATCTGCAGTCTGCACAGATATCGTTTTCCAAATCATGATACACCCCATGTCGAATCTTCGTTCTCTCAAGCTGACGAACATTGCCATGTCTGACGGTCCGAACTCCCTTTTCACCCTCCTTCGCGGTGTCTCCACAATCTCTCATCTGGAGATTTACTTCGCAGATTGGAACAGGAACTCAGCCTCATCGGCCGAACAACACGCCTTCATACTCTCATTTGCCACTGCTATGAAGATATCTAACGAATCAATGGCATCGAATTTGTCCCCGATGTTGACCTCGCTGCGCTTGGTATTCCCTTATTTGTACCCCCAGTCGGACGAGCTTGACCTTCTTTGAAATGGTGATGTTGGTCCCACTTTCTCTGAGAAGCTTGGCTGTCTTTGAAGGGAAGCCAACCCAAAGCGCCGTGGAGCTGAGTTTGATGACAAGATTTTTTATGTTTCAAGTAGTGGTGCGTAAGCTTCTGAGCAACTGGCTGACTTTGACAATCTTGTTACAACAGCACTCCTTTTTGATCATCACAGTGTCCTCTGGAATTGTTGCTGCTCTTCCAGGGCTGCTGAGGGCTCCCACTTCGGTACCAACTCTTCTGGCCCAAAGACTTCCCCAAGCGTCCACATTTTTTCTCACGTGAGCGTCTGGCAATCGTCGAATCTTTGCCAAATACTCGAACTTTGTTCCAAAGGTTTACCGTCTTGAGGGGTCTTTCGGGAGCGGCAAGCGGCTTGCTTCAAATCGGACCCCTAATTTTGTATCATACTAAACTATTCATGCTTGGCAGTACGCCTCGATCGATTTATGCAATCAAGTACGGCTCGCGCAGTGTGCAGTGGGGTATGCTCTTTCCGGACTTCACCCTTCTTGCAGTTATTGGTATGATACTTTACTTCCCTAACCAAATGATATCAAGCCAAATACAGGCCTCGTGTATTCCGTTATCTCACCTACTTATCATCAACGGTATTGCATGCTTTGCTTTTTTCGTCTTTTATCACCTCTACAAGTATCTTCTGGTATGGCAATTTGCTCAACCTCGAGGTTCCGACTCCGGCGGGCAGTTCTTTCCCCGAGCAGTGGGCCACATATTTGTGGGACTTTACATTCAACAGGTAGGCCAACGTCGCCTTCATATCGAATCGCTTTTATTACCTTGATGAAGATCTGTATGGACTTTACATTCAACAGGTAGGCCAACGTCGCCTTCATATCGAATCGCTTTTATTACCTTGATGAAGATCTGTATGGCAGGCCTATTTTTTCTCGCGCGGGATGAGCGTAATTATCCGGCCTCAGCACCGCAAGGAGTTTTAATCAGTGTGCTGCTTGTCCTCACAGTGAGCCCAAATTGACTCATTCGTTCACGAACAGCCCCATTCATAATCCAAAAACAACCAGATTCCTTTCCAACATTTCATCAATGACTCTTTTGAGCCATTACACCACGGTCTGCCTCTGACTCTGGCTGATAGTCCAAGGGAGACACATGGGAGTGGAGAGAACTGGTCGCGTGAGAATGATTTTCATCCAATCATTCCGACGCCTTCTCCGATTGCCTGGTTCCCGAATGATTTGTTAAAGCTCGCGCTGATGCAAGCAAAGAATTGTCATGATGCCGGAGTAAACTGTAGCTTACAAAATGCTGAGATGAATGCCAAAGGGAGAGTTAAAGTAACAGGACCGCCCCCCGATCTAGAATGAGGCAGTCATAATTATATACGCATGTGGGTTCCATATGAGTAGTTAAAAAAAAAATCAATCTCTCTCTCTGAGCTGCCATAACCATTCCTGAAAAAACTGTTGGCCATTAGTTAGCAGCTGGTGAAAAGTATTTTGCACCTGGACGCTGATTGGCTGCTCCACACTTTTACGCCCGCTGATTGGTCAAGAAAGAAGTACATACTACAAAATACTTTTCACCCGTTGCTAACATGCACTATTCTTCATCCTTAGCTTGCTTCCGTGGAGCCCACGACCTGAGAGCATGGCCCCGGATTCCGATGGGGATGTGGACGGTACGAGCAAACTGATAGAGCGTCTGTCTTAAAAAGTCTAAGCCGTGATCGTGAGCAGCCAAATTGGGTCAAGTAAAATATGGTTGAGGTTGTACTTGCAAGTATGTACAGTTGCGGCATCAAAATCAATTTACTTACCAAATAAGGAAATTTCCATCAAATCCGCTCTACCGCACAGCAAAACCACCACAAGCACGGTGAAATGGCACAAAGGCCTGTACTCTTGGAGTTGAGCCGGTCTAAGCGCAAAAATCGTCATGTTTGTCACTGCTTTTTGGCTGCACTTTACAGTGGCGGCGCCATCTGATGCCACCCCCAAAGAATTGATGTGACCCCAATCGACTCCATTTGCATCAAAAGTTCCAGAAATGGGCTGTTCTATTTTTAGGGGTGGCATCAGATGGCGCCGCCACTGTATGAGACAAGGTTGCCGGTTATCCCAGCGAAATCAATACAAAGACGCAAGTTTTTCCACTTCAGGAATACAAGTCAGCAGTTCTTAGTAACCCATCTGCGAGCAAAAGGCACAGCGGCGTTTTCTCAATTTAATAGGCCAATAAGTTAGGTCGAGTTGCTAACGTTTCTGAACTGGAGTATATTTTGCGTAAACTAGAACAAATACGTAGCATTTACAGTACTTGGAAATTATATCTAAAATTTTAGGTCTAAGATCGCAAATATAGGACTATGAAACGAGTCTGACAACAATAAATTTCCTAAGCGACTAAATCTAATATAACAGCAAAAGTATCAAGTCACGGTAAATCAATTCTGAAATTCGAGGTTTAAAGTATGGTGAAACCTTTCGGGAAACTGGGGGTTGTGCATCACGTTTATAGGGCTCGTAAACTTCGGGTATCGAAACACATTTCGAGGCTCGAGAAATCAGTCGAGAAACTTAACGTTTATAGAGACCGGAAACGGATCTGCGGCTGAGCTGCAGATGAGCTGCAGATGAGCTGCAGATGCGCGGCAAGTGCGCTGCGCGAAAGCAAACACTCGACGAACGTGCGGGGGCGGAAGATGTGGAGATGAAGCTGCTGTATGGGCAGCATTGTGGGAGTGGCGAAGAGCCGTGTTTTGAGGTGTAGGGTGTTTGAAAGAAGCGCGGGTGGGCGTCGGCGTAGCATGCGGACGAAGTTGTTAATGAGAGTGGCGGCGAGGTAGGAGGATGTAGACGCTGGAAGGGAAGGGAAGAATGGGCTCGGCGTTGAAGAAGCGACAAGGCTGAAGAAGGGGAGAAGGGTGGTCGATGGTGCGCGCGGTCGGCGCATCCCAGAGCTCATCTTTGCATCCAGGGGTGCATCGTGCTCGGGGTGGAGAGTAGTCCGAAGCTGCCACCGAGCCATGTAGCGGCCGATGCGGATGAGGAACAGGTGCATTGGGAGCGACGGTGAGTATACGCGTATCTTCGAGTAAGATTGAATCAGTAAAAGAGGATGAAAAGAAACTGAAGTCGGCGCACCACTTTGGCCCAACCCCTCTGCCTCCAATGAATTCTCCCTCACTCTCGGCTACCCTCACAGAGAATTATCTTCGGCGACGTCCAAGTTGAAAGAATCGAACCGGGAAGGAACGAGAGCGGACCTGGGTAATCCAGTTGGTACGACCGTTAAGGTATCGTCGAGTCATCGCACCGGCGCCTGTCGTGCGTACAAACATCGAGCAAAGCGATGACGATCTTGTCAAGCCAAGCGGGACGCCATTCCCGGCGATTTAGAATACGGCAGATTGGCGCTAAATGGAGGAGGAGGTCGTGAGTAGGCCTGCGCAGGTGGTGTATTCACGCGTGATGCGTATGTGGTGGCCGTGGACGGAGGAAAATGCCGGTCTTAATGCCACGAGTGAGGTGCTGTAGGTGGCGAATGTGTCCGCACCAGCGAGTGGGACAGTGTTGGAAGGCGGAGGCGGATGCAGCATGAGACGGTGGAGGCGAAAGGCGTCGAGGGTCGTGTGGAGAAGCGGGAGAGTGTGCGGCGGGCGTTCCTTCGGGAGAACTACACCACGCGACAGTCTAGAGGCCGCGCTCGACCATCGAGAAGAGAACGAGGTCGGCGGACCGTCTATTGCGCTGGATCCTTGGGATACCGTCACGTTGGCGCGTATGACGAGGTGGGGCACTGGGAGGTATAGGGAGTCGTAGTAGGGGCTTGTAATCGATGCAAGCTGAGCTGAATGATTTTGTTGCGAGTTTGCTGTGAGAAGTTGGTGAGGAAGGAGCGGGCGTCGAGATCAAACGTGATGGATACTTCCCGCGCCTGCAGGAGTGCATCAAACCGCCATCTTGAAGCTCACAGGGCTTGCGTCCGAGGATTTGTAGACGATCCTGACCGGAGACCCCACTCCCCGGTGCTAAAACTGGTCGTCTCGCATCATCGAAAGTTACGACGGGCAACTCACCTGATTTCAAAGTCGATTGCATTCTAATTGAGTTTCAATTCACCTGCATGGTTCCCGTGTACTCGCTGCCATCGAACGCCGGGCTAAAAGCAGGTGATGCTTCCAATTTCGCTTGAGCATGTTGCTTACTGACCGGCGTAGCTCACTCACACATCCACGAAGTCTTGCCTCTATGTTCTAGTACATACGCCTATCCTCATACAAAAGACGAATTGGACGATGCCCTCGCACGCCCTGCATCCGCCGCGGACAGGCCAGGGTATTTGTACTGGATGGAAACAGATGATTCAAACGGCAACACAGAATATAAGGCGGGAAGGTCGAACGATCCTGACCGCCGGTTGAATGAATGGGAGCGCAAATGCTACCTGTCCGATTTTAAGCTGATCGCCAGGATTCCGACACTTCACACTCACAAGCTTGGTACGTCTCGATCTGATGTGCAACTCGAAAGGCTAAGAAGTTGACTTCAGAGCGCGTTGTACACAAGTTCTTCAAAGTCGCCGATGCTTGGAAGGAACCGTATTGTTGCGAATCATGCTTCACGTATCACAGAGAGAAATTTCAACTCGAAGATTTTGGCGGAATCAGACCAGCTATAGAGATTACGGAGATGTTGAGGGACTTGGTCGACGCTTAACTAGCTTCGTATAGTGGAATAGACTGCGATTTTCAAACGTGTCGATTCTAATTAGTCGGTTTGTTAGAACTTTGCTGCGCACAGCACAATTGATTGACGTATTGTGTCAATCAAAGTGGCGGTGCCCCCTCCTGTGAGACTTTTCGAGAATCGAGAGCATGGATTAATTTCTAGATAGATTAACGACTACAGCTCTGTCGTCCGAGAACTCGTAGCGCGCATAGTGAGACAGTATCATAGAAGGTTGAATTGTATCAGTGGTGTCTTGCATTTCAGAAGAGTAGGTCTGGGCAGGGAAGTGAGGGTAATAGCGTCGAAATGGGTCTAATTTCCCTGCAGGCAAGGGAGCCTGGGGGCGTACAACGAAGGTGGTCATCTCTCCATGGGAGAGAATGCGTTCAATACTACCAGGGATTGGAGTGCGTGTTGACGGTGAAGGGTAATATAGAACGAGACTGTTTCCGAGATGCGCCGTCGCTCGGGAGAAGGTCTGACCACGAAACGTGAAGTGCGCACGCTCTCCATCTTGCTCGAGAGGAGGAGAGGTGTCCGCAGCGTCGTTGCGGGGGGTGAAGGCGCGATCAAATAAGGCTTTGAATTGCTTGATAGCCTCTGGACAATCCGAGCGACGGAGCCAACGCCGCAGAGCTGCACCACGGAAGAACGACTTGGTCAATGTACCTTCAAGTTCTCCTCCTACATGACTGGAGGTGTTGATTTTCTGCAGATAGCCGATCATGCGCTCGAACGGAAAACACCACCATGAGACGACTGGGCCAAAGAGTAGGAGAAAGTCATAGATATGGAACGCGACATGGATATTGGGTCGCTTGGCATGTTTTTGAGTATGGGGGTGGTGTATAGTAAGCCCGTCGACCCATGCTTTGAGAAAGTAGCGGTATGTCGCAGCGCGGGTGTTCGTGCTCGTGTACCGACACACAACAAGGACGGCTTGAAAGAGCGCCATGGTGTGGTCGAGCATCCCAAACAGGCGTGGCGTCTCTGCATCTACTTCCCGATCTCCCCACAACAAGATGAGAGCAATGGGAAGGAAGAGAACATCAAGGGTGCGCCATTCGTCTGCTTTGATGCTACCCGCGTTGCTCTCACCATAGTTAGGGGGCACGCTGTTGATCCACGACGGGCGCGACGTTTTCTGTATCACGCGTTGGATGAACTTGATTTGCTGAAGGTTGATCGCCTTCGAGCCGAGATTGGTCCCGCTGGTACGAGGTTTAGTACGACGCTGTAGTCTTGATCAATTTCGACGACGACAAGAAGGAAACAGGGGATACTCACCCAAGCCATGAGTTTCTCACAATAATCAGCCTTTGTCCTCGCACCGTCAATGTCTAGATCCAGGGAGAAGGCGACGAAACTAAGGGCTGGAAGATTGTAGCCGTGCAGTGTTTTGTACATCGTTTGCTCACTGATTGCTGGAACTCGATTGCCACGAGGGGCGTCGGGCATGGCAACGTCGGCAGAACCATCTTCGTCGAGAAGAGCAAGGACAATGTTAGCGTGGATCTGGTGGATCTGCTTTATCTCCCTCTCGGGATTGTTCAGCAAATAATCAGAAGGACACTCGTCCGGGTCGTAATCCAGCCAGTCCTGCTCGAAAGCGATCCCTGCTACTTCCTTCTTTTTGGCGACTTCGGTATCTATTCGGAGGACCCGACGGCAATGGTAATGTACGAGACCCTCCAAGACGCAGTGCATCAGATCGACAACGCCCATCCGAGTTGGATCCCAGTACGGTAGCCGCCAAAACTCAGACCATCGTACACCGTACTCTTTGAAGATCGTATCGCGCTCTGCCTGTGATTTCGCATCCCTCCACGCGTAGGCCCAGCGCCGTAGTTCTTGTGGATCCCGCCGTGTCCAAGCGGGGTCGTCCAGATCAGTGCGATGCGTCATCTCCACCCCAGTGCAGTTGCAGACCGTGCAGATATGGTGCGAGCCAACACCCGCCAGGCCAAGCATCTTTCGAGTAGCTGGAAGGTCATTCACATTGATTGCGACAGCAATGTCAACTGAGCACGGGGCATCGGATAGTCCAGTGCGAGACAAACGAAGTCCCGGCTGCCATCCCGCAACGAAGACATCCATCAGGGGACGGATATAATGGCCAATTTGGTCATGGTTGGGTTCATTGGGACCGAGAATAATGCTGAGCCACATGAACTCCGGTTTGTAGCGAATATCCTCCGGAAGATTGAGGTTCACAACAGCCAAAATTCCGACCGAATCATGGTTACCCCGTTTCCTCATGCCATGCGGGTTAAAGAAGTCCAAAAGAACTTGGAACGCCAGCCTCATCCGACCACCCCTCTTGATGAAAAGTTCGGGTGGGACTGGTCCTTCAAAGGTGCGCAGAAACTCTGCCTCAAAGACACTGTTAACTTCCTCCTCTGACACCGGTCCATGCGGATCTCGCGACAACTTTTCCTGCACAGCGGCGAAAGCTGTGTCGCAAGCACTGTTGCACAATGCTGCAATCTCAGGGTCAGAGATTACGGAGGACAGATGATCGACGAAATCCGCGAAGACGTAGGGTTTAATGGGACGCATTTTAGAATGCCGTTCGACGAGCAGAGGTTCCATGCAAGGTTCTGCAGCACCGTGCTTATCGCGGAAAACAAAGCCTTCGCAATGAGTAGGATATACGGGTTCCCCTGTCAGTCGATTCGGCTGAGGCTCATGCGCGTGGTGGCAGGAGGGGCACATAGCAATGATTCTAGTTTTCGGATCGAGTTTGAATGCCTTCAACGCGCTTTCCAGCGTGGTGGGGAGCTGAGAGAGAACGTCACGCTGTCTGGTATTGAATTCGCCGCCGAAAGGGATGGAGAGGGCCATCGTATGTTTGATTATCTGAGTGACTATGTCGATGATGAGGTTGCAAGGATTAGAAGCTACCCCAATGATAACGTTGGCGACGATGGCCAACAGAATGAATAATTGAGCTACGGTATCAAAATGGACGATGGGGTTTTCGAAGTGGTGCTCTAGAAGAAGATCAGTATCGTCGTGAAGCTCGTCAAGGGGCATGATCATACCTGTGTCGTATTGCACTTCGGTGACAACAACAGGTGCTGGCGGCACGATGGCGGCTACACAATCAACAAGCTCATCGAGTGCTTCAGCTTCGGCGTAGACGTCGTCCCACATCTTTCCAAGAGTCTCGTCCTTCCTGGAAGCTTTCATACTTTCCAAAAGCTTGCCAGCAGAAACAACGGTCTCAGCGGCGGCATCGAGCGCAAGACGAACAGAGTCATGATCAGAGTTCGTCGCGTACATGAGAGAAACTAGATCCAGAGTCTCGTACGCAGTACGGACGCGTTCCAGAATTTCGGAGAGGTTTTTTTCCCGCCGCTCTTTCTTTGTGGGTGATGGTACGCGCAGCTGCCGAGCGTTGACGATGAATTCTACGCTCGAGGTCACTTCTGAGGTGGAAGCCGGCTGAAATGTAGTTGGAACATCGGGACAGGAGGCCTGAAAGTCTTCACGAGGGCTGAACAGCTTGGAGTGCTGCTGTTCACGGACGTCCGGCCCGTCGTCGGTGATGACTAGCCCAGTGAAGATGTTGGCGATGTTATCGAGGGACGTTTCGTTGCCATCGACCTCCATCTTTGCAAAGGAGTCGGTAAGTGATTCGAGGTTCTGCTGTTGCTGCCTCTCGAGGAACGCCTGAATATCCAGCTGGTGGTTAGGCCGTCGAGTTTGTGTAACGCGATGGTCGCCGCCCTCGAGGGGACAATTCAAGCAAGGATATGTACGCTCCGCGCGCGGCATAATGACGGATTCTGCGGACGTACAACGTCGCGCAGTTTCGCTGGCGTCTAGGAGGGCACAACGTCGGAAGATCTGGTTGCGAAGACTCTGAGTGTAACCTCTTAAGAGAATTCTGCTTATTGTTGTGATAAATGGGGAACATGTGGGGCATATGATTGATGGCATAGAACAAGGTCTAAGCGAAGAATAAAGCAAGGCATAGCACGTATGGAAAAACAAGGGGCCGCCAATCTCCGTAAACCAGTGTTTGGATGAGAGCCAAAGTGACGAGAAACTCGAACGGGACCGAGGGCAGAAGGCGTGCTGGGGGCACAAAGTCAGTAAACAACGAAACGAGATGAGTGAGACGGCAAACTGACCGTGCGGTTGAGCGGCTTGAGTTACGGCCGGTTCGAAAGCGCCAGGGGGAGCGGTGGAGGGGGGTGTCACCGACGGTGGCGGTGGCGGGGGCGGGGGCGCGGGAGCGGGAGCGGGGGGAGGGGGAAACCACGGAGGCCCTGTGTACATATATGTTCCAAACCTCGCATCGTAATGATACCCGGGGGGGAAATTGGGACTCGGACGAGGACCTATGAATCATATCAGCAACAATCCGACGAAACTGTAAAGAGCACTCACTGGTACGGGGGGCCCGATAGCTGCGCGAGCTGCGCGACGCAGAAGGGCGAGCGGAGTTGAAACTAGCACTCATTCTGGAGGACGGAGGGCAGCACGAGGGTTTATATGACCCATAGAACAAAAGGCAAGGAGAACAAAAAAGATGGAGCCGAATAACAAAAGAGGTGCCAAGAGTCGCGAGGGTTCGGGCATGAACCGCCGCGGTCTATCTGTGAGCGTACAACGCGCAACAGCGACACAAGCGGCGAGTTCCTGCAAGCGTACAGTGCCTAGTAGTAGGCGGGAGAGGCTTGCCCTGCCGACGTACAACGTCGAACAGGGCGAGGAAGACGAACCTGAGTTTGATCGCACGTGAAAGCGGCTGCGGATGTGACTTGTGTGACGGCGCGCCGCTGAGCTGCACGCGCCGCGCGTGACGCGCCGACGCCTGTCACGCTCCGCGGAGTGTGACATCATCGGATCACATCAGCCGAAAATCGCAGCTCACATTTCTCAAGTCCACTTGTTCTGCGCGACGTTGTACGTCGGTAGAATCAACCGCCTCCCCCTCACTGCTAGGTGTTGTACACTTGCAGGAACTCGCTTCTCATACTACTGTTGCGCGTTGTACGCCCACAGACCCCAAAATCATGCAAATTTATTTCGGACTCGTCTCTATTCTACTACATTCTGAACTTGAGGTTGAAGATCGGAAATATGGCTTCCTCGTATACAACAACGACAACCGCGATCATCAACACCAGCTGTATAGCGATCAGCGCCGCGCAGAAGAGAGTAACTGGGTTGACGGGGATCTTGGTATGCTTCTTGCGCCAAACGAAGATTTCGTTCGACCGACCAATGTCGCGAGACTTGGCTGCGAAGACACTGAGAACGCCACCACATTCCGCAATCTGGTATTATGCCTAGTTAGCTTCACGCGCGAGCGCCATTAACACAACTCACAGTAACAGTCTGCACCCACTCATGCGCGTCGACTCTCAACTTTTCCACCCCCTGGCTACGTCTATCAAAGACGTGCACCACGCCGTGGTCGCTGCCGCTCACGATGGTGGTGCAATCTTTATCGAGCGCGACTTGACGCAGTCGTCGGTTCTTGCCAGGGGTGGTGTCGACGGGGAAGGTCGTCCGGACGTGGGGGTTCGACAGCGCGTAGAGATTAGCTCCAGAGGAGGGCTCGTCCACGCAGACGAGTCCCTTCTGAGCATTAACAGCAACATCGCCGCTTATGAGGCGTCAGGAACGATTGCGACAAATTAGCGGGGAAAAAACTCACATGTTCGCGCTAATGTGCCACGGGGAATCCGCAACGGTCCCCTTATTAGCCTTGAGGGTGTGACTTTGCAGCGATAAATCACCAACTCGATCATCCGGACAGACAACTCACATATACCCTCCGTACAACGGGAACACCAGCACAGACCTTTCGTCGCCCTCTAGCTGACTAAACGCCACGGCCCGCGGGACGTAGTTCTTGAACTCTTGCGACCAGACATACTTGAGAGTCATCGAATCCTCGACTGTATAGAGTTGGATTACGCCGCCGCGATGGCAGACTGCCAGACGGTTGGAGGACGCATCAAACGCCAAACCAGTAATCTCGGCGGACTTGATGAGCGGCGCTGCGATGAAAACTTCTTCGAACACGAGTTTTCCCTGGTAGATTCAATCAGCGGGTCCCCCTAAATTCGCCAAATAGAACAAACCTCGCGTTTAACTCCCTGCCAACACACCAACTGGCTATTCTGTGTGCCGTAGACCAACGCCAGGGTCATGTTGTCCTCACGTTTGACCCAAACGATGGCCGTAGTCGCCCCGTGAGTTTCGAGCCATGTTGGGCCCGGATTCTCGCGCATAGAATGGAGATCCCAGGCTTTAGTGCCATCCGTACCTGCGCGCATTATTATTCCAATTCATAGAGAAACTTGACCTCGGAACCTTACCTCCGCTCGCTAAAAAATTCCCGTCCTCTGTTGCTTGCAGTCGTACGATCGCGCCAGAGTGCCCGTGCAGCTTTCCATGAAGGCGGTAGGACTGTTTCGAGTTGGAACGGAGCGAAAGCATTGCGTGTGGGATAACCTTCCCCTCCGCTTTTCTTATAGTTTGGGACTCGATTTTCTTCGGAGTCATTCTGCCGTCTACGAGAACAATAAACAAGTGCGCGACTACGGCTTTCCCTTGTATTCTACATGAACGAGAACAATGCACCCACGGCGCCCGCTTATCCGTGTGCTTGGCTACATTCCCTGTTTTCCGCACTTGGTACAAGTGCCAATTGTTTCGGCTAATTCAGCGGCACCGCCTTCTGTTCCCGAGCTCGGTCAATTGTTCTGTTTCAAGCTATCCCCGAACTACAACGCGCCAACGCCCGCGTGCGCTGATGCTCGGCAGTAGTATCCGACGCGCTCTCACTTTTATATTCTTCTGCGAGAACGAAACATACACATGGATGCTTCTACAGTCGCCGCGCGTCACGACTCTCCGTTCGCGGAGCCAGACACTCCCCCGCCCCCTGTTGTGTTGCTTCTCATCCACACCGACTTGAAAACGCCTGTGCTGCCAGGTCTCCTCATTCACGAGGATCTCGAGGACTACGATCATGGCCCTGGACATGTCGACGATCCCGCTCCAGGCTCAAAGGTGCGATTCGTCGACAGTGTTCCTGTGCACTCCTATCCCCCGCCGCCAATCCTCCCAAAACGGATTCCGAGGCCTGCAGCTTTGTCGCGGGAAACCCTGGAAAATCTCACCGGTTGGCCGCAAGTTGAGCTGGATCGCATTAAGGTGCGGTATTCGAGCTTGTTCTCTCGAAGCTATTAACGAGATCTGTCAGAAACGTGTGGAAGCCCTTGCGGATGACCACCTCAACACAACGGTCTGTTATTCGGACCAGGACAAGAAGCAGATCGATTTAGTCTACAAACTGGTAACTCTGTCGCTATTATCGTTGGTGACTTTTCACTCACATCGCTGTTCAGGCCTCAATTGAGTTCTATGCGCTCAACAATTATGAAGACCACTGGGTCACCGAAACCATTCTGCAAAGGCATTTGAAGAATACCACCGAGAAGCACAAGAAAGCACTGAAGGCTGAGGCTGCCTTGAGTCGCGCGTTGCGCAACCGCCGAGTGAGTCCCCACTTTCGTTCTGCTCATAAGTCCGTCATCTCAGATATCTTTGACAGCCTTAAATTTGCTGTTTCCTCGCCGTGCTAGGTTTGGGCGTATGTACAAATGTAACTAGCTCTACTATACCATGCACGCACTTGTAATTAGTTCTTCTCAATTACCAACATACACGATTTCTCCCTCTGCTTGACTTCTTTGACTCTGAGATTCACCTGAGATTGGCGGCGCAGCTGTATGCCGCCGCCGCGCACCGTGACAATGTCACGCTGGCTGTGACTCGCCGTGACGCTCATTCTGATCTCAGCATTTCAGTCCTGCACCTGTATGACGCTGTGCGTCGACAGGTTGCGCTCTCGCTGCTAGGCGTTGTACGCCGGCAGATGAGTTCTTTAACTCCTCTGTCAGTCTGCCTTCCCAGAATCCCACTGCTCAGCTATGCGACACTACGGACATATCTCCTTGTGCGCACAAGCGGCCATACCTCCATATACGCGACTCGGCAAAATACAATAAAGCGCAAGTACAATGGCGCCAGCGAAAACAACAGGGATCTGAATGATTTAAACGCATGGGCAAGAATAATTGAATCTCGCGCCTCCCCCTCTACCGTCTGCTGGCTCCAAACGTTGTACGCGCGGAGCGAGCTATCGGAATGGACCTCGACCCCGCTCCTTCGGATAAACCTGTTCAGTCACCGAGAAGGGTTCTCCACATTGCGCTCATTCGAAACCTTGGCTCATTGTTTTTCAGCGTACTGGTCATGCTGACATCCCATCGAAATACCGCGCGGTCTCAACTCCCGACCGCGAGTATGTCGACACTGTACGCTTCCCCCCAATCTTACGCCGACAACTATCCTCACATTTTTGTAGGTATTCCAGGCCGCCCGAGACGCGCAGCAGGCCAACGTAGCGCTTACAGCTGATATTCACGCTCTCCGCACGGGTCTTGCAGCTGCACAGGCAACAATGGATCAGCAGGCCGAGGTGGTGAAGGCTCTGCAGGATGAGCTGGCTCTCAAGAGTCGTCTCATTTCAGATATGCAGCAGCACGAGGGCCAAATGGAAGCGCAGTTCCTCGCGGACCAGGGGAAGCTCGACTCGATGGTGAGCATCCACGCGGCAATCGTTTGAACCCTCACTGACGCCATGATAGTTTTCACAGTATGGCGGGCTGGTGACTCAAGTGGCCGAGAGTCAGAAGCTGTTGATGCAGCGAAACGAAGAGGTCGCTCGTCTCCAGGCTGAATTGGTTAGTACCCCGTCCCCGCTTTTCCACTGCCTCATGAAGTTAATTTTCCTTCAGACGCAGACAATGGACGAGAGCATTCGGCTTCGGGCACAAAACCATATTCATGTGCAGGTCCCGAAGGCACCCCAGATTCAAACCCCGCCTCGCCGTGGTAGACGAGCTAACATGGCGCCCGTCGATATCGACTCGGGTCCGCGTACCATCGAAATTCCCCTCGACCCGATCCCGATGCCTGAAGCAAAGCCCACGTCGAAACGTCGGGCGAGTGTGGCTCCGACTCCACTCCTGGCTGAGATGCTGGGTACCGACGTTGACACACTTGGCGGTCTTGTTGACCAGTTCAACGAGCTTCTTCAAGGCGGTAATACATCGGTAGACATCGATGATTCGGACGATGAAGAGGAAAAGGCACAAAAAGCCAACGAGAAGAAACTGAGAACTGCCCTTAATGTGAGCAGCGGTGTATCTTGGGCTAAATATGTCTTCTAATCGCTCCGCCGTTACAGAAAATCCTCCGCACCGCTACGTATGCCAAATTCGGTGTCGCGCAAGCGGACGATTTCGGTTCGCACATTCCTGCTAGCAAAGACGTTGTGGCCGCCTGCGAAAGAGGTGTTGATCCACCGGAGGACTCCTTTCAATGGGACTTCGGTCCTGGATATACCCGTTCCCGTCTCAACGACCTTATGATCAACAAGGTTGTTGACCACGCCATCGCGACAGATGGACCGCAGGGGAAGATCACCAAAAACCGGGTTGATCGCGATTTCTTGGTGGGCTTGATGTACGATAAGTTGCAGGGATACCGTGGCACATGGAAGAAGATGCAGCCTCAATTCAACGAAGAAACTGAACATATGGAGACACCCCAAGAGGCGCGGATGCGCGGAGCGCAACAGATCCAGCAGCATCAGCTTGACACCAAAAGCACCTCTGCCAAGCGTCGTGTAAGTGTCCTCATTCCGCCTCTGGAACCGAACTCTGATGCTTCACGTAGAAATATGACGACCGCCACGGCACAGCCGTCAAAACCATTGATATCAAGGTCCTTGGAGGGAGGTCAGGCGACGTCGCCACTTGGAAGAGGCTTCTCCAAATGATTCAGCTTTTGGGGGTGGCGGGGATGTCGTCTGAGGAAGAAGACGAGCTCATAGTAGGCGATTTGCCATCTAAGCTCTACAGAATCAAGCTCTGTATCTGGCGCGAGCCTCGCGTCGTCGACTACTTGCGCTTCGTTGACGAACAAACATTTTTGGATAAGCAGACTTAACCTGGTCCAAAGGCCGCCGCAAGGATCAGGGATCCCGCGAACGGCCCTGGGGTTGCGCCCGCTCCGCGCGGCCTTCCCAAATCCCTCTATAATAGCGAATGGCTCGCAAAAGTGACGCCAGGTTACATGAAGGAGCTGAACATCTCGAAGAAAGCGTTTGAATTGTTTGTCGCCGCCACGGATAGGATGTAGTCGTAGGATCTTATCATCTACTTATATACATGGATTGCCCGAATAGCTAGCTAGTAATTGTGCTGTAAATTCATTGAAATACACGAAATATGAACCAGTCAAATTGTGCGTGACGCTGCGTGACGACTGCGTGACACTCATTCTCTCTTCTTCCTTCCGCTGTTGAGCGAACGTACAGTGCGTAGCACCGCGTTCGAGAGACAACTGCGACAACGCGTACACAACCCTTTGTTCCTTCTCTTAGTCGACGAGCGAACGTACAGTGCGTAGCACCGCGTTCGAACAAGTCTTAATGAAACATCAACCTTCATCACAATCCCGACACATTACTTCTTGTCTGCCATAACCTATCGGAAAGTACAGTGCTACGCCCTGCTCATCTACCCCAACGAACGTACAGTGCTAAGCACCGCGTTCATCTACTTCGCTGCATCACCTAGCTACGCGCGCCGTCCCTATCGCTCTTCGAGTTTCTCTGCGCCTCCGTCCACTGGTAAGATAGTCTTCGTGCATACTTGATTTCGTCCCTCTGATAGCCATTGCTGCCAGTCTGCTTCCCAGCCTGCAATGGAACTCGCCAAGCAAAGCAAATCCCCGACATTTCCCGTACGTATCAGTTTCCTGCGCTCTATTTTCCTGCTGAATGCCTTCACTTTGACTTAGACAACTCCATATTTTGACGGATTCATTCAAAATCACCTAGGAATCTTCGGGGTACACTACGGCGACCCCAGTTTCTTACTCGACATCCCTCCTCCGTCAAAGGCCACCGCTCCCGATGGGTACAGATTTAACGATGGAGACTTCAAGCGGCCGCTGTGGATTGATCCAAAATTTCCTTACCTTGTCCTCCTTCCCCGATTCAATCCATTCTATGGACCGCTCTTTTCTCGACTCAATCTCAATGAGAAGACAGTTCCAATAGTCGAAGTATCAGTGCCTGGCTCGAGCTTTGGGCAATTCAGCTCTCGGTGGGGCCTCGAACAAAAGATCGTAGACAGTTGGCTCTATCTCGAGAGTCTCCTTCGTCTGACGCTGCGAACGATGATGGGTTTATATGGCTCTCGTCCCGCTGAAGCTGTCTACACTTTCCTCTCCCCCATCAGCTATTGCTACACGGAGAGAAATGCCACTTCGCATTCAAACGCAGTGAAGATTGCCCTGCGCTCACGCGATGCGTTTCTCCCCCTCATGGCGGAAATAACACTCATGTTCATTCTTCTCGACGCGCGCGATATCAAGGATTGGAGGGCTCGTCTATCAGACCAGACCAAGCTTCATCGGCAATGGATCGTCGATTTGGAGCAATCCGCGGTTGGCAATATGAACATCGATCGGGTGGGGGGGATCATGGACTTGACGCTGGAGAAACAACATCTTGACCACCATCTGCCTCGGCACGCTCGCTGGCTCTTGCCTCACCTTCTGGGTAAACACCGTGTCCCGCTCTACTTCTTCTATGGCAAGGATCTGCCTCTCAAGCAACCGATTCCAGAAGCCCTTGCTAATCTCGGTTTCGTGCCCACTCAAGGCGAATATGAGTACCTCAATGGTCTTAACGGCGAAGTGGCTTTCAGTCCATGGTCCGTTAAAGGGGCGAAATGGCAAAGCCACAGAAATGGCCGACCACCGTCGCCACCAGTATCTCCCGCTTCTGCCCATCTGCCGGCCACGAAACCGGAGTCGACTCCCTTTGCCCCGTCCCCACCTTCTACTCCGTTTCCTGCTGTCGAACGCGATAGCGGTCAGAAGCCAGGGGAGGATATACACGCTTTCATGGAGCGCCGCCGGCTTCATAACGAAAAACGAGCTCAGCACGAGTCGTTCGATGCGAGAAAAGCACGTCTCGCTCGAGAACAGCATGCGTCGGGGGGGACAGCTCCAGGTAAAAAGGGGGCCCGTGTATTCGTTTGGGAGGAGGAGGATGGTGGTTTTTTCATTCGCCGCGCATGCAATCGCACCAATGCGGCTGACCGTTGGGATGAATTTACTCCACACCAGCGTGTTTACGATTCTTTTTCGAATCAGTGGGATCTTTGCACAGCACTGGCGCCGACTGAGATAGCTGAGCCAGACATTTTCGACGATGACGATGGGGACGATGATTTCTTTTTCCATCAACCACCGGCATCTACGGACGTCCTCCCCCCGCTCCCCGACGTGCCTGGACGCGATATATTGGAGGCAGGAACTGGCGAGCGGGCCGCCGAAGTTCTCGAGCACGCGTATGGTCTGACACGCGAAGATCTTTGCGAGGACCCATCCAGGCTGCCAGGGTGGAACATACAGGATGCTCGCAGTATCATCACCTCTCGTTTTGGCTTCGTCGAGAACTCGACTGTCCCTGCTTCGTCACGGAAGATGCAGGATAAGGCATGTGGGTGGGCTCTTGGAGACGAGACTTGGAGTGTTCCTCCCGAGTCGGGGCTTCCTGCTCTATTCCAGCACATCCTCGACGCGAATGATCTGAAGTCCGTTTCGGCCAATCTCATGGACATAGCATCATCCGATTCCGACTTGGAGAATGATTGGAATATCGACGTAAAGATGCTGAGGATGCAAGATCACATTCTCTACGAACTTTTCCCTTGCGGCTCTCATTCCTCGAGTCCGTCAATTCTGCTGGAAAGTGCAGCTGCTGTTCTCCAAGTGCTCAGGTCGGGCTGGGGCAACAATTCCGATGTCGAGACCATCATACGCAACTTGGTGAAATTAGGTGTTGCCTTCTTTCCTGGCTGGCCAAGACCCCTTGAGTACGCGCCGCTCCCGCCTCCGATACAACCTACCTTGGGTCGTCGTCACGCCGGCTATACTCCGACTCTGGTTGACTATGGAGTGTACGTCGAGCGCCGTAATTCATTCCTTCGCTCACCGCGCGGTCGTGTGGCTTTGTTCTATGGGGGGATCGTTGGCAGACTCGCGCGCTTGGTTTTGTCAGATTTTGAAGATCTAGCTTGCTATGACCCCTACGAAGATGTTCTCAAATCTGGTGTACGTGTGGAGGCGGCTCGGGATGGGGACACGGTTTTGTGGCATGAAACTTTGACACAGGACGAAGTTGATATCATTTGCGGGGTATATATTGTTGAGACTGGTATGTTTTGTTCTTGTATGCAAGTCGGGCTCTCATCTCTCTTTAGGGCAGAAGAGTAGCGCAACCGAGGGTGGCCAACAGTTGAAGTATATCTCCTGGTGGCCAACGCCAACTGCGTTTTGGTCTTCAGGTCTCAATACGGGATGGTGGAACTCCAACTGTGAGCGGTGGTTTGTGAAAAGGCTGAGAGACATGGAGAGCATGTCTGTCAAGCTTTTCACATATGCGGAGTGGAAAAATAAGATCAGATACAACACCCTCTCGCGCAAGGTGGGGATGAAGAATGACAAGCTCGCAGAGGGGTATCTTGCTGCTCACAATCGCGTCGTCCACTAGATTCCTAGTCCGCACATGTGTCTTATCGTCGTACATTCGATCAACATTTCACAATTTGATAATCGTTCGCCGATGCTCTGCAGCTCATCTGCAGCTGCTCTGCAGCTCAGCTGCAGATTAGTTTCATCTTTCTTTAAATTCCAAGTTTTGAGTTACATTTCTTCAGCCTTGAAACGGGTCTCGATACTTATAGTTTTCATGTCGGATAAACCTAATACAAAACGTCAGGTTTCTCTAAAGCTTTCACTGAGTCTTAAACCTCAAGTTTCGCATATCATTTACAAGGAATTTGTACGCTTAAAATCATATCTGATTTCATGACTGAAGAAAGGTATCGTATTTTGATAAATTTTGGGGACGCATACTTGCAATCTTAAACTCAGGGATTCCGATGTAATTTCTAATCATCGTAAATGCTATGTATTTAATACAGTTTAACGGGAATATAATCACTTTCAGAAACGTTAACAACTCGACCTAACTTATTGGCCCATTAAATTGAGGAAACGCCGCTGTGAGGAGCCAATTGACGAGAATTTCCTTATTTAGTAAGTAAATTGATTTTGCCGCAAGTACTGTAGCCTTGCGTATGGGTGAAACGTAACGCGTCACGCAGAGTCCGTTTCGTTTCAACCGTCACGCAAAACGCAGGGCTGGGCTCAGAATCACTTATAGACCAGGTTATGGTTCACACAAGATTGAGCCCAGGCAGGTATATTCGAGGCGCGGGAGAGCGACGAGATGGGGGTGCGAGAGCTACAGGAAATCGGTACATACGACACAATACGACACAATATAAGGAATATACAAAGGGACGGATAGGGGGGGTGTAGCGAGGAAACGGACAGATAGGGAAGGCGGCGCGTGATGGTGTCACGCCTTCAACACTCCCACTGACCAACGCGCGCCGCGTACTCGACATTAGCGATAGGTAACAAGAAACAATAACAAGAAATGAAGTCCAACAATCATGACGGCTCCCACTGGAGCGATGGCGGGGGAGAGAAAAAAAATCAGAAGTGGTATGTGTCGACAACAGCTGCGGTGGTGGTGTCGCGTCCGGGGATAGGAACGAGAGGGCCGGGCTCGGGGCATTCGTTCTGGTAATGACCGAGTTTCCTGCATTTGAAGCACGTAATGCGGGAACGGTCGCGGTATGTGCGGGCGGTGAGCGCAGAAGCGGGGAGGTCCGAGTCGAGGGTAACAGAAAGCTCAGCTTCCTGACGCGTTTCTTCGTTGAGCAAGCGGCCGATAACGAATTCCAGCTCGTCGTGCTGGGGGTGAGAGTCGAGGGAGATAATGAGGGTGTTGTACGAAGCGGGGAGGGATGTCTGTGGTGGATTCCCGTTTTCCCGGCACGCGGTTCTCATTTTGGGTCATTGCAACATGGCGGTGGCTCATTGACATGGTTGATGCGCGGGAGGAGTGAAAAGCGGCACAAGACTGGGTCGACCAAAGACGAGGAGCACTGGTCGCTGCGGATGTGGCGGCTCATAGGCTGTTGACACTGGGTTGGAATGTCCAGCTGGTAGCTGGGGAGCGGTCTTTGCAGTTCGCGCGCGCGATATCAGACAGAATGGTCACAGATGGGATGATGGATATTATGATAGCCATGCTCGAGAAACGCGTCTCAGCTACGCGTGGCCTTGCATCTCGGGTTATATTGCTTCAACGTGCCTTTATGATCGAGATCTTGAAGGCTGAACGTGCCGAAGACTTGAAGGATGCGAAGAGACCGTATCTGACGGCGTTGGAGAGGAAGGTGAAGGACGACGGGGTGTCAGAGCTATGGTTCACAGCGCTTTGGGAGGAACAGATCCATTGGCTCGCATTTAAGTGCGATTTTACGAACCTAACACTCAGTTATGGTAAATATGATTCATTGCTATCACTCGCCATTCCAGCTAAAAGAGATTGCAGGCGACCCGTTGAGTATGTCTGGAACGCCACACATAATTATCAAAAAGACACTGTGGTGGCTGCAAGGCCGATTGAACAAATTATTCAGAGCCAAAGGGAACGCACTCACTTGTGGCGCACAAGACGACGGGATTTCTTGCGGATTCATCGCCATCAATACTCTGGCGCACAATACTCTTGGGGACGACATCTGGACTGCTTCACTCAAAATACATGACCGCCTTCATTGGTTTAATCTTGTCTGCACAGAATACGAAAGAGATGTAAGCTGCTTACCCATGGAATAGACATGAACTCACACAAGCTGTAGAATGCAAAGCTGAAATACGTGGAAACACGTGCGGTCGATGCGGAATCGAAATCTGTAGCCACTCAGTCATCTCATACAATACCGAAATCCCTGAAGCGAATTCTCAACTCACCAGAGCCCTCCCGAGCACGGTCAACGTCCCTTAGCCGAATCTTGAACCCAGCACCAGTTCCCCCTACTGTTCTACCGCCACCAGTCTTCGTCGCGGGGCCAACTGTAGTTGCGGACGTGGCGTTGCCATTGAGTCATTTGTTGAATGATTTCGTTGATGCGCCCGCTGGTGTCGAGTGGCTGAGGTCTTGCACACCATGGGACGAGTTGGCCAACGCAGGCTTGGAAGACACAAGCCCGGCATGGGGAGAGGAGATGAGGATGGATGTTGACGAAGAAAGCACGGCACTGTTGATGGAGGTTGACGTGCACCCGGAACCTGATGAGCCGGTTGTGCCCCTGCCAAGCTTTATAGCATTTTTGGCACACAATACAGCGGCAAGCGCAAGCTTGACGATGCTGAGGCTGGTAATGCGGCAGGGCCTTGCAAAATTGCTCGTATTGAGGAGCGTCCAGCAAAGGCATCGAAAGGCAAAGCAAAGACGGCACCGGCAAAATCTAAAGCCGTTATATTGCATCCCGTCGGAACGTCCAAAACAGCGAAGTGGGAACATAAAAACAACGCTCGGTACAACGAGGCCACCGAGGACGACGCGGGAAGACTGGCCACATTCAAAACATCCATTCGGGCATACGATGAATTTGCGGAAGTACTCGACTCGATGAATGTCCGCCATTCTCGTTGCGGTAAACCTTACATTATGAAGACTGCGTATAACACTGGCAATTTCAAAACACACACAAAACGATGCAGGGGAACATTGAAATATGGGAAGCATGCAGGCGCGGGTGGCCATCCCACTGTGGACACGATTTTGAAGAACCTCGCCGAAAATCCTCTTCGCGCTAATGCACCCAACGAACAGAGCAAATCATTGCCGTGTACGGAACGTCAACTCGCTATTGCATCAAATTCGAAGGCTCTCCCATGTATGGGGTTATCATCCAAAGAAGAGCCTCTCATCGCTCAGTATCTCGCTCGACCCGGCGCCGATGGCGGTGGCGGGAGGTCAGTTACTAAGATTACACAAGAACTGTACCCACGAGCAGGCGCCTACAAATCGCTTTCTACTGCTCGGAAAGAGCGTGTTGATGCCCAACAAGCTCACGAATGGCTCTGGCTGAATGACCGCTCGAGGCTGAAGGTCTTCTCGTCAGCATGCAAGAAGGTGCTACACTCTCGGTCAACTGACCCAGCTTGCTACGAGTGCATGGCATTACTTGCAAACAAGAACTTCAAGAAAGCGATCCGAATTGAATGTCCTGACACCGAGAATTTCAAATTCACCAACGAAGGTTGTCCGGGGAAGAATATGGGCATATTATTTTCCAAGTGTCGCGGATTGCAAGACATCTTCGAATGAAAGGTGTGATCTCTTGTATCGAAACTTACCGTGGCCGGCCGTTGACCAATTGCTATATACGACAGTAAAACACCCGCCCTTAGATACGCAATTGGTGTACTGAACGGCAAATATCGTGGGGACGATGTATTTGCCGGATCCCTACAGTGCGTAACTTGTCCACATTTCTTTAATTCAAAACTGGCTAACTCGAGGCATTGTAGGCGCCACCGTGCTGCTCTACCCACCCTCCCGTTGAGTATCCAGGAGAGGACATTCACCCTAGTTCATGACCGTCTCTCTGTTTTGAGCTATACTGGGCCGGTTGCCTTGAGTTGCGACGACACAAAGCTTATGCCAGCTTTCCGTCCTTACTATGATAATCATGAGAAAGCGTGGTTCATCGTGGGCGGTACCGGCGAACCTCTCGAGCTGGTCGATCCGGAACAATATCAGAAGGTGGTGGTTGATTGTCGTATACAGAAAGCTACAAAGGCATGTGTTTGCTCTCGGTATTAATATTGTATGCTGATTGGCTGCTCGCACTCTAGCTTCGACTCTGGGTTCTTCAGGTGCCCATTCCAAAGATTGCCCCCATCATCGTCGCCGCTCTTCCTATCTCAGAGAGTAATTCTGCGGAGGAGCTGCTCGTTCCGCTGTGGAAAATCTTCGAGAAATTGTTGGAACAAAATATTCGGGTTGTTTCGTACGCCAGTGATGGCACCGCGGTCGAGCGGTCGTTGCAGCGACTCCTTTTCCAGAAAGCACCGAAAAAGGTTTCTTATAAAATCGTACATCCGGCGTCAAAGAAAGACATTGAGATTGTCATCCCGTTCTATGGCAAAGATGCCAACCGCCCACTCGCCATCCTCCAAGACGCTAATCATGGCAGAAAAGACGCTCGGAATGCTGTCTTTTCCGGCGCCAAAGAGATTGTTCTCGGGGATCAGGTTGTGCTCTACGCTGATTTTCTGGAGATGTCGTTGGCGGTAGACGGTCCCCTATATCGGCGTAATACCTCAGAGAAGATGGACCGTCAAGATGACCCCGCTGCAACACGCTTCCTCTCTGCAGCTTCCTTGGAATGGTTCAGGAAGAATCGACCCGAAAAACTTGGTGTTATGGTGTACCTGGTGTACCTCTTCGTCTTTGGAGAGCTGATTGATGCGTACCAAAGCCGTACCATCTCCGTCGAGGAGCGCGTACAGATCGTTCTTCGTACACGCTTTTTCATGGACATATGGGAAAGCTTTCTAGAGAGGCAGCTGGCTATCCGAAACACAAGTATCTCATTTCTCATGAGTTTCGGGATGTCATCCGCATTCTCGTGGACGGACTGCTTCAACTCGTTTACATATATCGCGACCATATCCCCGGTCCACCCTTACCCATCCTGTTTTGGATGCTGATGACCGAGCCTGTGGAGCATGTTTTTGGCGTCTCACGAGACATTACCAAAGATTTCACGATGCTTCAGTTCATACAGATGAACTCCAAGCTGCATATACAACTTCGAGAGCTTGTATTGAATGTGGCGATCATCACGGGCAAAGCCAGGGCGGAAGGATACAGCCATACCTACACGGACAATCGTGATATCAACATCCCTGCGCTCTCGACCTTTCCCTCTGATTCAGAAATCAACAATGCTGCTGTCCGCGCCCACGAAGAGGCCGAAAACTTATTTGTACTTGTCGGTGTCGTGCCTTCCAATATATGCGATAAGGACTACGTATCTCCAAACTGGTTTGCAGTACCAGTTGTTGATGAGGCTGAACCTGCAAACTCGAATCTGTCAGACGAGATGGGCGGCACAGAGGAAGAGCTTGACTTACAGGTTGCGATAGAGCGGCTCGATGATATCTCGATGTAGTCTGTATTTTGCCACGGGGGTGATGCACGGAGGTGGGCATAATGCCGTAATGTACGAATTGGGAAATAGTTCCCACCCGCTATTCACCTTATACTACCACTGTGCCCCCGTCAATTGCCTAAATTTTGGAACACGACGCTCAAATTAACATAGTCGAGCAGGTCTATAAAGTTTGAGTGAGTTATTTCACTCAGTGCGACAGGAATTCACAACACCGCGGGTGGCCGGCGGCCAACCCACCAAATTGCGATCTCCCTCAATTTTGAGCCATTTCCTTCCATTCAGGTGAGTAGCATCATTGAAATGAGTTGCCAAAGGTACCCCGCACAGCAGAGTAACTAAAAACACGTAGCAGAATGCACAACAACGCGATTGATTCGACTTGATTAAAATCATTACGGCATTTGGCTCACCTCCAATCGCCGATGACAGCAACTTGACAGACTACAACAAACCGCAGGTACGAGGATATATTTTGTTGTAGCGTCTGTTTACAAGAGACTAATCTCGATGCCAACACAACAGGAGGACAACGCTAACATGGATCTCACCTATGGTGTCATTGCGCTGACAATTGACGAGGAAATGCGGATGTAAGTGACGAAAGACCATTCTTGCTAGTATAGCAACTCATGGTCCACTCTGATAGCGCCTCGCTGCCGGAACCCACTGCAGAGCAGATGGACATTTTCAATAAAGAAGATGCAGCGCAAATAAAGAATATACTTGCGACGGAATCCGAATCCTCTACGCACTGTGCTCCCGCCGCCGACAGCATTCGTACAGCTCTAACATGTGATGTCCGAGATCTCGTTAATATCCGACGACGCCACCAGACGAAGCAGGCGGAGAGTGGAGTGCGCGTTAACCCCGGAATACCAGCAGTCGCACACGGTTATCAGCCAGAGAGAAACGAAAGGCAGGCTGTGGTAACTCACCTTAAGCTTAAAGCAGACCCTCGTGCAACCTCTTGTTGTTATAATTGACGGTCGTCGCAAAGTCTGCATCTGACACGTCATAAGAACGCGGAGTTGCACATTGTGGTTCACATTTACTTGCTGTTTCTGTAGGGAGAGTAGTGGGGATACAAGGAGGACAAGCTTGGACTTATTTTGGGGACGGAGGAGGCGGGGGACATATTTGAATTGTAGCCGTCTTTGAATTGTAGGCGTATTCGGTAGCGGCGCGCCGCCGCGCATCTTGCGGGAGCTGTTGAGAGCGCTCACGGAGGGCGGGGTGAAGGTCACCACCCTCCGGAGGCATAATGGCGGCGGAGGCGAGCAAGCAGAGTCGACGGGGTGAAGCGAGGTTATGGTAGGTGCTCCAAGGAAAGTGGCCCAGACGTTTAGAGGATTTGCGATGAGCCATCGGAGCCATTGAATGGCTAACGATTTCCTTATTAGGGAACTTTGATGGCCCAACAGTTGATGTCAAATTTCTGAGTGTAAATTGTATTGATATATTAACTATCGCTCTCCACGTCTGTCAAGTCACCATCAATAGCCAGCCAAAATAAGTGTTGAATTTCTAGGCGGCTTTTGTTCAACTTTTTTAGTTAAGAATTCAAGAAAGTCGACAGATGCTCGTACCGCCTCTGCTCTCTTTTAGCCTCACAACCAAAGCAGAAACATTCTGCAGATTTGTTTGTGAAGTATGCTTGACCGTAGTTCACTGTGATTTCTTCCCCCTTTTTGATATCGCGGGAGGTGACTAGAACCTGGGCCTTAATGTTGCCATTGAGGTGATAAAACTGTGGTTAAGTTGATTGTGGGTCCTGAAGCTACAGAAGCAAGGACACTGACCTCTGTGTTTGCTTTGCAAGAATGATTTACAAAACGTAGTGGGCCAAAGAGAATCCGAATTTGGCCGTCCTTGCACTTCATTTGAGATAGTTTGGTATTGTCATATGATGGTGGCGAGTCCCTGGACATAACACCAAAGAGTTCGTCCAACTCCGTGCCCCTCGGAATCGATGTTCTGGCGCGGATGATGAACTGAGAAATCCCGCCAAGAATCTCGAAACTTAGATTGACAAATGCTGAACCATGGAATAGCAATGCGTATGCACGGGCACACCTTCGAATTCAAAAGTGATCAAACCTAGGGAGGAAATCAAAATCATAACGCACCAAATAAAAATATCTGGGCAACCTCTTCTGAGTTGCAATTCAGAGATGTCATTGTGATCGAGAGCGTAGCCAGCCCTTGCTTTGCGAAAAAGTCTCCCTATCTCTCGGAGCGCATCGCTTGGAAGATTGGGCGGATCGTGTCTGAATGTGAGAGGTTTATAATGGCTACCGAAAATGGACCGATGAGCTCCGAGCCAGAACATGTCGTCCACCTTCATAACCAATGCAGCCCTAAATTTGACCGTACTCAAGGTCATTGCTGCGTTTTTTATAGCTTTTCTGCGTAGTTGAGCCACCAAGTCCGGAGTGATTTAGCGCCGGAGAAGCGGACAACAGCTTGACTTACGATCAGCTGCAGCCCTCCCCATCCTCAGTGACTTCGACCTCCGTCCCATAACCCTCCCTCTTGGATTGAGTGTAAGTACAGGGAATCAATTACACCGTCATCAGCCAAGCAAAGTAATCCCTAGTAATCCCCGGGGTTACCGTAGTGACGGTAGCAAGGGAAGAGGATAGCAAACGGCGGGTCCGGATCAAAATGATGGATTTGATGTGAGGCATGGGCGGGATACCCTCTATCGCGTTGATTTCTGCGGTGATGACTCTTCAAACGATGAAGTTGACACGGACGAAAACTCACCCGAATCCTCCACATCTACACCATTCGCAAAACCGGTGTTGAATCGTCGCTCACGTCGAAGGTTGGCTCGCGAAATTGAAGCGTGTAATTATCGTGTTGTAGAAACAACCGATGCGTCCCACTCGCGCCACTCATCGAATTGCGTGAGCATATGGCGCCATTTGGTACTTAGTACCAAGAGGTGTCAGATCTCTGGATCTGGCAGTGGCACACTCTGAGTCTGATGCGCACGTGTTTGACGTCGCTTGAGGGCAAGAGGTGGGCGGCCGAAAAATCCCAGATATCAACCTCCCTTCGGCCGAAAGTACGGCGTTCGGTCCGGACCTGTTGCTCGCTCAAAATTTTGAAATGCAAGGTAAAGTGCACCCGACTCTCACCAGCAGGATCGGACCTTCGGCCGAAGATTGATAGGCCACCAGCGTTGGATTCCGTTCTCCTTCAAGTTGCCCCAGAAAAATTGGAAGAAACACAGCAAAGGCACCAAGACTTTGAACTACATATGGACTCCTATGAGGGCCAGACGCGTCGAGGAAGAAGGAGAGTTGAACAAAAATCAGTAATGCCGGCCATTTCAGGACCCCGGTTTATCCCTTTGAAGGCTAGATCCCGAATCGACCAAAACCCCCAATTTTTGTCCGAACCAGTTTCGGGGCGGATAGGGCAGTTTTTGTCCGAACCGGAGGTAGCCTATGCTGCCGTAAGCTGCCAAAAGTGGATGATTTTTTTGCTTTCCACCATCAAAAAATTCTCAATTTTTCTTCCTGACGTGTTTTTTGCGCTCTTTCAACCAAATCCAGCCATTTTCTCGACGAGTTTCAAGAATTTCGCTTTTTCCTCGACCTTCGGCTTGCCCTCGGCGGACTCAACCCTCTGCGACAGCCGAATTTTTGTCCGAACCGGATCTAGGTACCTGGGCTCCGTCCCCCCAAATTTTGTCCGAACGGCATCTAGCTTTCGCGGCCCAAACTTGCGATTTTTGTCCGAACCGGGATCTGGCATTTGGGTGGATAAACCGCTTTCCATCCACATCCACTTCACGACGCCCACACCCTCTTCCTGACGCGTCTGACATCACCTACGAGTAGAAGTTGACTCCATGCTACGTCGATGTCATCTCGTTTGCGTCTGGCGCCAACACCAACGGTGCTAACCTCAAGGATTACCCTCATTCGCCGTGACTTTGCACCCCCGCTGCTGCCAACTCAGCACCACCACCAACACTGCTCTCCTCACTCAAATTGCGCAGCCCCACGACCTGCAGCTCCTTTTGCGGTAGTACACACTGACTACCCGCGCCCAGACCCCTCTTGTTACCGCTGACAGAAGGAAACCAGCGCCCGCGCGAAGTAGATTTATCGACTCGTTTGTGTCTTCAACTTTTCTCCGAGTCATCCGACACCGGACAACGATTTATCTAACACAACTGCTCTTTGATACTGCTTGTCAGCGCTGACGAAGCTGCCAGAGGCGCGTCGTGCGTATCCATTTTCTTTCTCCCTGCATTCTCATCAGACCTTGCAATACAGATATTACTATCATCGGTCTTCGCTGCTCGCGCCCTGTACCACCGCTACCACCTTGTTCGTTCCTTTGCGCATTCACAAGCTCGCACGCTCCCTCGAGAATTACGACCACGAAAAAGTCTGAAAAAGTTCATCTGATGCCTTTCTCCCGCCCATCCTCGTCCGTTGATGCCCAAGTTTCGACTAAGGTACCCCAACCTCCGCTCCCTACCGCTTCCTTACAACGCACCGCCCTCGACCCCTTGCGTCCCGCTCCCAAGTCTCACCTCGACGCCCGCGACACTCTCCTCAACGATGCTCTCATGCTCCACTCAAAGCCGCCGCACTTCTCAAACCCTCCGACATTGGCATCATAGACGCTGTCACCTCGTTGTTACCATCAGCGCCGATGCACTCCTCACGGCCTTTGCTCCCCTTTGCACGACCTCCGACGCGCATCCACCGACTACCCCCTCTGGCCACTGGTGTCCGCATACATCCAGAAGAGTACATTCTGGTGTGTTTTCTCTCTTCCTCTCGATATTTCGATAGAATGATCTGACTAAAGGCACTCCGCCTTCTCTGGCACGTCTTGCCCTCTCAGTGGAGCGGATGAAAGTATTCCCCTTCGTAATAGACCACCATACGCGAATCTCGATTGGGAAGGAAACGAGTAGGGAATGAGAGGTACCCGCGAAGGTGAACATTTGATGCGCTAGGATGAGGTGGAATGGCTGCGGGGCAAGAAGTCGAAACGAGTGGGTGTCGTGTGGCGTATAGTAGCTAAAATGTATATACTACATAGTTTAACTGAACGAAATGAATTTTGCTTGAATCGTGAGCAACTTGAAGTAAATATGAAAATGATATCAACCTGTGCACGACTTCGATTGAAGTGAATGGAACGGAAGAAAGGAAACTAACTTGAAGTTGGAAGAGTACTAGTTGGATTAGACTGTGAACGCAGGCAAGCAACGAGTGAAACGAAGGGAAGATGGGAAGCTCACTTACCATAAGTCGACGAACCATATCCTCCGACGTAACAAACTTCTTCCTTCCGAATCAACGCAAGAACGACAGATCTTCCTACTTCTGTGCGAACCGATTGTGCACCAAATCTCAGCTGAGCCGAACCTCGGTTTTTTTATTGCAAGAAAGGAATACAAGCACTAAGTTGAAAGCCGGATTGGGCTCGATCTGCTGTGCCCAAGCCGGGCTGCAGCACTAGATATTCAATCTTGATGCCGATTTATGGATTCGAATTTACTTATTACAAGGATAATCGAAATTCGGAATGCTGCACTGCGCGAAGGTACGTAAAGAACAATAAAAAAAGAACACCATGCAGCTGCGAGCTGATGCAGCAGCACGGTTTGCACTGCCGCATCCCTACTGCAGCACAGCTGATTTGCAGACCTTACTGCAACCGTTGCCACTTGACCAACATTGTCGCGCTACCACCCTCATCCCCCTCTTTCTACAACCAGCGCAATAAAATGCAACTCACTCATGCTCAGGAAACTCGAGTCCTGTCGGTATATCTGGGCTGATGGCGTAAGATCAAGCGAGAATAGTGCTGCTCAGAACGGACGACACCGCTCAGAGCATAGAAGTGAAATAGAATGGAATGAATTCTACTTCTGGACAACTTCTGAATCGAGTAGAATCTGCGCATTGAGGTGTGAGAAGGATCGGTATACGCAGTGAAATGGGGAAAAAAAGAGACATTCACCTCACCGCATCGGAAAGCGGGGGTCGCGAGTCGCAAGTGCAAGGGTGTGTGGTCAAGTGTGCAAGTTGTACACTGAGTTAGGTTGCGTTATTGAACTTCAGGTTAGAAGAGAAACTCAAACTCACCTCCAAGTTCAAGTTACAACGTCGTGTTCCTCTTAGCGATGATCGGGGGGCTTGGGTCAGGCATTCGAGATTGGGGCCGACTTCACATATACTCGATTAAGGTTGGGTTGGGTCAGGCTCGCGACCAGGTTCGGCAACGTAAAGGAATCATTTCAATTGAAATACGATTCTAATCTCGCTGCAAGCAAGAACTGTAATATAAGAATCCGTGGGCAAGAATAAGACGAACCGGAGAGGGATCGCGCAAAATGGATTGCCGCGAGCAACCTGCCATAGTGCTGCAGCACGGCATATTTGTGAACAGAATTCAAGTCCGACGTAAGCACCGTTCATACTATTCACCCTAAAGATGTGTGCACGCACCTTCGCGTTGTGGCGATATTCAAACGAAGGCATACAACCGAACGAAAGCTCATATAGGTGAGACGGTCTAATGAAATTGAAGTTTAGATTCAGTCTAACCTGATGTTAACATCTGGTTACCTGCTTTAAATCAAGTATTAGCGACATACCAGCCTGAACACACAAGCGCAGGATTTGCTTCAGACTGGCATTGTCTCGTCATACAAAATGGAGAAAGTCAATCAGGATTCAGCATTTTTAATTTTGCAAATGAAAACTCAGGGTAAAGAGGAAGAGACTTGTTCTGGACGGGCATAGCAGTCGGTATTTCAACAAAACAACGCTGGTCTTGTGGCTGACCGGGAAGCTCGAATTAAACGGCGGTTTGAGTGGGATGTTCGTTTGATCAAAAGAGGTCGTCAACCTGTTCGGATTTGAATGTCAAGTTCAAGTAAGCGAACATTCGGTTGCGAAGTGAGAAATGAATGAGGATTTGTGCTCACCGTCATATTCTTCTAACAAACAAGAACTGTGGGAAGAGAGAGGGTGAGATACATACCAGGTAATAATAATAATAATAAGGCAAGGGCCCACGAGGGGTACCGCCTACTCAAGGCAAGATATGCAAATTCACGGTTGCCCAAATCGTTCAACAGGACTTCAATCCCAACTTCAATAGTCCCGCCCCTCCCGTCCATAACCTACTGAGGAGGAAATACGGTCGTGGAATGAAAGTCATTTATATCCTAGATGTCCGGTAGTCAATAGACCGAAAAAACGGGGTCGGGTGTATTTCTGACATAGGCGCCGACTCAACTGAGCTGGGTATCTGTATAAGCATCGAAAATGAAGCTTGAACTTTGAAGAAACAACGTTACTGTTAACGACTCAATCCGAAAATTGGAAGTCGAGATCAGTAAGTCGAGCTATGTGAAGTTGTTCACCCGTTCTAGATTGAACGACGGCAGTGCGAATGGTGAAGGACTTGTGCACTGTCCCGGTGTCAGGGTGGTGGTGGAAGCAAAACGGTGATTGACGGCCGCGAGCAAATCAGTGCCGTACACAGCCACGTCACTTTCTGTTCTGCTGCACACCGGCGCACGCCCCTCTCCCCGGCTTAGTCCAACGATGGATATTGTCAACGCCGTCGGCTGCCTGCGGTCTTGGACGCATCATCGTCCTAGACGCCCTCATCCTCACCGACCTCGACGGCGCCTCATTGAGGTCCCTCACAATTGCCAGACCTTTTATCTTTCACAAAGCCCGCACCGCTGGGTCCTTCAAAGCTATCAACGTCCCCTCCACGCCAAGGCGGAGGCGGCACCGGCGCCTTTGAATGGACTAGGACAACAAAACATTTGTGTATTTAGGACGCGGATGTGGAGAATCTAAGAGATCGCAAGCAACAATTCGAAGGGCGAAGAGGTACGCGTTGCTTCAAGCTTGGAGACGAATCCTCGTCATCTTGGATCTTCCTTGAATACATGCCTCATCCTCTACCCCCACCATCTTGCCTTCCTTTTTTCCACGTAACATTGCCCATCTATCCATTCATTCATTCATGCCTCAGCCGTTTTACTCCGCACATCAGCGTCTCTGCACCGTGTTTTTTGTACGATCCCCTTTGCCCATTCTGCTCGTTATTTTAAAGCACGACACTTTGCTTTCCGTCTCCTATGATGCGACATATCTCCGTGCTTCGCTGGCGCATTTATCTTTCTTTCTTCCTACTTTTACGCTCATGACATTACTCTTTCATCGAGTTGCCTTAAATATTCATTGATAAATTCTTCATTCAGGCCATAAAAATACCGCCGCCAGCCATGGAATATGTGTCTGTCTCCGAGTCGACAGGTCACGGGAATGAGGTCGTTGGGGAAGAGATGGTGAGGATCCCTCGAAAACGAAAGGTACACTTCATCTGCTTTGTTATCCCTCTGTTAATTTTGTCCGTATTTATCCCTTTCCAGATTCCTCCGTTTTCTCTCCCTCTTTGCTTGAATCTTATCAGTTCTCATCCGTACTGTATGTTTTTGTCTTTTTGTGTGCCCCAAGAGCCATGACGGTAAGTGCATCTCTTGTCTATTCGCTCGCACCCCACGCGTTTCTGCGTCTCGCGATCGCACTTGCGCTCTAGCTCTGACTCTGATATTGTTTGCATGGTATCTGGTATCACATTATATTCGACGCTGACATCCGTACTACAGACATATTTCCGCCCAACGGCCACGCTCAAGCCAGCACGTTTTCCTCTAATTGTACTACACGAAGCGCCTTCATTTCCCGCATGAAGCCCTCCTTATCTATCCAGTGCGCCAACACTATTTCCCTCAGTCCTGCCAATTGTCTCCGATCTACGGAGTCTTCTCCGACGCCTACTATGCTAGGAATTTCGTAGTATGTATGCATTGTTGTCGCTCACGGTGGGCGGGACTCGCATTTAGGCTGTCCGGTGCTGCTGCCCTTGGCTACAAGTGCAGGTAGCGGTCTCGTTGCCGTTGTGAAGTTTGTTCGCGAAATCGGGGCCGAGGGAACGTGGCGGTGGTCCGCTATCGATACTATCGCACGCCTGCTGCACAGTGCATTGCCCTCTCGGCCCAGCGTCCATTTGCTACCTTTCTTCGCCTTCATTGACCAGCTCGGAAGATACCTGTTGGGAGCGGAGCTCCTCATTCCTTGCGCTCCATGTCCCTCCCACTACATATCAAATTCTCTACCACTCTCCACTGCCTAACCCTTCCAATCCACGCCTTCCTCTTCACCCCCTCTCAGCTGTGGCTGTGCCCTCACCTCGCAGCACACTTTCCCTCTGTACCCCCACTATCGCGACGTCTCCACCTGCGGACTCTCCGGGATGCGTTTATGGGTATGCATGGCTGCTTCACCTGCGCCTACTATCCTCCTTCTTTGCCGGTTGCGGGAGGGAGAGGTTGGCCGGGCGAGGGCGGGGATATCGAGTATCGTCGTGAAGCTGGAGGTGCGAGTGGCGCGACCCATGGATGATCGAAGAATACACTGCGCTGTATGCGGGAGAGGTCGATGGCGTCTGCGCGGCATTTCAGGGAGGATTAGTGCCTTGGATGGGTCGTATGGGCGGAGGACAGATACGGGCGGGTGCTGGTGGTATTTGCGGACAGGATGAGACCACAGAAGCCTTGTTTGTTGTCGCGTCGACAATGCTGGAGGAGGGGGGTATGAGGACTTTGGCGGACGCAGACGGATAGTGGGTCTAGTAAGGGGGAAAGGAAAAAGGGAAGGAGAGAGAAGGTGTATGATTGCTTAGGGGCGCGGGCGGGTGCGTTGTCTTCGAGGGTCGAGGGTACGGGGGAAGGAAGGTGCAGAGACGCGGGTCAAGGGTGCGATGGGCGTGTGGCAGCGCCGGGAGTCGACGTCGTTGGTATCCGTCTAGTTGATGCCGACACTACCGCCTCCCGAACCATTCCATTCGCGATCTACGTATCCCCCTAGTAGATGCACGGACCTTCACCGTGCCAGTGGATATGCTCATTGCATTGGACACGGGACGCAGTATCAGTCCAGACACGAGGATAGTGATGCAAGCGAGGGATGTGCGTACCAGACACTGCATGCTGTTTGGTGGTGCGAAGCTTATGAAACCAGGCGAGCGGCGGGGTGCCCATCGGCGCTGATCTCGGCGGAGGATGTTGGGGGCGGGGAGGTGTATGTTGGCACCACTGTCAGGAGGGGGAAGGAAAGGATAGTGGTGGCAGCAGCTGACGGACGCGCTAGGCAGGAGGGGAGTGTTTCAAGGACAGCCTCAAACGTGGCAGCCGGGAATCAATGGGGCCCATTTCTTTTGCTTCGACGACGACAACGGGGACGCAGATGCGGGCGGGGACGAGCGGGGTCTGGGCGGGTTATGATGAAGAATATGCGCGTCTAGAGGTCAAGTGGGGACATAAAGGATGGGTAAGATTGCTTCCTCTCGTTTTCGATCGCTTTACTGAATCTTCGGTCGCGCCACCTCACTTTGCAGCTTTGTCCGACCATTCCTATACCCATCATCACCGTTGTCAAGCAGGCCCGCGTTTGGATCTTCTACACGCTTTCCGAGTCAAGCGTCGATTTGGATATACGAGATCTCTCTCTCCCCCCATGTCCGCGACGACGCAGACGTCCCCTCGTTCTCCTGCCCGCTCCCTGGAGGAGCAGACCCCTCTTTCTGAGATTCCCGGCCATCTTGGTAAAGACGACAACCCGAACCGTCTCGCTCCCACGCCACTTGCCGATGGGCTGAAGGCTTCGCTTCTTGGACGTCCCTCCAATACGCGTTCTATCACTCGTACATCCACGGCACCTGCTATCATCCCGTATGGCGCCAGCGCTAGCCGACCTACTCGAATCGTCAACACATTCGAGCACTTCCACCTCGAGCCTCCCCCCGCGGACAAAAAAGAAACTATGCAGCCTATGGCAGCTCGCACGGAAAAAAACCTCCGTATTCTAGCCGACGTTGTTGGCACGATTGACACACGCGTCGAATCGGTGTCACGTCGGCTAGATAACCTGGAAACTCAACAGCGCGTTCTGGCTCATAACCCCCGCTCAGACGACCCCCGAGACACGGTAGAGCATCCCACACCGCTCCCAACCCTTCATCTGTGGGTGCCCCCGAGCTCGAAGACGAGCTTGTCGGCCGTCTCGAGGAGGTCGAACTCAAACTCAGTAATGTTTCTGACGTCACCGACGCGCATGAGCGCTCGCTCAGCGACCTGACCGACAAACTCGATGTGCCATTCGCACTGTCACACCTCCGTGACGCAACACAAGAGCAGTTCGCGAAGGCGAGGAAGGAGCGTCAAGAGCTCGCGGAACGCGTCGAGTCTGACTACAAGAATCAGCGCAGAGACAAGCGCGATTACGACGAGAAGATGGCGGGTATTCGGGCCGACGTTGACCAGATCAAAGCTGCGTTAGCTCGCCGTGATCCCGCCACCCCTTCCCCCGCGTGTCCCCAGCCCGACTCGACGAGTATCTCCGCTGCCGCGTCGTGCTCTGTCCCCTTCTCGCCCCCGCTCTCGCTCTCCACAACCCGGCTTCAAGCGCTCCCGGCCCGCAACAGCTGACAGCGGGGATATTGATTTCGGTCCAGTTTCCCGGGATCTTACGGATCACCTGTCAGCACGGTCAGTCTTTGAGCTCCACCTCGCCACCGCACTCCCCCAACACCCGGCCCTCGGTGCATTCGAGATCGAGCGCAAGGATGATGTGCTTCGCATCTCGGGCCTCCCCTCCGGTGTTGCGACTGCGCTGGTGCGCGCATGGGGTGACCATAGTGTGGAGGGATACAAATTTATCAAAATGAAGTTTGTCGGCAGCGATGCGGGGAATAAAGGCACAAGTGGAGGCCAACGTGTGTCCAACACCGCGGCTGGGCGTGGAAATACTACCTCCCATCGCAAGACTACTTCGAACAATACAAAACCGTTCCGTCGCTAGATTGGGTCCGCAAATGTCAAGTAGTTTAAAATTCACTTTAATGTTTTATGTTCGCAAACCTATCAAGTCACAAATTCCTCCGATCTCAATGGTTTCAATGCCTATGCATCAAGGCTTGATTGATGTTCCCAAAAGCCCTTGGGCCTATTTCTCTCGAATTGGGATGGTGTGCATGCACGCTGCAAAACAACTACTATAAACTGGTGGATACTGGGGATTTATACCTGCGGAGGGAGAACTCTCTTCAGGTCCTACGGGTTTTAACCAGCAGTCCCGCCATTCAAACGGTCGGCCAGTCCAATAGTAGTCAGCGTCTTGTAGTCATCGACCCCCTGGAATGGTGTGTGCTCCGATGGCATCGTGTAAGTAATCGTGTAGTGTCTTCTGTATGGATAACCACCCGTACATACCTACTCGTTTGTCTTCGGTAAACTCGTTGTTCATGTTGTGGACCACGCGGACTTTAGTTTCCGAGAATGTATCATTCATCTCGATGTTCCTCAATCCGGCGCTACTCCAGCGGGACGTTGTGTCAACCATTCTGAATACTCTTCCATGTTCAGTGATGGTGTTGCCCGGGGTTTAAGGTCACCCTCGGAGACTCTTCAAAGGTATTTCAATTGTTCTTCACATTCCTTCGTCTCATCCTGGTTCGAGAAACTCAAATCCATTTTGCCAATTTATCTGTTTAGACACCAATGCCATTCAGACTTCGCCTCTCGTACCCACATCCGCACCCTCTTCGTCACCAGCGGCAACGAATTCAGAACTCGCATGTAACCCTATTAGCTCAGAACAGCTCCTCGGCTCTCTGCCCTCGTCTCTCAACAGTAATACCGAATATTTCTGTTGCCCCTGTCGAGTGGGAGGTAGTTCGCGTCCTGGACGGAGGCTACTTCTTGACAAAGAACGCAGAAGGGAAGGGTGAGAGGTGGAAGTGTTGGTAACGACGATGAATGCCAATCGGAATAATCGCAAGGAAGACACGCAAGTAGTTGCCTTAGCGCGGCGAGTTTCGGGAGGCGGTGGCGGCGGCGGAGTTTAGGGGAGGAGGAGGACTGAGGACGATTGGGCCCCGGGGTCGAATGTATTTCCCGGTGAGTTACATTCTCAATCAATTTCTTTGTCTTTCATTGTGGACATTGAGCGATTCAAGCCTGCCACAGTTTATTTCGACTTGCTCAAGTGCTTTCCCGCTCGCTGTTCATCTCTCTCTACCATTCTGCCCCATATGCGTTAACTTGCTTTATACTAACTCATTGTCAGCTCCACAGGTTTTCAACTTCACCGGACCTTCAATTCCACTCTAATGCCACCTCTGGCTCTCTTTCTCGTCTTCTCCTCATCCTCACCCCCTGCCCCGTGCCTCGTTCACACCAACAACTTCCCGCCCCCGATAACGAAGACATGGATTCTGACACAGATAAAGCTCCACTGACGACTTTCCTCCCGACGACGAGTAGGGCGGGGTCAAAGGTCAGGCTCGTGTCGAACGCAGAATCCAAGCCGAAACCAAAGCCGCTGATCGATTTCGCGGCGTTGTTGGCGGGAAGTATGAATCTACTATCAGGACGAGGGAAAAGGAGCGGGAGGAGCTAGATGGCGACGGGGATGCCTGGGCGAGAGCGAGAGGATGATCAGAAGGAGGATTATGGGCGGGAGAATGTCGGTATGCAGCCGACGGCGGGCGCAGGGGTGCTGAAGGAGGGTTGAGCGAGCGATTGTAGGTGGGGAGAAGGGGAATGGGAATGGGATGACGGTGGAGGTGGAACTTTTGTCTCCTGTACACGTTGACTCTCAGAAACACTCGCGCACCCACGATAAGAACAATGACAACACCGACTTTCCTTGTCTCTCACACCCCTCCACCCGCGCCTTCTCTTCCACGGCCGTGGCGCACACGAAAACCTTGCACCGACGATCGTCAATCAACATTATCTCTGCTGTGCCGAAGTGTACTCGGGCGGGCCATGCATCTGACGCCAATCGCAATAGCCTTCTGGCGTCTCAGCAGGGCGAGAGTATCGCACTCGTTAGTGTTGAAGGTGCGGGTGGAGGTGTGCTCAGGAGTGGTAGTCCTGTGATATCGCCGGCATCAGCTTCGTCGTCGTCGACGGTGGCGGTGGTGGATACGGATAGGGTTGGCTGTCTGGGAAGATATGGGGCTCTGGGGCGAGGATATGTTTGCGGTGGATGTATTCTAACGATATCCTTGCTGTAGATTGCCCTACGACTCAAATATGTGTCTGACTTTGTTTCCCGTAATTTTTGTATATTTTGATGGCATGTGCGGCCGGCGTGCTGCAGACGTGCTGCAGTCGTGCTGCCGGCGTGCTGCAGCACGGCCAGAAAACACTGCTTTCTGGTCCGCTTTCTGCGGCGCCCGAAACCATAGCTTACGGGTGCGCTTTCTGAGCGGCCCGTAACTATTGTTTACAGGGCCGCTTTCTGTGCGCCAGTAATCATTACTTACTGGTGCACAGAAAGTGATCCAGTTTCTATTGTATTCTGGATCACTTTCGGCACCCCAGTTCTTATTGTTTCCTGTGATGCCGAAAGTGATCCAGAATACAGTACTTACTGGATCACTTACTGGCGACGCCGAAAGCTTTGTATACTGATAAACAGAATCCTTTACAGATAGCTTTGCTTACAGGTAAGTTTTCTGTTCAACAGATTACATTACTTTCTGGAATACTTTCTGAACGAACTGCATTCATTGTTTACGGCAAAGTATACTGGTTACACAGAAAGTTTCAATTTTGCGGTGTGATATACACAGGCTGGATTCGAGCCTAAGCAGTACGAAGCAACCCTTAGATCCGACTGAGGTACGTTGACAAATAGACGTGCTGTCATCGCACTACTTTCGGCCGAAGCCCCCAGACACGTGTAGAGTAACTTGTCCTGTCACAGAACATACCGCCCCGAATATCTTGCTTGTTTCTCGTCGCCCTGCTATGAATTTGGTACTGGGTGAAAGCCCTGAGTCTCCTCTATTATTCTATACCGCAATCTCAGGACTTGTACACCAAAGACTGGAGTTTTTCATGTCCCGAAGTCGAGGAAAGTTCTCTTATGTACCTCAAGCTGCCACTACGGACGGCTTCGCTCAAGCTAGGACCGTCGGACCGCCTTCCCTGCGTACCCCATGCAAGAAACTAACACTTATGCGCCCATGGGGTACGCAGAACCTCAAGGGATTGACAAGTCACAGTGTGCCCCATGAATATTTAAGCAAATCCTTACCATGGGGCACACAAGATAACGGTATGTAGATTAGATTTAAAAACCCCACACAGGCCGCGGACAATCGTTCTCCGCGCTCGACGGCTGCTCTGGCCACCGCTGATATGGCGGCGGGAAGACCTCGACTTTGGATGCTTCGACGACAATGTCCGCGCTATGCCGACGCTCAGCCCGCCTCAACCCCGCCTTTAGTCGGTCAGGGACATGGAATAGCCCGCAGGCAACGTAATAGCATTGAAAGGCGCGTTCCCACCTCGATTCTCACCCAAATTACGATTTACTTCCAGGAATTGCGGAAACGATGCTGCCAAAAATACAGCATGATTTGAAGCACTATCTTTTATAGTGGAACTTCGGTGCACAGTCCCCTACTTGACTTGTTGTACATTTGTTTGGTTTCAAGAATTTCCTGAATTTCCATTGCTTTTTTTTACATTATCTCTACAGTGGAATATCTCGCCGGACTCTAAAAATCCATTACAAGCGGAAATCAATAACAACCTGCGAAAGATTGTCGAGGAGTGCTGCTTCATGCAACGAAGCTGGGGTGTTCGTATCAGGGCTATGTAGATCATGGCCTGTTGACGCCGAGGTGATATTTGAATCGTGAGCATGAGCAGATAGATTGTCGGCAGGAAGGGTGATGGGATGTATGTCTTCCTGATGAGCCCCTCCCGTGGAATCGGTAGACGGGACGATGCCGGCGGGGTGATTCGGACTGTTTGAACATTGAGGAGTTTGATTCTACATATGTTGTTAAACATCAGCCTTGTATTCTCGAGTCCCCCATGAATGAATTTGGCTTACATCAAGTTGCGGCTCACGCGTGGCCGTCCCCATCGGAAGTTATATATTTTTGATATCGTTGGAGGCTTCGGGTCCATTAATCAACACCGAACAAACCAACGGATTGGGAGAATGACTTACTTGACGAGGTCAATAAATGAAAAACCTTACCCGCCTCAACCGTTGACTTCCACTCCGCGCCTAGAGCTACAAAATCCGCCCATTGGCGGTCTCTGATAGACTCGTCTATTGTTGGTACAGTAACCTCATGTGCGCGGGGTATCACAGTGAGGTCTAAACCGTAATATGCTGCCAGATTTGTGCGTAGCTGATCAACTGTGCCAGATATTTTGAGAACCTTCTCCTCTGCAGAAGCATTGGTTTGGGTAGTCCAGAACTTCAGTTGTGCCCCCTTGGCAGATAGAAGAGTCGAAACCGTCAGTCCATCCGGCAGTACCCGTCGAACTGTAGCCATAGCGCTAGCGGATGCCGAGTGTGGATGGAGAAGGAACTAGAAATTTTCTCCTGACTCAGAACTGAAACACGTAGATTGCACGTAAACACAGATCAAATTCAGCGGTGTAGCGGCGTCGCGTGGGCGGCAACGACTAAAAGAACGAACGCGTCCGGCGGGACCGCGTCGCGTTTTGAAAGGTCGTGGGGCCCTATTGACACCTGCCAAACCACGCCTGCCCATCAGGCTGTAGCGACTTCTTTTCAATGGCAGGTTCTCTCAGCCGACAAATAATTTCTGTGTAAAACTGCAGGGATGTTGTGTTTTGTGGGTCCCAGAAAATGTTTTGATTGGCAGTAAATACAAGACCGATCGTCGATGTCACAGAGGAGAGGGTGGCCGGAGGGCCGATCGCGAAGGCCGATCGCGAAGGGAATGATTGTGGAAAAATCGGTCATTCCGAGGCTTTTCTGGGTGCCGAAAACGCGTTTTCCCGGCCGAGGGATTTCCCCCTGGGGAAGGGAGAACAATGACCCACCGTGGGAATCTGGACCGTTTTGCCATCACCCTCGGAATGGAGAAGTTCCCACTTGCTGGCGCTACCGACGACTCTTCTCAGCCTTCTGCCTTGCTTGAAGCTTCTACTACTAGGTTCGGATCAAGCCGCCTTCTCAACTCACATGACATTCACGTGCGGACACACGGATTCTGGCTTGTGCCAAGCTCAAGAAAAAGAGGGATGTCTTGAACTCGGTTCAGGAGCTCAGCCGTTGGCGGAATCCCTTCTCTGTAAGTAAGTGTATAATATGTACCTGAGATGTATATGAGCAGCATGAGCTACTTGAATTATTATTTCAAAGCCCGTGTTGCTCCAATACAGCCCGCTGATGTACGCTTCGACGAGCAAGAAAAGGCTGCACAAAATCCTCTAGGGAGGAGTCAACATTTGTTTTTTGGCCCCAAATTTTCCTGAACATATGTATGGAGGTCAGGTATGCTTTCTGAGTAATTTTTGGGTTTCTTTATGTCTCTGCTGCACCCACTAGGAATATGGTTTGTAGCTTGGCAAGCGCGTTTGTCACGCATGTCACATACGTGACATTTCACCCTTCGCAGCGAAATTTGCATTCCTTGTGCGAAGCATTGAATTTCATGGCAAAACTGTGGTTGAGAAGTTGTAGGATATAACTATATTAGCCACTCTGAGGCAAAACCAGGTGCATATACTCGTCATCACAGAAAGTGACCGAAAATTCGATTTTTGAGCTGTAAATCGGTAGTATTTTTGGGAGCAATGTACATGGGCTCAATCCTTGGCATCTATTTACCTTCAATAAACCAATTTTTCTGCCCAAAAACACTGCGTAGTTTCTGAACTTCGATAATAATCTCGTCACTTGAGACTTCAAGGAAATCGAAAAGATTGATGCAGGCAAGGATGGGATTGGCATATAGTTAGCGGTTTTATGACTGGATGTAGTAGATGTGCATAGAATGCTTCCCTGAAACGAGTTTCAGGTCAAAGCAATATCTGCAAATGCATATTTGGACTAATTTAATTTCATCGAACATCACACGAGCCGTCACTTTTGAGTACCGAAACTTTTTCAAGGCAGGAAGTCAGATTCTGGAACAAATTTGGTTCAAAGTTTCAAATAATAGCAAGACAACATCCCAATGAAGTGTTATAGACTGTTTCTTGCACTCACAAAATATTGGGTTCATGTCAATTCCTTGATTTCATCAATTCAGAGCACATTTCTTGTTTGCAGTTTTTTTCACCAATTCTTTGTCTCCAAGGTAAGATCAAGAGTTGTTAATGGTGCCGCTGGGTCCACATTCCCAAGATATTTCACTAGAATTTTGATTATCGGGGCTGAAATGCAACTGCGGACATATTCTGTTCACTTTTTCAAATGAACTTCTTTCCAATGGGCCACCATCAAAATTGCAATGGCTCCAACTTAATACTGGTAAAGCCAATTGTCCCTAAACTCGCACTAGCCAATCTTGAGATACTAAAGTACAATACCAAGTTCAGGTAGTGCGAGCGGAAAATCTCAGTAAGCCATGAGATCTGAGATTTGGATGATAAGACCCATTTGTGCATACCAGCACCTGTGAAATCCATATCGCAGCCAAGAAAGAAAATCTCAAGCCTTCACGCGGTTCTAGGCTACCCGCCGTTTCGTTTGATGACCCTCGGCAAGTGTTTGCCGGCTGCCGCGAGCCACTAAATTGAGTTGTTGTAACATTTTGGACGGTCGGAGAGGCACAGAACCGCTCTAGTGCGTTGATCGGAAGTGCCCGGCACGTCCGGAGCTTATCAGCCGAGAGGTTCTGCCAGGTTCTGCCCAAGACCCCTGGAGTTCTGCCGGCAATTGCCAGGTTGGCAGAATTGATGGGCAGAACTCTGCCATTCTGCCAGCCACACTAAGAAGGACCCCTGATAATGCCTGATGCGGATTTCCTGACCCTTAAGGCCAAATTTTCGACCAAAAACAAATTGAAAATGCTCTTCGTCCAGAGAAAATTGAAAGTCCTGACTTTTCCCCCATTTTCAAAAACAGGCCTTCAAACTTCAAAGGGATTACTCGGGTCCTGTGCCAGACCGCCACGACATCCCAATTCTGTCGTGACGGTCCCTGTCGTGACGGTCTGGGACGTAACGCGTCACTGGAGAGGACCTGCACTACTTATGATTTTTGGGATTGGGATGTCGTGGCACCGAAATTCACTGCGGGAAGGAAAAGAACTTCATCTGAGTGCCTGAAAAGCGCTCAGGTGGAGTGTGTTGGAACACTCAGCTGAAGTGTGTCGACGCACTCAGATGAAGTTCCTAAACGGCAGATTTCGATAGTAGGATGGAGTCCCTGAAGCACTGTACCTGAGTGCTCCAGGCGAACTCAACTTGAGTGTGTTCAAGCACTCCATTTGAGCGCTTCTAGACACTCAGACAGAGTGCTCAACAGCACTTCATGTGAGTTGTCAACTGACTCATGTACAGTACCCGCTCAATGACCCACAATTTCCGTATATATATGTATTCGGCTACAGTAAAACATACGTTGACGTAGTAAGTACGTGGCCATTCGTACCGTGAGCATGCTGAATCGCTGTGGAGGTTCTACGCCAGTGTAAAACACAAGTCGCAAATAATATCGGGCTAAGACAACGTCAACAACTCAAGAAATTTGGCTAGGCGGTCAAACACGCACCTCACGACGTTGGTGGGTGGGACAGCGGCATCGAGAACAACTATGAAAATTGGTGCAAGGCTTGAGAACCTCCAAAATTGGATGAGTAAGCAGACCAGAGAGAGAAATGATAAAGTACCTGAGTGTCGGAAAACGACATGAACTACGTATACTATAAGAATCTAAGCGGCACGAGTCAGTGCGAATAAAATCTATCATACATACTCAAGCATACCGAGCGATCACTACCACCGAATTATAGAAGTTTCGTTGAGGGCGATAAACGCAACGGAGGTGGCCTGGATGTACTAAGCTGAAAACGAATGTCTTAAGGGGGAATATCAGATTAATTATAAAGAAAAGTACAAGGGCGAACATACAAGTCAAATCCGAGAGCGTCGTGTGAGATTGAGCTGCCAGTGCTGTTGGAGAATACACACAAAACCAGAAAGAATGAAAGTTGGGAGAAGGGATGAAGAGTGAAAGGCGAGAAGAGAAGATATAGAATGTACGATGATAAAAGAGTGAGCGTACAGTGAGCAGTGAGGTGGCGGTCTGAACCCCTGAGCGAAAACAGTCAGAGCATGCACTTGAGATTCGGACTATGAGATTCTTACCCATTTGCCCCCACTTGCTGCAATACATAGAGAATTTTGAACAACATAGCATCAAATTAACGCAAAAACACGCACCCATTACTTTTACACACAAGTTATAAAGAGGACCGATTTCGAGAACGATTCACAAGAAAATGAAGGGAGCGGTAGTCATGAGAAATATCTCAGAACGATCGACCTATTGAATCGAAGGCAACTTACCCTCTCGAGTTTCGACGGTCGAAGTGGTGGGACTTGAGGGATTTGAATAATCAGTAGATAGACGGCGGAATAAAAACTCATTCACTCAATTTTCGGCGGCAAGCCCTCGCTAATACTGCGGTGGAAAGGGTTCAGCACATGGACCACCTTTGAAAGAAAGAATGATTACCATTTCAACCGTCAAGCGCTCAGAGCATTGAGAGGTGGCGGTGAGTGGATACCGTGTATCGAGATGCGGGGTCGGGGTCATGCGATCCAGCTGGTGTGTAGGGTAAATGCGGCGATCGCGTGATACTGAGCGCAGCGAGGAGGGTTGACGAAGCGATAGCGGGTGTATGTGAAGATGTACGGGATGAGACTTGAAGAGGGTGGGTCGAAGATGTCGCATTTACGTACGCTACGCTGCAGCGCGGGCCTATGTCGGCGGACGCGGCGACAAGGGACGGTCGGTGAAGACGGAATTGGCGGAGACTGCAGCGTTGGAGCATCAGTGTTGCGTGAGAGCGAGCGAGAAGAAGGATGGGAGAGGTGAAGATGGTAAGGCACGAGGGGAGAGAGAGTATAGAAAGAAAGGGAGGGATGGGGGAGCAAGGAGGATAGAAGAAGAGGGAGGAGGCGGTCAAAGAATACAAGATACTGGCGCACCGACTACCGTCGCCTCTCCACCCAGACCAGGACTTCCCTCTTCCCTACATCAGACAACGTCGACAGCATCGGGTACCGGAGCAAAGCGTTTACAAACGACCAGATGGTCGTGACTGTGCAGTCGCGTCCTCTTGAGATTGCTACGTCAGGTGAGTTATTCGAGGAGCTACATCACGGATCCGTCGACTCACCATACCCCACTTCGGTTATCGTCTCCATAACGTCGCTATGTATAAGTATACGGCAAGGTCCCTACTCAGGCTGCACGTTATTGAAGCAAAAGAGATTGATAGCATCGCAAACCTCGCAAGTGCTTCAAGGAACACATAGGCGGAGGGCTGGGACGCGCAATGCGGGTTCACCGACGGCCATTTTCATCGTTTGAGTGCATTGGAGTCGCTTTGAATCGAAACGACGCGCTCAAAGTCGCACGCGGTGTGGATGTCGTTCCCGAGGTGATTTTGCGCGATCTCAGCCCGATTTGCGCGAGACGTGCCAAACGCGTGCCCAGAGTGTCAGAGAGTCGTGTTAGATAGTTTGAGGACGGAGCGAGGCTGCCGGAGTGGCTGGATTGTCGGCGATGAATCGATGATGGTGGGAAAAGGCAAGACGCGTACAGTCACAAGTGACGTCACAGTCACAAGTGACGTCACACTCACACAAGTGACTGATTTGCTTGGCGGAGTCCTTTTTTTCTACTTACACTCACATGCCTGCAGCCTCACACCTTAGCTCTCCCGCCTCAGCGCGAAAATGTGCATCACCTCGAATCCGGCGCCCGCTGTCTGTCCACCCTTGCCTCACCTCCTCTCGCTGGACTAGCCCCGCAACTCCTGCCGCAAGCTGCGCTGCTGTAGTACTGTACTAGCGACTGCGGGATACTGGCTCGTCACTCGTACTTCGACAGCCACGACGCCGCGCTCTCCCACTTGCTGCGTCGCTAATCTTCTTACAGCTCCACGGTGCCTCGTACCCCCCTCATGACAGTCTCTGACCCACTGAGCACCTGTCCGCGACGTCCGACTTCACCCAATAAACGCCAATGCTGATTACGAGGCCATTGACTCATAGGAGCAAAGTACTAAGGTGTGTACCACTTTGTTTGTATCTGCAAACATTTGACCCAATTACAAGTAGTTCGCCACTCACCTCGATCTTCTACGCGCGAGTTTCTCGACAAGATCCGTCCTCCCACTGCTTACGTCAGTTACGACCCAATGCCCGCCTTGCTCCTCGATAGACTCACCTAACTAAACCTTCTCGAGACGACCCACTCACCGACAAGGCCCCGCCTCCTCATTCCATCCCTGCCCGACGTTCCCCCATTTCTACGGCCCACTCGGCGACTCTAGTCACCTCCACTCTCGACATTTATTATGGCTCACTCTCGATTCCGCCTCACCGTCCATCCGCCGCCTATTAAATCCGCCACCTCGCTGTTGGAGTCCACTGTCATCCGTTCAGCACCTTCGCGTCCAATTCCATCTCCGCCCCCGACACTGAACGCCCTCGACATTCCCCAACTTCGCTCTCCCCGCCTCGTAGCTTCACTCCGCCGGATTGTTGCTTTCACCGAACCGCCGAATAGGGTGACACAATGCAGCACAACTCGCTGCCGCTTCGTACGGCGAATTTACCGCTCTCCGAATGCACTACTCTCAAACTCACCTTCTTCAAAGCAAAAAGCGCCACCGCCACGCTTCCCGATGTTCTTCCCAACTCAATTCCACAGGCACGTGGAACGACAAGTCGGCGCTGGCTGATTTCCTCAAGGTATGTCAATTTCAAAGCACTGCAACCAAATCAAGTCAATGGAAATAGCGAGTTTGCGATGCAGCCATTGGATGGCTAATGGCTACACAAAAGTCGAAATTCTGGCGCATTGCCCAAGGTTTACCCCGGTCTCAGCATACAAACTTCATTCTAGGCAGCTCTTGTGTAACTCGACATCATTGTTTGGGCCATCAAAGTTTCCAAATCGGGAAATCGTTAGCCATTCAATGGCTCCAATGGCTCATCGCAAACCCTCTAATTTATATTTTCGCTTCCAGTGCCCTGTCATTCCCCACTTCGTCGAGTTTAAACTTTAAACTCGACGTGGACGCAGGCAATCGCCTCAATGCTCACGCGTCTCACCCACTCGCCCCTTCAAGCAAGTCCGCATCATTCACCACTACGGCTGATCTCGCTCGGCGCGTCGTTCTCAACACTCTCGACGACTTCAGCAACTCTCCCGCCCGCTCTTTCCTTGATACCACGTTATTGCGCCGCCCTACCCTCTGGTCCGTCTCCTCCACACTCCTTTCTATTCACTCCGTCATTTCCACTCTCAACGCCAGCCCAAGCAGTCACCTACCCCCTCAAACTCCGACGATCTCGACACCCCATATCGATCGCATGGCGTCGGGACCCGCGCCATTCCGCTCCCCCACCATCGACCGACTTGGTGCTGAACCGTGCTCGCGTCCGTCTTTATTAGTTCTCCATAAAAATCCGAATTCTTTGCATACTTAGAGATTACATACTCAGCATTGTTCAAAAGATTCGCCTCAAAAACCAACAGTATAGGTAGCCTAAAAGAAATAACTCCTTGCCCTAATAAATCGAGGGCACGGCACTCTGCAGACCGACCCCCCGAGCCGCTACATGTCAACTCCAAGCCACACTAAAATAAAGTTCGGCGAACAGCGCTCAGGCAGAGCGCCTTAACTCTGAGTGTGCTGTGGAGCAATCAAGTAGAGTGCTCTCAGATATAGTGCTCTGAAGGCACTCATATGAAGTGCCAGGAAAAGCACTCAAATGAAGTCCAAAACTAACGCACTCAAGTTGAGTTCGGCTTTTCGGATTTGAGTGCTTACGCACCCAGATGAAGTGCTTTTCCTTCCCGCAGTGGAAACTAACCCAGAAAGCCTCGATTTTTCACCCAATGGTCCATTGTTGGTCCATTGAATCAAATTGAAGTTCCGATTTTTCAGTCACGTTACTAACGTAACGTGTTTGCTTGTGTGGGTGGGATTTCTGTCTTTCGTCTATACCCGCCACCCTCCTTCAAGTCCTTGTATTTTTCGCGCCCATTGGGTTGCTATCCAAATCCCTATAAATCCACTTTTCATCCAGCTCAACTCCACAATCTTCCCCCCTCCTTCCACTCACACAAATGACCACTGTACGTCGTCGCCCGCCTCCAGGCTTATGCCACCCTCGTCTCTGAACCCCCGACTGACCCCAGATTTCTTTCTGGTTTCTGTCAGCTCCCTTGTCAACTTCCTCAACCCCAGCGATCAGGAATTCATTGCCCGCGTTGCTGCCCTCCGCTCCCCCGATGTCACCGCCACCCATCCCAACCCTCCCCACATCCCCTCCCCCCAGTCGATCAGCGAGCATTTCGGACGCATCGTCGCTCGATGGGACCCTCATCCATTCACCCCCCAGGAGAGACAGCAAATCCGCCTTGAGGGTCTTCGCTATCTCGTCATTGCTCGCCAGATCGAAGAAGTACAAAGAGACATATACCCACGACAGCTCCCGGCGGAAGTTAGAGCCCAGCTCGTGTTCGCCCGACAGAGCTATATGCTCAGATACTTCCGCCTCTTCCGTATTAACGATCTTCCAACCGAAATCCTCGGCAACATTATTCGCTTTGTCGTATGGGACTCGATGAAGCGTCCGGTGGACGCGCGGTTGCGCATAACTTGGACGTGCCATCGGTGGAGGGAGATCGCGATCGAAGATTCCACTTTGTGGAATGCGGTTTGGTTCCGGGGTTCGGGTCCTCAACTCGATCGCGCATGGGCCTGGTTCGAGAGGGCCCGTTCGGCTCCGCTCGACGTCCGTATCGACGGCGACCCTGAAGCCGACGACCTAGACGATGAGCAGTTTGACACGGAGACTGCGATGACCACCGTCAACTTGACCTCCGAGCCAAACATGACCGATGCCGACATGCGTCAGATGCTCATTCGCCTGTTCTCGAAGCTTGCCACCATTCGGATGCTCATTGTTGTGGTGGACGATTGGAAGAGTGCGCTTGTAGTGTTGGAACTTTTGGGGACGTTCGGTCCAACATCCGGTGTCCCTATGTTAACACGTTTCGAGCTTCATCGCGGTGGCCTCAAAAACGAGCACAGGAAATCTCTTACGTGGCCGCATGTCATCCCACAGCCGTTCCTAGGCGGGCTGCTTCCACCTACCCTTTCGTACTTGTCCTTGAATGGTGTGCCCATTGACTGGTCGGGCTCCGTCCTCCAGAACCTCACTACCTTCGACATCAGACGCCTTCCCGCTACTCACTCTCCGGACGTTCATCGCTTCCGTGAGGTCGTCATGAACTGCCCCAGATTACAAAAGCTTTCGATGGATGGCGCTGGACCCAAGTTTGAGGAAGAAAACACCGAACACCTCCCTCCGGTCGAGCTCCCCCATCTGCGCACTCTTGTTATTGCCGACTTCTCCCGTCAATACGCCATGTTCCTGTTCTCGCTCATTTCAGCCACCGCAGTCAACGATCTTACACTTATGAATCTATGCGGCGACGACTATCTCCCCCTCTTCCTTCAGCTTCACTCGGCCTTCCCCAAAGTCAGATTGTTGACTACCTACTCGATCCAATTCGATGTTGGTCCTTAGGGCCTGGCAGCGATGACGAGGTGGCTGGATTCGATGCCCAATTTGTGCTATCTTCGCGTCGCGAATGTTGCGAACCAGTTTTTCGGGCTGTTTTTCCGCCGCGACAATCTTGGAAACCCTGTCTCTCCCCATCTCACTGTGGTCGATTTCCAGTCCATTGAACCTGCCATTCTTCTGCAGTGGGCGAATGACCGAAAGAACTTTGGGACACCGCTGCGCAAGATATACATCTCTGAAGAACTGGGTGCGAGGTTGACCCCCAGCGAAAAGTCCGTCTTGAGATATCTTGGGATATCCTGTGAAATTCTCAGTTTTGCGCATTTCATGAAATGCCAAGATCTTCTAGGATCTCCCAACAGAAATCATGCCATATATCTTGTGAGTTGTTGGGACATGGTGTGCCCTCGTGTTTTCCGTCTCGTTACAGTACATTACATAATACAGGTATTGTCCTTCCCCTCCCTCACCTTTCCTCGCTCCGCGCTGCCCTCCACGATCCTCACCACGACCAAATCCCCTTCTCTCTTTCTCTCTTCCCGCTCCTTGCTCCCGTTCCTCCCTTCACAACCCCGTTCGTTCTCCAGCTCCTTGCTGAGCCTCGCTTCCCATTCATCGTTCTTGCTCCGCCTTTCGTCTCCCACACCCGCTGCTTGCTGCCAGATACCCAATCGTCCTTGTTTCCCTCTATATCAGTTTCTTATTCCTGCAAGCGATAACTCAAGGACTCACAAAAATAATCATGCCGTGGAGAGAGAAGTTCCGAGTGCCTGAAGTGAAAGAGTGGGCGACGGTACATACTACATTACAACCAGACGCTGGAACGCACCTGAGCATATGCTTGCTTTGCCTGCGCTTCGCGCGCCTTCCATTTCTAATCAGCGGGTCTGGTCAGCAAGCTCGCGAATACTACGAAGAAAAAATCGCACCTCCTTCTCCGCCTTAGCTAAGGTTTTCCAATACGGACCAAAAGTCTTCTTGGTTTCGGCTGGATTGTCATGAAGCCATTGGTTTTGGCACAGGGCGCTGAGAACAAACTAAGAATCATCGCATACACATGATCAGTGGCGCACCGTGCAGTCGGCCCGCTGGGCTGCTTCTTGTTCGTTGTTGCGGTCGCTGACTCTTCCGAAGATGTACTCGGTGTTACAAAAAGTAACCGATAATTTGGTCACTCCTTCACGGCCACGTGATATTTTTTCGAAGTGTCGCGCTTCAAATATACCCCTGACAATTCTCTACAGCATACATGAAAAGATCCCTGACATTCCTTGTCTGAGGCTCCTGAGACTTGTCAACAAACTGAACGTCATAGTATTTTTGCATGCAGCCGGCACAAACCACACAAAAACTCGAAAGATATCCACAATATCTGATCAACGTACCGGATTTCCAACCTGCATTTGATAAAGACGATACTATCCCATCCAGTCATACAAAATACCTGTGAAAACGGCGTCAAAATAGTGTGAAAAGAGGTCGCCCATATTTCACCTCGAATTTGTCCCTGTTGTTGATCCCGGTTAATGAGGAGGGTAGATGATGATAATATATGTCGCTGAATAGCTGTTGGTTACTTGATTGACACAGAGAGCAAGAGAGCTGCTGGAATTTTCACATTAATCCCATCTTTTTGTAGCAAAACGAGCTGATACCCAGCTTGAAACTGAATCAAATCTGAGTGGTGGAATTCAGACGCTCAAAAAAGCCCAAATGACATGGTTCAGACAGACCAAATTTGGTCAGACAATAGAATCGTGTATAAAATACAACATAGAATACTTGAAACTGTGTTTCCTGTGCTAACAAAGCGAGAGCCAAATGGTTTCTTCTAAATAAGGCAAAATGTTAGCTGTCAGATTGAACCGACTGGTGCGAGACATTCGCGGCGTCGTTTCTCCCAAACTGCCATACAAATGGGTACAGAACATCCCGATGAACATTCCTATGTGCTTGAACCAACAAAATACTACACGATTCGGCCTAAAATGCCACATTGTCGGTCACTTTTTGTAACACCGAGTAGATGGGCCACTGATAGGATTGAACGGCGCTGACGGAGCAGGGGCGGCAGATGTGTCGTCGGGTGCATCGGTAGTCACTGCCCCAAGAGCCAACACGTTGAGGGAGCTGCCGTTGGGTGGGGCTGCAACTAGAGATAAGGGCACTGAAGCCGAGGGCTGATCTGGGGAGTCAGGAAGGAATTCGATGGGCGGTATTGTCTGAGAGGGATGGGGTGGCGCAGTGACTGCAGCGGGGGGTGGCGTGACGAGTGCAGCTGGGGTGAGATTGTTTCTGGGGGCGTAGGTAGAACGGAAGCTGAAGCCGGAGCCGGAACCACTGTTGGGGTGGGGGGAGCGGGTGTCGGGGTCGATGACAGTGCTGATGTTAATGGTGTGGTAACCGGGGCGGAGGAAGTACTAGTGATGGACGGGGCTTTTTTTGCGGGTGCCGACACCACTAAAACTGAGATGTAAGCTTAGGCGGATTTGATAAGAAATCCAGCGCACTCTTTGATTTGCCTGACGTAGTCTTGCGCCTGCCACCATCAATTAGCATGCCTCATGTGAAAGAAGGTAAGAACAAACAGCGGGTTTCCGAGAGTCTGGGCAACGGTTAGTACAGCGCTTGCTGGAGTTGACATGATTCACTTACGACGTGTTTCTTTGCATCGGAATTCGAGACGGGCGGAGTGGGCTTCGACTCATCAAGGCTGGTAATCTTCTTGCGCTTACTTGCAGTAGGGTCTACAATGGAGTTTTCTGACCGGTCGCGTTTGCGTTTCGAAGATTGTTTCCGGGGACTTCTAAGAGGGCTGGGAGACGAGAGCTCATGGGACGCCACGGTTTCGCTTTCAACTTTGATAGAGTGTTTGAGATATTTTGCTCCATGCGATGCTTTCCAGTTTGAGTATGTATAAGTCGCAATCCAGTCAGCCTTCCAATTATTAGCCTGTTTGCGATGCAGCCATTGAATGGCTAATGGCTACGCAAGTGTCCAGATTCCGGTGTACTGGCAGTAGCTACGCACGGTCTGAGCATCCAAATTTCATTCCAAGTAGCTCTTCTTGACTTCGACATGCAAGTGTAGCCCATCAAACTTTCCTAATGCGGAAATCGGTAGCCATTCAATGGCTCCAATGGCTCTTCGCAAACCCTCTATTAGAGCAGAAGCGTAGGTTGGGATACTTGGTCTCGATAGCGGCGTAGAAGAGGGTCTTGGCGCGGAAACCAGCCTGAGACCAGCCAAGCGATGCATTAGGCAATTGCTCTTGCCTCGCAAGATCCGTGAAGATATCAGACGCCGCTGCTTTCATTCCAGTAACGTCGTCTTCGCTCGGTGGGTGTCCGTTGATATCTTCAGCAAAGAGAAAGGAACTGGGGGTGTAGTTTCGTCCATCGGGAGCGACGTTAGTGCTGCCAGTCACGCCGCTTGGTTTGAGAAGTTCGTTCCAAGAACCACGCTGCCAGAATTTTACAGAGCGATGCTGGGTGTGCACAAGAGGGCGGAGAGGGTCGGTTGGAGTGGGATTTGCGGGAGCGGCCACGGGTCTTTGCGAGAAATTCGAGATCATTTGCAAGAGGTTGTCGTTTTGAGATCTAGAAGAATGTCAGACCAGTCTCACGCAGTAAACTGCCGCGCACCTGAGAAAGGCATTTTCGTTCTGCAGCATGGAGATCTGTTGGGTTTGTAACTGCATTTGGTGCATCAATGTGAGTGGATTTGTGGATTGCGAGGGCATAAGCGAAGACTGATTCTGAAATGAAAACTGTGCGTATCAAGTTCAGTAGTGTCAGATAGACCGTCTAGGCAGCACATGTACCTGGTTTTGAGATGCATTCGGACGATTTGTGAAGACTGTATCATACTGAGACGATCCGTTGTCCCAGGACAATTGAGGTTCTGAATCTGGAAGAAAGCTGGGAAGAGAGGAGGTCGAACCAGAGGAGCTAGAGTCCGCAGATAAGAGGCGCTGGTGGCCATAAGACGACATTGGAGAGAGCGAGTGAGCGAGACCAGAGCGAGGGAGAGGAGAGTCGCGCGCCCACGTGACGACGGACTTGGGCTTTTTTGCTGTGATCCACTTCGCTTTCTTGCTCTGTGCTACCAGAGCTGGTACTATTTTAGCCCCACTAATCCTTTCACATCGATATTTTGAATCTTTTGGACTTTCAAAGTGTTTGCGCACCGAGGAAATAGAAATAGAACACAAGCCTAGTATGAGTCTACATCCATGTCCTCGTCGTGACCCGCCCAATGCGCGCCCTTTAAGAAAGGTTTCTCCATATAAAACCATCGATCCTCTGCAGTCTCATCGTCCCGATGATGCCTGTATTGTTCGTCTGGCCCCATCATCACCACAGACTCAATCTCCTGGATTTTGAAAGCTCGAACATCTGCGTCTCGTTTGTGTTCAAAAGACCAGTAGTTTCCGAAAGAGAAATCAAGAAGATGTTTGCAGGGAGGACCAAAAAACGAGCCGACAGCAAGGAAATGTTTCTGTTGCTCGAGTTCAAGAATGAAGTAGAAGTGAATGTCGACAAAGTTGTTATGCGGAGTTCTTGCATCAAGTTCTTCATCGGAGTCAGACCCGCTGTCCTGTGCAACGGCACGCAGCTGAGAGTACTTATCAGCTGTAGAAGCAGCTCAAAGACTGGCAGAAAATCCCACCTTGGCAATCCGAGCTGTCCGCAAATTCTTCTTAAACGCTTCCTTCCAGAAAGAACGAGCAATTTGGCCGTTCGGTAAACGAACCCGTGCCCAACGAATGACACGTCTCCACAGGAAACCCACCTCCTCTACGTCGACATCGGAGTTCTCTTCAATGTATCTGCGTATTGCAGCAGCCTCTACCTCTGTGACATCACGCGCACAAGTGTCCAACGGGCGGTACAAAAAAAAGCCGTCGCCAATCACCTGTGCTCCGGCTGGTACATGGTTATCTGTGTCGGGTTCGAGGTCTGGAATGATAAATTTGAGGTTATTAGTTTGTGCGCGACGGATAGCCCGCTGAGCTAGATTCGCGTAAGGGTCGGAGTGCAGTCTGATTTCGCCGCCGAGGTTCCCGATGGTTCGTTCCATAGCCCACTGCGAATAGATGTTCAGCGGACCTTTGCGAATCACCTCGCCTGGACCGTGTGCTATGGTGTGCATGATGGGGCGGACCATGTGGAGTCGGTCAACGCGTTGTTGGTAGTACAACGTTTCGAATTCAGTTGAAAATTCAACGAAAAGATCTTCAGCTTCCTGAAGCTCTGCTAGCGTCGATTCTTCTTGAAAGAGAAGATGTGCCGCGCGAACGTACTTGCAATAATGCCGATAGTACACGTCCGGGAGTATTCCGTACAAGAGCGCTGGGCCCATGCCGAAAAAATAAAGAAGGAACTCCCAAGCTTTGTAACCAGAGTTGATCTTTTCGGCTGGATTCCGAGGGGTGCGGTCGAAGGAGCCAGGGATGTAACGAGCTAGATCTGCCACAGCCTGACCATGCTTCTTCCATGTCTCTCCCGTCAAGACTACCCAGGGCCAGTTCGCCTTGTCGTCAGTTTTCTCGCATTCGAATGTTCCCATCCAGAGCGGCATGAGGAGGTCGACAATATTGAGAATTTGGTGCATGGAGTCAACGGGGAAAATCGTCGGAATACCAAGATTATGCTCGCGAGGAAGGCCGCTGAAAATTGTCGGCTTAGAAATCCCGGTATCGAGTCGGCGTTTCTCGTACTGATTCTGATCTTGAGAGCTGCAAATGAGTTTGAGGTTGGTTTCATAGCGCTCCCGAGCATCGGCAGAGTCGAAATTCCCAAGGAGATTGCACAGATCAACATCTTCGTGGTCGCAGCCCTTCACAGAGTAGTTGTGGGGCTTCTTGAGTGCAGGGTAATAATGGGAAGCATTGGGTTTATGGCGACCCTTGAGAGGACAGAAAATTCGGCAAAAGTGCTTGCCATGATGACCAACACCGCCGCTGAGTTGAGCCATGCCTGGTCCGTCTGCGGTTGCGAGGGCAAGGAAAGGATATGAGGTGTCGATTGAGTCCGAGGTGCAGTCCCAGATGCGCAGCCCATCGCGTTGCAGGGCGGAGAGATGATACAGTCCGGGGTAAAAGAAACTGTCAAGATTTTTGGGTTTGTTTGGGCCGGGGAAGATACCGCCAGGAAGAATAGATCGCTTGCGATATCGTAGCTGCGGTGACCGATCGAACACGATCCAGACGTACATCCAACAGTCCGACTCTATGAATAGTCATTAGATGCAAAAAAATGTTGTATCATGACCATGACTTACGTTTGCTGCGATATAGCTGCGCGCCATCTGTCGTCAGAACCAATACCATATCACCGTTTCTGATTTTATCATTAAGAACAGCCTCGAGATAGTCCGTTCCATGAAAATAATGGTACACCGAAGGGCCATTGGCGTAGTCGGGGTCCAGCCCAGCTAAAATCCGCTCAGTGCATTCTTGTCGATATTTCATCTCCTCTGCAGTCTCCGGCGAGCGGCGCAGAGCCTGCAGCTGTGGTCCTAAAGGTATGGTGTGAAAACGCTGGCGTGCGGCGCCTTTCTCATCCCATCTCGGCTCTCCGCAATGCGGACAGTGCGTGAGCTCCGCGAATGGGCCTGTGTACCCGACACAGGACTTGATGCACATATCGCGGATAATGGATGTAACACCACTAAGCTCTTCAACCAGACGTTTAGCTCGGTAGTAGGAAAGAACTTCGTGTTCAGGATGGCGGCGCATGATGGCTTCGCGGACAAGGTTGTACGTCTTCTCGGACGCGTCGGTGACAGACAGAAATAGGTCGACTGCAAGCCGTTGGTCGGGCTCGAGGGCGGGGACCACAGACGGAGGATTCTTGAGTCTTTCGATGATTGCAGGGTCAAGTTCTTTCGGATTATCGAGATGTGCAGCTTTCAGTAACTCAATGAATTTTTGCGTGATGGCAATCTCATGTATCGCAGATCGGGGCAATTCCTCTGCGTCGTCTGAGTCATCCCGATGGTCGTCTGGATCGTCTGGGTCACTCTGCTGGTCTGGCTCGTGGTTGGAGTCGGGAGAAGCGGGACGAGAGGACTCGCGAGAAGGTGAATGGTCGGGTGAATTGTTCTCATCTCTCAAGGGAGGCTGATGACCAGAGAATGTATTTGGGCTGGGTGTACGACTAAAAGAGGGATTATCATAGTCCTACGAGAAGGGGCGGTGAGAACAGACGCGAATGAAAATAAAACTGAATAATTTAGACGCACCATGTCATAGTCTTCTCCGCCCCCCGCATCTGAGTCCACACCCTCGTCTCGTTGCAGACCGTCAGGAGAAGTCATCCTGATATCTTTGTCTGCATCTCTGTCGGCGTCTTCGTTGTCGGTAGCGTCACCTTCGTCCGAAGTATTATGCGATGAATTTGTCGAGTGAGCGGAACCTGGGCGACCAGAGAGACCAAAGAAGTTCGTGGTAGCGCTGAGGAAAACGCGTGTCAGTTGCAAGCAAGAATTATCTCAAAGGTACAGACAGGAAGGCGGCCCTCTGTTGCGATAGAGCATCGTTGTCTCGGGTTTTTTGGCGATGTTCTCGGTTTTACAGGTTTACCGTGAACGCCGCAAGTATGGTCGCAGTGGCACCACACATAGCCTTCTGGAGGGGGTTGTGTCGATGAAGAGGCCATAGCCAGAGTGGCAGTCGGTCGTGCTCGGTCGTGGTGGAAGAGAAGCGAAGCTGCTGTTGTGACATCAAATTCTCAGGCCAAGTAACTTAACTTCAGTGAATACTAGTGAATGCCTCGTGAATTGAGAGGATAGCGCTAATTACACTTGAAATATACAGAAGGTGTATGAGAGCAAGACCATCCAAGATGATGGGAAGAAAAAGTATGGGGATCTCAGATTTCCCAGGATATCCTAAGGTATCCCAAGACGGACTTTTCGCTGGGGTTGACCTCCGAGCAAATATCAGAGCTAACTGGTCTTTGCACGCTGGCCAAGCTTCCTCGAGGTACGACAACTCCAGAAGAGGAGGCGTTGTCGTTGTGAACTGTTTGAATTATGTTTTCTTGAATGCTTGATGTTATACTATCACCACTGTGCTATAGCACATACGTAGTCATTCTTTTTTCCGAATATATTTGCTGATCTAGTGGGGATTTTTCTTTTTCCGCCCAATGTTTGCGTGCGTGTAATAATAAGCTGTCTTGAGTTACACATTGTTCGCAGACAAATAATCATGGTCCTGCCTTTGTCTGTACCACGATGCGTCCGCGACACCGAACTACACACGTAGGACGGGTGATGATGACTCTGCAGGCCTGGCAAGGCAGGTCGCGCTCTGCTCGATCAGCGCTGTGAGATGGAGGGAAGGTGCAGGAGGAAGAGGTCTTGTGTGGGTGGTTCGGCCGTTCCGGCCGGGGGGCTTTCGCGCGAGCTGCGGAAAAGCCCAAGCCGGGAATGTGGGACGCGGCAACGGCCGAACCTGCACGCAATACGACGAGCGAGTCGACTAGAGTCGTCGTGAAAGCAATGGATATGAGATCAGACTAATCTGATCTGAAAGTGTGACGGCGGGATCGGCATCTCTTGACTGCCTTGCCTCCCACTAAGCCGACTCGTGCCCCGCCTGTCTTAGCTCACATTTTTTGAAATGGGTGAAAAAGTCAGGACTTTAAAATTTCCCACGCTTTCTGAGGATGTAGAAAACGATTTTTCTGCGCAAGGAGCATTTCCTTTTTTTTTTTTTTTTTTTTTTTTTTTTTTTGGATCGAAAATTTGGCCAAAAAGGTAAAACCCTAGGCCGCTTATACAGTGGCCGCAGAAAACAATGCAAAGGTGTCTTGAGGGACTGACGGAGTCTTTGGGCTCAAGCAAAGTTTAGCACATGAAACATGATGAAGATTTTTGGGCCAATGATCCAATTACCGTATATAGTAAGGTAGACCCCATCCACCCTCGACAAACGTCACGTGGTGCAACGTAACACCTTCCATATTCGGAATGGATGTACAAAACACCTAGCTCTGCGACAACGAGGAAGATTGGTGTAAATCCCCTCGACCATATTTTAGATAGAGGTGCTATTAGAGTAGTATGTGGACCAAAATTCAGTGCTCTAGGATGTCTCTGGGGGAGGTTATAGCCATATTTGGCGAGAACGCGTCGTTTCAGCTCTGGATAGTACCATATTGAAAGCTCCAGGCAATGTACAGACATTATATGAGTGTTGGGCTTCGATCATGGCCGTCCATACTCGGTATTGACAAAAGTAACCGTTAATCCGACGATTGCTTCGCGACCACGTGATATTTCTCCAAGACTTCGAGTTTGAAAAATACGTCGGGATATTTCTTAAACCTACACAAGTTGTTGTGGGCAACCTCTGTTCCTGGCGCTCTTCAGAGCCAGTGCAATTTTGGCAATAGGTTGAAATTCACCTGTGTCTTTCAACTTCTGCTCATTGTTCAACGGAAATCTTAGCAACTGCCCTTCCAGACCACTTTCGACTACCTCTAGCTTGCACATGCGATCTATTCAAATGTTTCTGCACACTTGCTTTGGCTAGTAAGGGTGATAAACAAGTCTACAATCTGGAAAACTCTTCGGCCCCTTACTTGACCAAAGTCACCAAACATGGGGAATTACGGAAGCCATGGAGGCCTACTCTGGGATAAAAGTATATTGAATGTGTAGGTGATAGGGTTCAGCACTGTGATGGACTAGAAATTAACCAAGACTGTAGCTAAATTCTTTGCTCTTAGCATCTTTGAACGGCCACGCAATATTTGGGTCCGTGCAGGAGGGATGGTTGAAATTGAACCAGTCCAATGTTGACAAGAAATTGATGCAATCAGAGATTTCGAGCAGTGAGAAACTAAAATGGATCCTCAAGTATAGCCTACCGTCCAAGGGCATGTTCTTAAACTTCAAGAACATTGGAAATGCAGTCATTTATTGCAACAAACAGTGCAAAACAGCTGCAAATTAGAATCCGCCGAGAAATAAGTTGTGCTTGATGGATTGGTTCAGGCCTTTGTCCGATGCCGTTCAAAACATGCAGGAGAACATTCTGATGCACTTTAACTTATTACATACTGCAATATTCGGACCATACGAGTCGATTCACGGTTACTTTTGTCAATACCGAGTACAACCGGGAAGCCCGTTAGTTGGCCAAATTATGTCACCTGGCTCAGCTGCTCTGATCTTGGACAGCTAATATAAACAATAGATTGGGCCTGAAAGCCCTCAAATCGACTCAAGGAAATACCCTAATGCATATTCTACACCCCAATGGTCTTCCAAATACTAGGCAGATGAAATGGGTGGTGAACGTCCCAAAGAAGCAAGTTTTCATCAAGTTCTTGTAATAACCTCCCCCACAGGCATCGTACCGCTCCAAAATTTTGGCCACATACTTATAGCATAGATACCTCGAATCTGGTCGAGGCGATTTGCCCCAATGTTCTTCGTTGTCGTAGAGCTAGTCGGTTTATCCATCCATTCCGAATATGGAAGGTGTTACAGTGGCGGCAAAATCTGATGTCACCCCCAAAAAAGGAAATTTCCATCAATTCAACTCGTTTTCTTTTCTGTGCCATGTTTTCTGTGGTCGGACCTTTCACAGTGCATTTAAGACATAGATTTGAAGTACATGCACCCCTTTTCCATCGTAGGATACCTCGAAAATTGACACTTTTGGGCAAGACTTTTCAACCATCTTTGGCCCAGTTCTCCTCAATGAATGTACCTATCTTTCTCAATCTTGCCTACACACGCAGTGTATTTGCCGTGCCAATGGATCTGTGCCCTTGTCGCCCCCAGACGGCGATGGCAAGGGCAGATTAGAGGCAGTTTGATGGAAATTTCCTTTTATGGGGGTGACATCAGATTTTGCCGCCACTGTACGTTGCACCACGTGACGTTTGTCGAGGGTGGATGGGGTCTACCTTAATTGCACCGGAGTGATTTTTTCAATGTTTTTTTTTTTTTACAAAGTACAGTCGTAAACTAGGAAGCGCAACGATTAGCTTTCCTCGCCGATTATTCGATGAAAAATGCACCAAAACTCTGAGTTTTGTGTGCTAGGGTAATAGCCCCGCATCCGTTCTGCAGATTCGTCAAAAATTTGGGGTCGATACAGTCTGTTTTGAGTGAGTTCAAGGGCCAAAGTTTGGCTCCACCCAAATGGGCCAAATAACGTAGAAGAGCAACAACAGTAAACAAAGCTAGGATCCTTCCCCGCAGGTCGCGACAACATAGAGCATGTATATTTAGGCTCTAGAAGTATCATACCACAAATCAAGCATGCACAGAAACACCAGGTGGTGTTTATATTGCAAGGCAAAATTCGCAATTCAGCTGAAAAAATCAAAAGTCAGCAACAAACCAGCTGGTTCTAGTCCTTTAAAGAAGCTATTCAGTCCAATTTTTTTGCTGGTGGGAAATATGGTTTGTGGAGACTTTTTAGACACCAAATTCTCCATGGAGATGTTCAAAGGCTTGGGGAAATCACAAACTTCCTTCCAAAATTGGGCATTTTCGACAAATTGCGCTCCCACTGCTCAGGGAAGTAATTTTTAGGCTCCAAAAAGTGGTTCATTGAATTCAGCGACCTCAAAAATGGTAGGAGAGTGCAAATTCCATCTCGCCAAAATATCCGCGGGTACGGAATATGCGTGTTGCTCTTCTACGTTACGTTGCGCTTCCTAGTTTACGACTGTACTCATAAAAGTGATCTCAGCCATATATTACTTCACCTTGTTTGCTGCAGATTTGGGCTCGTAATAGCCGCTGCAAGAGCCTAAAATGCCAAAAAATGGCCAGAAATGCCATCTTGCGACAGTTATTGTGGGCTCAAAACAGTATCAAACTAGGTCAAGTAAAATAGGACTGGGGTCGTATTCCCGAGTACTTTCATCCTATGAAGACCGTTTTTCAGTGGGGTGTAGCATTGAAAAGTGCCCCGAAAATAAATGATTTAAAAAAATTCATTACACTTGAATTACAGTCGGATATCTCATAATGCATGAGGTCAAAATGCATAAACCTCATTATGCATCGACTTTTGGTGTCCACCGACTTGGTAGGCTGGGATTTTATGCATTATCCTCATAATGCCTATTGCATAGGGTGAAGAGCGCATTTATGCATTTTGAAATTGCAAAAAAAAATTGGTGAATTTTACCGCTCTCAGGACCAATTTAGTCATTTTTACCCCAGAATTTAGCCAAGTTTCTTGATCTGCTGGCTATTACAGCTAATTTTGACAGGCTCCCGGCAACAACCCGGCAACTTCCAAGTGATTCGGTGTTCGCCGGACTACCATGTATAGTATTTTCGTGACAATATCACGCATGTCACCTAGTGTGACATTATGCAGAAATGCATATCTATTATACAAAGGAAGGGTGTTCACGTAAAGGGCTCTCCATCCAATCAGAAGATAAACTTTGACAGCTAACTGTCAAACGATAACTGTCAAACGTGGGCATCAATCATTTAGATCAGCGGGCAAAGGCCGTACGGGTTCGCTTCACCTCTTTCAGTGTCTTTCAATGCTTTCACTGCAGCTTTTTAGCTATGTATCCCTACGGGAAATCGAACAGCCATAGCAGATCTTGAAAAGGTAATTCGAGCCACAAGCAGCTATGCATGATGCCTGAGAACTTACGTAAAGTGCACTTGGCTTTCACTACGTGCAATTGGAATGCGGACTTGGCAAAGGAACTGAAAAAATGAACTGGGGAAAAAGTCTACGAGCCTCACGGGCAATCCAACTATATTATATGACTCAGACTCGCGCTTGATGACTGCAATTATATTGCAGTTGTTCAGTCTTTGTTCTTTCTTTCCGACCACGGCTCCCTATGCCAACGACCTCGCACTCAACCGCCCGCAGATCACAAGCCACGGGACGTGAGGAACCAACCTATAGGTTGGTGACGAGCGTCGTGTGGTTATAGTGGTTCTGGAACCGAAGCTCACTGTGAAAAAAATTCATTTGAATTTAAAGATGTCTGGACTCAGTCTTCAGAACGGAGGTGGCTAACGCTGACAAAGTAAACTCTCTGTCAACACTTTCATCAAGCTTGAAGAACATGTTTTTTCCGTGCGGAGCACGGGTTCAGCTAGTTGCTCATAATGCATAGGCTTTGTGGGTCCACGGGCCTTATGCATTATGAGCTATCCGACTGTATATGGTAAGGGGTGAGTTGTCCAGAAAGTTTCATTTCACCCATATTCCGTGTCGAGGACCTTGTTTGAGTCAAAAGACCCACTCATTAGCGGGTTTGTGCGAAGCGACCCGGGTCGCTTTGGGACCGCTCAGATCTCGACAACGAGCAGTCTCAGGTGTGAAGTCTCAGCGACCTAGCAATGCCCTAGGGCAATACTCTTCTAGGTCACTTAGAGTCCGCACCTGGTATCTGTTCTTGCAGAGATCTGAGCGATCGAAAAGCGACCTGGGTCGCTCGCACAAACTCTATATTGTCTCAGAACCACGTGTTGCATTGTTTCAACATTGTTTTCTAGCGGCTACTGACAGACTGTAATGGATTGACCCGGATTACCGGCTTACAGTGGATTGAATCAATCAATATTCCATTATCCTCACTGCGGGCCGTTTATCGGCCCATGTCAGAGTCTAGCAGTAGGCAACCCCGCCATTCCAAGGGTGATGCCATCGGTCAAAGATGCCTCTTGATCCGGTACCACCATCTGCACCCAGGGCGCTTCCCAGCGCTACCATCCAGAATCTTCACAAAATAATCTACGCTGTTAAACTTCCCAAAACTACCAATGCTAAATCCTGCACCGTTCCTCTTGCCGACTGGAATACCATTCGAGCGCTTGCCGCCGCACTTGTACAGCAGCCTGCTGCCAACTCAAATACCACCCGCATCGACTCCCTGACCACAAAACTGGACACCATTATGACGAAACTGGAATCCCTACCCACTTTGACCACCCAAACCACTCCTGCATCCACCAGCACCCCAGACAAATCCTATGCTTCTGTCGCCGCCAGCTCACCCGCCACGTCACTCGCCCCTTCCCACGTCACCCGTGACGCATCACGTGATCTCATATTGACCCCGAAAGATCGCCTCCACAAGGCGTTCGCCAACGACACCCACTTCGCAATCCAACAACAGTTCAATGCACTCATGAACCAGATGGAGTTTGACTCCCCTATCCACCCATCGGCTCGTGCTGTTGCGAAATATCGCAACGGAGACATCCGTCTTACACTCGCGAGAGTCGAAGAGGTAGAGGTCCTTCAGGAATACCTCAACGACTGGCTGCCCGCATTCTCCAGTCTGCTCCAATTTCGTTTCCCCTCCTACAGTTGCGGCAAAATCAGATTACTTACCAAATATGGAAATTCTCATCAATCCCCTCCTTTTGCACCCAGATGAATGGTTGTTTCATGCAGTAAGTGGAGAAAAATACTGAGAGACTCCATCTTGTACGCCTGGTGTAAAAAAATTCGTGTCTTTGCATTGATTTTGGCTGGAAAGCCGCCCAGTTTGTGTATCAAAGTGCAGCCAAAATCAGTCAGAAGTATGATGAATTTGGTTGGTTTTTGTGCCTAGATGTATTCAATCAAAGCATTACAGGCCTTTTGTGCCATCCCAGCCTGCGTATGGATGGTTTTTCTGCAGTTCTGATGGAAATTTCCTTATTTGGTAAGTAATTTGATCTTGCCGCAACTGTACGCTGTTGTCATGCATCGTGTCCCCACTGGCTTCAATGTTGGTAATGGCACTTTGGATGCGAGCAATGACTCGTGGGAGAACGACATTCTGGAGCTAGCAGATACGAATGAAGTCGACCACGAGAGTCTGGTCCGAGTTCACTGGATCGGACGCCGTTCCAGCGAGCAGGTTCGAAAGACCAAGAAATTCTCGTCATTGGTTCTGCACTTCAACGATCGGGATGTGGCGAATTACTTCATTACGAATAAGCTCGCTCTTCACGGTCACCTCCATCGCACCGAGAAGTATTGCCCGCAGCCCATGCAGTGCTTTAACTGTTGCCGTTTTGGACATATAGCCGCGCAGTGCAAACGACCTTCTGTTTGCGGCACCTGCGCTTCTGACCACCCCACTTCGAACTGCCGCTGCCCCCACAAGACTCCCTGTCGTGCCAATTCCTCTGGATGCACCCATATCGTGCTCAAATGCGCCCTCCGGGGATGCGGCGGGCAGCACCGATCCACCGATCCTGCATGTCCCGTCCGTCAGTCGATTCTTCGACGCATCGCGGCCGAGCACCATGCATCGGGGCCGTTTTTCCCCACGGATTAATTCCCCCAATGCCAATCCCTGCCCCTTCCTCTTGCTCCCACACCCCTCACGTATTCACAAATTCCCTGCTCTCCCTCACCCCCGGGATTACTCCTACTGAACCCATGAAAACCACTCCCACCCATATAAATGCAATCAATAGTAGAATCTCATGTTTAGAGTAGCATCATACGCCGTAAACGGCGTCCAGTTACTAACTACAGTGCCGGACACGCAAAGTCGACAATGTTGATTGCCGGCGAACGGGAAATTTGAGGATAAATCCCACTTCAGAATCGGATTCGCCGACCCCGGAAAAGCTCAAAAAACTACCTCCGAAGTTTTTCCCACGACATTTTGGCTGTGGCCAAATTTTTGGGGTCAAAAATCGAAACTCTGTGTACCTATTTTGAGCTCCGAGCGCAAAAATTTTGATCTCTGAGTGGTGTCGGAGAGAGTACGACGGCCGGGACTGCAATCTAGGCAACTTTCAATACCAACTCACGGCAGCGGAACGGCACGGTGGACGGCAAGCGTGTTCGGTGACGGAATTGATCAACATGATGTAAAATGTCCAAATACGGTGACGTTTCCCAGGGAACTTGTGTCAAAACGGCTCGTGAAATTATTTTTATTTTATCAGGAACAGAACCAGCTCGATTAACGGAGTCGATTGCGCTATGTTTCGTAATTTTCCCATCAAATTTAGGTGTTCGGCCAAATTTTTGGGGTGAATTTTTTTTGATTTTGAGTTTTGGGGAAATCGGCTCGTGCAAAACCATTCTTTGGGTCCATAACATCGTGTTTACACAAAAAACTAGCCACCTGGGCATGTGTAACACCTTCCATAAATGGAAGATCAAAGTTGTCGACTTTGCGTGTCCGGCACTGTATAAAAAATGGAACTTTATTATTATGCCAAATCGGTCGCCAGACCGATTAAAGCCGATGGCCCCGCCGCCTGAGGCTATTTCCGGCGAAATAAACCCCTCGAAATGACCGATTTTTCCAGACTCCTGCTACTGTTGGATCATCTGATCATTGATATCACATCATAGATGCTGTGCTACTACATAGTTCCCACGACCCGTGAGAAGTCACGCATCACACGCCCTTTTACTGTGACGCCTGGGCATGGAGACTGTAACGGTACGTTCACACGTATTATATCTTTCTTTTATTCTCTATTTCCCCTCCACCAATCCGACACTTGTTATTATCCTGTTCTCTCACATTCCCCGACTCCCCGCGCGCCAAGGGCGCTGCTCGATACAACGATCACTATACCGACACTACCATCATGATATTTCTTTTGATCCTGTTTTGTTCCGACCGTAGTATATAGACCTGTACCGTCGATAGTCAGTCCTTTAGTCAATATTATCGCCACTCACTCCGCTGGTTTTGACTGCCCCAGCGAACCTCTTTGTGTTCCGGAACTAGTTCAAGGCTCGTTGCGCTTGAGCTCTCCGTAACATCTTTTCGAGTGCTCGATATCTCGTCGCTGCTGTGTGCTGGTTTCCCCTCTGGTCGATCCCCCGAGCTTACCGCTACGCTGTCGACGCCCCGACTGACTATGGACTTTGATCTTGATACTCACGTTTCCCGTCCGTGGAGGAGTATTTCCGCAAAAGGCATACTCGAGTGATCCGACTTGATCCATCAGGTTCCGATCAATCAATATCAACTGTCGCGTCCGACGCGTCAACCCACAACCTCTATTGCTCTCCACTACAGTATGCACGGCGGACCTAGAAAAAACACTGGAAGAACAAGGCTGCACAGGAACTCGGCTCATCCTTATCTAATTGCCTTCCCCCAACCCACAATCCGCCCCACCCCGACCACTCATTTTCGACCCTACAACCTCAGCGCACCGGCATGTTTTCGTGACCGGAAGGTGGTAGGGAATGGCGTGCTTGTCCTCAATTTGGTTTGGCAGAAGCTCCAATAGTATATCTGCTCCCAACCTTTGGAAGCCTAGTTGAGAATTCCTAAGAGGGCAATTCAAAATTTGTTGCGTGTTTATTTCAATGTTCAATTGGCGTTCTCTGATTCAGTATCTGGATGTTCTAGCACCAATTCATTTGCTGGGCAGGTAGCTCGCTGGACTGGTTCTTTCAATGGGATCAACACACACATATGTATCGCATTATATATTCCCGAGCTGTCTGTAACGAAATTTCAATAGCAAGAAGTTCCTCCTGCCCCAATTTGACTGGCCCCACCGAGTCGAGGTATATAAATAAACTCCGTCTCGGGCTTAAGTTGCGTTCGAAGTGTAAAAGATCTGTCAGAAAAATGGCAACTCACGGAGACTTGACTTGGCAGCAGTAACAACATCGCTACAATGCAATACACCGTGCTTGAGCTACATCAGAGGTCATAGGAATGGGCTACATACTTATCGGACTCAATACACTTGCTACTACTCGGTGTGACCAAAAGTAACCGGAATCGGAAATTGCGTGTTTTCAACCAGATTTTGTGGGTGACTGCTGGGCAAACTGACCCCATCGGCAGTGTATAAGCGTATACCATTGCATACAAGGCAGGCAAAAGGTTGCATGGTCTCTTTGTCCGATTATTACACATTCTTTTTATGTATGCTTTGAGGCGGGAAATTGGTGTGCCGAGTTCCCTCCCTCTCTGAACAACGGGAAACACCTCCCAACCTTAAATATTGGATCTATAGACTATTGGGATACTAAGCACCTTTCTGAAGTACTTACTGGCTCGAAACTCTGGCATCTCCCCTTCAGACAGCGCAAATGTTTCCAAATTGGTCCACTTTCAAAGATTAAATCACCAACTCAAAACAAAACATTGCATGCCATGCCCATACCATGGAAGTCGTAGAAAAAATGATTTAGAGGAGCCCTGTATCACTTGAAGTTGTTTGAGTTCTGAAATTCCGCTCTAAAAAGCCAAATTCCGGTTACTTTTGGTCACACCGAGTAGTTCGCCAACATCATTTACAGTTTGAACTCCAGCTCGTGTTGTGCCCATGGTGAAAGAAATTTTGATAACACAATTGTTATACTGCTACAGACAAAGAGAGCGGTGCGGCCCAAGCTTGGAAGGAGAATCGAAGTCATTGAAGCAATATTGAACTGGAATCTTTTGGGAATCTTGCAGAAATCAACGTCGAAAGAGGTTCATCGGCTTTTTCGGACTCACTGTGAGAACGGCCGAGGGATCTTCCGAGGAAATCTTGAATTTGATTGGCTGGATTATGTCCAAGGGAGGCAGTTGCTCCGAAAGGACATACCTCTTACCATATCTTGAATACTTCTGATTTGCCTTATCAAGACATAGAAATCAAGATTTTCCGGCGCTTTTGTGAGAGCTACAGACGCTCTGGAGAGCTTGTCTTTGGGGAACAGAGTCTCAGATACATGGTGAGTCTCTCTCTTTTCTCTCTTTTTCTCTCTCTTTTTTGCAACTTGAAAACTTGAATTCTCTCGGCTCTCCACAGACATAATTCATAAGCCCAAAAAAACGAGAAGGAAGGGATGCCGAAACCCGTATCCTTTTTTCGAAACGGCTGTAATACTAACATCCCCAAGGGGGCACCGGCAATCTAACCGGTGACTAAGGGCTAGTTAGTTAGTCCAGCCGCCAGGCCGGAAAAAAAAAAGTTTGACCTCCCAAAATTTGGGCGGGAATGAGCTTCTGGTAACTGGTAGTCTATTTGAGTGAGAAACATTGGTGCCAGGTCTGCATGTGGCTCTCTAGAAGATGTAGTGCCGCTCCGCTGTAGTCAGTGTCAATGTGGCTTTCTTTGGCCCAGGGGGCCGCCCAGCTGTCAACCTAATGTTGCTATGTTTTGCCTTTTGTAAAGCATCCAACCTGCTCTGGCTACTCTTAAGACAGTACACTGTGCAAAGTATTCATCATGAAATTCATGCAGATTGTTATGAAATTCAGGTTTCATGATGTTTTGTCATGAACGACGTTATGAAATTCAAGACGGCTTTCATGATGCTCAGAAATCTGCTTTTGTGACAATATGGATTCATGACAAAACATCATGAATTTTTGTCGTGAAACAACTACTCATTTTTTTTTTTTTTTGCTAAGTCCACCAGATGTTGAGTGCATAGTGTGCTCATCCCAGTGTTACACCAATACATGGTGCTATGTAGAGTAGTAGGTCTGTCAACTACATCCTACTGAAAATCGGTTGGTTACTGTAACAAGTCAATAGCTCAGTCAACGAGATATGCTGGCGACATGTATCGACTGAAATCCGATGTCCCTGAAATCTCCATTAGTCTAAGAGTAATAGTCTGTGCTGCGCTGCGCTGCAGTGCCGCGGTCGGGAGTTCGACTCCGGCTGGCGGTAGCCCAATTTATTTGCCCCTCGCTGGCCTCCTTTTCTTGATGTTTTGCCCTGAATTTGTTAATGAAACATCATGAAAAACCATCATGAACAGCCCCATAATCGTCATGAAAATCACGACTCCGAGTCATTGATGTTTTATTATGAATTTCCGGTAAATCACAGTTCATACCGAAGTAAGTTACCCTGCTGACGACGTTCCCCGCCACCTAAGTTACTCCGAAGCCCCACCGGAGCGAAGCTTGCTAAGATAGACGTCACCCCAATCCGGCACCCTTACATAAGCATTACGTTTGCACAGTCAGCCGCCAAATCCTGAAGGTTTGAAAAATCAACTTACTCTGTTTGCGATTTTGAGGTCTTGGGAACTTTTTTTAAAAAAAATTAGAGAGGTTCACAGCTTAAGTAAGAAATTGGAGGCTCTCGGGCCACCGGCCGCCCCACCCATTAAGTAAATACATATGTGTTGCACACTGTAGTATTTCCTTCAATTCGTTTTGTCACGTGTCACAAGCCCCAAAAACGACGAAAATTTTGGCGAGTCACAGTGTCACGAGGGTCTCAGACGAATGGTCCCCCAAAGTCACACGGATTTTCGCCTGTTTTCGGCCCAAAATGGGGTAAAAAACGAAAATTTTCGCAAGTCACACCGGTCCGGACTTCCATACGAAGGGTCAGGTTTGTATGAAATGTCACACCTCAAATCGGCTTACGAATTGAACAAAATACTACAGTATGTCTGACTCTAAGTTTGAATCCTAGTTAAATCCGCAGTCTGACCTCTGTTGGGGGGAAGGTACACAGAGGATACAGTGGATGACTAAGTCCTGGTGCTGGTCTAGCATATCTGAGAGGGAGGGCCGAGTCGTACTTTCCTCACACTAAACAGTGTATTCCAAAGCTTACATGGCGCGTCGCGTCGCGTCTATGATCGCGGATATATCACGTGTACTGTGTATGTAAGCTTATGTAATCCGCCAAATGTTGGAAGGATTTTTCGCAAGATGGGCCCAAACACGTCGAAAATGAGTTTGGAAGCTTTTTAGAATGGGTTGCCTTTTTTGGAAAGATCACCTTATAACTTTTCAACAAGGAATTATTGGCTGAATCCGTTCCATCAAATCGTAGATAGACCTCCTAGCTACAGTTTGGTGGTCTTAGAATTATCAATATGTTGCTGTGCCCAGAGTTATAAGGACTTTGTTGACATGATGTTTCGGCTTACATAACCACGTGCCGGATCCGGGTGACGTCTATCTTACTTAAGGTACAACTACGGCGAAAGCGTGGCGAAACAGCCTACAGGGTGTGGTTCGCACGTGGGATGCCACGTTCAACCTCTCTGCACTCCCTCTGAGCTACTTAGCTTTAAGATGTTCTTTCGTCTCCGTGCCCTCTATCACGATATACGACATATCATGAACCTCAACTCGCTACCTCCTCCCTCCCCAATGTCCCCTACCATGGCCGCTACTTTCTTTCCGATTACTGACGAAAATCGCCACCAGCCTCTTAAGCTGTCGGCTGCTCTCAGCCACATCCCCTTCGCTGTCTATACTTCTCTCGTCTTGCAGGCACAGATGGTCGCAAGCGGTGACGCATGTGAGAATTTGCGCATCACCCAGGTTCAGTACTTCCAGCGCGATGTCGCACCTTTGCACGAATACATCGTATACTCTTTCGAGGACACCAGAAAATCTGGTGTGACCAATTACATGCTGGTAGAGCGATGGGGCACCGACTTTCAGCCGCCAGACAAAACCAAGGAAAAGATCACGTTGCACACGATAGAGGCTCCTGCCGACGGCACCTCCATCGCTGAACCGATCACCACGTTAGGAATTCGTATGCTTACCGCGCAACCTCGCTTACTACTTGCTTAGTAGCCCAACAAACGAAGGTCGTACCCCCCTTATGGCCGTCGCTGCTCGTCACTCGATGGAGGCTTCCAAAAAGCGCACCACGTCCGTTGCCGACGACCGTATCATCATATCGTTACGACGCGACCCTCTCCATATCAATAAAATCGAACCGGGCACCTCGACCTTACTAGCCACCATCACAGCTCCAGAACAAAGCCAAATTTCAGTCGCACATGTACTGTCTCTCGCGTCTTTTGTGTCCAAACACAGTCCAAACTATGACCTGCTGGAGTCAAATTGCTACTATTACGGCCGGGCCATTTTCGATGTCACAAGGACCATCATGGGGTGCGAAGAATCGGACGTGGTCACCGCTCCGAGTTTTCGATTCATGAGGTCGGACGCACTCCAGTGGCAGCTGACTCACAAGGTAAAGGGTCTCATGGCAGAGAAAGCCAAAAGAGTGTTCAGTGCTGAGGGGGTGAGGCAGCGTTTCGAAGCCGCCTTCTCAGAATTTGTCGAGAACGTGCGGCAACAGCAAGAGGTGTCCAGGCATTTTTCTCCTTCGTACATGTCGTTAACACAGTCCGCAGGTGAATAACCGGCCTTTGGTGGAGCAAACGCTTGCTCGGCGGCACGCCGAAGCGGCGCTTGAAACTTCTGAGGCGGCACGTGAACTTGCCGAAGGTGAGGTTGCACGCCTGAAAAAACTTCTTGCGCAGGTCGAAGCTCCTGCGGCCACTTCGCAGCGGTCCTCATCATGTATCTAGACTGTAATTTCCCACAGATGCCATTGATTCGCATGACATAACCTTTTTTTTTTTTTTTTTTTGGCTTGTTCCTCCACACAATTTATATTCTGTTCAACGGAATCGAGGTAGATAAATCCTCCCAAGTCGGCTGCGAAAAAAATAGGGAAAATCCAAGAGGCCTCAGATCTCTGGATCTGACCCACTATCAACAGCACGTGCATCAGAAGGGGGCCTAAATATTATTATTTGCTTGACTATTGATCTGAGTCTTGAACGCCTCGAGAAAGCGCAAATTTGTGTGATAAATTCGCGGACTAAGGGCTATTGACCTCCGGGGGGCTCTTCCTAGTCTCACCAAGTCAGACTGTACAAGATCTATGATAGTCGATAAATCTATTATATAGAGTCTGAACTTGATGGCGCCTGGATTCTGTGACACACGTGCCAGTTCACACGGTCGGATAAGGAAATGACACGTCGTTCGGAAAACTTGGCGGTCCCACTTGAGCCCAATATGAAGCTTGTTGGCTGCACGGAGGGCTTGGAACCCCACATTTACACCTGCCGGCAAGAGGTGGCAGATCTCTAGATCTGGACCACCCATCACTTCACGTGCACAGGTGATTGCCGACCACTTCCCCTTTTGAATCCTCTGGCTCAGTGAATCGGCTGTAAAGGTGTATAGAGCTCTAAAGTACAGTACGCGCAAGTAAGGTAAATAAAGATAACTATATAGTTTCTTGAGTGAATAGGTATCATTAGGGTCATAATTCTCTTTATTTCGTCCAGGCAAGCGTCGCGGAGAAAGTGGGAGTGATGAGGCTGACCGTTTCTCGGTCGTAGGTGTGCAAGGGCGCGCGGTCACAGTCTCTACAGTGGGAGGAGGTCGGGGAGGGGGCCATTCAGCGGCAATATGCGATGGGATTCCGAGCTTCAGCTGCTCTTCCGAAGATATCTGGATCGCTTCGACAAAAGTACTCGGCACGCCGAGACGCTGCCAGTCAGGGTGCCGCTCATTCATGTGCTGCTTGAAATTGTACTTCCAGTGAGTCTCTTTACAGCCTTCCATAGCACAAATAATTGGGACATTTGTGCACGGTCGGGTTGGGAGGAACTTCTTGCTTGTTTTGATGAGGAAGTGGTAAAGAGAAGGGCAGTCGGAATCTGGCTTCCCGCCCTTGATTCCGATTCCGCATGTTCCTCCACACATCCCACAAGGGTAAGCAGCTGAGACCTTAAACAGTATTCAAACCCCATTCACAGATTCAAATAGAAAACTCACCGGCACTTTTACCGAAGCATCTGGTACGTTGTACAACGCCTTGAGGATGTGCTCTCCAGTATGGCCTTGTCGGTCTTGATCTTTGACGACTTTGCTACAGACACGGCACGCTTTGCGACTTCGGACCGATTCCTCGATGGTAGTATTGGCTATGGGTGATGCATAAGAGATACCGAGGGTTTCTAATACGTATCAAGTCATCAGAACTTGAAAGAGACTTATATGATTATGAGACGAACGTATTTGATACGGGAAAGCCCCTTCCGAGACACCCGTGAATATGGGAAATTTATCGTGCAACGTAGGATCATTGAGTAAGATTGACCATAGGGAATTCCATGCGGCCAAAAAATGGGAGCTTTGAAAGGACCACGTCCTGTCCCGAGTACCAGGAAGGTCAACCGAAAGGTTCGAGGTTGAGATCTCGAGCGCCTGGTCTTGAATGCTGCAATCAATCAGCCGACTCGAAACTGCGATCTGGAGGTTACGCCTGTGGGTGATTTCCTCCCCCGAGTTTTTCTTTTTCTTCAAGGAGAATGAGATGAAGTCCCCGTCCCAGGCCCATGTCGAGTAATCAGATTGTGGTCCGGGCAAAGCGACAAGGGATAAGACCTGTCCGGAAACGGTATAGAACGAGGCAGGAAGGTGAAGTTCGGCTCGGGGTACAGCCGACACGGAGACAGCTTTTGAGCCGGGCGCGACACGTTTGATAAGTGTAGATCTTGCAACTGCTAATGCGAGATGGGTTCCGTTGTGGCAAAGAAGTGTTGTGAATAAATTGCCCCGCTGAAAGTGGGTCGCTGCGGAAACATCCTGCTGGCTCTCAACATCCCTATCCCAGGTTTTATTCCCAATTGTGAATCCCCGAACGCGTTGAAGACGATCGTGACTCGTATGTCCATCGGTTGTTGTGTTAAACAATGTGCGTAAGATTGATTTCTTGTGCGCAAGGCGACCGGCGGCATCAATCTCAGCAAAAAGAGACCTCGGGATAGCAGTGGCCGAGCTATCTGACAACTTTTCAGCCAGAATCATAGCGTCGATCTCGACACCGGCCACCAAATTAGCGAAATGAATAGTATTAGGGTCAATTAACTCCTCGTCACCAGAAGATCCATCCAGGTTGGCAAGCGAGCGGTCGATCCCGCCGGAAATAGCAGGATACTTTCCACCCAAAGGGCGGGAAAGATCAGTGTCCTTCATCCGAAAACGCTCCGCAAAAGACATGCTCATCCGCACACCGTATGTGGTCAGAATGAGCTCAGCAGCAGTGACAGCGGCTGCCCAACAACTCTCAAGATCACAACTCTTGGCCCGGAGTTCGCGTTTGAAGTGCGATGGCCGGAGGTGGTCAACATGCCGCTTGCGAATCATATTTAACCGCGGCGGATGCCGTTCCAGTTCTGGATGGCGCTCGTAAATGTAGTCGAGGTTCATTGCCGACCCGAAGCGATCTCGGAGCTCGCCAATGCTGCAATTGGGAGAATGCCCTCCAATCATTCTGCAGCGCCCAAATAATGCCTCCAGAACATCGTCTCCGAGCAGGCAGATGTAGACCTTCAGCTCTCCATTGATGAGACGAGTCTTCGGGACCATCAGGACAGCATTCTTGAGCATAGACTGCATGTCTGCATACAGCTGATTGGACATGAAGGATGTACCATTCTGAACATAGAGTGCGCAGAAGAGGTGTGATGCGGTGACTAGTGACTGGATTTGCTCGGATAAAGATAAATCGACATTGATAAACGGCTGAAGGAGGGCATTGTACGCTTCTCCGAGGAGGCAAAGAGCCTCGAACTCGGCAGCCTCACTGGGATCAAAGTCTTTGGGATCCAGTTTAGCAATTTCAACAATGCACAAGAGGAGTTTAATGGCCTCCGAGACATTCTGACCGTCCGAGGGGTGCAAAAGATTGTGGATTGAGGTTTCCGACCAGTCATGGTTGGGAAGTCGTTCCAGCCACACCAAAAGTAAATCCCGGTTGATACACACATTTTTCACAACGACACCCTCAAGGGAGCTGAGAAGGGAACGGTTGCCTGTAATAAGTCTATTAGAGGACATCACTCAATCAACGGAAAGAGTTGCGTACGCTTGAAAATATGTTTCGGGTCTCCATCGTGTGTTATGTTGCCCTTCCCCACGCGCAGATTGAGCCCAGGGAGATTACAGACAAAAGGGTACAGGGGATTATCCGGCAGAATTTCCATCTGCATACATAGGATGAACAAGGCAAGGCGCCGTTTGTGATCACCATCCGTTGAAATTGACATAATTGGCCCGTGCTTGACTTCCCCGTCCGGCGACCGCTTCCACGCCGCTATTATAACCTCAATCAAGCGTACCCCATCTTGCCAAGGACCCTTTTTGCAGGTTGGACCCATATATACCGGCTTCGCACCGTAGTTGGTGCCATACAAATGCGAGATTGCACCCACACACACCTCGTGTGCAATGTGCACTTTCCCGGCTTTCACCGCTGCCACCGCTGCCTCTACGGCGCGAAGATCCTTCCCCACCTTCACTGTCTCCAGCTCAGATAGGTGTTCTAAGCAGAGACCACCCATCTCATCAGTCTCCGGCATGTAGTCGATCCTCGGGTCCGCCGCTAGCTCGTCTAATGACAGGGTGTGACCACATTTCTCGGGCGGCAAAACATCACTCTCTCCCGCACGATCGGGATGCGAACCAAAAAGAGTTGTAATGTTTTCAGAAACATCTGCAAAGCGCAGACCGCTGACTGAGGGGATAAGCTTGAAGTCCCGGCGGTACGGTTGGATGGTATTTCGGGAGGGGAGAGCAAAGATGGAATGATTCATCGCATGTACGGCAGCGCCGCCGCCCAATTCATAGAGTAAAATAGCGAGGTCGTAATCATACTGAGTGTAGTTCCGCGCGGTGTATTTTCCGGCCACGGCGAGCCGACAGTGGTCCAATATCTTCTTTGGACTCCATCCTTCTTTCACTGCGTTGGCTATAAGACGGTGTAGCGCAGGAATGGAGTTCGAGCCGATGAAAGTGAGCAGCTCTTTCCATTCGGAGAGATGTGTACGCGCGCGCATAAGCGAGTCCTCCAAGTCGACATTCTAGGCAAAATTCTCAATTTTCAGCTACCAAAATATCATTATAGTAAGAGATTTACCTTGAGCTTGAGACGATTCAGATTTTCCCTCGTTGTATTCACTTAGGATAGACGGGATGTATTCCTTGTGTAGAATAGGTCTACCCACAAAAACAAGCCGCATATGTCATGTTTCTCACAGGTTTTGGCTGGATTTTCCTGGACGAGCCCGCCCGCCAGCTCGGCAAAATCCATGCAAAAACAGAGATTTTTCTACACCCAACATACCGGCTTGAGGCTCTCAACATCTTAGTCAACTTGCCGCTCGAGAAAATCATTCATATCCAAGCAAAAGACGGGGATTGATTGAAATTTCCATATTTGGTAAGTAAATTGATTTCGCCGCAACTGTATGCCGAAGATACTATGTATTTCTAGTCTTGGCTTCAGGAGGTACGACTGTTGCCAAGACGCTGGTTTATGAACGAGCGGTGGCGGTGCGCTCCTGATCTTCTTCCTTCTCGCCGTCATGTTCCTCCGACTCGAAGGAAGATCTTCGGTCCTCGCACACGGTCGGACCGAATATTTTCTTTGGCTGTATGCCTGAATACTGACTTTTACCTGCGTTGAACCCGTTGACAAGCAAAACATTCTCACCTCAAAGAGCCCCTATTTATGTAATCACATTCGAGCTCTAAGATCGGGGAACCTACCGGTGCGAGCTCGTCTTTCACTAGACCCGGAGCTAATCACATTTATATGTTCATTGCATTGTCTGGGCGAGCTCTAATAGCTTCGGACCTGCGGCGCAAACTTGCTTGGACCTTTCCCGTCTTTTTTTTTCGAAAAGAAAAACAAAAACTGATCATTTTCTTTACTTTGCTCCAGATCTCAATGCACACAAAGACGCAAAATTTCGCGCAATTTTATTCACGCTATGCATTCACACACCTTGAAACTCAATTTCTTCACGCGAATCTAAACGGGAATCATTCACCCGACTCGACTGTAAAATTCACGCGAACCTAAACGGGAATCATTCACCCGACTCAACTGTAAAATTCAACGGGAACCATTCACCCGTCAATCACTGGGCACCATTCACCCACAAAATCATTGGGCACCATACACCCACCAAATAATTGGGCATCATTCACCCACAAATAACTGGGCATCATTCACCCACAGCTCATCGGGCAACATTCACCCGCCACTAATTGGGAATCATTCACCCAAAAATCACTGGGTATCTATCACCGCCGACTTTGCACTGCAGCAGTGCGTCACAAGCTCCTAGAATCGGGGGTCTACTGCAGTGCTTTTCTTTTGGTTCAGAGGTTCATTTGAAGGTGTGTACTCAATCCGGTGCGTCTACAGGCGCGCCGCAAGCTCCTAGTACTCGGGGTCCTTTCGACGCCCCGGCTTCACGCCCCGCACCTTGGATGGAGGCTTCCAGCCGGATTTCTTCGCCGCCGGCCCATCATTCTCATTCAGGCGGCGGGGATTTCTCCCGTATATCACCTAATTATTCATTGTCATTGGCGCACAAGCCAGCGAGTTCATAAATTTCTAGTCTTGGCTTCAGGAGGTACACTGTTGCCAAGACGCTGGTTTATGAACGAGCGGTGGCGGTGCGCTCCTGATCTTCTTCCTTCTCGCCGTCATGTTCCTCCGACTCGAAGGAAGATCTTCGGTCCTCGCACACGGTCGGACCGAATATTTTCTTTGGCCCACCCGCCCTTTCCCATTTGGTAAGCATTCCATTATTTCCAAGGGTTAGGGAGTGCTCTTTTCCAGGTTGTATGGCAACTGGGGTCCTTTCGACGCCCCGGCTTCACGCCCCGCACCTTGGATGGAGGCTTCCAGCCGGATTTCTTCGCCGCCGGCCCATACTTATTCCATGAACACAAACACAATATTACTTGATGGTTATGGTCCTAAAGCGTAAAATAGCACTGAATTATGTCTACAGTGGCGGCAAAATCTGATGTCACCCCCAAAAAAGGAAATTTTCATCAAACCACCTCTAATCTGCCCTTGCCATCGCCGTCTGGGGGCGACAAGGGCACAGATCCATTGGCACGGCACATACACTGCCTGTGGAAGCACGATTGAGAAAGATAGGTCCATTCATTGAGGAGAACTGGGCCAAAGATGGTTGGAAAGTCTTGCCCAAAAAGTGTCAATTTTCGAGGTATCCTAAGATGGAAAAAGGTGCATGTGTTTCGAATGTATGTTGAATGCACTCTGAAAGGTCCGACTACAGAAAAGAGAAGAAAACGGGTTGAATTCATAAGAATTTCCTTTTTTGGGGGTGACATCAGATTTTGCCGCCACTGTATCTATGGGCTGGCCAGTCTTTCAATACTTCTCTACTTCACAGTGGGTCGTCGCTGCGTACCACAGCACCGACGCGCATACGTGTCATGCCCCATTGGGGCGTGGGGAAATGCACATGATGTTACAGCTGTGACAAAACCGAGGTCCGGGTTGAACCCCGCCAGACTAGGCTCTTCCCCAAAAATCTTAGACTGGTAACCGATCTCTCGTATGCAGACAATCGTTCGACAAACGTACGATAATCTTGGCATGAGTTGCATTAAAGCTGTTTTACCCTTACAGGGACAATCACGATGTATGGCGGTCAATGTGTCGTTTTAATCAAATCGGTATAAAAAGTACATTCTGAGCTAAAGTAGAAAAAAAATGCAGAAATCTTCTAAAACTCAACTTTTGTTTACAAGTGTAAAAACTTTCACTCGCGTAGAGTAGAAAGTTTTCGTGTACGAGTGTAAAAAGTTTGCGTCGGTCCGAAGTCCGGTGGCTGCGTATTTGATGCGAGGTGATGGCCGAGATGTTGAAATATTCAACCTATCACATTCAGTGGGGGAATAGGTGGTATTTATTGCTCAGGTAGGGCCAGTACACAGAGACATATAATGGAGCTTTAAACCTGCTTCTTTTAGCTCAAGGGGTGGCACTCAACCTAAGATTGTGACAATGCACTGGAGGAGGGGACCTAAATCAACACCTTGGGTTGTTGCGGTCCCCTCCTCTAGCTCAAAATACAGCCTAAGCAGAAGTGTCTACTCCCTTTATGAGCTGACAGGCCAGTCTCAAAGGTACCAGTAAACCGAGTTGAACAAAGCTCTGTTGAAGTCCACATGCCGAGTTGGAGATCAATTCATCATCAAAGTGTACAGCCATCGGAGCTCGGACCGACACAAACTTTTTACACTCAAACACAAAAAGTTTTTACACTTCGCCGTCAAGACCTTTACACGCTGCGGTGAAAAGATAGCAAGGTAAGTTATCTTGTGTATGTCTTCAATTTCGACATTTTCTACCCCCAAATCACACTTTATACGAATTTGATTAAAACTACAAACTGACCGCCATAACGATGCTTGAATTCTGAGTGCAGTAGCGGCAAGGTTGGTCAAACAGAGGGAGAGTTCAAGCCAGTTTTTACAGAACGTCCCGAATCTCATAATTAGATGTTTTTCAATGTAATTGTTTCATGCATGTACATGTACAGTGGTGGCAAATAGAAATTGCCGTGGCTTTTTGGCCAGAATCTTGCTGTATACTTCACCGAATGACCTGAAATAAAATGTAGAGATAAATATATGATACAGTCGCAAACCCCGAAGCGAAACGTTTAGCATTTTCGCTTGATTTTGGGTGGACTAGGAAGCGGAAACGGGTGGCGTTTGTTATAGACTTATAGTTTATTCTCCTGACTACCGCTTACAATCAAGAATTAAGTGAATCGACTATGTTTTCGTTGAGAACGAGGGCAATTTGTGGGGCGAGTCAAATATCGCCAAATAACGTGATAGCGAAACACTACAAAACACAACAAATTGAGCCATTCTCGCGCAAATCGACCAGTTTGTTCAGTACTTTCGATGCAATGCGCCTAAAAATGACTGTCTATATTACTACTGTATGTCACCGGCCACAATTCCAGAGGAAAAAATAATATTTCGCATTGGTGCATCAGCCGGCATAAACAAAGCTGAAACAAACAAGGCCATTGCCGGCGGCGAGAGGACTTTCAACACAATTTCTTTTGTGGTTTGGGTGCTCAGATAGTGGGGTACCTACATGCAAAGATTCGACCCAGGGGGAAAGCGTTAACCTTGTGTTCGGCGAGTGTTTCGCTTCCTAGTGCCGTTTCGCTTCGGGGTTTGCGACTGTATCTCTGTACTGCTTAGAACACTCAGTTATATAATACGCCCGGACAATGCATCAATAACAGGACAGTTTCTTATTATTGCCATATCTGGAAAGACTCAATGTATCCTCAGCAAAAAAGTGTCACAATAGGATGAAAGTACTTGAAAAACAGTCCTAGTTTCCACTTTTGTTGAATGGAATTGACCCTCATTTGAGCTCACAACAACCGCTCAGAGTTGGCTGAAAATGCAGAGAAAATAGCTAAAATGACCTACTTCGAGCGGCTGTTGTGAGCTCAATGACGATCAATTTCAGTCAATCAAAGTGAGAACTAGCATTGTTTTTCAAGTACTTTTATCCTATTATGACACTTTTTTGCTGAGGGTACATTGTGTTTTTCCGGATATGGCAAAAAACGGAAACCATCCATTATTGATGCATTGTCAGTGCATGATATATTGCTGAGTGTTCTAAGAGGTACAGAAGTATCACATACCCATCTCTACATCTTATTTGAGGTCATTCGTTGAAGTATACATCGAGATTTTTACCAAAAAGCCACGGCAATTTCTATTTGCCACCACTGTAAACCATATTTTTCGATGTCACGATTTTTTCAAGGAAACGACCCTCACCGTGACCGTGACCACGTCAAAAAGAGGCAACGCAACCAACCCCACCGTTACCGTGACGGTTGTCTCCATACAGGGAGATACAGTACGTCTCTCTTGCCTCTCCCTCTCACTCTCATTTTTTATCACCCTAATTTTTGCTCTATCTCCAACCCTCATTTTGCATTATATTAATCATGTCTAAACCCACCGACAATATCACTGCCGAAGCACTTGGTCTTACCGTCAATTTTGGTGCCACTCGAGAAGAACTAATTGCGGTTTGTTCCTTTCAACTCGATTTCATCGCTCTGACATCCGGTGCAGAATTTGAAGGACGCACAGCTGTCTAATGTTGAACTCACCAAGGAAAAACAAGCTCTGGTGGAGGAAAATTCCCGACTTCGGACGCAAGTCACCAAGAAGCGGCGCCAGGGTGGCGAAACAGATCACCTTGGCTATAAACCTCATGTCGTTGGGTTTGCGAAGGCCGTTCTTTTCACCGTAGAGTTTTTCGTGCCACTTGCAGGATTTGGTCCAAAACCAGCAACAGAAGTTGCCGATTCATTTGCGAGCGACGACAATTACCTTTCCAATCTAACTTTAAAACTCTATGCCTTCAATTCTTTGAATAACAACGTCAGCGAGATTCTTGAATGTTTTATCCTCCTTACCAAAGCTCCCATCACTTGCGGCGTCGTGGGGGTCCGCGATCCGCTGAATTTCGAGTCTCCTACGCTTAGAGTCACTCCGGCAGCGGATTTGGATTTGGATTTGATGGGATTTGGAGCTGATGGGTGACGATCAGTCACCAATCAGTCACCGTTGCCAACTGATGACGGGACTGTTCCCGCCAAACTGCCAGCGCATTGTCTCGTCGGCATTTTCCCGCCATCCCGCTCCATTTCCCGCCGTGCCTGCGCTGGCACTTAAGAGGTCTGCTACAGCAATAAAATTGGGCAGGCAACATATAGTAATCAAAGCACACCGTTCTCAAAAAGTGCGCCGTTCTGGAGGCAAGCAATGGGCTCAATGAAGGAGCTCGTCGTCGTCGCCGACGAGCAGGCGTGTTGCAAACACAACGGCGGCTAACGTCGGACATTCCGCGGACTACGTTACATACAGACATCAGTTCCACCATCAAATCCAAATCCCATCAAATCCAGATCCTGCTCCGCTGCCGGAGTAACCCTTAGAGATCCGCATGACCTGATGAACAAGGATGTGAGGTTAAACTGCCTTGCTCGATTAATTTTGAACAGGGCGCACCTTACGTGGACCGAATGTCGACGCCACCGTACCAACTGGACGACTGATTCGGACTCGGCGGGGAGCATTGACAGGATTATCGCGGACGCTATGCTTGTGCTTGAGTGGCGGCGGACGTCGCGGAGAGGGTCTCGTGCCAGGTGCGTGGGCGATCTGGCGCCCGCCGCGTGAGTTTATGGTGTGCAGCTCAAGGATGGACCTCGCGGAGTACACACCATGGTGACTGTTAACCGGACGGAAGAGGGAGATGCAAAACGTGGCTGCACGTGCCTAGGGTTCGGTAAGAAACTGGGGATGTTCAAGGGGGCACCGGCATTCTAAAAAAATATCATTGTCACGAAAATACTATACATGGTAGTCCGGCCAACACCGAATCACTCGGAAGTTGCCGGGAGCCTGTCGAAATTAGCTGTAATAACCAGCAGATCAAGGAACTTGGCTAAATTTTGGGTTACAATGACACAGCCGTGTACATATTCAGGTGCGGAACATGTCTAAATGGGTCTTGAGAGCGGTAAAATTCCCCAAATTGTATGATTTTTGCAATTTCAAAATGCATAAATGCACTCTTGACCCTATGCCATAGGCATTATGAGCATAATGCATAAAATCCTAGCCTACTAAGTCGGTGGATAACAAAAGTCGATGCATAATGAGGTTTATGCATTTTGACCTCATGCATTATGAGATATCCGACTGTAGGGCCGTTTTTTTTCTTTTCCGACCTCTGGGCTGCTACGTAAGCACTATATACGGCAATATGTTCCCACAGTTAAGTCGCCGGACTGCCTTGGCCTGAAGTTCATCCCGTGAATAAATTTATTGGAGGTTCAGACAGTAGAACAGCAACTGAACGTTCAGTTGCTGTTGACGTCTCCCAATATGAAAATGAATTAAAATGGCTACGACTTCCGTTTTGGGAACGCTCGCGGGAAAAAAACACGGCAAGTCTCATTATTTTCCGGAACAGCTGTAAATGTCTGCAAACTCAAGATTTAAAATTCGGAACTTTGAGAAAAACTCCGAAGTCCGTAGCCGAAAGGTGACACAAGGTGACACACATACCCGGACACCTCGGACGGTCGGACCATGGGCCGAGTGACCTCGGTAAGGCTCCAACCATTTAGTTTCCGTTTGCGAACTTTGACAAATCAAACGGAAACGGTTTATAACTGTTTAAGATGAATTTCCGGGGTGGTCGAATTGGGCGTAAGATGGAGAGCGTGGGAACCCCGCACCCTGATGTAAGCAGCCCATGTGACCGTGGGAGGTTCCAAATCTCGAGGTTCGCAACGAAAAATTATTTATTTTAGCCTTTTTTGAGGGCTGGGAGCCCTTATCCCTACCTACAACCCTGCTAAGATCTTCGAAACGGTCCTTACTGTGCATACTACACCACTAGACTCCCCTTTGTTGCTGCCGAGCTGCCCACAACATGACCAAGGCATGGGCCGGGGCGGGCCGAGGTGGCAGTGCTGTGGCAGTGCATTCCAAATCTTTCGACAGATTTTTGGAAAACGCGCCGCTTGACGGGAAAACACGATTGCAACACTTCCTTGAAAATGTCACACTAATGTCACACCCGGTTATATCCTTTCTCCTGAGGCTTTTTTGGTCAAAACTCTTCATAGAATGTCATCTACTGCTCTGTAACTTCCATTTCTATGAAAAACCTTGGCCCTAAGTGGCCTGTGGCTGACGGTATAAATGCGTGACAGATTACACTGTGACTGCTGACATAAGGGTGCGGGGTTCCCACGCTCTCCATCTTACTTAGAGGTGAGTCGGCATGTTTTGTTCCCTGCCAATATGAGACCCCAAATCAGCGCCCAGAAGTCATCCAGTTTCCTCATTTGGACAAAGGTTGAGCATCTCAAGCTGCAAGTAATGAGCTATCATCATGATCAGGGAGCAGAGACTGGTCTATGGAACTGTGTCAAACCTTTGTGGTCGAACTACCACCAAGGGTATTCCGATCCGCGAAATCCGGATATCACCTCGAATTTTTTTTTTCAGCGACTTAACTCATGCCACATGGGCGTGGTCTTAGAGGATATTTGCTCGGCCAGTGAGTGGGTAGCTCACGGAACGTTCCTTGACTGATTTCCTTTACTAGGATTGTGAGGATTATCAATTGCAGGGGTATAATGGTCTATAGTACAGCTTGGGGGTAATAGTAGTATGTAGATTGAATAGTAATACAAGGTTTTATCACGAATTGGATCGAGCGCAACCAAAGGGTACAATGACTGTGAGGGTACTGCTAGGCTGACTGTGAAGGCACAGCTGCACTGACTGTGGGCCACGGTCGCGCTGGCTTTAATAACCTTATTAAGGCCTTTAAGGCCTTAGCCTTCAGAGGTGCCCTTAATAAGGCATCAAGAAGGAACACTGCGTAAGAAGGATAAAATAAAAACACTAGGGTACATGGGTAGAGCCAGAGCCCATTATATACCTAAGCTCTACTTCCTGAAATAAAACAATAAGAAGAGAGAAGAGAACCTTCATGGTCATAACTGAGTACCTCCACAGTCATAGAATGGAGAGAAGAAATAAGGGAATGAAGAGGGGAGTACCCTCACAGTCATAGATAATAGAATGGAGAGAACAATAACAATTGAGAATGGAGCACAGCCCTATAGAGCATAGCAATGGAATTCAGAGAGGGATGGTGCCTGAATTGAGAATGAAGCAGACAATCAGTCTACAGAGTCAGGCACAGGGTGGGCATCCTGATGACGTAATTGATCAAGGATCGACAGGATCAGAGGTTTTGATGGAATCAACTGGCCAGACTGTGACATTACCCCCTTCTCAAGGTCAACGTCCTCGTTGACCAAGGGTTCGTCTTTGTTCCGGGGGAGAAAAAAAAATTGCACGGTTTCCTTCACCGGAACCGTCGCATACAGCAGTCGCTTTAGAGGCTTATTGTGTGCTGAGTCTACAACTCATCCTATATGTATCACCCAATCCTGCAACTGTTCCACAGGATCAGGGGAGCAGGCAAGTGCCTCCAGCCCTTGCCTATATACTCCTTCACCCCCATCTCAAGGATTGGCGTCCCGACAATCCCACGAGTTTTTTTCCGCATCATTGAGCAGCGGAAAAAAAAAATTTTGAGGTCCATTCAAGAGGTAGTTTAAGGTGAAGGAAGGTAAAGATGCACTCAAAGCATAAGTGCACCAGCTCAAGCTATTACTATTGACACCGAGTCGACAATGTGGAACTGTATTCCTGCCTACTCTCAGGTGAGTCAGTCACACCTCAATGTTTCGCGCCCGAGCAGCGCTCTGGGCGGTGCTTCATCTCTTCAAGTTCATCTCATGTTGTGTTCGCGGTGGTCAATTGGAGTAATTTTTTTTGTTATAATACCACTCAATATATATGTTTCCAAATATCGCCACGTACATGAATTAAGAGCAAACGGGTACCCAAATGCAGGGGCATCGGGTGGGTAGAGGCGGATTAGAACCTTAGCATGGCTTGTAAGCTCGTAATCCGTTGGAGTGAATTAGAAGCCACCAGGTGTCTTAGAGGCCATCATGAGGTTTTAACTGTACATATAAGAGACACCGAGGCTTAGGGCCTTCGAACACCTTCTAACTACTTCCACGCCGCTATAAGCAATCTGGGATTTTTCCGACAATCGTGCTCAAAACCAAGGGACCATGACTTATTCGCACCACGAGTACACACACTGAGTTGATGCTTGATAATCAACCAGTTACCTGCAGATGGTGAAATTCTGCATTCGCGGTACTTCAAGTAAATCTACATTCCTACGGTTTCAGAATGTGTATAACGCAGTGTAATGTTGCTCAAGACCACCCAGAAAATTAGACCATCTTACCTGGAGCATTGGATATACTCTTAGGGTGATTCTGGACATAATTATGATTGAAACGAACGCGGAAAATGAGAACTGCATGAAAATCCGGCGAATTCCGGCTTACATAATAACACGGGTTTATATCTGGATTTACTCAAGTCTAATTGTCGAGGCATGTCTCTACTCGCCGCACCTCCTCACAAGACTTACCCAGTATCCCCACCTCCTAGGTCGGAAGAGGGATACGCGACTTAACTCGCCCCTTGGGCCGGAAGCAGTTACAGTCGTTCGGGAACTTCGGGTAAGTCTTCCGCTCCGTCGCTTTGTCTCCCGAGACATTGGGCTGACCCTCGCCTCCGTGGCCGTAAGGTTCAGCTGTCGAATTGGATTGCAAATGCAACCTTATTTTGGAATCCAACTTGAAACACAACCTTGTTTGGGAATTCAAACGCAAGCTTGTTTTGGGATGCAAGCTCAACCTTGTTTTGGGATGCAAATGCAGACCCGTTTTGGATCGCAAATACAGCCTTGTTTCGGAATGCAAATACAGCCTTGTTCTGGAACATCTCTCTTTCATTACCCCTTTCTCTCCTCGTCTCGCCAGGTCAGTACTTTACAACTTTCCTTCCTACTATTTCTCTAATTTCTCTCCTCGTCTCGCTAGCGTCGGGAATTACTTGATTACCCACCCAGTTTTCTTTACCCACACCTAGGCAGTATTCAGTATGTCTTGTATTTGCCATTACAATTAGACAGCTACACGATCAGGGTGGCGCGGTAACTAACAGACTCTATGTAGCGAGGTACCGCCGCAGGTACGAGCTATTATTTGCATGAATTCACTGGCCATTTTGTTCTTTGACGGCATTGAGCGTACATTGAGGAATCGAAGATCCAGAATTTTCTTGGTAGACGAGAATTAATCAGCATTGTCATCTCGAGTACCAAGAGTTTGCTTCGGAAAATTTGAGTCCAGCCAGCCAGGAATTCCCAGTTAGCAATATTGAAATGTCCCTCATTAACGTGTATTCGCCATTCTTTGATCTTTGGATTGACCCTGCCTTATAAGGGTTGCGCAAGAGATTCAATGACCACTCACAACTCTGATAGTCTACCGCTTCCCGATCCTCGCATCTGCCATTCCACCACCGATGACATTCTGAAGCTCATCTGGAAGACTTGCCTTGTACATTTCACTCGGTGCGCAATGCGTCAATATCTTTTGCTATCCGGTAATTGATTAATTTTTCAGAGGTGTTCTAGGTCTCCGAGATCACATTACGGACGAGGTTCTTCAGTATCTACTGAGCTTTCCTTACTTGAATACCTCGGAGGACATACAGGAATACTACACCTTTTGTGCGGACTCAAGAAACGCTAAAGTTCAAGGTAAGTTTATTTTATTCCAAAAGATACTCGAATACTCACGATTTGACCAGCATGGTGGGCACACAAGGTGTTGAAGTATTTATTATTCCGTTTACTTACCGTACATTCCTTGATATTCCAACTCGCTATCCGTAGAGTTACGCGTCACACGCTCCTTATGTAGTATCGTGTCCTCCACGACTGAGGTATGTGAATCCTTACTTACAGTCCCTACAGTTTACTGATTCTCCTGGTAGTTAATACTTACTTGTATTCTATCAGGTATATAACACACGAGTCGTTTCCTCCATGACTGAGTTTATGCTTACTGTATTCTATCAGGTTATGGGCCACCGAGCCTCTGCTTAATCTCAGCCAGTACCGGACCGCTACTTGTGACGAAAGATTACCGTTAAGCAATAGTTTCGGCACACGAAGTATTTCTTGAGAGCTGGTGGCGAACAAAGTGACTGTTGTAAGTTCTAGATTCACCAAAGTGTAAAATAAAGTACAAGACAGTATTTAAAGTAATCTAATAATCAAGACAAGGCGGAATGAGATCATACATGAGCGCAAAGTAATGTACGGAGCGGGAAGTGGAGAATGAGTCTAAGTCAAGCGCGGTCACGAGGTAAGAAAGAAATATGATAGTGTTACATACGCCCTCCAGGTTGACGCGTCGACAACCTCAACTAGGTCTGCATCTCATCATTCCCTCCTGCTGCTCCGCCAGATCCTCCCTCGTTCGACGGTCCAGCACGCTTCTCAGCAGCGGCCTTCTCCGAAGCGGCTAACTCAGCCTCGATTTGAGCATCCAACTCATCTCGCTCCTTCTTCTCCTCCGCCATACGCGCCTTCAACGCCAAGCGCTGAGCCATGGCCGTTGCCTTCTCGTACTCCGGAGCATCCCGCTGCTGTCTCTTAACACGCCCCTCGGCCTTCGCACGCTCACGATTATCCTGCCGGCGCATATCCATCTCCGTCAGGCGGTCCCAACGCACCTGGGAAACAAGGACTTGCCCAGAAGGCGGCGCCTCGGCGAGATCACTCTCGCGAACAAGGTAGGTGACGATGGAAGGGAGAGGATGATCGGGGTACCAGAGGTTGCGTCCGGAATCGAGGTCGTAATAAGCCCATTTCTCGCCAGACGGGCAGTTGGCGTTGAGAATGCGGGCGAAGTCGACGTAACCCCACGGCATGTCTTTGAAGCGATTGGCGGGGTCGTTAAGGAGGTAATTGAAAAGGATGTACACGCGGACGAGGACCGCGGGAACAACGTGGCTGGTTTCGAGGTTCGGGTCGCGAAGTAGGAAGGTGTGGTCATCGATGTGCTGAAGCCAGTGCGAGTTATTAAACTCGAGGAATTTGGCGAGAGCGACGATGTCATTGCGAAGGACACCGTTCACGCGGAAGCTGGATGATTGGGTGGAAGAGGAAGAAGATTTGTTGGAATGTTTGTGGTTGGGCATGGCGAGGGATGGAATGACGGTTGAGGAAGCAGAGGATGAGTAAGATGTAGAGGAGAACTCGGGGTTGAGTTCAACGAACAAATCCAGAGAGTTTATATATACTTTCTGATTTGAGACAATCTTCTGATCCGCCTGAATCAAAACAATATCCGCTGAGAATGCGTCAATGTCTTCCTCGGGTACTTTTCCAGACCCGCGCGGGAGTTCAGAAATTTCTGACACTCCGAGAGATTCAAAATAATCCCGCAAGGCAGTGAGATGACTCGCCTGTGAATAGGGCATCCAACTCCGATCCCCAGACTGCCACTGAATCTCAAAGACGGCGTCAGCGCGTCGTCCAGAATGTCCAACAATCTTATCAATAGCCCACTCATGGGTCGTTGCTTTTGTAGAAACATCTAGCTGAGTTTCCAATCTTCCCGGAAATCGGCGGTCATCATTAAGAATATGAATCCTAAGAAGCGATGAGTGAAAGACATCGTGTACTCCGCGCTGTTTCATATTTGGAGGCAGTTCAATCCTAAATGAATTATTCTCGAAGTCTCGAAGAATACGGTAAGGACCGATGAATTTAGGAATGAGCTTACGAGCCAATCCCTTTTCAAATTTGAGGTTCTTGGTTGAAAGATAAACCAAGTCTCCTTGTGAGAATGGAGCAGCTTGTCTTCGCCTGTCAGCGTTGCGAGTTTGCTTAACACGAGCAGCAAGAACAGCATCATGAGCTGCCATAATTGCAAGACGTCGCTGCGGCGCAAAATTAGCTATTCCCGGATATTCTCGGGTGCGGTCTGAGTCCCAGATCAATGAACGAGGCATGCGTCCATTATTCAAGAAGAACGGAGCGTAGCCCGTTGTTTCGGATCGAGCCGAGTTCATCGCAAACTCGACAGCGGGTAATTTTGACACCCAGTCTTTCTGCTTGTCGCCTATACACTGTCGAATCATCTGTGTAACAGTACGATTCGCCCGTTCAGTGCTACCATCTGTTGGATGATATGCACTGGACATTCGGAGCTTAGTTCCGATTAATTCATGGAGACGGCGCCAAAAGTTACTTGTAAAAAGAACGTCTCTATCACTTACGATAGATTTGGGCAGTCCATGTAATTTGTAGACATTCTCGAACATTAGTTCGGCCATTTGCTTCGCAGTGTAGTTGATGCGGCTGGGAATAATATGTACCATTCCTGTTAATAAGCAAATTACAACAGTGATGGAATTGAACACGCTATCGCGGTTCTTAGACTCGGGTAAAGGTCCCACGAAGTCTACCCCAATTGTCTCCCAAGGCTGAGTGGGTGGATTGAGTGAATGAAGCAACCCGTAAGGTTTTTGGTTGTTCGGCTTACTGTGTTTGCAAACTTTGCGAGAATCACAATATATTTGTGTATCCGGGACTAAATCCTTCCACCAGACATACTCTTTGAGGTATTCTGTTGTTTTGCGAGGGCCCAGATGTGCCAGAACAGAGTGAGCTTCCGAGATAATAATTTCCCGAATGTTCCGACCCTTGTACTTCATATGAGGAATACAGAGAACCTTGCGGTCGTGTTCACAGAGGAAAATCAAGCCATCAGATACTTCAAAGTTCTTGAAGGCTTTCGGAGTAGCCAGAATATCTTTGAAGAACGAATCTTCGCCGTATTTATTTTGCAAGAATTTTACCAAGTCCAAGCCATCAGTTCCTCCAGAGACCACAGGAAAGAGGGAAGGATCCATGTCCTTTAACTGTTGCTCAAGCTCAGACAGTGTAGGCGGTCGGGGAGTCGACGGTTCAAGAGGTGGAGGTTCGTCGGTCATGGTATGGTGCGCTCGGCCTAAACACCACCAAATAGGTCCCATCATTGATGGGATCATTGATGTCTCAAATCGACCGAAGGAAAAATTTTAAATTTAAATTGTATTTTTTGCTGCACAATTGGGGCCAGGCAGAGTTAAAACATACCAGGAAACCTCAATTGGTGTAGCAGCGAGGTCACAGAGGTCTCTGAGAGCATATAAAATGAGGGAGTAGATCAGTGGTGACCTAAATTAGGCATGTTCCGTAAGCTCACATGACTGATTGATTGATTACATCACTGATGTCTCAAATCGGCCCCGCGCAAAAAGTATTTATTGTGAGTTTTGAGCGGATGAAGAATCCCTCTTGAGGGATTGTACTACTATCTAATCGGAGTGTTTTGGCCAGAGGATCAGTCGTGGAAAGGTTTTGATCAGGTGGAATAAATTTCGTTCTTGTTTGGTGGTGTTTAGGCCGAGCGCACCATAGACGGAGAAATAGATTCCGTTGATGGCTGATTTGCTTCCGGGATCAAAGTTTGATCCCCGCTGTCAAACGGCTTTGCCTCCGCACTTGACTTCATGTCGGTGCCTGCTCTTGACTTCGCGTCAGAGCGCCTTGACTTCGCGTCAGGCCTTCTCAATTTCGATTTATTGGTACTCCCGCCCTCCTTTGCTTCTCCTGGAGATGCAAAATTCTGGTTATTAACGCCACGAGTCATTGACCTCAAAATACGACCTTCTTGGGTCAGTTTCGCGTCAGCGAGTTGTTCTCTATGCTTCTGCTCAGCAGCTTTCGTTGCAGACCTCAAGACACGGTCGCTTGCCATCGCTTTCGCTTCAGAACCCGCAAAAACCGGCATGGAGATGGAGTTGATATTGAGTGCATCATTGTCGACGACATCATGGTACGTGTATTCGCTCCTCGCGCGAACAGTTCCAGGTGCCTCGTTTGAGTAGATGCGAGATAACGCGTCCGCGAGAACATTTTCTGTTTCAGGAACATATACAACCTCAAAATCAAATTCAGAGATTTTTTCCATCCACCGGGCTTGTCGTCCCGACAAGTTTTTCTGGTTCATGAAGTGAATGAGACCCTTGTGGTCTGTTATCCATTTAAAATGAAATCCTTGCAGTATGTCACGATGCCTTAGCATCGCTTCAACACCTGCTAACATCTCAATCTCATGCACTGGATAGTTTTGCTGCGCCGAGTTGAGTTTTGCACTGAAAAATGCGGCAACTTTCGCTGATTTCCAATCAGCACCCTGGCTAACAACTCCAGCAATAGCAGAACTCGATCCGTCAGTCACGAGAAATGCAGGGTCCACATCTGGTCCGTATTTCAACGGAACACGACGATGCTCGCGAGACTGATGAATAATCTTCTTGCAGTCTTCAAAAGCCCGTTGCTGAGTGTAACCCCAGCGAAACGGCACGGTATCTCCAGTTAAACCATGGAGAATACCCATTGGCTCGCGAATACGAGCCAGATCATCGGCGAGATATCCGATTGATCCCAGAAACGCACGAAGTAAGTCCCTGTTAGTTGGAGTTTTCCAGTTCAAGACACTGTGGACTTTATCAGGATCCATTCGGGTGCCATCATCGTCGACAATGCGACCAAGAACTTTCATTTCTGGCTTCAGGAATTGAAGCTTATGCTCGCTGAGGTACAGTGTCTCGCGTTTTAGGATGTCAATAATTGCTTTGACATGCTTGAGGTGCTCGTCTAACGATTCAGAGTAGATGATGATATCGTCAAGATATACATCCATAAATCTTCCAATGAAATCCGAAAATAGGTAGTTCATTAAAGATTGGTACGTCGCCGGCGCATTACAGTCGCCTATCTGAATAACCAGGCTGACCATATTCCCATCAGGAGTAGTTACCGTGGTACGGTCAACATGCTCTGGAATAATCCGAATTTGCTCATAGGCATCCTGTCCGTCAATTAGAGACCGATATTTACACCGAGCAACTCGGCGCAAAATACCTTCCATGTCCGGAAGTGGAGACGACAATTTGTGAGTGTTCTTATTGCGGGCTCGCAGGTCAACCACGGTGCGTAGTTTCGGCGGGTTGGTCTTAGCTTTTGGAATCAACAGCATGGGAACAGTATTCCCCGAGCTGGTCACTTTCCAGCGCCCAGTCTTCAAGTAATTCCGCCGCTTCTCATCCCATTGAGGACGAAGAGCCTCGGGACACCGGGACGGTCTCCACGGTAGGATTTTCTTCTCATCAATGAGAGGAATTGTATGGTTGATTGCGCGCAAAGGCGGCAACGGAGTTTCTGCAGCCTTCTTGCAGATCGGTTTTGCCTATTCAATCAACTCGTCTCGAGCAGATTGAATAGTTTGATTCTCTAACTCGGTGGAGTGTGAATAAATTTTTGCAGTAGCAACTCCGGAAATTGGTAAGCATTTTGCGCTTCCAACGCAAACACGAGAAGGGTTGAACCCAATATTAACCTGATGTTGAAACAGCCAAGCTGTCCCCAAAATCAAGTCATACCCGCTAACATTTGCGATATAGAAGGTACGAGGACAGTTGATATCCTGATATTTAAAGCCAACTTCAACAGAATGGTTGATTTTCGACCTCGAGCCTTGAACAGCAAGCTGAAGAATGATTGGTTCATTTAATTCTCTTCGTTTCAATTGAAGCTGATCTGCCAGAGAGCTAGAGATCAGGTCCCCAAGCGAACCCGAATCAACCAAGGCACGGGCTGGCTGTCCATTAATATGTACCACAATAACAAGTGGCTTGGCGACAATCTTGTCGGGAACTCGAGGCAAGCAAGCGGTACGAGTTATTCCTTGAACTTGATCGGCTGGGATTTGAATACCTCCACAGTACAACGTGGAATACTCGCAGTCATCCCGAGTTTTCAACTCTGCGAGCATCTCCAACAAGTAGGATAACTTAGGTAGCGTACTTGGTCTTCCTAGTTCAAATTCAACTGCTTTGCGTTCAATTTCGATGGATTGAATTACTTCAAACAATCGAACTTCCTCCTCCGAGTAGTTTGTCTCAAAGAGAAGATAAAGATAACCGAAACCGTCTTCATTCTCGAATGTGTTCCAACGAACACTTTCTTCAAGTTCAATTTTACCGCGTTTTCGGCGGATCCAATTCATGAAGTTGAATCTCCAGTTCAAGAGACAGGCTTCAGGTAAGTCTAACTGCCAGCGACATCCTCGTTCTTTTGTTCCTGACACAATATAATGTCCAGGAAGGTGCTTGCGAACACGGTAAGTTGAAACTTCAGGATATTTTTCAACCCGTTCATTCAAGTATTGATTCGCTCCGTTACAGAGTAAATCGTCAATAGGCACCTGATGCAGGGGACGAGGAGTTTCGGCTGGTCTCTCCAGCTGATAAAGACGCTCGCTGGCGTACCACGCCGCGATTTCAAATTCTTCGTCGAATAATTGACCTTTAGGAACAATTGTGATTTCATCGAAATATTCGTCCCAAACGGTCCACTGCAAGTCCACAACTTGTTCAAGATAAAAGCGACGTTTATCACGGCAGGGTCGGTCTATTTCAACGAGCTCATTGCCAGGGTATGGCTGGAGAAATTCAAGGATGGCACATGCGCCATCCGCTACAAGATCATCAATACGGTCTGTTCGAAGCCGTTTATTTTCAAAGTTTGATGATGGAACTTCCTCAGAACTCAGTACTCGACAGAGGAGATCTAGACGATTGTCCAGTGTTTCTTCAGGATTCCCTGAAAGCCGCAATTCTGAAAAAATCTCAGGTTCGTCTTCATCATCAGAACCATCAAACTCATCAATTTCAGAGTCCGAGTCGCTAACTGACATTAACTCTGGCAAATCTGAGTAGTCAGGCGTCTTTGAACTGTCCTCTGGTTGATCAGGTTCATCCTCGAGTGGTTTTGGTTCGGATTCTCCTTCAGAGTCATCGGAAAATCCGGGAATTTCGAAGCAACGAGGAAGATCAAAGTCTTCATCATCTGAGCTCGAATCCGACTCGTAGTCTGAATCACTCGTCTCGAATAATTCAGGCAAGTCGGCGAATTCATCGCTCGACTCACTGGACTCATATTCAGATGATGAGTCTGTCTCTGAATCGGAATCTGGGTAGAGACCGGCAAACTTCTCAAGGTACCAGGCCGACAGATCAAAGAGTTGATTTTGTAAGTACTCCTTTGGAAGTAGCTGCGGTTCAGCGTTGCGGAACAGACTTGTAATCATGTAAGTGTCTTCGTCGTAAGACTCGACTCGAATTTGATTATCTTCGATTGCAGGAGTGTTAATCTCGAAATCAACATCCTTCAAGATGAATGTCGCCATTGTAGCGTACATATCCTCAGATTCAGCGGTAAAGCGATCTTCCCATTCTACATCATCGGGATCTAGCCCAATTGCAATCTGGCGCTCAATAGCATACCAGAGACCAATTTTGAAGTCTTCGTCAAACAAACACTGTGGCCCGCAAACTCCATGAATTTCACGCAGTTGATTCACCCAATCTTCACCTGAAGTTCACCAGAAAAGCCCATGAATTTCATGCAGAGCTTGTGAATTTCACGGGGTTCAATTCACCTAGTTGGACTAAGTGAATGGAACGTTTCATGGGGTTCATACACGTAGTTTTACAGTGAATTTCACGGAATTATAGAGTGGAATCCCGTTTCACTAGGTTCAATTCACCTGAGAATTCATTCATAAACTACGTGAAAATTCGGTTGAAAGTCCGTGAAAAATCAATTGGGCCAATCTTGCTTTGACCAGACATCGCTGTAATCCTACTAGTACTACATACTATAACATTGCTTTACTATCTGTACTGACTACTAGAATATATATGACTTTACTAGTAGTTGCAATACAAATTACCGAACACTATATAGATTGAATTTCTTGATATGTATAGGGTGAGCGCAACCAGTACTGATGACCGGAACCATGTACCTTGCTCGGAGCAACTCTGACCCCACGAATTTCACCCAGTTTGAGAGTGAATTTCAGAGAGTCCCACCTTGGCTGAAATTGCAATTTTTCAACGATTCCAGGTGACTTGATTCAACCAATTTTCAAGTGAATAACACGTAGTTGGAATATAGGTATCCCAAGCCCAATTCATGCACTTTCATTCACCCAATAACAAGGTGATATTCACGTAGCTCAGCATGGCATACAGGAAGTACGTGAATCAGGTACCTGAATTTCCAACTACGTGAATCTGAATTCACCTGAAAATTGGTTGAATCGCGAAATTCATGCAACGGCTAAGTGAAATTCACGGGGTTTTACGACCACAGTGAAAAATTCCATCGGTAAGATTACATCTTCCATCGTAACATTGTCAATAGAGAGTTTGCGGTGAGCCGCCAGAAGCCACCTGGTGGCTCCAACGGCATGCGGATTGGAGCGGCTACGTCATGTGGCGGCTCGTTCAGCGGCTCGTCGCGCGCGGTCCTTAGCACGATTTCGAGGTTGGGTGCCTTGTATATTTGACTATACCTTCAGCCAATAAGAGTTCGTTGTCCAAAGGTGCATAATTGTTTTGAATTGAAGCAATTTCCAGCGTCAACCGAAGTCTTCGGCTCAAATGTGCGATGGCGTCAGATTTTCGGGTCGGATTTTCTTCGTGTGTGTATGGCTCAAGATATAGATGACTAAGTACTAAGAATAGACTTGCAAAACCAAATTTGAACCAGTTTTACCAGCCACCAAACGAGCCGCCAGACAGCATAGCCGCTCCAATCCGCATGCCATTAGAGCCGCCAGGTGGCTTCTGGCGGCTCACCGCAAACTCTCTAATGACAACATATTCAGTAGCCGATGTTTCGTACACTTGGAATCGAGATTCCTGTTGAATCTCATCGTCTCCAGGATAAGGCTGAGCTTCCTGCAGTACAATGCGAACAAATTGAGCCGCTAAATCGCCAATAGGTCGCGGCTTTTCCGGGTGAGAGCTGACAGTTTCCAAAATTTTCAAATCCTGGTTCCCGCCCTCCTTAGCTTCCACACGGAAAGTCGCAGACCCCACCGGTAACGTTTCCAACACCTCAGTAGTTGCTGAGAGTGCTGATTCGTTTGCAGTACGCATTCGCGCTGCGTGTGCGCCAAAACCTGGAGGTTTGCCTTTCTGGCTTGAATTCATGCTCGTTAATTTAGGACAATTACGAGCCATATGGCCCGGTTCAGCGCAATTTAGGCAGAGGCCGGCAGCCATTAATTCATTACGACGCTTAGTCGACATTTTCCGGTCATCAAAGGTTCGTTTACCCTTCGACTGGTTGTTCGTTGAAACCCTCGGCTTATCTGAGTTCGATTTTTCAGCGTTCAACTTCACCGAGGAAGATTGAATTGTTGGCTTCTTGAAAAAGCGACCCCCACGCCCACGATTAGGGTTCTTAGATGGTAAGTTAGAAGGTTTGCTTGTGCTCGCCTTCGGCTTATCATCCTCAGGTCTATAATTACCAAGCAGCTTTTCAGCGTGCTCGGCTTCAACAACAACGTCGTCCCAACTTGAAACCTCAGGATCAAGCTTTTGGCGGGACATCTCCTTCTTGATGTCCTTTCGCAACGTTAACCAGAGACGGGTGACTTTTTCCTGATCGTCTGGTAATCCGATCATTGTGTGTAGCTGTTCGTATTCAGCTATATGCTCAGTCACTGGTTTTGAACCCTGGAAAAGTCCGTTCAATTTTGTGCGTTGTTTCAACCTAAAATCTTTAGGGAAACAATAGCGAGTTTGCGATGCAGCCATTGGATGGCTAATGGCTACACAAAAGTCGAGATTCCGGCGCATCGACAAAGGCTAACCCAGGTCTCAGCATCCAAACTTCATTCCAGGCGGCTCTTCTGTAATTCGACATCAATGTTTGGGCCATCAAAGTTTCCTAATCGGGAAATTGTCAGCCATTCAATGGCTCCAATGGCTCATCGCAAACCCTCTAATAATTCAAAAGTTCAGTGAAGAACTTCGGAAGAGTCCAGGACTTCTCATATTTAACAACCTTACGTTGGTAAAAGTCTCCAGCTGTTCCGGTCATGAAATAGCTGATTATGAAGATCTGGTCTTCCTTAGGGACTTTACCCATGGTAACGTAGTTTGTGCTTTCGCGAACAAACCGGAAATAAGCATAAGGATCGACCGATCCGTTGTACTTGGTAGGTGGAATAGGCTTCAAGTTCATTTTAGAAACCCGTCGAGATTTTGATCTCGTCCTACGAGAGCCTTTCGCGCGTCGCGATTTACTGGATTTCCGCGACTTGCGAGAATGGCTACGTTTTTCCTTGTGTTTACGGGAACGAGATTTACGGTGACTCCGTTTCACAGACTTTCCAGAGTCGGTACCACTCTCGTCAGAGCTGGAGGAGCTATCCGAGCTGCTCGATTCATCATCCGATTCAGAGGAATCTTCCTCGGAGGAATCTGAGCTGGAACTCGAGGAACTCGAGCTGGATGAACTCGAGCTCGAGCTTGACGAAGGTGGCGAAGAATTCCAAGCGGCAGCCTCGCGAATAACTTTGTCAATAAATGTTCCGCCTACAAGGGGTCTAGCAGGAGGGGAATTCGAGCGTTTCTGTGCGCTTTTACCAGAACTTTTGGTGCGAATTTCCCGCTCAATGCTCGCTTCAACCGCTTCTTTAGAACGGTTCTTAACCTGTTTAGCCTGCTTCTTCTTAAGCAACTTAGCGGTGCGTTTCGCTTCCGCTATTTCGACGTCTTTCTGACGCTTCTCCTCAAGTTTAATTGCCTTCAAGCGTTTCTGAAGGTTCAATTTCTCGTCTGATAGCGAAATAATGGTCTGGCCAGACACTGATTCATTTGGAGGAGAATTATATTCAGGTTTATTAATTACAACGGTAGTAGAAGAACTATCCGATGGTACATTATTCACGGGAACATCCCGGAATAAATCAGAAGGAGTAGAAATAGGCTCCTTTTTAATTCGATTAATCTCTTCAAAATTAGCGAAGGCAGCTCGTTGAGCTTCAAACTCAGCTTCAGAGAACTAGTCCGACCAATCAACTTCGCCCCAATTGCGAGGATCCGGTCCTTTACCCTTCGGCTGAGAAGGCCCTTCGCCTCGAGAGATTTCGCTTTCAGAAGGCGAAGCCGAGCGGACTTCAACCTTCCGAACCGGTGCGGGAGTGGATTGCGCCTGAGCGCCTGTGAAGCGTGGTGAGTTAAATGTGTTCAATTTAACTTTAGCAATTTTATCCTCATCATCAGAGGCGAGAGAAATGAGTTCCTCGTCGGAAACACGAGAAACTCGACGGCTCTTATCAGCAGCCTTGGCCATGCGCATGTAGCGCTTGCCAATCTGCCTGAGCTCCTTGGAACTCATTTCCTTAGCCGCACGTTCAATTGGCGACGTAGAAGCGGAGGTAGAACGCAAGGGGCACCCATCCTTAAAATCTTGGACACGAGGTCGGAAAACTGACTTAAGGCTCGGTCGAGGCCCACCCCCCATACGTAAGTGTTACATAATCCCCAAAACGGGTAATTCCCATCAAAAACTGAGAAAATTTGTCCAAGTTTTGCCGGGATTTGGATTGTACCAGCACACTTCGGGGACGCTTTGGTGCTCAAACATGTTATCCCACACAATTTTGCCTCCCAGCTGGTCAAAAGTTGCCGTTCGGGTCTGGTCGTGGGATACATAATATATTATGTAATCAAATATTTTCTGTTACTTTTTTTTTTGACCTTCGGAAACGCGTTTTTAGACCAATCAGAGGCTGGGTCGGAAAAGTGAAATAAGGTACTTCAGACCCCCACCCCCCTCTAACCCCGTGTCTCGGGTTTTGCCGGTGCGTGCCCCTTGGTAGAACGATTAAGTTCGGCCCCAACCGACTTCTTGTCTTCCTTGTGAGACTTGGAAGACTGGCGAGTAACCTGCGTCCAGGTCTCGCGATTCTCGCTTGCATCCAAGTCGAGAATACCAAAGTCCACGCTGCTGTCAAGCAACGGGACAAGCAACGGCCCGGAGCTTTCCTGAGCGAAGGAAAAGCTCCCTCCACCACCTGAGTAGGTGGGGCACTAACCGCCCGAATGGGTGGTGAAGCAGCAACAACCCGGCTGAACAACAGCTCGGGTGTAACGCTGCGCGACTTGGGCGAACCCAAAGCCGACTTAGGAGCGGATTGCTCGGGAGCGCGATGCTCGGAACCAGAAGAAGAAGAAAGAGAAGTGGAAGACTCATTATCCTCCGCATGTTCCTCGATAGTAACACGATTGTTCCGAGTAGTAGCCCGAGTAACATAAGGGGAACGGCCCCGTCCGCGAAGAAAATGAGCCATTGCGAGTAGATGAGAGAGTACAAGAAAAGAAGCAAGAGTTGAGACAGGAGATGAGACAAGAGAAAAGCTTTGGTGAGAGAGTCGTCGTCGAAGTCGGTAGCGGCGGTTGATCAGACCACAGGTAACCAGAGCAAGCGGCGACGAAGAGCAAAGATACTAGTTAAGAGTCAAAAATATGTGACGAAAGATTACCGTTAAGCAATAGTTTCGGCACACGAAGTATTTCTTGAGAGCTGGTGGCGAACAAAGTGACTGTTGTAAGTTCTAGATTCACCAAAGTGTAAAATAAAGTACAAGACAGTATTTAAAGTAATCTAATAATCAAGACAAGGCGGAATGAGATCATACATGAGCGCAAAGTAATGTACGGAGCGGGAAGTGGAGAATGAGTCTAAGTCAAACGCGGTCACGAGGTAAGAAAGAAATATGATAGTGTTACACTACTTGTCGAAAACTCGACGACTCTCTTTATTATCTCATTCCCCACATCTACCCTGCTTCCCGCCACATTTTACACCAAACTTGTCGACTTCTCGCTGACACGTCATGCCCGATCCGGACACCAAAACTTCGACGGCTTCTTCCTGGGATTTACCCCACGGCGCTGGGACTTTCTTTCCGCGCGGGGAGGACCGCCTCAAGGAAGAAACCGGGTACTTCCCGTGGTCCAAACGGATGAAGTCAGCGTACGAGACAATCGAAATCTGGGATATTGTTTCCACGGTATCTAAGCCGGGGGACAAGGCGTCTGCGGAGGAGCACAGGATTTGGAAGAAGAAGGACAGGTCCGCACTCTCATATTTGCTGTCTTCTGTCGACAGCGAGCTCGTCGTCAAAGTCTCAGACTATGACACTGTCCACCAAGCTTGGACCGCTCTCGAGACCGAGTTTGGGCAGACTGGGACTGGGGGTATTATGCTCTGGTTCCGTCAGCTCACTCGTCCCCTCCTTGACGATGACACGCTCGCACTCGATCAGCATGTGAAGGACTTCCAGAAAGCGCAGACTCATCTTACGAAGGCCGGATTCAGTATCCCCGGTCCTGTCGTTAGCGCCATCTTCCTCTCCACTCTTCCCTCCGATCCAGACGACCCCAAATCCTACTATTCCCTTGTCCAGAGCGCCAAGATTGACAACACGACTACTCTGGTCTCTACGATCCAGGGTGTCCTCGATTCCCGTCGCCGCAGAAAGTCCCCGAAGACCGAGGGTCAGTCGCAGGAGTCTGCCCTCGCAGCGTTGGAGCACGCTGCCATCGCTCGCGGTACGAAATTCTGTCGTAACTGCAAGCATGAAGGTCATATCGCGGACGACTGCTGGCAACCGGGAGGCGGTAAGGCCGGTCAGGGCCCGAAGCAGCAGCACATAAAAAGAAGGGGAAGAGGGGTAAGGGCAAGGAGAAGGCCCACAATATGGATGGAGGGGGAGACGAAAAATCCAATAATGTACGCTTCGAGAAATGCTTAATGGCCTCAGTGGCCGACTTCTCCTCTTACTCCCTGCGTGATGAGAGCATTCCGGCTACACCTCCGACGTCATCCTCCCAGACCAACAACTCCGCGTACAGTGCACGTACAGCGGGTGCGTCTACCATCATCGATTCCGGTACATCGACACACATTCACTCCGTTCGACGCGACTTCGTGTCTTACGCCCAAGCCGTATCCGGAAATATCAGCGGGTTCGGCAACGGTTCGAGGAAAATCGAGGGTCGCGGTGAAGCACAGCTACTAGCGTCCCATCCTAAGGGTGGTAATGTCCGACTCAGGTTGAAAGATACCTGTTATGTCCCTGACTCTCAGCCGACGCTTATATCAGTGTCGCGGCTTGATCAGGCGGACTGTTACACCGTCTTTGGCGGTGGACGCTGTGTTACCTTTGAGAAGGGTGACAGTGGCAAGCTCATCCGCAACCTCATTTCGTCCGAGAAGGTTATTCTGACCGCCTCTCTCGGCAGCGATCGCCTCTATCACCTCGATTCCTCCTCGTCGACGGAGAATTCTTTTTCCACCTCGTCTCGACCTCCGACCTCAAAGCTTGAGGAGCTGGATCAGTGTCTAGGGCATCTAGGCTACCCTGCGCTGCGCGCTCTCGTTTGGAAGGGTCACATTGCAGGTGTGAAACTATCTACGGCGGAACTCAATGCTGAGCCGCCGGTATGTCAATCTTGCATCAAGATGACTCGTGGCTCTTTTCCTCATTCGGAAGAGGAAAATGCCGAACATATTCTGGATCACGTTCATTCAGATCTTTGGACTGCTCCAGTCCGTACGCTGAACGGATCGAAATATGCCCTCGCTTTCACCGATGACTGGATTTGGATGTTTTACCTGCGTCACAAGAGTGATGCAGTAGCTGCATTCAAGGAGTGGTTGGAGATGGTCGAGCGTGAGACAGGTTGCAAGCTTAAGGTCTGGCACGTCGATAATGGGGGTGAATTTATCAACGTAGACCTGAAGCGGTTCTTGAAGGCACGTGGTATTCAGCTCAAAACCAGCGCTCCACGTACTCCTGAACAGAACGGTGTTGCCGAACGTCAGTTTAGGTCTATTTTTGACCGTGTTCGCACCGTCCTCATCGACGCCGACCTGCCGCTTAGCATGTGGGCTGAGGCCAGCAATTACATGGTCTATGTCAAAAACCGTAACCCACACAGCGCTCTCGACCTTCGTACCCCTTTCTCTGGGTACGGGCATTGCCCTTGCCAAAAGCGGCAGCTTTGGTTGTGTTTGGTTGGCTGGGGACCTCGGTTCCAACTTCGCAAAAGCTTCAGCCTCTTACAACGGCGTCCTATCCCTTAGGTCCATTGATAAATGTTGTAGGGAATAAGCATTAAAACAAAAGTACTATGCCGGATTTTTGAATTTTGATGTGATTTGGTATGAGATCGCCTTTTTTCGGAAAACCCAGTACCTTCACAACACATAGGGAAAATTTGGATAATCCGGCATAGTACTTTTGTTGAATGATGGATTCTGAACAAAATTGCCCGCGGTGGTCAAAGGATTGGGCCGGATTTGAAGGACGAGAAGCTTTTCTACGGAGACGACTAGAAACCCGCAGTTCTATGGCCCAAATATCCCTGTCTTACTCCACTTAGTATTCAGAAAGCTTTCAATACTTGAAATTAATGTATCTTGTGAATTCTTGCCAGGTAAATGAGGCAGCAACAGTTGTATGTAGGCGATCAATGGAATTATCAAAGTAATATTCTAATAACTTTCTCAAATCATCAGAGATTTACTAAAGCCAAAGTGGAACCATGTATGAATTTACTGCCTTCCCAAAGGTTATATGCCGGATTTCTTGTTTTCGACCTTCGGGGCTCACAGGACATTGATTTCAGCAAAATCAAGCTGGAAGTCATAATTTCTGGCAACGAAACACAGGGCTCTGTTAATATTATGATTCACCCGCTTATACCGAGCAAACCTCCCACATAAAGCGTGGTATTCTGAGCCACCGTTCAGCCTGCAGTGCGAGCTGTATGCGCCGTTGTTGAGGCTTGTGACGATTGTGACATGCGTGACGAGGAAGCGAAACTGGTTGACTTCTGGTTCAAATTTGAGCCTGAAGCGAGATTCCAAGGTAAGAAGTTTGTTTCTTGTGCTGTGGAAGCGCTTGGAGGTGTTTTCCATGTTTTCTTTTACTACCAAGATCCCGATGGTATGCCATTCCCACCTCAATTGCCCGATATCACTCGAGAGATGAAGAATTTCCTAAATATTTTTACAGATCCATGCTACAAGACATTATCTGGACACTTTCCTCCCTTGTGTCCATGCTTCTACATCGTTGTGGAACGCAGAAACCGACGGAACATGCGGAGAAGGAGTTTGATTGGGGGCAAACAAGGCCAAAGCTGCCGCTTTTGGCAAGGGCAATGCCCGTACCCACTTTCTCCATCCGCTTCCCAAACCGCAAACAGCCGAAGTACAGGTCTTTTCACCGTTTCGGTTGCAGGGCTTACCTCTATAATGACAATCCTAATCGCAAAAAGTTCGACCATCGCGGCGAATCGGTTATTTTTGTTGGGTACCCGGATGATCGCAAGGCTTGGAAGGTTTATCGCCCCTCAAAGCGTACCTTCGGATCGTCGCGTCATATCAAATTCGACGACAACTCAAATTGTGGGGAATTTCGGGCTGAGGGGGAGATACACTCATACAAATATTCTTCTCTCAAATCGTCTTCGACCGAAGCTGATGATGATGATTACAGCCCTCCTTCCTCCACTTCTACGCCTCCAACTGCCAATCCGGTACCTCCTCGTGCACCATCCCCTCCTGCTCCGGCTGGACCTGCAGATGTCGTGTCACAACCTAAACCCCGGGCACCTCGTCAACCTCGTCCTCTACCACCTCCGCGCGACCCATCTACCCGTATCCGGGAAGCCGCTGAGCTCAAGGCCGCCGCCGCAAACCTTAATTCAGGCTTAGCAGCAGCGCCAGCTCCAGAGGACCCTGACCGTGCGCCGGAAGATTCTGCTTTCGCGGAATCCTGGGACGAATTTGAGTACGCTCATATCATTGGTCCCGGCGAAGTTCCTCGCAACTACAAGGAAGCGATGGAATCGCCCGATCGTTCCGAGTGGGAGAGCGCGATGGAAGTCGAGCTCGATAGCATTGCGAGGATGGGTACATGGGAACTTGTCCCACCACCTCCCGGTGTCACTCCGCTTGGTTCGCTCTGGGTCTATGCCTTGAAGCACGACAGTACTGGTGCCATCACTCGGTACAAAGCTCGACTATGTGCTCAGGGTACACCCCAGCGCCCAGGTATCGATTTTTCGATGTCTTTTGCTCCTGTTGTGAAGTCAGAGTCGCTTCGTTACCTCCTAACCCTAGCTGCAAAGCTGGACTGGGAATTCCACGTTGTGGACGTCGACTCCGCCTTTCTCAACAGCGAGATGGATCCAGACGAGCCACCTATCTACATGCGACAGCCTCAAGGCCATCGTGTTCGTGGAAAGGAGGACTATGTCTGTCTCCTGAAAAGGGGAATTTACGGATCAAAGCAAGCCGCACTTCTCTGGTACCAAAAGTTACGTTCCATTTTGGTCAAGATTGGTTTCCGGGTGTGCATTGCTGATCCGTGCGTCTTTATTCGTCGCCTGGAGAAGGCTATTTCCATCATCAGCGCCCACGTTGATGATCTCGGTTTATTCTGCTCCTCTGTTGCAGAGGTCAAACTTTTAAAGAAGCAGATTTCCGAGCATGTCCAAATCAAGGACTTGGGAGAGTCAAAATCCATTCTTGGCCTCGAAATCCTGCGTGATCGTGCGAACCGCACCATCTCCTTGTCTCATCGCTTCTATATTGACTCGATTGTGGCTCGGTATCGCATGGAGGATGGAATCTGCGGGATAAAATCAAGGCTAAGGAACAGGAAAATGAAGATCTTCGCAAGCAAATTGCGATGTTGACTCAGGCTAGTGGCTCGCGTCTCCCTTCTACTCCAAAGCGATTGCTACCGGCTGGGAGTTCAACCAAAATTCGTACGGTTCATTCATTTCTATCCACTTAAAATAGTTTTTGATATCATTCGAAGGTCTCTCTCCGTCCAATGCTATCATTGATGTTGATGAAATGTTTCCAACTAGCTTCCGGGACTTGTCTGATGACGAGTTTGATTACGCTGCGGCACTCAACTTGGATGTCATGAGCCTAATTTTTAAGAAAATGGCCCGTGACTACAGTGGCGGCGCCATCTGATGCCACCCCTAAAAATAGAACAACCTATTTCTGGAACATTTGATGCAAATGGAGTCGATTGGGGTCACATCAATTTTTTGGGGGTGGCATCAGATGGCGCCGCCACTGTATTCAATGCCGGGTGTCGATGATGAATCTAACTAATCTGGCATGTTCTCAACACAGTAGAGTACATTATAGTGTTGCCTGGAATATAATCTTTGCTTTGATACAGTGGCACTATGGACATCCAAAGAGCATGAAATAATTTTATCAAGCAGTAAATATTCAGCAATCCGACGATGGACGCAAGAGGTGAGCGATCGTGGCCGATCAAACACAGACCTCTTTGACAACCCCCCCAAATTAGGCAATCCGATAAAGCCGACCACCTTTTCCTGGTCCGACCGTTCGACTTCTTATTGTGCCTCACAACTGGGACCGATAACGCTGGGATTTCGGCTACCCCCCCATTTTTATACTTGAAGTATAGTTCTGTGCTCTTAGATTATGTTTCTCTCTCACGTTCTAGACGTATTTGCATATTTGATTGACCATGATGGCATTCGGCAGCCGTCGGCGAAAAGTGGATGGGACGGGTGAAAGCGGAGATTGATTCCTTATCTTTGTTTTGTCTTTGTTTATCTCTCTTGATCTTCCCCAACCTGTTTATTTTGGGGCGGATCAATGACGTACACCCCCCCTCCCCCCGGTCGCTCGACTTTTGGAGGTCTGTGTCATGGACTTTATGATCGCTCACCTCTTGGATGGACGCGAAAGATCGAGACGCAAACATAAGGCACGTGACCGTGTATCTCCTCCCGGCAGTATAAATTTCCTTGCTTGGGCACCCTCTATGACTTACAACCTGGTAAGCATTCTTAATTAGCACCATAGTAATCTATCTATACCATACACCGGGTCACTAATATGAGGATGGCAAATCGGCGGTGGATTTTGTGTGCAAGGTGACCTAGGACAGCCACTCGGACATCCCCGAAACACGGCTGATGAGATCAGGCTCAGACATATGTGACTGTAACATCAAAGACGGCTGCTTTGCCGTGTTGATACCGGTCATTTTCGTTTCTGAAAGCTCGGGTTGATGAACTTGATGGCCAGACAGGCCGGCTGATACATATCAGCTAGCCGCGTTTTCGTTTTCGATTCTCGTTTATATACGTTTATACCGCGCCGACCAGCGTGGCTTCAACTTATTGATGGACATGTGGTTTTTGTCCGCCTCCGAATCATATCATTGGACCAAGTTGCCGATCTTGAAAGTTACGATCGGGGCATTGGCTTCCACCGATGCTTTCTGTTCTGCTGCTCGTTTGAGAGACCGTAGATGAGCAGTCCAGCGCATGCTCAGCGCATGCTGTCCGCTAGCGCAGGGGTTGGATGGCACAGCGGTAACCATCCCCTAAGGTTGACCACGCGCACGTTGCTAAGGTCGCAGGTTCGAAACAATTTAGACTCCGAGATTCCGCCGCGCCGATTTCGGCTGACCAACCTCATGACCACACTGGCACGTGATCGCCTCACGATCGTGTCACTCACGCCAAGCGGTAGTGCGGCACCGACAACCCCGTTTGGAGAAACACAGCCCCTCGTCGCGGGAATCATTGCAGAGAGTTTGAAGGATCACGGGCAGCCGAATGATTAACAATTAGTGATACAGTCAATGTATGGAACTTCGTGACAAGTCAGATACCTAATTTGGAAATTGTTACTGTGCACTCAGTTTTCACCCGATGGTATTGAAACTGTGCAGAAATGACCATAAGAAGGAAGACTAGAGATCCCTCGGGTCAAAAGTCTCAAAATCCACAAAATCATTTTTCCTTCCACGGATTTCGCGCTTTCGGTCCGGGCCGAGACATAGCCGGTGGCTGTACGATTCCATCAGCGCATCAAATCTCTGCCGCACCACTGAACCTTGACCAAAACTCAACCAAAACCAGGAGATTTCTGCCATGGATGTCTGCTGGGGTCAGAGTTGAGATACTGACTAACTTTAGGCCATGGGTTGATGCCTTTTTTTCCCAAAATCGCAAGTTAGGTACACACACTTTTGACATTTTGCGCAAAAATTTCGCGCTTTTCTAACCCTAGACTAGGGTTACTTCGTTTTCTCTAAAATGCGAATTTTGCCTATAAACCCACCCCAAGTTCCTGCTAAATCTCAAGTTTCAAAGAATTTTGGGCAAAATTCCGGCTTGATATGAAGTTGTGTCTGCTATCATACTGCTAGACTCCAACATGGGCCGATAAACGGCCCTGGAATATTGATTGATTGATTGATTGTCCGCTAGCGCAAAGTGGATATCAACATCCGCGGGAGTGGTCGGTGTCAGCTAGACTCGTGACCAGTCTACTACGCGAGGCCGTCAATTGTGGCAAGCACGTCGGGCGTAGTAGACTGGTACTTCTCGGGACAAGCCAAAGGGCTGTCGCGGAGTTTGAATTTTTTGGGTAGGCCCCATCAATCAGGTCCTTTTCCCTCAAAAATGTTGTATTTAAGCTCAGAGAAATAGCTCATGGCATTTTGCTCTAATGCGGCTATATATCTGTGTGTTTAGTTGAGCATCTTCGTGGCAAAAGAAATAGCAATGGGCGACCAAGCTATTGGTGAGTCACGTAGTGTCTGCTACGCCCGACGTGCTTGCCACAATTGTCGGCCGCGCGTAGCAGACTGGTAACGAGTCTAGGTGTCAGCTCGGTGGGTGGTTGTTGTTAGGGCGTGAATGCTCGCGCAAAAAGGAGCTCGCGGGGCGTGGCTTTGAGGGCTGTGAGAATGCGATCGTTCATCATACGAAGCGCCTCCTCAAAGTGCTCTGGCCAATTCTCCGGTATGTCCTCCGGTTTCACGGTGCCCTCGTCGAAGTCGTGGTCGGGTGCACAAAGTCGTTTCAGAATCCCGAGCAGAATCCTGTTCGCGCCCTCAATCAGCCCGTTCACCCACGGCGAGTACGCTGGCGTCGTAATGTGCTTGACGTTGTTGGCTGTACAGAACTCCGTGACGGCGTGGTTTAAGAAATGCTTGCCCCCGTCCGCCATGAAGGCATCCGAAACGGCGAATTCGTGGAAGATACGGCGTAGTGAGTCGATTGTCGTTTTTGCTGTTCCAGCCGTCTTGAGTTTCACGCCCCAGACGAAGTGCGAGAAGATGTCGATGTGGAGGCCAACATTCTTGAAACCCCCTTTACCAAGAGGTAGGGAAAGGTAGTCGCCTGCGATGAGAGTGAATGGCTGGGTACGACGAATTGGTTGCAGGAGAGAATTCAGCTTCGGTGCCCCAAAGCTCTTGCATTGCGGGCATTCCAGCATCACCTGCCGGCAGTCAGTATCCATCCCCGGCCAGAAGTACCGGTCGGAGAGCTTGAGTTTCGTGCTCTCCACGTTGAAGTGACCGTTTTGGGCGTGAACCTCCAGCGCGGTCTTGAACACGAGTGAGGTAGGAATGCACTCTGTGCGCGCAACCCGTCGTGACGCCGAATCTGTTACTCGCCATAACTTGCCATCCTCAATCATGAACCCCGCTGCTCGATGTGCGTGTCGTTTGCGTTCCTGTACCGCCGACCCGGTGTTGTGGCCCAACAGGTGGTCAACTATTGGCGCAAAGAATATGTCATCTGCAAACTGTGCTTGTAACGGGTGACTCGCCGCGTTCGGGACATCAGTCGTAACCGAAAAGATGTCCCGAGTGATTCCTTTTGACGCCTCCCAGTCCGCGAGGACCGACCAATTCGAACCGTCCGTCGACGTGCGTTTCCGTTCGGCCCACATCCGGCTCAACCTGTCCGCAACTGGATTCTCGACACCCGGCCGATGGCGAATGCCGATGATGTTACGGGCCAGGATGGCCTCTTTCCAGCGGGTGTGGTGCGAGTTGAGCTTCTCGCGCATGAGCGTGTCCCGAAGGGCTTGACAGTCGATCTCGATTTCGATGGGTGATCCGTATATATATGGCTCGAATTCATCCAACGAGAACTTGAGCGCTGCGAACTCCAACAAGAATGGCTCGTACTTAGCTTCGCTGAGAGAGGTACGTTTCGAGCTCGGGGATGGCACCTCCACGTTCCCCGTCAAGTCCGTGAGCGGTGCCGCGATGCGCGCATAGTCGGGGATCATCCGGCGGAAATAATTGGTGAGGCCCAGGAATCCCATCAGCTCCGCTACGCTTTCCAGTACCGGCCAGTTCACAACGGCGCCAACTTTGTCTAGATTTGGCTTGAGGCCGTTGGGTCCAACCATTGCTCCAGCAAAAAGGACTTCCGTGACGAAGAGTTTGGTCTTCGACGGCGACAGCGAAAGACTCTTCTCCCGGCAGCGCTGGGAGATTCTGTTATGTAAGGATCGGTCCTTTCCTCAAGAGTTCGTTTGAACTCCGTTGGCGGCAAATCCCGAGCTGAGATAAGTAGCGTACTTAGCGGGCGAGTACCGAAGCGAACCAGTAGCGTGAAGCTGTACTGGATGCTTTGAAGATAGAAGTAAGGTTGCTTTTGAATGTGTAGCGCACAAGTGGGTTGAAAGTATGATAAGATAATATTCAGCACTTCTAGGTAAGGCTTTTATACAAATGTAGGTAAGTGAGACGAGGCGGAATGAGGTAGTGTATGATGTCAAGTCTTAGAGGAATGTGGATAGGGATGAGGGAAGAATGTAGATGTTAAATGTAGAGATAAATGTGATGTACGAAATAATGAAGAGAATAGGATCAAAATGCGAGACTCACAAGCGTAGGCTTCATGATATCCATAACATATCCCCCCCACCCTAGGCGCGTGAGGATCAAAATCCTGCCCTCGCAATACGCTCAGCAAACTCCATCACATCACACAGCTCCCGTTCCACCACGTTATGGTTGTTGACGGCTGGACGAATGTGCGGGTGAAGGAAGTAGTGGGCGCCGGCATCGACAACAAAGAAGTTTGAGACTCCTTGATGTGTAAAAAGGCGTCCAGCAGCGATATCGGCACGTTGGACGTAGGCAGGATCATCAAGCCAGCCTTCGAAGATGGGGTTTACAGTAGAGCCGCCGCGAACGGTGTTATACCATTCATGATGACACATTTGTAACCCGTTTGAAACGCTGTCAACTCCATCTCGAATCGAGCAGATCATAATCTTGCCGAAGGCCGCGAGCGAAAAGTGGTAGAGTTCGGTAAATGATCCGGCCGGTCACTGGGTTGTGCAACCTTGGTGCAAGCTCAAGACTTGAGGAATTCATGAACGCAATTGTCTACATACAGTACCTCGCAAATTTGAAGATTACTTATGCTCTGACATCTGTTTTATGCATGAAGCGGTAAACTGGATGCAGTCATCGAGATTAGAAGCAGAAAAGACACTGCCAGAGCGTTCCATCAGCGGAATCAGCACTACATCACTCTGGATCAGGCGGGCTTGTGCTGGATCACAAACCATCCGCAGTAAATCACAAAATGTCAAAACTGTTCACGTAGTCCGGGATCTGGACCACCTCTCGATTCTTCTAGACCTACGGCCCGACCGCCGCAGAATTTTGATTCACCGTCAGACACTCATCGCCACGTCACGCCCTTTTTTCTTCCTCCCCCCACCATCCCCCCCTCCTGCTCAGTCCCTCGTCGTCCCGCGCCGCTGATCCTCCCAAAGTCCTGTGTATTGTCAAAGTACCTCAAACCGCAAGCTTCTCTGAATCTGCTCGTGTCTTCATCCCTCAGGTACCCTCGAGCTCGGCAACATGCAAGTGTCCTGAATTTCTTAGGTGAGGGTCGTCAAGCTTACCCGCCCGTGCTGTCAAGAGTCCACCTATCCTCATTTCATACACAAACCTCCATGCACAAGCTCCCGCCTTCCCTCTCATCTACTCAAGTCAAGTCCGACTCTTCAAGTCCGACTCTTCAAGTCCGACTCTCTAAGTCAAGTACTCCACATCAAACCTCGACCAAGACGCTCTGCTATCAACTCCCCGGATTCTCGCGTTTTTGGCGCAATGGCTCTATGTTCCGACAGCAACACACTGTAAAATTCATAATGCTCTCCGCTCGGCGCTCTCGCATATCGGATGTTGATCTTGAGGCGACTGCCGGTGGGTTTTCTGCTCTCTGTGTTCGGATTCTCATATTGACATTCTGTCATAAACTCCATGTGCTCGCGGCCCGTCGGTGGACGGTTGCTACTCGTCTCGAACACCCTATACACGTCTTCCGAAATCTATCACTTTTTCCCACATCGTTCGCGATATGTTTAATGGTCGTTCTACGACTCATTCCCGTATATCTGTATCTCATTCCGATTTGCAAATTCCGATTTGCAAACAATACCACATGCTCTTCCTTTACATGCTGTCCCTTACCGCAACATGACTCTAATCCAATTTCAAGAGGCACACATATCCATCGCCTCACTGGTGCCTTTGTTAACTCACATGGCCGACACGAGCCAACAGCTAGACTTGGTGACCGTCCAATGTGTCGTTCAATTGCCCAAAAATTCGACTCTTCTGCCGTTGTGAATCAATCCCCGCTACAGATCAATTGCCTAAAATTCGACTCTTCTGCCGTTGTGAATCAATCCCCGCTACAGACCAACCAAAGCATGATCTCGAACAACGCTCAATATCACTGCACCTAAAAGTCGAAACCATCGTTTCAAAGTCAAGGTTACGACTTGCAACAACCACCTAGTAAATCAAGTCAACGTCCATCGAAGGCTGATCTTTTATGTTGCATCCTTTGAAGCTCACCGAAAGCGCGTACCAGATAACAACTTCTGACCAAATTCGGGCGTCCATCGCGAATTATATTTCCTTCGCTTTTTGCGTTTCATTTCCCGAAACTCGAACTCACCCTTCTCGTGTGCCCTATCATTCACCTCTGGTGATATCGAACAGCAGCCATCAAGTCCTTGCGCAAAAGGCTTCCAGCTTACATCCAGCCTTGAAAAGGGCTATCGTATCCAGCGTAAAGAATAAGAACAGGCCGAGAAAGTAAACCAGTCAACGGAAAGATTTGAAATGTTTGTGACTCTCGGCGACAACTGGTTCCGCAATTCCTCAAAGGCACGATACTCACACTGTTCCGCGAGCAGATTTCGTCTGAATTCATACTTTCTATGGCAACTCTGACTCCGAGCTCCCTAGATGTCTCAATCATGCTCCCGATGTCAACTTGCTTTGGAGGAAGGTGAGGAATCGCTATCTTCTTTTGTGTTTCCCTTGCTGCTCTTCCACCGCCGATGCTGTTTGAATCTCGTCGCAAACTTGTTAGCGAAGGGGTATCCATACAATGCGCCTCCTTTACTCTGCCTGTGTCCTGTGTAATTCCCAAAAATAACAAGCTGCCGCCTTTGGGTCTGGCAAATCAATTCGTTCAAATAATCCATATTTCGACTGTTCATCGCCGGTGGCGGGCCGTGCCACTCGTTGGCCTTACCGCTTTATGGTATAATGTCCTCGGACATTGCATTTCTGTCCCCGACATAAGCATGCTCTTGTCTGTCACTTTGCCCTCGAGGGTAATCTCATCGTAATGCCGCGCGATGAATTCGACGCCATCGTCTCTGACTCCGTGCCCGGAAACAACAAGAATCGCGGTAAAGCCAGCCGCCTCCGCTCCTTTGCTCTACCCTCGCAATACCTTGACGCCGGTGCGCGAGCGCGAAAAGGCGAGTTTAATGTGAACATCAGCGCTGCCATTGTGATGGAGGAGGAAGTTTTCGTTATCACAGACTTTTCGCGGATGACGCAGATTCACGTCGTGAGTTCCTCTCGTATCTTCGAGGAGAGTCTTGTGGGTGACTTCATCAGTATTGACAATCATCCGGATGGTGGAAGTATTGTCGATAGAAAGGGAAGTCGGTCCGGAAGGTAGTAGGAAACCAAGTTCGAACAGAAGAGAGCGGAGCCACATGATTTCACGCCCGACGTGTGTGCCAGCGTAGAGCTCGGCTTCGCCAGTCGAAAGAGCCGTGGAGGTTTGCTTCTTCGCTGACCAAGCGATTAAGCTGGATCCGATGAAGACAGCATACCCAGAAATGGATCGGGCGTGATCCTTTGAGTTTGCCCAATCTGAATCGCTGAAAGCGTGAAGGGTAAGGTCTTTATTGCCGCCTAGAACAAGGACAGAGTCGCGTGTGGTTTTGAGGTACGCGAGGATCCGTTTAACGGCTTCCCAATGAGCTTCACCGGGGTTGGAGCTAAATTGCGATACGGCCTGGACTGCCTTCGTAATGTCTGGACGGCATTGAACAGCGGTATGCATAAGCGAACCAACGGCGTGCTGGTAGGGTACGTTGGCCATGCGCTGCCAGTGGAGTTCTTCCGAAGTCTGAGGAGATTGAGACTTGGAAAGCGGAGCGGCCGACGAGTTGACTGGCGAGTATACGGGCCGTGCATCCTCCATGCGATACCGAGCCACAATCGAGTCAATATAGAAACGATGAGACAAGGAGATGGTGCGGTTCGCACGATCACGCAGGATTTCGAGGCCAAGAATGGATTTTGACTCTCCCAAGTCCTTGATTTGGACATGCTCGGAAATCTGCTTCTTTAAAAGTTTGACCTCTGCAACAGAGGAGCAGAATAAACCGAGATCATCAACGTGGGCGCTGATGATGGAAATAGCCTTCTCCAGGCGACGAATAAAGACGCACGGATCAGCAATGCACACCCGGAAACCAATCTTGACCAAAATGGAACGTAACTTTTGGTACCAGAGAAGTGCGGCTTGCTTTGATCCGTAAATTCCCCTTTTCAGGAGACAGACATAGTCCTCCTTTCCACGAACACGATGGCCTTGAGGCTGTCGCATGTAGATAGGTGGCTCGTCTGGATCCATCTCGCTGTTGAGAAAGGCGGAGTCGACGTCCACAACGTGGAATTCCCAGTCCAGCTTTGCAGCTAGGGTTAGGAGGTAACGAAGCGACTCTGACTTCACAACAGGAGCAAAAGACATCGAAAAATCGATACCTGGGCGCTGGGGTGTACCCTGAGCACATAGTCGAGCTTTGTACCGAGTGATGGCACCAGTACTGTCGTGCTTCAAGGCATAGACCCAGAGCGAACCAAGCGGAGTGACACCGGGAGGTGGTGGGACAAGTTCCCATGTGGTCAGGAATATCTGTAGCGGGCTCCGTAGTCGGACTCCCTTGATGTAGCCACATATATAGTGTGGCAAGCCAGTACGAATAAATCCATCTTAGCCGACTTGGATGTATGCACATGGCCTCATTTCGTAGCGCCAAGCTGAGGTCATGCGTTCGAGTCCCTCTGGAGGTTAGATATTTGTTTTACATTTTTGCTCCTTTTCACCGCCAAAAATCATGATGTTATCGTCATGAATCCACAACAAAACGTCATGAAAATAACGTCATGAATGTTCCCATAACCGTAATGAATTTCGCGATGCACTTTCATGATGTTGCGTCGTGAATTTCATGAGTGCATCATGAATTTCGTGACAATTCATCGTGAACTTTCTAATGACTCGTCGTGAAAAACATGAGGAATTTCATGATACTTTGACTGCACAGTGTGCCAGTGGCCAACTGAGGACTACTAGTACTGAGGAGACGTCTTGGGAGACGTCGTCACGTTGCCCGGATTTTCTCTTGCTTCGAGTAGGACTCGGACGCTTGCTGCGGGCTTCCAGTGCTTTTATGGGGACGTTTGCAACAGGATTTCTAGGACTTTGAGAGGAGGCGCTTTGGGCGCGCTTGGCTTTCTGGCAAAGAAATTGTTTTCGGATCTAGTGCCCCGATGGAATTGTGGTTTCGGATTTGGAAAGCTGTGCAGCGGGGACAACCGTGGAGTAGGCGGCAAATCGATTTTGCGACGGCTAAGGACACATATAGGCAGAACGGATTTTGATTAGAACTAATAGAAGCGATGACCTATCTGCAGCCAAATAGAGCCAAATCTCGTCGAAATCAACGAACTCAGGCCTATTCTCACACTTGATTTCCAACAAAATTGATGTTACAGCCGTTTTGGAAACAATATACGGGTTTTGATCGAGTGGTGCTCATTCGTTTGTGCTTACCTTTGTTTTGCTTCCCATCACCAGCTCCACTTCAGCCGAATCTGAGTTTTGCTTCCGCCACCCAGAGAACACCAGGAAAAAACAGGGGGTTAACAGAACTGAGGATCAAGACGCAGTTGCTACTTGCCCAGAGCTCGACAGGGACATGACTTGCGAGCAAGGGCCAAAACAAGGGACCAGCGGCACTTGATGTGGTGGTGCCCCCGGCTTTGCCGATGACAGAATCGTCAACAAACGTAAGCACAAACGAACGACTATAATCGGGTGCTTGGTATAATCCCCCCCACAAAAGACACTTTCCAAGTCAACGGAAGTATTTGGGGGGAAATTTCCAATTCCCCCCAAATACAAAGTCGAACTTTCCCCCCAAATAAACTTCCGAGTTCCGATTTTCATTTTTTGACCTAACTCCGGCGATTCAAAGGTATCACTCTCGGTAAGTATCCTGCCTAGTCTCACTCCTCTGTCCTTCGTTGGCTCCACGCAAATCATACTTAGGTTATTTTGGCCATCAATCTCGGCACGCTCCGAGGTCAGCATTCTCCGGCATCTCTGTCTGATACAGTAGCAGTTAGCTCTAAAGACCTTGTGTATCATTCTCTAGGTCTGCCAAGCCCAGGCCCGGAACCTAGAGGTACTGTAAGACTCAATTCCATCCAACGTGAAACAATACAAGTACTCTAGAGAGTCCCATCAAAGTCGGCTCCGGGCATCTTGGATAGGGCACCTTTCAGCCGTTTTCCGCCGGTCTGCTCATTAGTTACGTTCCAGGTCGTGCTCTGTTCAATTAGCATTGAAAGGATGAAAGCTACAATGATTATACTGATGCCCAACAGAGATGCCGGAGAAGGCCGATTCGGACCTCGGAGAGTGCCGACTCATGCCGAGCTTGTATTGATGGCCAATACAACCTATATTTTGCGTGGATCCAGTGAAAGACAGAGTAGTGAGACTAAGCAGGGTACTTACTGAGAGTGAGAACCTTGAATTGAGAGAGTTAGGTCAAACAATGAAAATTGGAAGTTTATTTGGGGGCAACTTTCAACTTTGTATTTGGGGGGAAGTTCGAAATTTCCCCCCAAATAAACTCGGCGACATCGGTTGTGTCTTTTTGGGGGCAATCACGTCAAAACCCCCATTTATAGTGGGGATGGGCGAAAAAGTCATATATTTGGGGGGAATGATTAAAAGTGCACTTTAACCGCCATAGTCATTAACTTTGCACACAGCTAAACATATTGCAATCAATGCTGGCTCGTCTTCCTGGTATTTTCAATATCCTGTTCAATCCCCGAATTGCGAACTTTCCGGGGATTCATCATTCCGGGCCCATCTTGAACATTTCCCATCTCTCCGACCCTTCTTCGAGCACCGACTCGGATGTACGCAAGGCCATTCAGACGACGGCGGTGCTTCGAAGCACTAGTACGAGTGTATACAGACTATGGTATTCGAAATTTGTATATACGAATCCAATACGGGTATTCATGCATGATGAAGTTTGAACAACGAGCGGCGCGGCCAATGTACTTTTTATCCAGGTCCCAAAGTTGTGAATGCGTCGGACTCAGGCGCAACCAGGGATTTCGTCCCGTTTGGCATTGATATCCACCTTTGAAGAGAGCTTCAGACGGTAACGACAGAAGAGGCATCCCCTACCGAAACGGTCTCGGCAAACTCCACGACGCCGAACGACGCTTGTCCCTGCCCATGATGACCGACTTTCGCACCCCCTGCATTCGAGGCCAATGTCCCCATCGGGATGGAGTTCCATCCTTTATCGTTGTAGTCAATAGCCTCGCGAAAGTGTTGGCGTCTGTTGAGTCTGTAGTAGATTAATACAGCAGCCATAAGGTATGGGAGCAAACGGAACGGGACATACGTCGCCATCATGCTGTTCATGTACACTACAAGCGGCCACGGAATATGGAGTTGAATAGGGTATGAAATGATAGATACGAACGTTTACTGCTGGAAGCGAGACCGAGGAAGAACCAGAACGTGTCGGGGACTGCGAGAAACTGAAAACGCGTATTCAGTAAGGATAAACCAGGGACAGCGAAGCACGGATCAAGACATACGACCAAACTGTCTGAATGATGCCCGCGACTGTGTTACGAATGCATTAGAAATACCGCTTGAAGAAAAGGCATGCACGTACCGATCTGGGTAATCGATAACAAGAGCTATGGCAAGCAGACTCAGTGACCCACTCCATCATACGGCAGTAACAGCACTCACAATGATGTAAATTCCCAATGCAGAGAGGCTGAGTGGCTTCCTCGCCTCGGTCACTGAGAGAAAGATGATCGTTGGGGACGGAACAAGCAAGGGGTTGAAGCGACTAACATCTATGAATACGGCTCGCGAAATAACTGCGGGTCGACTCGATAAGCCTCACGAATACCGATCCAGATTCAAATCTCACATTTGCACAATGAAAGCGGAAAGATACCTTGGAGGCTGCTGGAATTAGCTCTATAGCGCCAGGGATACACTCAGCATACCCTGCAGGCCGGACGGGAGCAATACAGTGGCCTGAATAGCTACAGGTTGCCGCCTTGAGGGAGGCCTGGAGCGCCACTAGGGTGATACTGCGAATGCAGTACAGAGTCTATGGTTAGAGGCTATGCCTCCATAGCTCTGCTAGTCCCCCCAGCGTGCATACCCTGAGTCAGGGGCTGACGAGACACGGACACGACTAACTGCCGCCAGCGCCCAGAGCGCTGGTCTATTCTTGTTCCTTCCCATTCCCAAGAGGCCGCCGAACCGACTCGCATCACACTGACAGGGTGCTTTCTAGGGTAACCTTGTACTACTTGGCGAGCGAGTGTACAATATATCAGAAGAGGAAGACCCACCACCTCCGTACAAGGGTAGGGAGATTCTACCTCCCTACGTTGGTACGTGACACATGGGATCCCCTTGAGTTGCCAGATATCCTGACAATGGTACGCCAGAGGTGGCAGCGCCTAAAAATCAAGATATTTGTTCGTCATTGGGAACATCCACAGAGCCCGCGCGGCAGGGAGGCTGGGGAAAGGTGTGAGCCTCATCTGAGCATTATCATTATTTATGTATCATAAGAATATCCCCTCCCATGTGTGATGTCGCTGCTCCGGCTTCTTGTGTACCGCCCACAATCACGGTCTCGAGCTCACCCACGCACGAAACGGCTCTCCGAATCCGTATTTTATCCGTGTTTTTTGTGTTGTTGATCAAATTTCTGGCCATCACCCTTGGAATGGCGGGGTTGCCAAATCCAAGGCCACGATTTCTTGTGGGACACGCCGAGATGTCGGAAAGACAAGACGTGAGAGGCCCATGCTGATTGTCGCCGCTTGAGTGACGAGAGGTGACGAGAGAAGCGCTTGTTTGTGGAGATAAAGTTGAAAAGCGGCGCATCAATGTGCGGGAAACACCGCCGCCGAGTCCTAGTACAATACATGTTGTTTACGGGTGTTGTTTGGTGCAGTATAGATTGAGAACGAAAGAAATCATTCGTGTTCGGACCGCGGAGGTCCGGAAACCGTTGGCGAGGCCATTGACATAACATCACGGCTAAGATAGAGAGCGTGGGATCCCCACAGCTTACTTAAGCATGTTATGTAATGCTTATGAATCGTTCCCACGGCCAAATCCCCAGTTGCACAAAAAATTCGTGCTCTTTCCGGCCTGCGGAAGGGCTGACCTACAGACTTAGAAGACATTCTCGCTGTTTCGGCTCTGAAATTTTGGTTTTTGGTTTGAAAAGCACCTTCCACACTGCAAGGAGGTTCTGTCACTCATTGCGCCCAGTGTTCCTCCTAAGGGTTAAGCCTTAGAATGAATTAAGCCTTAATTTCAAGTTAATGTTAAGGCTTAACATGAAGCTGGATCCATCTTAACCCTTAATTAAGCCTTACCTTGGATTACGTCACCGTCTCGGCTACGTTCTGCAGGTTCGGCAGCTGCCGCCGGACCGCAGCATTGTCAAAGGGATTATAACTGTACGGCGGGTTCCGTTGATTCTGCTGAAGCGTCGGAACATGGGTCAAGCATTGCCGTGGAGGGAGCAATTTGATATGCCGCCGACCTTTGCGGCGCAATTTGCGCCGCAAAGGTTTGACAGGTCCCACCCTTAAGCGAGCATGCCGAGATGACTATCGTGTGGCTGTGCTGGCCAAATTTTCCTCCGAAATTTTTGAAAAGTGTCCCATTTGGTGAGAAAACCACATAGAAACACCCAGAAAAAAAGTGGTCTGAATTACCTCTATATACTCCCCGAGGGTTATAGGATGTAAAACTGGGGTAGGTAATAGAAATACGAGACACATTTGGGTTGGCCGTTTTTGGCCGGCGGCCAACCACTCAAACCCGAACTCACTCATCTACATTATCCTGCGCTCATAGATGATCTCATTCCGCTTTGTTTTACTTACTTATTTGCTATAAGTACTCAGTTGTATTAGTTACAATTCTTTGGTGAATATTGAACGTGCGACTAAAGAAATGAGTTCTAAAGAACTCAGGCAGATTGGCAAGCGCTATTTGCGCATGACCAAGGCTGCTGAGGAGAGTCGACGTACCTCTCATGTATCTGACGAGGAATTGGTTTCCTTCGCGTCAGATGATGACGGCGATAAAATTGCTAAAGTTAAACTGAATAACTTCAACTCACCTCGTTCGGCAGGCCCTCAGGCGCAATCTACACCTGTGGCTACTCGTAAGGTTGAGATTCGCTCGGCTTCCTCCTCAGATAGCGAATCTTCTCGAGGTGAAGGCCCTTCAAAGCCGAATAAGGGTAAAGGGCCGGACCCGCTCAACTGGGGTGCGGTCGATTGGTCAGATCAGTTTTCAGAGGCTGATCTTGACGCACAGCGCGCGGCATTCGCTAATTTTGAAGAGATTAAGCGTATTAAGAATGAGCCTATCTCAACTCCTTCTGACTTGTTCCAGGATGTACCTGTGAATAATGTCCCTTCGGATAGTTCATCCACTACTGTTGTAATAGACAAACCTGAATATAATTCTCCTCCCCCTCACTCCGTGTCTGGCCAGACCTCTACTTCGTTTTCAGACGAAAAAGTGAACCTTCAGAAACGCTTGAAGGAAATTAAACTTGAGGAGAAGCGTCAGATAGTTTAAAATCTAGAGTGCTAAAACACGCCGTGTGCGTGACCAGGTACAGCCACTCGGACGCGTTCGACAGGCGGCCGATGACACAATACTGTAGATACTTGTACCGAGCAGGGTCTCGCTTAACTAAGTAATACTACAATTGTCACTGATTTTGATGGCTAGCGATCAGCGGCGACTAACGTGGCGATCACTGACAGGTGATTAGTCGACAAACATATATCTCTCATTTGTGAACGGATTTCGGTTAGCAGATAGCGCGGTAATCCTTTTTAGCCCCACAGCAGCCCAAATCCCAAAAATTGGAGTTTAAAACGATGAGGAAGGCCGAGATACAAGGTTTAGTAGGCATTAGCGAGGAGCCGTGGGAAATTACTATTAGTTGGCAATCAAGGCGGATCACTAACTAGTAAAGCCATCACTAGTCGGCTAAGAGCTAGTCAAGCGAGACCCTGACTGCCAACATCAATCGCGCACAAGGCACGTGCTGCAGCCTTTTTTTTTTTTGTCTCTGCATTTTTATACCGCAACAAGTACACGAACTACTAAGACGCGGTGCCCGGAGGCGATAAATAGGGGTGTTGTTAGTGCGATGGAAGTGTCCGAAGGATGTGTAGTATAGGGGTTTCGAGGGTATTAGCGGAAACATAAACCATAAGACCATAGCGCATGAGTGAAAGGAAATGTACAGGGTATAGGGTGGGACGGGTGTGCCGAAAGAGCTGAATTTACTTATCTTTTGTTTGTTTGCTTTTGCCGCTTCCTCTTTCTCCTCCCCCGCCGTTCCCGACACGCGCAATCGACCCCAAAAGTCCTCCTTCATGCGCCGCCATGGTTCCGTGAGATACGGGAAGATGCGTTCATCATTTGCTGATGTTGATTCGGCCACTCTTTGGAGTTGCGTGGACTTGCGCATGTTCACTTTGCTCTTTGAGTTTCTCGGTCGTACTGGAAGTGGTGGTGGGAAGGAAGGGGCTCTTTTTCCCCGCCAAACATCAGGTAGCCGTTGGATGACAGGGCTATTTTTACTCAGCTTGTTGAAGCGGATTGCCGCCCGTCTATTCCCTTTATCCATCACCAGGCGTATGGGTGGGATCGACGCCTCAATCTCCAATGCGTTGATCGGCGAGGTCCTGAACACTGCGCAAATGAGCCGCAATGCTCGACGTTGCACCCTCTCTAGTTGTTTCTCGTGGTCTTTCTTTCCGCTCCACCATGCTGCGCCAGCGTAAGATAGAACGGGAACGACACATGCCTTGTATAGATGACGGAGGTGGGCTTGCGAAAGGCCTCTGACTGTATTTGAAAGCCTCGAGATCCCATTCACTGTGTTTTCAGCTCGGGCTGCCATCGTCTTTACGTGGTGATTAAAATTGAGTTGTTTGTCGAGGTGTATGCCGAGCCATTTAATCGTGTCGAACGCGACGATGGTGGACTCGGAGCCGTCGGCGTCCAGAAGACGGATAGCGGGATTCGCAAAGGGTGTCTTGTTTTTTCCCTTCTTGCGGCCCGTGTAGTGCACCAATCTGCGTTTGGCGTCATCGATTGCAAGTCCCCACTTGCCCAGAGTTGTGCGAGTTTTGATATAGGCCTTCCGTAGTAGTCGTACATTTGTTTCCAGTGATTCGGAGGCGACATAAATTTTCCCGTCGTCTACGTACATAATCAAAGCAACTTCAGTATGATCATCGGGGGCAGGAAAAGCACTCGCCGGGTCCCATTTCGGCTTGAAAATCTCCAGCAATTCTGCGCTGTAGAACGCAGCGAGGATTGGGGACACTGGAGAGCCTTGTGGGATCCCATTTACCACTCGTTTCATCTCCCCGCGCTTTCCTTCAATGCAACGTGCTGCAGCCATTTGCGTAGAGTGGAGCAAGGACTTGGTCGTCGACGAGCGGTGTGGGACATGTAAAATGTGGCCCAGCACTCAATGCTCAAGTCTCAGATCCAGTGGTGCACGAGTAACGGCTCTACAGCATACTGCGCGGGCGTCGAAAGACGTGACCAGGCAGGGGGACATGCTGTAGGGCAAGGGGCGACCTGTCAAGCGGCATCAGAAAAGGACCCTAACAGTATGTTCGTGTTTGTCGTCCAGTGTTCCTTCTTAAGGCCTTATTAAGGGTAACCTCGGCGGCTAAGGGCTTAATATCATATTAAGGGCTTAATATCATATTAAGGCCTTATTAAGGCCTTCAAATTAAGGCCTTAGGAACAAACAAATGAATTTTTTTTAGGGTGGACAAGTAACAAATTTCACGCGTTCTCGCCATTGTCGTCTCCGAATCCTACCCTAAAGCTCGCCATCATCAGGTTATTTTCGTCTAAATGATCCGCTGCCGACAGTTTCTCAATCTGAATGGCACTGAATGCCTGACGCCTAGGGTCATGTTTTTGATTCCCAGCCCAATTATAAACGGTTTTTTAATTTTTGTCTGTAAACAGGGTGTTTATAAACCGGTTAACAAACACGTCGGCAAGATTGGCCCAAAGTTGGATTTTTTCCGTCGTTTACTCGATTTTCGCCTCCGTGAGCTTGAGGGAGGTGGTTGGCACGATTTGAGACAGACAACAGCCAACATCTGCCCAGATTTGCTGGATCTTTCATTTTTGAGCCAATTCTGACCATCAGACTTGGGTGATTGATGTACTCGTGCTCACAAAAAGTGATGGCGTCGCTTTTCTTTCATATTTCTGGACGCTGGATGAGCACCCTTGCCCAAATCAGAGTGCTAGGCAGTCTAGAAAGACTACGCGCATATTTCTAGCACCATGGTTTGATCAATAAATTGTGATGCGCGATCAAATGTCCGAAAAAGGCAAAACACCCAAATTTCGGCTTGCCGTGGGATGTTTTCCATCAAAGTTCAAATCGGCCAAATTGTAGCCCTGAGGGAGTAGACAGGCCTGGCACTTTGAATTATGCAAAAATGTGTATGCGATGCCGAGATATATGGACTTCAAAGTCGGGAAAACTAGCAAAAATGGCCAAAATTGACCAAAATCACAATATTGCGCGGGTTATAGCGAAAGAACCGATGCATATTTTTGTCCAATCCAAAAGGTCACATCTGTCTACTCATCATAGGCTACAATCTGCCCCATCCAGATTGTGATGGAAAAAATCTTGCGCCAAGCTAGATTTTGGTGGTTTTGCCTTTTTCGGCCATTTGATGGCATATCATAATTGTTTGATCATATCATTATCCTGAAAATATGCAGATACTCATTCTGGCCCACGTAGCACTTTGTTTCATGAAAAAGCCTCCGTCCAGCATCCAGAAATCCGAAAAAGAAGTGACGCCATCACTTTCCGTGATACCGAGTATCGGCACACTCCGAAGCTGTGATTTCATAGTAGAATGTGCACAAATGAATGTTGTATCGCTGTCTGGCCGGCGCTGATCTTGCCGTAAATCCATCAGCCATCAATTAAGCCTTAATTAAGGGTTAGATTGCGGCTTGGCCCAAATTAAGCCCTAACATTAACTTGTTATTAAGGCTTAATCCATTCTAAGACTTAACCCTTAGGAGGAACACTGTTGTCGTCGGCCTTCAACCACTTGAATCCACAGTACTTGCAAGCTGCCGCCAAAAAATACACCAACTAAGCGCCGCATTATGCTTCTGGACACCTCGCAAGGATGCTGTCCTACGTCAGATTTTTTTTGGAGCATATTTTCTGCTCAATTGGTTTACGTAACTCCAGCCCACCAAGTCGTGCGACGTGCAGTATGGTCTTTCGCCCGTTTTTTACGCCAATTTTTGTATTCAAGTCCTCATATAGCTCGAAAGTATTGGTCTAAACATATTTCAGGCAGATCCACTGCACAGAGAATGTACAGGGAGGCTGGATGGTGAAGTTGAGGCTGACGGCAAACACGAACATACTGTTAGGGTCTTTTTCTGATGCCGCTTGACAGGGTATGTGCCCCATCACCGGTGACATATGTGAATGTCCGTGATTGGTGAGTCTTCTGGACCAAGCAATAGCACACACACTGACATCTGACGGTGACAATGGTGGCCAGAGTTGGATCTGAAGTACTGTACCGATATGTATGGTAGCAACATAACGCATAACGCAGGGTCATTTTTGCTTACAAATCGTCCCATATATGGTAATTTTGCACTGCTTTTGCACAGCAAATTACCATAAAAGGCTAGCAACGGCGCGTAACGCACCTCAGAGCGTTGCCTCCATACAGATCGGTACAGTACTGAATTGCTAAAATAAGGCTGTAGAACAACGTACCTAGCATATATCTGCTGCCTACAACCCTCAGAACCGAGTTACAAAAATTCATATGAAAGGCCCTTGGACTTGGGACCCCCCTCCCCCCCTTCTATATAAGGAATTTTCTTATCTCGGAAGGCCCTTGCGTTTTCCCAACGTTTTCCCTTTCGGGAGCATGCCTAATTCACTGGATGCCGTCATGGGTCTACCGCGGAGGTATAAGGAAAATTCGGCTTTCAATCTTTCCGCAACCAGAACTTCGAATACCGTTTCCCCATTCACTGTGTATTCCCTGTGACTCCGAGGTGGGAGAACTTGGAACGTAAATTCATTCCGGGCAAGGGAAAGAGCGTGTCGGTGGAAGGGTTCTTTACAGCCCTTGAGCTAAACCATGACCGCTCAGTGAAGCATTTCATTGTTGATGTTGAGAAGGTGACATTCCTTGGCAAGGCCTCCTCGGCGGCGCCAAAAGCAGAGGAGAGACTAAAATTTGTTTGCCTTGTTCTCTCTGTTTCAATTACATACTCGAATCTCAAAGCATTTGTAGTTAGCAGCGGTACTCCGGCACACCTCAAGTTCACGGACCTTTTTTGGAAGGCAATCCGGCACTGACTCTTCCGAGCTAAATTTGAAGAAGCGCAAGCTTGATTACCACGGAAACGAGCAGGAGGACAAGGGGGAAGGGACTTCGAGTGGTCGTTGCACTGGTAGTCTTAGACACTTTCCGAGAATGGGCGCACTCCTGAGCCTGTGAGAGGAGTGCAATGTCTTGTGACCAGCGGAGTGACGTGTGACGTGACGCTCCTCCTCCCGACTTCCATGACCGACACACGGCACGACGCGCTCAAGCTCTCTGCGCTGACTGTGTCCTGCGAAGCGTCAAGCCTTTCTCTCGTCATTCTTGCTCCGCTTACCTAGCCTGCTGCTCTTCGCCCTCTGTTTCGGATTTCACTTAGGGGCCGAAATCTTAGCCTGGCTGCCTCAGGCTGAAATCTCACAGACGACTACTTCTCGTTATTGTTTCCGGGAGAGATTGTCTCTCTTTTCGACCATACTGCTTCTCTCCTTTGCGGTTTAGGCTACAGCTGTGTCAAGTCAGACGCTGTCGACTTGGGGATTTTTGGCTTAGTTTTGCGTCAAGACCAGCGTAGGAATAGTTCGGGTGAGTCTTCATGCCCTCATTCTTTCTCAGTCCATTCCATCCCCCCATTGTATATTATCCTTCCTACCTTTCAATAATTGATCTCATTATGGATGCATTCATCTTCCGATTATTTTCTCCCTCTCCCCACCCCTTCACAAATGCATTTCATCATTCAATCACTACGTGCACTTGCTAATACGACGTTTCATACCCGCGCCTACATGCCCCGAGCCGTTATATCCGGACGGGTTTTAGGGTTACATCCCCACGATTTTGCGCCTAAATATTGCGCTTCCCACTTCATACCCGCGCCTACATGCGCAGAGCCGTTATATCCGGACGGGTTTTAGGGTTACATCCCCACGATTTTGCGCCTAAATATTGCGCCTCCCATTTAATACCCGCGCCTATATGCGCAGAGCCGTTACATCCGGACGGGTTTCTGGTTATATTCCCGTCTATTTTGCGCCTAAATGCGCCTCCCATTCAATACCCGCGCCTATATGCGCAGAGCCGTTACATCCGGACGGGTTTTAGGGTTACATCCCCACGATTTTGCGCCTAAATATTGCGCTTCCCCCTTCATACCCGCGCCTACATGCGCAGAGCCGTTACATCCGGACGGGTTTTAGGGTTACATCCCCACAATTTTGCGCCTCCAATTTCATACCCGCACCTTCATGCGCGTTACATCCGGACGGGCTTTAGGGTTACATCCCCATGATTTTGCGCCTAAATGCGTCTCCCATTTCGCCCCCACGCCTCGATACCCGACCTTTATTGTCGTTCAACGTGGTCTCGATATCCTTGTGATTACCTTTGTGCCCACATGTACTAAGCGGTTACAAGCCGCTGGGTCTAACATCTTCACGGGCACATTTGACTTGCTCTGCGGCGCCTGAAACTGCTTCTGGTTTTTGTGTATCAACGGCTCATGTCATTAATCCTATCCGTCATTAATCCTATCGGTCTGTACGGAGATTTACTGCGACCCACATTCATATTCAACATGACATTTCTTCGATAAGTAATCCCGAGCTGTTTGTGGCACTACATGCTTGGAATGGAATACTTCCCATTCGAGCAGTTTTGGGAGTCCCTGGATTCTCGTCCTCTCCGCAACTCGGAAACACATACAGAGAGTTGCACATTTGCGCTTTCGATCTTTTATCGGATCTTCTTGGTCGATAATCTTCTGCGTGTCATCCAACCTACATTTCTATCTCCGTATCGACTCTTACATCTCAGCCCTTTATTTGTGTTACCTCCCTAATTTTTCTGCAGTCTCATGAGCATCTAAATATACTCGCTTTCTTCCGCGGCTTTCCATCCCGTTATAATCTTCCGCTAATACATACTTCTATCGAGCGTCTCAATTAAGCTTCGCTTTTTCCTTCCTGTTTTGATTTCCTGTCCACGTACACTTTGTGCCGGCATTTCGGTTTCTGCGTCTTCGAGCACACGTTCGGATTCTTGATAGGAAGGCGCTTGATTAATCCGAATCTCAGTCATGTTCTTTCGACCAGCATGTTTGCTTCCCCGCAATTACTGCGAATAACTGGGTCCTGCAGATGAATGCTACTGTTCACCTTGATCCTCGAGGCGTACTGTTTTGATTCCTTCGAGCTCAACGAGCTGTGGGACCCGTGGCTTTGCCACTCAGGACCCTTCAAATGTTTGACCTGCACTCAGTTGCTGCTTTCAAGGCCGACGGCGCCGCACTGCCGCTCGCTGCACTCGCCGGCGCGCGTCGCCGCGGGGATTCTCAGGCTTTGACAGAAAGTCACGGGGTGAATTTCCCTTTCCGGCGCTGAGGCTGTGCCGTGCTCTTTTAATCGAGCTCAATCATTTCATTCATGTGAACGTTGACGTGCACGCTGCCGCGCTGATTGCGTACCTGGTATATCTGATCGTTGTTCGTTTCACTGCCTCTTTCCATACGGTTCACCTTACTACCTGACTCATTTGTGTTTCACATGTGATTCTAGTATCTACCTTATAGCCTGTACCTCACACCTGATTATATGACTTTCGTAAGTTTCGTTTCCCCTCCGTTTCGGTCCCCTCGTCGTTCTGTAGGCCCTCGCCGTTGCCTCAGACCTCGCCCATGCTCTAGGAGCTTTGTTCGAGCCCACTCGCACTTTCAGATCCTTCCGCGCCCCAGCGCTCGGTTGGTTCGTCAACGTACATCTTGAATTGCTCGGGTTTGAATGAGGCTCTGTCTTCATAACTTCTGTGAACGGGTGAATTCTGCTATTCGACCGCTATATCTACAATTTTGCATCATGTAGTGCGAATTTATTCACATTAATTCGTACCCGGAGAATTTACGATCTATGATTTTCATTTGTTGGTTTTCTCGCATCTTCGGTTACCAGCCTGGGTTCAGAGTCAGTATACAGTCAAAGCTGCCATAACCCATAGGCTTCGGTGGAGCCCAAAAGCTCTTGCCTTCCCGCTCACGCTTACTATGTGGAGGGTGATTTTGCAACTGTATGCTCAAGCCGGGGTGCTGTCATTCTCGGTCTAAATGCCTCCCTAAAATTACTTATATCTTCGCTTTGAGGCGAACATAACATGAAGTCTAGGCTTCTTATCTGACCACTCGAGATACGAGCCTTCGATAAATTGAATACGAACAGTAATTTAGATAACTCCACATTCTAACGCTCGATGCCGTTGGTACATTCATAAGTTGCTTTAATTCCGAACCATGCTGCGTGGTTTTGCTCAGTATACTCGGTGTTACAAAAAGTAACCGATAATTTGGTCACTCCTTCACGGACACGTGATATTTTTTTGAAGTGTCGCGCTTCAAATATACCCCTGACAATTCTCTACAGCATACATGAAAAGATCCGTGACATTCCTTGTCTGAGGCTCCTGAGGCTTGTCAACAAACTGAACATCATACTATTTTTGCATGCAGCTGGCACAAACCACACAAAAACTCGAAAGATATCCACAATATCTGATCAACGCACCGGATTTCCAACTTGCATTTGATAAAAACGACACTATCCCATCCAGTCATACAAAATACTTGCGAAAACGGCCTCAAAATAGTGTGAAAACAGGTCGCGCAGATTTCACCTGCAATTTGTCCTTGTTGTTGATCCCGGTTAATGAGGAGGGTACATAATGATAATATATGTCGCTGAATAACTCTTACTTGATTGACACAGAGAGCAAGAGAGCTGCTGGAATTTTCACATTAGTTCCATCTTTTTGTAGCAAAACGAGCTGATACCCAGCTTGAAACTGAATCAAATCTGAGTGGTGGAATTCAGACGCTCAAAAAAGCCCCAATGACATGGTTCACACAGACCAAATTTGGTCAGACAATAGAATGGTGTATAAAATACAATATTGAATACTTAAAACTGTGTTTCCTGTGCCAACAAAGCGAGAGCCAAATGGTTTCTTCTAAATAAGGCAAAATGTTAGCTGTCAGATTGAACCGACTGGTGCGAGAGATTCGCGGCGTCGCTTCTCACAAACTGCCATCCAAATGGGTACAGATCATCCCAATGAACATTCCTATGTGCTTGACTCAACGAAATACTACACGATTCGGCCTAAAATGGCACATTGTCGGTCACTTTTTGTAACACCGAGTACTTGCCTCCGAGTCGTATTTGTTCAATTCTTTCGACTCCATAGCGGTTTCGATGTCCAGCTCGGACTTACTCAATTCATGGTTCTGCTTTCAATGTTTAATCTATCTACTTCGAGGCAAACCATAACACTGGTTACTGAGTCCATGTTCAACATCGATGTGGGCGTTAACACTGACTCTTTTCTTGGAATAATAATCACCACCCTCGTCCTAATTTCGGTCGAAGCTCCGTCCTTTCTTGCCAATTCATTTTGCATGCTTAATAGTTTTCGTCCCTAATATCGACCCCCGATCACAGTCCTCGTACCAAATACTCATCCTATTTCCACTGGCCTTTTATCTGGACAACCGCGGTCTCGTTCCTCGGATTGATTGGCTCAACAATTGCCTTAAATTATGAGCGCCCGCTTACGCTCTCAATCATTGAATTTGACTGACAGACTACGCCAAATACTTATGCCAACAGCACAATTCCCCGTCCAACTTCTCGAAGTAGGCTTGGATCTTCTCTATTTCATTTCAAGTCGTCCCATTACTAGAGCTTATGTTGCTCACCTTCATTCGTCTGACTTATAAAATGCTCTGCCGACTCGGAATTTATTCGATGTGTATTGCTTTCATGGGCGGCTACCACTTTTTACTGTTACTAATACTGACTTGAGTCTGGCTTAAGACTGTTTTTATATCTGATATCCGTCGAATTCTTGTTCCCGGTTCGATATCACTTCTGTGTTGGATTCCGAATGCCTCGTAGTAAACCGTTCTAAAATGTTCGACTATTGTGTCCGCTTCGTGCGGGTTTCTTTCTTATATTTCTCATCCAGTTCCTATTTACTTTGCAAAGAGGACAGCTATAATACATGTCCTGTTTCTACCCCATATCCATAAAATCATTGGATCGGGTTTGATAGCTCCACCGTAAAACCTGGTCATAGTCATTTGCCTCGCTGGTAACAATTCGGAAATTGTTTGAAGTACCTGCCCTGCCAATTTATTCTCAAATTCGCACTCGGGTTTGAAACTTGGGAGTCTTCTGGGCCTTATCGTGGACCTGGTTATATAACATTCATCCTTCCCACAAATTCTCCTGTATTTTTCACAGATCAAGGAATTCTTTGCCGATTTAAAAATCGTCGTGGCTCGAATATGCCATTTCAAGACACTAATGATTATTAAAGATTCGCCTCCAATTCCCTCTCATGACCTGTTTGAAGCTCCGATCAATTCGAGTGCGTTACCTCAATCTCTGCTAGTTGTGCTATCTACTCTGCCAACATCAACCATATTATAACTGTGCATACTGAGGCCGAAGGCCCGCTTCGGGTCCACAAATCTTTGATTAGGTGGTATTTGCGCTCTTTCCATCCCGCTCATTAATCTCAGTTCAAATTATTGGCCTTTGCCTTGGCCCGGCTGTTCTCATTTATTTGAGGAGGTTATACGACTGTGATTCCGTTCTAATCGCCACTCCTGCGTCAAATAAAATTTACCAGCTTAGCCTGTTCGGAATTTACTTCTACGTTGACCAAGTCCCATGGAACTTCAAAATATTTCATCTATTACTTGTAGTGCGATCTCAAGCCATAGGGAATGTCATCAGCCGCCTTCTTTTGGGTCAGTCGTGGTCTCTGGAGATGCCCTCCCCTGGCGTCTTTTTCCTTTGGGTGCCTTATCGCGCATCCCTTCGCCCACGACCAGGAGATCAGCCGGTCAGATTCCACCGGCTGTCTTCTCCTCACCCGCACACAACTACGGCTGTCCCATGTGGAATATAGAATGAATGAAGCGACAGTCACAAGATGGGCGCACTCCTGAGCCTGTGATGTCTTGTGACCAGCGGAGTGACGTGTGACGTGACGCTCCTCCTCCCGACTTCCATGACCGACACACGGCACGACGCGCTCAAGCTCTCTGCGCTGACTGTGTCCTGCGAAGCGTCAAGCCTTTCTCTCGCCCACCCACCTCACCCTTGATTTTTGACAGTATTGGATTCCGCATGCTCAAGTTCAAGTTTGTTTCCATGCCAGCCAAATGCCAGCCTTATAGTCTTAGAATTTGTTTTTTGTCGTATTTATTGTGGGGCAGTGCGTAGAGTGGGCGTTGGGGTGCCTAATCGCGCATCCCTTCGCCCACGACCAGGAGATCAGCCGGTTAGATTCCACCGACGCCCGAAAGGGTTTTTTTTTCCCAATGTACTGGGTCCCGTGACGGAAAAAAGAGAAAAAGAAACGGAAAGGGGGGAAGTAAAGAGAGAAGGTAAGATATGCCTCATCCATACGCAGCAAGCTGTGACCGTGACGGGTCACAAAAGCGCATTTTTCGACCATCTCCCTCATATCTCGACAACGGGGACGAAAATAAGAAATTTGTTCCGTGAATCGACGGAGAGGTAGCCTGACTATGTTCTACCAAAATTACAAGGTGATTGGGGAAGTATTGACGGAGGAGATAGAATTTTAGTCAGACCACTCACAAACTTGCGATTTAACAAGATTCCCCATCAAAATTCTATCTCCTCTATCAATATTGCCTCAGTCGCCTTGTAATTTTGGGAGAATCGAGCCAGACTACCTCTACGTCGATTTACGGAACAGATTTCTTATTTTCGTCCTCGTTGTCGAGATATGAGAGAGATGGTCGAAAGTGTGACATTGTGACAGGAGCTTGCTGCTTATGGATGAGGCATATCTTATGGGAACTTCTGATGGCAACCCGTTGCGCAACATCTGGAAACGCATTTTCACAGAATAGAGGGTTTGCGAAGAGCCATTGGAGCCATTGAATGGCTACCGATTTCCGTATTAGGAAAGTTTGATGGGCTAAACTTTTATGTCGAAGTCAAGAAGAGCTATTTGGAATGAAAATTGGATGCTCAGACCGGGGGTAGCTTTCGTCAATACGCCGGAATTCGGGCACTTGCGTAGCCATTAGCCATTCAATGGCTGCATCGCAAACAGGCTAATAGCGACTCGATGTCTGCAGTAGACACTCACAGACAAGCAGACAGTTGTAGACAAGGCACAGACCGAGACGCAAGCGGCAGACCACTGTAGACAATGGGTTAAGCGACAGACACCAGTCTCCGCATGGCGCACTTGCCGTCACCGCTTGATGCAACGTCGGCAAGCTATATCCGGCCGCATCCGTTTCTGCCGGTGCCTCCCTTTCGCGAAATTTTCTCTAAGTCCCTTGCCGACCGTATGGCTTGGCTGGCAATATAAAAAGGTGTCGCACCTGCTCAGTGCTGCCATTCCCTACGCACTCTTTCCATCTCCCATTTTCACAGCTGCTTTTGGTTGTTTCATCAGGTATATTTCTCGCCATTCAAGTTATCCTCGCTGCCTCGCTGACACTCCTTCCCTTCGACCCCATCAGAATCTCATCAGATTTATCGTCGACTGCACTGCTCATTGCGCGCACCCGCCGCTTCCCATTATTTTACAATTGCATCTTTCTCTCATATATACAATATCTAAGTACTGTACTGTGTACACATGTCAATGTATGTCCCGTATATAGTGCTCTCAAATTATCATTCTTTTTCCACCATTACCTTTTGTCGCGCCTGACTGGATTTGAAGGAAATTCATGCAACGAACCCATGAAAGCATGAGAGACCGGTTTTTGATTGACCGGATGTAAATTTACGACATCATCTTCCATCGGTCTATGCTGGTCTATGTGTCTATCGGCTAATTTGCCTCTGTCGGCTAATCTATGTCTATCGTTCTACGGGTGTCTGCCATAGAAACGGCGTGTCTGCCTCACTCTAGCACAGACAGGGGCCTTTCTGTGGGTCTGCGGTGTCTGTAGTGTCTGCCGCAGACCACTGTAGACATCTGTCGTTTTCCAGATGAAGGTGGCGACGGTCGGGGGTGAGAATCCGACCTCGCTCGGAGTGAATTGGCATCCGGCTGCCGAGTTCGCGGATTCGTCCGAAAATCGCTTCCATACGATCTGTTCCCGACAAAACCGGTGGGTCTTCTTCGGCAGGCCGGGTGGCGGCAGGACGCAATATTTTATCCTGGGCCAGAGCACGGGCCATCCTGGCCTCGGTATCTTCGGCTTCTTCCCATGGTATTAGCAAAAAAAATCTCAACTGATGTCTAATTCGACCATAGGGTGCGGGATGGGTGATGGCGCCCTTCCACGAGGGTTATCTGAGCCAGAGAAGACAGGAAGAGTAGTTTTGTGGTGAATTTGGCCTCCCGAAACCATTTTTTACCCCGAGAGAAATAATCAATTTTTTTTCGACCCTCCGAGGTCGAACCACCCTCCCTGCCCTAGGTCTCGGCTTGACGGGCCGGCACACCCTTGCTCCGAATGACCGATTTTTCCTTTTGGGCTCGCTCGCAAAAAGTTGAAAAACCACGTGAGGAGACACGTGTGTGGTGTTTCAATTTGGCACCGACTCTGAGTCTGTGCCGTCCTGCTACGATGTACCCCACTGCTTTCTTAGCCGTCTGTTTCCTTCTGCTTTGGTGTGGAATCCGCCTGTATCCTGGGGTACATATGTCTCCCCACTCCACACGTGTCCTCAACATCTCACCTTTTCTTTTTGAGGTGCATGCATCGGCCCCGCTGCTCGTCATCAGCGTTCTATGTCTCTCCGTTGGCTTGATTTCCACGGTCTGGTGGGCTTCAGTTCATCCCATCCTTGGAATGGACAGGACAGCCGCCCGCGTGAGATTCCAGCAAAAGTTACAAGTCGGAAAGTGGTTCCGACGTGACTCTGATTGTAAGCGCTTTTCTTCTTCTTCTTCTTCTTCTTAGCCCATACCCATATCGAACTTCTGTTTCCTCCCGGGAACTAAGCTGGCTGCACCTCATTTATCAAAATACTAAGTAGAGCCATCTGACAGAAAATCCTACATAACTCGACTGGCTGGCTTCTGAGGCAATTCAGAGGCGCATGTCATCAAAAGATTGTCATGAATTCTGTGCCCGCCTGCTTGATTTAACGGCGCGAAAATGTAGTCTCCCACCTCTGCACAAATGGGATTGCGTAAAATATTGGACCAGACCAATTTCTCTGTGAACGACTGTCATTTGATGAGGCAGTCCCAGTTCTGATTTCGTAGCTCGCTGACACGCTTCGAGCGTGTCTGAGCGCGAAAGCGACTACAGCAAACAAAGCGAGTGGGTCATCACCTGCTCAGCACTCGGCTGCCCAAAGACGGCGAGGACGGAAGAATAAACATAAATGAAAGCGTGAACGACGAGCGACGAGACGGAGGCGTAGGCGAGCATCAAGAGGGACGACGAGGGACGGAACGGAGGCCTAACGAGCATACGAAGGCGGAGGAGGGACACTAGAGCATGTGGAGGCGGAGGAAATAAAATCTAAATCGATAGAATGCTATGGAAGATACAGGAGAAAATGACATCCTTGGCCCCTTGAGCCTCCTTAGTCTCGGATACCCAGACGTTTACAAGCAATTCGAGTCGTAGGACACTGCTCGAACAGTTTTGACATTCAGCCTTGGGAGGGAGGGTGGGTCCCGGACCTCTTATTTCACTTTTTGGACAAAGTTGCGGAATGCTCCAAAACCACGTTTGGGAGGGTCAAGAAAAAAAGAGCAAAAAAATGTAATAGATTACATGATACTAACCATCTGCCGAGTTCCCCGACCCAAGCCAGATGGAGGAAATTTTCTGCCAGAAAGGCGCAAAAAACCAAGGGATCATTTCACGACGGGTTTTTGGCGGCAAATTATTCCCAAACCAGGCACTTTCAAGCGAAAGTATCCTCAGATCGTGAGAAAACCGTCAATAAATTACCGTATTAGGCAAGCTTACATCAGCATTACGTAGCCAGGGAGGGGCAAGAGGCTCTTACAATGGAAAATTTTAAGAATGATCGTCCACATACACTGCCAACCCAGACTGAGACCTATGTGATCTCAATGCTGAGTGTCAATTGAGGCCCACGGTCGGTCCAATGTTGACATCAAAAGTCATTCCGTTCGGCTTATCATTTTGGTCTCAGTTTGAGCGCCACCTCATTTTGAGCTCAATGACTGACATCGAAACGAAGCTTTCATCAAGCCTCTCTGGGGGCACAGGAAGCTTTGACCAAATTATGTATGCGAATCACGCCGGTTTCGAGATTAGAACATAATGATATTGGGATATAAAATAGTCCATGCAATCCTGTACGGTAATTGTGATCGTCACCCTTCCTCGCTGGACCATTTGCTCTTCCTCCTATTATTGTCCACACACCCACCTTGATTATTGGCACCGACAGACACAAACGGTGAATCCTGCAGACAGGCGTCAGTATAATCGCAGACGGAAACTACGGCGAGGCATACGTACATGGCAAATGAATGACTGTGCAACCTTGAAAAAATGGATGAACTGCAGAGCGGAGTCGAAGGGAGCACATACCGGCTATTGAAGAGCCCTCCTTATCCGTTCTCGGATGTCCGTTGCCTTTGGATACCCCGCTCCTTGAGCTGATTTGACACCGAACTCCGCCTGACTCGACGTTGAAAGGTCGGTGAGTTCACTTGCGCACGTACTATATACTACCTGGAAGATTCATTGAGATGATTACGGTGAAGAAGTGGAATAGTCGCACCTTGGTTTTAGGTGGTGCGATGCGCCTTGGGCTAGCGGTCAATGTGCTGTATAGAAGCCACAACAAAGGTCATACGCACCCGTCAATGAAAACACCTCCCAACAGTCACTCTTTGCAATCACGTCACCATCGCCCCGGTTTGGTGATGGCACAAGTCGATGTTGAGCATGGGCGGCGGCGGCGTCTCCGACGTTCAGAGGGGGCAAGAACCCATGATTGAGATATAGTCCTTGATAGTCTTGATGGAGGATGCAGCAAGAGGTATAGCAACGGTTACGAGGACATTGGGGAAGAAGAGGGAGGAATTGGAAGGAGAAGATGAGGGGAGAGGACAAGAGGTGCGCGGGAATAAAGTTTCGGACATCAACCTCTCAAAGTTTTGACATGCTGTGCCCCCAAGGGAGGGAGGGAGGGTCCGGATCATCGGGTGTGCGGTCCGCGCCATCCGCTACTTCCGGTCACCGTCTGCCAGCGTTAACCACCACTGTGTCGCCGTTGGTGCCGCTCTGGAGCTCGTTCTTTCCACCAAATTTACCTCAAGTGATCTATTGTATGCTCTACTGATAATTTAATATTGCGACAACTTGTTTTCTGTATCAACGACGCCCTCTCTTTGCAATACCTCCGCTGCTCTCAGATGCTCGCTTCAATGTCTCTCCACCCGCCGCTGCAGAAGCAACTTGCGTAAAGGGTTGCAGTATAAACTCCGGCCTCACTCCCATCGCGGCCTCTTCTTCCTGTGAGATTTCCATCGACTTCCAAACGGAATATGGCAGCGGGATTCCTTCGGGCTGCTGGGGCGAAGCGTACTCGGCGTGGTGCATGCGGAGATGCTCGGGCATGTTGTACCGCCATATCCCTGGGACGGTGTCGTGCTGACGTGCTGGTCCCGGACAAAGGCCACAAATGATAGGCACGTTTCGACATGATCCTTTGCTTTTTCCTTCGTTGGCAGTCTTGTACTGGAACTGGGTGTAATATTGGCAGTCTGTCTTCATGTCAGAATCACTTTTCTTGCTGTTGGGCTTCATGGTGACTTCGCATTCTGGTCGTCCTGAGCGTCCGCAAAGTCCGCACGGCATGTTGTCGTGAACCTAAAGCTCGGGATTTAGTCAACTCTGAGACAAACAAGCACGACGCGAACCTGCGCAATAGATACTGAATTTTCCCCAGGCGTATTCTTCTTAGCTTTTGGCTCACTGGATCCACGCAAGTGACGCAGAATATGGGCACCTATATGAGCACGCCAATTCTTCGGTACCTCGGGACAATACAAACAGCGCTGAGCTGGGTTAGTCGCAACAAGTGCCGTGCCGCTTTCAGATTTCAGTGCAACTTCTCCTGTGCTTTTCATCAGCATATCAATCAGCTTCGTCCGAACACAATACCTGATGGTAATTTGTAAGGGAAGTGAACAGACTCTCCAACTTTGGGAATAGCGCGAAGGCTGGTGGTTGTATCGCTGAGGCGCTGGGATAGCTGCGCAAGAAGAAAATCAAGGGACGAGTTTCTGAGCGCCCAGGCAGTACCGGCTGAATTGAGACCTTTTGCGGCTTGCTCGGAAAGACGGCCGCGCGCGTCGACGACGGTCGGATTCACCAACTCCACCAAGATCCCTGGGACTGTTACGATCACCGGTTTGGTCGTCAAGATCCCAGTAGCCTTCATCTTCGAAGTCTTGGTGAGGAAAGCACCAGTACTCAACCAAGTCCAGCCCTCCTCCATGCTCTCTCCGTCGAGAATGTCGTCTGATGTCGTCCTGACTGCCTCCAAATGCATGATTTGCCCAGTTAATTTGATGTTCGCCTGCGGGTTTCCAATCGTTCCAGTGACAATATCGCGCACGGACCGCCCATCTTGTATGATTGAGGTTGACTTGATGACAGCCATCGAGACAGTCTTGCCGTGGTGAACGAGCGCGAGAAATATATCACCTGGAATAAAGGCTGATCCCGTCATAGTTCCCGTCCCGCCTGCCTTCAATGGTCTGGACTCGACCTTCGTAAAGCAGCGTACGTTGCCCAGGTCTACGCCTTTGACACGGTCAACGCGGTCCTTGGACTTGGCAATGAATGCTTTATTGAGGACGAGCCGACAGATTGACGCTTTATGAACATATTTGTTGTTGTCGTCTTTCACATAGTTATGGGGATTAATGCCAGGGCCTTTGGGAAGAGTCGACGTGTCGGGTTCGGGCTCGTCGTCGATGAGATCAAGTAGGGTGATAGGTTCGGGATCAATTGTTTCGGGTCCAGTCGCCAAGTCTTCGTCGTCGCTATCATCTGCATCTCCTTCAATCTCGACGTCGGGAGGAATGGAGGAAGAGGGATGCAGAGCATTATGGGAAGGGGGTTGTGCGCCAGAGGTGCATGAAAGGTCGGGATTAGAAGCGGGCTGCTCTATCGAGCGGTCATTGTCCAGCGCAACACCAGGGTAATAATTTTGACCCCATGGACGCAGAAAATCGACATCGGAATTCGCCAAAATCTGATCAAAATCATACGCCTCCGTAGAAAGTTTTCCAGAGGCGCTAAGAATCGAGATGGCGTTCATCCGACCCATAGCCCATTCGTCAATAAGATCACAGTTACCGGCTTTGAGATCTGCATCCCATTTGCGTGAATTGAGGTGGTCCTTTTGTTCTGTGCGAGTAATTCGTCGGCGTCGACTCTCCTGATGCAGATGGGGCCAGCGACCATAAACACCCTGGATGTCGCAAGCCCAACCACTGCGCTCCACTGCCTGTTTATAGCTCATTGCCGAGTTGTGTCCGCCAATCGTGCGCATGAATGAAAAATGGCCCTCGAGTGGGTCTGTTCCGTCTTCATTGGCATTGACGTCCACCTGAGAATCCTCGAGCTGTTGCTTTGCGACAGAGAAGACGATGTTCTTGATTGTCGATTGTGTGTCGCCATAAAGTTGATTAGACATGAAGTCGAGGCGATACTCGCGGAACAACACAAAAATGAGGTGGGCGCAAGTGCTGAGTGTGCGTATCTGCTTGCTCAGACTGAAGTCGGGGGAGATGAAAGGTGACATGAAATTTTCAAGAACATGCCCGAGAAGTCGAACGGAATCACAAGTGGATGTCAAGTCGACGTTGTGGGATGGAGGCGTGATGTCGCGAACGGATACAATTGCCTCGATAAGGTCGATGGCTCGTGGGACGTCCTGAGGATCATCGGGATTGAGGAGCTTGTGTATGGATTTTTCATCGTACTTCTCGATCAAGTCAAGACATTGGGCGAGGAAGTGCGGATTCACAACCTGTCCATCTTGAACACACATACCAGAAGGTTGGCGAACGAGAGTTGATTCCCCTGTGATATGTCAATTGATAAATGTTGCTAGAAATCAGAATAAAGACTCACTCTTAATGATATGACGCCAGTCGAACGTTTGTAATATGAGTTTCAAGCCGGTATACAGGTTCAGGCCTGGGAGATTGGCGAGAATGGCAAATAGCGGGTGAGTTTCCGGTAATTTCTCCGCGCAGAACATCTTGTATCCGACTTGCCGTCGGAGGTTGTCGCCATCTGTAGCGAAATTTCGAATGTCTCCAAAGACTGGAGCACCGAGCTCCTCCCAAGCCTGCATAACGAATGTGTAGATCTGTTGCATATCCTCCACGGTTTCCGTCTTGCAGGTCGGATATAGGAGGATGGGATATAAGTCCTTCTCGTGTGCAAAACGGACCGCAACAACCGCCATTTCCTTCCCAAAATGTACCTCCCCTGCTCGGAGCTTGTCGACGATTGTGTATACGGACTTGTACGTTTGTAGAGCCATGGGAGTCGAGCCAGAATGTCTTTGACACAAGCCGCCGATTTTGTTCTCTTTCGGAAAGTAATCGAGGTGCTCCTCGAGCGCCACCTCATCCATCATCACGACTACGCCGCCCTGCTTCTGCATCTTTCCACTCAACCCTCGCGGTTCCAAGATGATCTTCCTTATATTCTCCTTGATAACGTCGATTGTCACGGGTCCAAAGGTAGGCGTAACTTTGACAAAGTTTGTCGAGTTGTTGATGGTCCGGAGCGAGGGAAGACCGAGCGCGTGGTTGAGAGCATACAAGAGGGAATTTCCGCCGACTCGGAAGACAAGCGTCGAGAGATCAATTTCAAAATCTGTGAAACCCTTGGTTGAACGAAGACCTTGGACGGACTCGAGGATCTGGGAAAGGATTGTATTGATGCTGGCACCATTTCGCAGAGCCGTGCTGAGCAGCGCGTTCACGCGAGGAACATCGTTTTCAGCAATGGCCATGACAAGCCGTTCATAGTCGCCCATCTTCCTCGCAAAAGTGGCCAGCTGACGGCTCATATTGAGCGACTAAAGTATGTGGATTAATAAACTTGTTAACGGCCGATGAGTTGAGCTTCTTACCCGCAATTTGAGATCATTGTTTTCTTTGTTACGCTTTGTCAGTAGGTCTTCCAATTGCGCGTGATTGAGGAATTTGTAGTTGGTGCCTTTCTCAGCGTGAGCGGCAATATCTGCTAATTTTGAAATTCGAGAGGTGATTTTGTGACATTCGGAGCAGCAGGAGGTAAAGGGATTGGGTCGACGAGTGCATGACTTCGACCATGCTATGATTTTCTCTCCTTCTTCTCGGATTTCGATGAAAAAAGGAAGATCTCCGAGCGAGCGCCCGAGGGGAAGTCGATGAAATGGAAAGGTTTCATTGAATTTCAGGTCGAGTTGTAGCGGCCAATCAACAACGACACCGGGGCATTCATTCGCAGCTGGCTGTGGTTGATCAGGAAGTATGGGTACGGCTGAGGGAGTCGAAATTGAAGGAGGGTGTTCAGGTGGGTCTACAGTTCTGATTGTAGGGCGGTAAGAACCTCGAATATTGTTGCGGAAAAAGAATACATGCATACCTTTGTCGTCTGCCATACTGGTTGTCGTACGAAAATGAGGCAAATGGCAGCGGCATGTCAACCATGGGAAGCGGTGAGGCTGCGGGTCGCGGAGAGAAGGGTAATAAAGCAGAGGGTTGTCCGCGCAATAGATTTGTTGGCAACATATCAGATCGTGATAGGGAAGGGGAATTTTCTAGGATGAAAGGGGACGGTGGTGGAGCAAGAGACGTTCCTAGTAGCAGATTTGGGGAGGAAGATCCAGAGGCCGGCGAGTCTAGCATTGAGATTGATGCTAGGGAAGCTCTGCGACTCAAAACGGGAGACTGTGATTGTGATCGTGACCGTGCAATGTTCGCCTGACAGGTGCGGCCCTTCATATGTTGGAACAGTGTATTGAATTGACCTTCAATCATGAGTGTCCGAGTCAGGATCACATTAGAGTTGATCCACGTTGAACATTGCGGACATTCGAGCTCGTATGTACCACCACCAACACTATTTGCACGACTCTTGAGTCGGCCGGCATTATACTCCGCAAGAAGGTGTGACTTCGAGAGAGCAGAAGGAGTGTGGAAGGATGGGGAGGTAGAGGTAGATGCGGGTGACTGTGGCGGCCCATCGACCGGACTGGGAAGCTGGCTGGTATTTGGAGTTGTATGAGTCGGCTGGAAACGCGGCGAGGCTGGTGGGAAAGAAATCTTGGAGAGAGACGGAGAATATACGGAACGAGTGTCGCCCTCAGCATGTGATTGGTCTGGGGTTGTTCGAAACAGGACAGAATTTGAGTCGGAGGAAGGTGAGCGGTGCAAGTTGTCAAAAGAATGCAATTGAAAGTCGAGATCAGTGTCAATTGGAGGAAGCAGAGGTCTCTGCACAGATCTTTCCGTAGCCACTAGACGTTGTTGGCCCGCTGCAACCCTCAGATATCCTGTTTCCGGAGTGCCTGCAGCCAGTGCGGTCAAAGGAATTGCGTCAGGCATCTCGACGTCCTCGGATACCAGGGGGGCATTGCGATGGGAGAAGCTTTGAGAGGAGGTGGGGATTGGATCCATATCGGAAATCCGGCAGCAAGTTCATGGACGGCGACGAAAGAGAAGACGAGTACAGAGGGCAGCGACGCGTCGCGTCATTATGATGGTCACATCGTCACATATATCAATTCCTTGATTTCAGGATCTGTGTTGCGAATAATATAATTCTGATGTACTAGGGACGTGTATAATAGTAGAAAATGGGAGGGTAGCCGGAATTTTGAAGGGATTCAGAAAGAGTGGAAAGCGCGATTCAAGAGTTTTCGTTTCGGACCGCTCAAAGAGGGCCATCAATGACAGCTTCCTATTTTGGGGGTACTGTCAAAGAGGTCTGTGTGCCCGCGGGAATTGCCGCCTACCTCTTGGGAGAGGAAGAGAACGACGAAGTCACACGTCACAAACAAACCGACATCATACAGTGGCGGCGGCATCTGATGCCACCCCTAGAAATAGAACAGCCCATTTCCGGAATTTTTGATGCAAATGGAGTCGATTGGGGTCACATCATTTTTTTGGGGGTGGCATTAGATGGCGCCGCCACTGCTCCAGGAAGTATTGGAACTGAGCGACAAGGATTACCTGCGGCGTTACGTGAGCCACTAGATCTTTTGCTACGTCTGCTCCTACTGACACGACTCATCAGCGTATGGTTAAGCGATTCACCTACGAACACATGTCGAACTTTGAGGCATATGGACTCAGCGGTCACGTGTGGCCGAACTGGGGTAACTTGGACCCAGAAACGGACGTGAGACGAAGGGACAGATAGTCTAACGGTTATGCGGGTGCGACTCCCGCATGTTCCATTTTCGCCTGTTGTTACAGACTCCAATCGAAGCAAAAGGCTCAGCAAATGCTGATCAAAGTAGTTATTCGTCTCTTGACCTCTCGTCATATTCGTGAAGCTTACCTCAAACAGGTTCAGGAGGGCATTCCCTATTTCAGACAATTTGAAAATGCATGGGCTGCAAAGGAGATCGCGCGGACCTTTCTGGGCGGCGAGCAAAGAAGGCGGAGGAAAGACGATGGAGGCCGCATGGGCGAAGGAACAGGCGGAGTTGGAAGAAGAGCCCAGCTCAAAGCGTCCTGAACTACCGACTTCCTCAAAGCCTAAATCTAAGGCCACTCAGAAAAGAATTGTACGCTATTTCTTCCTGTCTACTATCTTCTCTGACCTTTTGTATCTTTAGTCCAAGCGCAAAATCGTGGAGAGTTCTTCAGGATGCTGCGGTCTTGTCTCCGGGTCCTGATGACGATGATACGGACTGGGAGGATATAGAAGAAGAGGACGACAGCTCTGATGTGAAGCAAGTGAGGATGGTAGATGTAAGTTCCCAGTATTTAATATGCTTCCCACACCCACTCATTCTTTTCCAGGCGAACGAGCAGGGACAGTTCCCCGCCAACGACGATCAAACGGTCGATGTAAATACCCAGGATTTATTGTGTTTCGCATACCCACTCATTTTTTCCAGGAAAACGACCAGGAATACTTCCCCGACAACGACGATGATCCCCGGGAGTTCCACGATCATGTCATGATTGTAGATGAAAAGGTTTGTTGTTTTTCATACGTTTAGGCCACCGCTGATCAAGATTAGGAAAATCGAGCTCCCAGCCCCGCGTCTCCCGCTGCAGCCCGCGTACAAACCCTCGCAACCCCTGCCAAGAAGATTGACAAGGGTAAAGGGAGAGCCCACGCCGCGCAGGTCTCACGGGCAGCCCGAAATAAACACGCCACCGAAACTCCACAAGCGGCCCTGACCTGGGACACACTTCCCAAGACCTGCCCCAGTGTGATGTGCTCCGACGCGCTCCCTCGTGAACCCGTCGCAAAAATTCTATCCCTATTCGAGAAGCGCCGTGCGCAACAAAAGCTCGGGGACAAAGGCGTGCGCATCATCGAGCCAGAAATATGTACCGCCATAACTACGGAGCGTCGGAGCGGTATTCGCGTTGGGACAGCGCAGACAGTGGCTTCCAGGATTTGATCCGCAGTATTTGGCGCGTCGGACGAGTTGTGCAACTCGTATGTTCGGATGATCCTCGAACCACACCACTTGGCATCGCAGCCAATCTGGGAGGAGTTTCTCCTGGCGATAAATTATAAGCTCGTTGCCTTCGAGGGTTCACAAAATAAGAGAGAATTGCCTGCCCTGTTGGAGCATCGGTCATGCGGCTAGTAAGTCTTGTGTGCTCGACCATGTTGTTGCGACTGAAGCGATTCGCAGTTATGGACCTCAGGGCGTGTACTTGATCACATCATGCCTTCGACGATCACCAATCCCCTAAATCTAGAAGTAATGCTCTACAACACCGTGGATAACATCGTTGCCCACGACGAGGTCAACTTCAACTATAACGACTTCGCGTCAGCGAATCACATAAGCCTCGAAGACTTCGTGGATTGGATTCTGGTCCCGTATGCAGCCACACGCCTCATCATGGAAGACCTTGGGTACGACAACTACGACAACGCCTCCCTCGAGAGGCTCACAAGCAAAGAATACGGTGAATTATTCAACCCGGAAGATGATTTTGACGAGGCTGCTGATGCCGTTTTGCGCGCCAACGCGCGTGAAATGAGAAAGCTTCCCGGAGCGCAACAATTCCAAGCCCGCTGAGCCCACCACCACTTCGTCTTCCTCGGTAGGCGAAGGGAGCGCTCGTCCCGCTCCCGTGGCTCTGCCGTCCAGCTCTCGCCGCACCCCTCCCGTCACGCATCAAATGTATGCCCCTGCTTCCGTAGTCCGAGCGATCGCGCCTCCCGCTCCCAAAGCCTCGCAATCGAGCTCACGCGACACCCTGGTTGACACGCGCCAACCCTCGCCAACCCCACGTCGGTGGAAGCGGCTCACGTTTTGCTGCTTCCCCATGGCTCGGTCCTAAATCTCCGCCTTCCTCCGCCTTCGGAGATCGTTTCGTTCCCTCCAGCTCTGCTCTTAACAATGGTCGATATATCTTTCCCACAACTGCATCTCCTTTCGGTGGCCCCAGCACCTCTTCTCACAGATATCCTCATTCGTCGGTTACTCCGGGCAAGACCTGTGCTGACGTAGGGCCCCAAGCCCCATGAAGACGGAGCCATCGGGGCTTACCACACCGCTGCTCAACACATCCGCTCCTCCCAGACATCGTCGCGCATTGGCAGCTACGAGACCTCCGTCTGTGCAAAACGCGGTGAAGACGGAAAAATCCACGCCGCAAGTGATCGAGGTCGACGATCGCAAGCAAGGACAAGACGCCTCTGCGGTCAAATCGACGACAAAAACAGTCGAGGTTGTGGCAGGAGATACGGGCACGCTTAAGGTCGGCGCTGCCGTTTTTCTTCGAAACATAACTGACGCCTTGTGTGTTTTATAGATTAAACTGCCTGCCCCAAGGGGTGTGGTGCAGAAGCCGATAACGCTGGCGGACTACAAAGAGGTGAGCCGTATCTGAACATCAATAGACTTCGCTGAGTTTCTGCCCATTCAGCCCGTTCAGCCAAAGCAGAAGGCAACGAAAACAGAGCAGGTAAACTGCAAAGGACAGCGGAGATGCGCAAACTCGGCGCACGAGCAAGCGCCTGAATCCTGAGAACTAATAGGTTTCAAAGTTTGGGCTTTGTCATGGACTAGGACTTTTTCGCAGATTTTTCTTGGACTCTCTCGTAGACTTACTTACCGTAGCATGAACTAACTAGCACTACCATCACGTATAACCCGAACTGCTGTAGAATAACCATTTTGAAGAACTACGTAGCGCCGAAAAAAAAAGATTTTTCCTCCGTATTTATTGTTGTTCACTCGACACGGTCAATAGCGTGTTTGTTATTGTTGACGCGTCTCTTCCTTTCCTCCCACCACCCTGCCCGACCCCGCGCTTTCTGCAGCCTTCTACGCGGCGCATACGGCACACACTGACTCTAGATGTCGCCCAACACCTCCCAACCGCCTTTTAGTGTCTGTCTCCTTGGCGGGTTGCTTGCCCGCTCGCAACGGGCGCCACCACACGCGAAAATCGGCCACCCACGGCGTTTTTGGACCGGATGACGCGTCCTGTCTTCATTTTGACGCGTCTGAGGGAGGCGAGAGGGTAATAATAATAATAAAGTTCCATTTTTATAGTAACTGGACGCCGTTTACGGCGTATGATGCTACTCTAAACATGAGATTCTACTATTGATTGCATTTATATGGGTGGGAGTGGTTTTCATGGGTTCAGTAGGAGTAATCCCGGGGGTGAGGGAGAGCAGGGAATTTGTGAATACGTGAGGGGTGTGGGAGCAAGAGGAAGGGGCAGGGATTGGCATTGGGGGAATTAATCCGTGGGGAAAAACGGCCCCGATGCATGGTGCTCGGCCGCGATGCGTCGAAGAATCGACTGACGGACGGGACATGCAGGATCGGTGGATCGGTGCTGCCCGCCGCATCCCCGGAGGGCGCATTTGAGCACGATATGGGTGCATCCAGAGGAATTGGCACGACAGGGAGTCTTGTGGGGGCAGCGGCAGTTCGAAGTGGGGTGGTCAGAAGCGCAGGTGCCGCAAACAGAAGGTCGTTTGCACTGCGCGGCTATATGTCCAAAACGGTAACAGTTAAAGCACTGCATGGGCTGCGGGCAATACTTCTCGGTGCGATGGAGGTGACCGTGAAGAGCGAGCTTATTCGTAATGAAGTAATTCGCCACATCCCGATCATTGAAGTGCAGAACCAATGACGAGAATTTCTTGGTCTTTCGAACCTGCTCGCTGGAACGGCGTCCGATCCAGTGAACTCGGACCAGACTCTCGTGGTCGACTTCATTCGTATCTGCTAGCTCCAGAATGTCGTTCTCCCACGAGTCATTGCTCGCATCCAAAGTGCCATTACCAACAATGAAGCCAGTGGGGACACGATGCATGACAACAGCGTAGGAGGGGAAACGACATTGGAGCAGACTGGAGAATGCGGGCAGCCAGTCGTTGAGGTATTCCTGAAGGACCTCTACCTCTTCGACTCTCGCGAGTGTAAGACGGATGTCTCCGTTGCGATATTTCGCAACAGCACGAGCCGATGGGTGGATAGGGGAGTCAAACTCCATCTGGTTCATGAGTGCATTGAACTGTTGTTGGATTGCGAAGTGGGTGTCGTTGGCGAACGCCTTGTGGAGGCGATCTTTCGGGGTCAATATGAGATCACGTGATGTCCCACGGGTGACGTGGGAAGGGGCGAGTGACGTGGCGGGTGAGCTGGCGGCGACAGAAGCATAGGATTTGTCTGGGGTGCTGGTGGATGCAGGAGTGGTTTGGGTGGTCAAAGTGGGTAGGGATTCCAGTTTCGTCATAATGGTGTCCAGTTTTGTGGTCAGGGACTCGATGCGGGTGGTATTTGAGTTGGCAGCAGGCTGCTGTACAAGTGCGGCGGCAAGCGCTCGAATGGTATTCCAGTCGGCAAGAGGAACGGTGCAGGATTTAGCATTGGTAGTTTTGGGAAGTTTAACAGCGTAGATTATTTTGTGAAGATTCTGGATGGTAGCGCTGGGAAGCGCCCTGGGTGCAGATGGTGGTACCGGATCAAGAGGCATCAGGCGAGAGGGTCACACGTCGCGTTGTTGACGCGCTCTACCTCCCCCTCGACCGCTTGATGATCCGCGTCTGACGAGCTCTCTCCATTGCTGAGGGTCCCAGAGCTCGCTCTCTGGCTTTCCAAGACGCGGCATCCAGTCGGTAGCCGGTCCTCATTACTCGGTCTTACGCAAAAACAACAAGCATGCACCGAGGTCGTCAACTCGTGTACGGTCGCGTTCAATTGCGCTGACGGGTCCTTGTCTCCTAGGGATGTCCGCAACAGTTATCGTGGGGTTCAGGTCGGTGCATGTCGCGGTGCATTTAATGGTGCGTGTACTCGTATGCTGTGTTTAGTCCAGCGATGCTAACTATTTCACGCGCAGGATATCAAACGTGGCCTGTGTTCTTGTTCTCCTCGTCACGCTGGACCCCTGACTCGTATTTGAAGGCGACGACAACTTCCAGTTCAAGCACGAGGACCCCTCAGCCATAGGTCAATACTATTAACGACTTTCAAACAGGACAACTGCGGTCGTCAGCCCCCGGCCGCTGCGTCTTACACTGACAATGAGGCTGCAGGATCTCGCTTCCCAATCAAATTTCCGCATCGCCGTCTCTTGCACGGTGTTTCTTTTTGCTGATTGATATGGGTATTCTTACCAACTCAAACAGCATATCGCCTTCGGCGTCAACCGGTAGTGAGTGCGTTTTACCACGATTGCAAATACGCGGGTGCGTTGATCAGCAACCTCTACTTCTGGGTTTTCTCGTTGACTGACAAGCACAACAGCGTCGGACGTACAGAGGCCCTACGGCAAGTCATCCCGCTCCATGAGTGACGCCGCGGCTGACCACCTCCCGGGACTTGAAAGGATGCGGCGGGGCCTTCACGTCGTCGAATTGATATCCAGGTAAGTGCTTAATCTGGTGCTTTTTTCTAAGTGTTACCCTAACTAGTTCATTGCATCTTACACGCGCAAAAAATACCGAGGGAAGTTGCCGTCTGGGTAAGTGCGCCGCCATTTTTACGGGTCTACACTCCTGACGCGATAAAATTGTGCAGCGCAGGGTTGATGCTGGAGCGGGTACGTGGGCCGCTCATTTGGAAACAGAGTCTCAAATCCGGTCCACATGAATTATACCATCAAGTGGAGCATACCCAGGTTCAAGATCAGAGCGCGATGTGTGGCCTCAACGCCGGAAAGAACGAGTGATTTGGGCGAAGGTGGATATGGGACAGGGGGGGTAGTTGCCAAGGCCCTCAGGGATGTAGAGAAATTCGGGGTAGACCCGAGTCTGGTGGCTTTCGCTCCCTCTTTCAATTGTTGAGGATGGTGCCAGCTCGTAGACAAGACCAGAGCGAGCGCGCTCTGGCGCATCTTCACTTTCAGCTTCGGCGACAGACGCGTCACAGTATATGCCTTGAAGAGTGAGATCTGCCTTGGCTTCAATGGCAATCTTGATACCATGTTTTTGCCTGAGGATGCGGTCTCCCGCTGCTCAGGCATTCGCGAAGATGAGGGGACGAGAGAAGGTGTAGATTGATATCAATGTCAACCTCTCAGGATCACGCGCTGATTCCGTGGTGTCAACAATTTCGAACGTGACCGCGGACTTGCGTAATTTCTGACACCAGCGCTCTTTTGCACTCAATCTTACCTGCGCATTTTTGACTGCTGATAGTATGAGGTGTGTCATTCTTTTGCTTGCTGGTCGGCCTGTGTCATATTTTTAACCTGGGTAGATCTTGTTCTTAACCGGTTGCGTGTTTTTTTCGTGCAGAGGTTGAGCAGAGCATTTTTCTTTCGCATCTGTTCTGACAAGGGCTGTGTGTTTTTGTCAACTACAGGTAGCTGTGAATATTCATCATGAGAGGTTGTGCTTTGTTGGGGCTCATTATCCAGGTTGCGCTATTTTTTAAAGCAAAATTGGTGAGGCGGTGTGAGAAAACACGGATCTAGGGTCGAAATAATTATGCAACAGTATTAGAGCCATAGGAGTGGTAAGAGCCCCTGGACTAACACCACTCCACGTCGGTTCAATTCTGTCAGCTCGTAGAAATTAATTACAGTAGTAGAAACCACTAACATTAGGATTGAACATAAGTATTTAATACCAAAAGTAAAATACAGTACTAAGACTACGACCAGCACAAGATGAGAGTTAGACCGGTAACCGATCTCTCGTATGAAGACAATCGTTCATAGAGAGACCGGTCGATCTGGTATTTATTTACCGGGATGCCAGAGACGTCACGTTTCTGGCACGTGTACTGCTGTCATCTTGCTTACGCGACACTTCTCTCTGTCCAATTTCATTGTCTTGACGGGCCTCCTGCGCCATGAAATGTTTTTACTCTATAATATGCAGTTTCTTGAACGAAATCACACCTCCTCGACAGCCAAAAGGATGGAATTAGCAAGAGAGATGTATCATGTAAGCAAGATGACATGACAGAAACGTGACGTCTCTGGCATCCCGGTAAATAAATACCAGATCGACCGGTCTCTCTATGAACGATTGTCTTCATACGAGAGATCGGTTACCGGTCTAGATGAGAGTTGCAGTGAATAGAAAGGCGGTAGTAAGAGTGAAAGGAAATAATAATCTTTTTCTGTTTTGTTCGTTGGGGTTCGCGATAGGGCCCGGTCGTGTGTTATAGGGCTGTCGGGCGAGATCGGGCCTGATTCGGACTGACCAAGCTGCATCGGGCTAGGATAAGGCCGATGGCCTGACACCGCCATATCGGGACCGACCGGGTCAGACCGGGCTCGATAACAAATAAAATATTTTTGCGACATCTCTCTCTTCACCAAGGCATACCACGTTGATCGCAATGGCTCTGAGCATTGGCTCCGAATTGGGGTAATCCTATCCCAGATCTTGAACGACACTCGCACTTACAAGCTAGATGATCCTCGTATACCTTTGGGCCTCCGTTCAAGGGGGAACCGATCCGCGAAATCTACACTAAGGGTCGAAGTTTTTTTCTCAGCGAAATGGCGGACCCCCCACCCTTCTCAATTAGGGAATTCCTTTTTTGGTCAACCATCAAACGGCTTTGCAGCCCTTGATTCAACGGATTTTGGCTTGGAAACCTTGCATGTATAATTCTACAGTACTCTGATGCACTTATCTGAGGTTCTACACCATGCTCGAGGTAAAGGAAAGGAAATCTTGCTTGCCCATCATTGATCACGCGGATGTTTACTGTATTTGGAAGTCCTTACCTCCTGCCGCTATTGAGCGACCTTTTAGCGGGAATGTGGTCAGATTGACTATTAAATCACTGTGAGTGAGATTGAAGAGCTTCTGGGGTCTCCTTCACGTCAAACACTGCTGCTGGTCAAGGCATTGCTATATTGGGATTGCTCGATGCGCAATCAAATTTCCCGATAAAGAAATAATGTACCCCCCTCTAACTCAAGAACCACTGTGAGCCCCAATGTCAATGAAGTGGAATCTTACTCAGATTTTGTTCTAGTTTCATATTTTGAGGTTTATTAACTATTTGAAATTCCAAAGCCCCTTGCCTCCGTTTCCGTCCTTAGACTTTAGTGTACCTAGGTCTACTGAGTTCAATTAATGTGATCACTGTAGTCGATTGTGATTGGGGAGCTCAGCTGATTTTAAAGTGGGAAAAACTTGTGCCATAACGCGATTTTGTTGCCTTTCTGCGCGGGGTGTCACATTATGTAACATGTCACAGCTGTGACATTTTCGCCATAATTTGGTGAAAGAAAATAATGAGAGTGAGTGTGTAGGCCCTCAGATACTAAAAACAATCTATTAATGACTAGAAGTTGTTTTGTACCTCTTTTTCTTCTTACTCCATCTTCCCCCATGGTTTGGCTGCAAGTTGGCGAGACGCAGATGGTCACATTGTCACTGGAGTCACATAACGTCACAGTGTTACGATCGGGACGGCGAAAAATTGTGCAAGCATAGATACTATTACAGAAATTGCAGCTATTGAGTTGTGAATTAGATGCTTGAGCTTGTATGTATTGTAACAAAACAAAAATTACTGAATACTAGGGGTAGGGTTTAACAAAAGTTACTGAATACTTTGAAGCGCAAGCCGCTGGTCCGCATTCAGCCTCCTCCTCTTCGGCGGCTTCACCTCCTCAACTTCGACATCCTCAGGCTCTTCAACCCCCAGCTTCCCCGCCCTTTCGTGACCCGCTTGCGGCGTTCCCAAAGCCTTATCTAACTTCCGGTTTTCCTTCGCAGTCCTCCCTCTCTTTCGCTTGCCCGAGACCTCGAGTTTGCTCGAGATACAATTCAACCCGCGGAGAACACGTTCTTCGGGGTAGGTTGAAACTCGAGGATCGCCTTTACAAACGGCAAGACTAGAATTGGTGGGTCAGAAAGCGGAACCAAAATGAACGAAAAAGAGAATGGAAAAGTTTACAAGGCGTTCTTTCCCACTTGGACCATGTGCCCGTTTCCGCAATATTCCAGCGGCCCAATGGACACTCCTTGTGTAGTTTGGACGATGGATTTGAATAACATGGATTGCCGTGCGTCTCCAGTTACCTCATCGATGCGATGGAATTTTTTGTGTTGTCTGGAAGGAGATTGATTAGAAGGATCGAAACGGAAATCGAACTTATCAAACTGACGATGGGCTGCTACTCCAGTGTAGCGATGGTGGATACATCTTGAGCACTGACCACATCTCCTTCTTACCATGGAAGGTGAAAGTCGAACGGCGTGAACGCTTGAGGTCTATATTAGAGAGAAATAATGGCTGATAGTGGTGTAGAGAGGGAAGGTGAGTCGGGCGAGAGGCACTAGGAAGTAGATCTTCGATGAGATATTAGCGGAAAGCGAATGGAAAAAAAAAATAAGTTGGATCGAACCATTGTGTCGATAGAGCGCTGTGAGAGGGTCGTCCTCCATCACAACATCCCCGGAGACAGTGCTCCATGCGGACTCGCCGAAAATGAGATTTCCCCAGGTTGGATGAGCGTGAAGGGCGGGGGCAACCAGAGTTGGCTCGAACGGATCCAGCAAGGGAACATCCAAACGGGACCGGCATCGTACTTCGGTTACTCCCTCGAATGCATCGAGGGTGGCCTAGAGAAGTGAACGATTCAGCAATATAGTTCACCTAAGTAGCGCAAAACTCACATTAAACTTATCGATGAGTTCCGCCATGCGATCGGAGATCCAGACACGCTCCTTTCCCCACACATATAGCCAGTCTGCGTATCGCAGACGCTGCTCCTTCGTCGGTGCGAGGACACCGTCGTGGATACAAGGGCTCAACAGTTTCCTGGGAAGGTAAGGATGGTAAGCCAGGAAAATAGATGAGCGCATGAAAACTGCATCATACCACAAGCCGGTCTCGCCTACATGAATGTACGTATAGTAGGCGCAGAGGAATCTGGCCGTGCGAGACGGACTCCCAAAGAGTTCGCATACAGTGAGGAACGGCGAAAGACCTGTAGATTGGTCGTGTCAAAATACCGTCAACGGGAAGAACACGAACACGCACCTGCCATGAAAAACAGTTCCATTACAGTATACACACCAACACCGTACCAAATCTTGTTCGCTGCACGAATGGCTTCGCACGCAAGCATGTGTTTCCGACCTTTCAAAAAATTCTCTTCCACGATCCAGTTCGCAACAACGAGGAGAAAATCGGCGGGCGAGGTGTAGATGCTGGGAGGGATCAAGAATCGCGCCATGGAATCTTCCCAGATAGGCTGAGGGATATAACGATTTGAGCTTCAGGAATGGAAAGAAAAAGTATATCAGACTTACCTGAAACAAGAGGTCGATAGTGACGAATGCTAAGACATATTCCTCGAAAATGAGCGCCATTCCAACGCGAAATTTGCGAACCTAAGAGAGAACCATTGGTCATAGTGATTGAAGTTCGAGTGGATAACAAAGACACACCTCTTTTGAAACCGCCATGATTCCGTTGTCCCATCGAGGACGGGTATACCACTGCACGGACGTGTGGGTCAAATAAGATACCTAGAATATATCTCCCATCCGCATGATTGACATGATTTAAGGTGGAATTTACTTGCCATGAAATAGAGATGACCCAGATTCATAATGAGAGCGCGGTGTGTCGCTTCCAAACTAGACAAAACAAGATTCTTGAGACGGTGGATAGGGAATGGGAGGATAGTTGGTGTCAGGAGGTCGGTGGGCGAGAACTTCAGGATATATGGGTGTCTGGTGGTTGTCGCTTCCCCGGACGATTGTTGACCACGGTTCCAGTTCGTATACAAGACCCTCTTTAGCGCGTTCTGGGGCTCCGTCGGCTTCTGCTTCTGCTGCGCTCGCGTCTGCAGCGATGGCTTTGACAGTGAGGTCAGCCCCAGCTTCAACAGCGACCTCCATGCCTTGTTTGGCAACTAGGCCGGAGGAGGCCGTCTCGCGGACTTCAGGCATGTGGTGGTGGTGGTGAGAAGACAACAAACGCGTCCTTGGCAGGTCACATGACATATGCTGTAATGCCGCGCCGAGTCCGGACCTGCGTGTTTTTTTTTTGACACAGTGCCAAGGTGTGCGTTTTTTTTTTCTATCCCATTCACTTGTGTAAAAAAGAGAGTAGTCCAGGCTGTGTGATTTATTTAGTCAAGAGCACCTGCGTGTTTTTATCCGGACTTTCGTCGAGCAGCGTGTTTCAATCAAACCTAGGTGTGTATTTTTTTAAAAACAGATTTTAACCTGGGTGTCGGACCTCGGTCGATGGAACACTCTTGTTGGAGGTTGCCAAAATTTTTTGAGAGCTTGGAAAGCTGAGTGTATTTTGGAACGCGTCTCACGGGTGGGTGCTTGGCAGTCATCAAATACGGTAAGTTGTGCGGGAAATCGCTAAAATAGGTCAAGGTGTGTGTCAGATAATTATGCCCCAGTATTACAGCCATAGGTGTGCGATCTTGATCATCTTGTTATGACGGAAAAATACCCACGGGGTACCCATCCCCCAAATCGGGCAGGTGTGAGTCAACGGCTCCGCGGAGGCCATCAAGCCTCATCAAAACCTCCATCAATCGTTAAACAACTTGTCACAAACCACGTACGCGTCGCGCGAGAGCGCGTCGCCAGCTTCGCCTTCCATTCCCCGGCTCTGACGCGTTCAATTCCTCGAAACTGCACTCAACATGGAAGGCTTCTGATGTTGTAAATACTGTTCATACCCCACTGTCGAATAACAACGGGAATGTATCGCAAAACTCTTCGTGGCACGCGTCGACCTCTTGGGAGGGCGCGTCGACTTCCACTTTTCGCGTTCATGTTCAACAACCCCTTTCAACCGCTGTAAATAATGTCGAGAATCAACGCCCCTCGGAAATTGGGAGTGCCGTTGACGGGTCACGCCTAGTGCTCTGCACTCGGTGCGGGGAGTATATAAAGCATGGATTTGTTAAGGATTCTCGCCCGATGGAACAACACCAAAAGGGCTCGAAATGTCGCTACCTAGTAAGCCTGCTCTGTTCAAACAATATGTAACTGTACTAAATCGTTGGCAAGAAACAAATACTTCGACACCTGCAACTCTTCTTGTGCCCGTCTGTGACAAAGAGCATGACTGTTTAGTCTTATGGTTACCGCGCCCCTCCAACCGCGTCAGAATGTTATTAGCTAATATTATATAAGCAGAGTTCACGTCGCGTATATCTCCCTCAAAAATCGCGGTCTTTCCGCATTTCTTTAGAAAATGCTCATCATAATACCTGAAACTAGCTTTCTGTCTCCTCAGATCTTTGATAACAAGACGACGTGCTGCAGGAAAAGGTAGCGCGTTTGCATCACGTGGAGATCGGGCCTCTCGGCCGAGCTCTAAAATGCATTCAACTTAAGCCCAAAACGCCTCAGAAAATTTGAGAAAGAGCGCACAAAGATTGAAACTCGAGCTTGGAGTACCTTAGAAGTAGAGTTAGTATTAAAACCCGACAATGCAAGGGGGAAAACACAAACCGGCGATTCCCGGCTTATATAAGATTAGCTAATAAGATCCTGACGCGGTCCGAGGGGCGCGGTAACTAACAGACTCTATATAGCGAGGGCACCGAGCTGATACATATAGAGCGTTTGTCTACGAGAGACTAATGATTGTTTAGGTGTTGATTTTTCTTGGAATTTGGATTGCATTTTAGACTCGTACCCGTTTGCGATCCACACGTCGGGCTCGCGAGTAAACCCCGGCTATAAACTCCTCTCGGCGGATGTCGCCGCCTCGATTATACGAGTTCGTTCTAACCGGTGCACCGGATCACGGGTGGCTCCCTCGACGGGGTGCTCGTCGCGGTAGTCCGAGGGTGGGCACAAGAGTCCCCGGGCAAGAAACCTTCGAGTCGCCTCAGTCACAAACAACTCGCCAAGAAGGTCAGCGGGTATTCAAACAGCTACAAGATGAGCGGCTAAAGGTAATTATCATGAATACATGACGCTTAATCGTACCTCACCGTCAATAGAAAAATAATTCTCGTAAATCCCTGATCCGTGCAAAACGACGAATTGAGTCTTACCGGCACCTTGTTGACGTGATATCGACAAACGACGTCCCAGGACTCCCGCGCCTGCTCTCAACTGCAAAGAAAGAAGGTCTAGGGCCTTTGAAAATCACGGAAAAGGCGAATCTCGCTATTCGTGATTTATACCACCCTTGTAATTATACCGACCTCGACAAGGACCTTGCTATCCTCGCCTATGAATACGGGGTGATGCGTTCTTGCATGCGCTTCATAGATCCCCTTTCGCTTTCCCCACTCGGTGGACAATTGCCGACCTGTGCCGTAGCACGTCTCTCTCTATCACCGTTGGCCCGGTCAAGATGATGGATCTTCTGAGAAGCATTGAGATCCTCTTCAAAGACGTTTCTGTTGACAAAGAAGGGAGGATCTTGCACACACTTTCTCAGGACGAAATTGCGGGAGACGGACGACCGTGTTATTTGGACGGAACAGATGAGATAGCCGGCTTATGCGAGCACGCGAATACCGAGCTTGATACATTGAAGATGGGCTCGGACCTAAACGCTGTTCATGCAGCTGCGCAGGCTGCCCGGGAAGGACGGGTCCATGTTGGGAAAGAATTTAGTGTTTCTGCTATCTCGCGCCATTCAGCGAGAGATTATGGAGCCAAACCTGTTCTTATAATGGCGACGTGCAAGCAAAATTCGTGGCAAGAGAATGCCAAGATCTTGCAGATGATTAACGCTGCTTGGAAACTCTCTCCCTACGGAGAAATATTACACGGTCCAATCCCGGCGTACGCATCCGACGGCGATCCTAAACGAAAGGCGGCGCTTTACTTGCTGTGCATGCACCGAGAAGTCAAGCCCGGCGACGCACTGTACCCACACATTGCCGGACTCCATGGGCTCAACTTATTCACCAGCGAAGATTTTGCAACCATGGAATTCGATCCGAAACATAGCTGGAAACGTAAGCTTTATTTAATTGTCAATTCCGAGTCAAATCAGATTTTCAACGTCAATCTCTTTCGTAGCCGTTCGTAAAACCTTCTGTTCAAAGGAAGGGATTCTGGCCAATGGCATTTCAGTCAACAAGAACATCTTGGCGCAATGGTTGGAGCGTCTATCTGGCCATGACTGGTCGGGACAGAGCATACATGCGCTATTGAATCCCAAGGATGCCCAGCATGTACCGTCTACTGTCAAGCTTCTCACGCTTATTGGCGATCTACGCTTCCTCGACGCTTCCGACTTTACTCCAGCAGAAGCTAACACTCACCGCGCACTATGTATCCTCGGCGAAATGTTTGATGCTCTGCTTGATCCCTTTATCAACCCCAACCTCTCGTTGTCTCAGGAGATCATCCAACTCGTGAAGTTTGCACATTTGTCGTGCGCTCTATATCTCAAACACGGGTCTGCTTTCATGCCGCCCCAGCTTTACGGGGACTTACAGTGTCTTGTGAAAAGTGCCATTTTCAAAATTGCGCATTCAAAAGTCTTGAATCCGAGTCTGAAGGTGTTCCTTTGCCTGTTAGGCGATGATGTCCTGGAAATCCTTTTCGGGAGAACTAGGATGATTGGTGGGCACGCCTCAAATATGGCTATTGACGAGTTTCGTCGGCGGGTTGGTTCCGCGCTTCGCATAGATGAAATATTCAGACGCCGGCCACACCTGGAAAAACTCGCGCAACGGCTTTCATTGGGACGCAGTCGAGATGTTGACCATCTATCTCCCCGTAATTTTCTTGGAGATCTCACAGCCGGCTCATGCGATATCAAGGCATGCTACGACGAAGGTGTAAACCAAGCAGTCGAGTTCCTGAAGCGCTACGGATATGAAATCGACTTCAATGAATTGTTCAGCAAACCAGGTGTTGATTTAATGAGGCCGAACGGCGGCAAATATCCAGGAGTATCCAAGGACTTTGACAGGTCCATCGATGAGGACATCGATAGTTCCCAGCCCGGTGATGCGGACGCTGCAGGTCTCTCGCCGGCAGATATTTTCAGGTTCAGTGGTGCCGCAACTCTTGCAGCAGAAACGGCGGCTTGCTCCACAGCCCAACCTCACTCAGTATGGATAAAGCTTGATGCAGATGATGACCGTAAAGCTGCGCACAAGAAAAGCATTCTACGGACGCTGATGGACCCCACACTCGGCATCGAGCATGCCAAAAGCCATGATCGGTTGTTGCGCATTCGTTGTTATTCAATTGGCGGCGATAAATGGGATCGCGCACCGTCAAAAATCCATGACACGACTGCGACCGCTCATCTCCTGAAGCTGGAGGGGCTGTTTGCGGCCCTGGTTGCTGTGAACGAAACACAAGTTGCGTTGGCCATTCTTCATTGCACCGTCATCAAGTCGCATGCTACACATCCTCCCACTTACCTCGATTGCCGCTCCAATCGCCGAACTCAATCTCCCAGATAGCCGCTACGAGATCTCCGGGCAAATACTTTCTTTGGTCCCCTTTCTCGACCAGTCTAATACTCTGTCCTGGGCTTGGAGCACAAGATTTATCGGGTTCGAGTCAGCAAAAGTCAAACAAGCGAAGTCAAACTCAGTTGCGCTCCAACGGCATCTAAGCATTTGCGTCAATGGACGCCTGGTTCTACCCCTCTCAACTCCGGAACTTATGCCAGCGCGAGCATTGCTGGATGATCTGGCTCCCGGAGTTTTACCAGATGCTGCGGAAGCAGTTGAGAGTACTTGGATATTTTCTGACTCTCAACTAGATACGATGAAGACCACTTTATTAACACGCGCTGAATAGGAGGAAATCCGCCTACAAATCCCGGTATATGGCCCCGTCAAAGAGGGCGGCAAGTTTCCGTATGAGACTTCTGTAGACTTGGGTATGTGATCTTCAAGGCTTATCGTCGTGGAAATTTAAAGACTTATTCCCGGAGTACATTCAGTTGAACACTTGACTCAAAATGGACCCGCCGCAACAAGAATTATTTCGCATCGTTTGCCGTCCATAACTGCACCAAGCCCAAAAGATGGGACGACGTAAATGTCTCATCTGTGGCAAGGATGTACTCGGCGCGGAACGCCAGAACCATATGGGCAAGCATATCATGTTGTCGCTGCATGGAATCACAGAAAAAAATTTAATTGCGGCAGTGATTGCTTTTTTTTTTCACTCCCTGTTCCTCCGTTCACACAATTTCGCAGGTTGCTACTTCTTATCCGTGCGGTTCTTGTGGAGGCAGCATGTCAAATGGTGCCTGCGCCCTCTCGATCCGAGGCAGAAAGGCAATATCAACGTGCCGCGAAGTGTACGAGTTTCAAATCAAGCCTGCTTCAAAGTCCACCACTGCAAAAGCCTCCACCAATGTGCCAATTGCATGTGCCTTGTGTCCGCAGACGCACTGGAAGTACAACATGGCAACACACCTATCCGACAGCCATCCGCACTGGGAAATCACCGCCAAGAAGCCAGAACGCATAGAGTTTGAGACGAAGATTGCTCTTGCAGCGGCGTCTCGGAGTACCCCCACCGCAGCCGCAGTCTAAGAAACGCCCAGCAACATCACCCCCTGGCACTCCGCGTTGCTCCAAAGTTGCCCGGATTGCCTTTACAGACGACGATCTTGCAACTCTTACACGAGATTCGGACACTGTTGGCAGTAGTGATGCAATGGATGTTGATTAGACGACGTGTAGAGAGGTACAGAGTGAGGTATAACCAATAGAGATGCGCTCCGTGTTGCATACTGACGATAAGAAGATACGGTGAGGAAGCGGAGGAGTGGAGGCAAGCGGCAGCCTGACGGCTTGTCTCAACTGCCGAAACGTTGCCTTGGATGCCGAAACCGGGGCCGACATCAATCACTTGGCTCACGTGGCAAGATCAACTTCCACGATCCAGAGATCGCTCACCCCTTGTGTTGAATACGTGTGTTTTCATATGGGTTGATTATCGGCGGTTCTTTCTACGCTGTGCAAGAGGTGTCAGATCTCTGGATCTAGCACACTCTGATGCGCACGTGTTTGACGTCGCTAAATATTTATGTTTGGTTGTTCGTCAACATCAATAATGAAAACTCTTCTCATTTGGGTCAGACTTTGGTGACTGGGGCCTCCGGAGACTCATGGCTCACATTCTGCAGCTTTATCTTGACCTACAACAACTGTTTCACGCCGATCCATGTCCGCATTACTAGCCCAAACAAATAATAATATTTTGCCCCCCTGCCGAGGTATAGTGCGGATTTCGCAGATCGGTATTCCCTTGCTCAGACGGGTGGTACAGTATCTTTTCTCTAGCCATTAGTCGTTCAACGGCTGCATCGCAAACAGGCTACTGGTACCGCTCTATATGGAGGCAACGTCCCGAGGTGCGTCACGAAAAAAAAAAAAAAAATAGGTTTCTTCGTAGCAACGGGTTGCCTTTTATTCCATATTTGGGCTCAAAGTACGAATTCGCATTACGGGGGCGATTCATGTAAGCAATATTTTCAGGACCGCGCTACTCGTTACGTTGATACCGTACACATTGGTACAGTACTGTGACCAGATACTTCCACCAGTGTTTTGTAGATAGCTGGAAATGCTGATCGAATACGACTTCATAAAAATTGTGCCGTGCATTACATAAACTCGCCTCGAGCTGCTATAACAGAAAAGGCAGATACTTGATTGGGATGCAGCTCGGTGTGCCTCTTTTCACAAAACAATTTCCTGTCTATCATCTCTCGATGGTTATTTGGAATTCAAGAGACAGAACATGGCTTTATTTGACAGTCCCCTTGTGGAGCCACAATGGGTCATCGACTGTGAGTCGTCGACCAAGATAACTGTATCGTATTGTCGCAAGAATTCCAGGGCGTCTTCTGGCATCCCACGCGTTGAGCTGATTTTGTGTATGATTTTTGTTGTTGAACCAGTTATGCTCTCATAAGGCGGTGGTTCAGAGCTCGCCGAGCGACTCTGTTTACGACCAAATATGGCCGATAGAAATAATCGCTGCTTCGGCACTTCTTGGCTGTAGCGTTTATCCATGGTGGGGGTGCGAGCAATGGGGAAACTGGGAAGGCGTTGCCTTTTATACATAAGTTACGCGAGGGCTATGATCGGGAAGCATCGAAGCTGTGACGCCACCAACCCGCCACCTCATCTCCGAGATTTACACGTAGGTTGTGTATGCCGGTGCCCGGCGAGGATATACAAAACGGCGGGCCCAGATGATATAGATCGAGGATTGATGAATCATGAGAGGCAGATAGGCCGAGAGGAGGCAGATGACAGCTATCTACAAAACACTGGAGCGCTCCGAAAAAAAGTTCCCATTGATGCAATGACGTCAATTACCATATGAGGTAGGTGCCGGATCCATTGCGTCGACGGCTGGCGCGTCAGGGCGGGGCGACCTCGTGTTGCAGCCTAGGCGGCCATGGTAATCAGGAGCCGCTTGTGTGCAGGAGGGATGTAGCGGAAGGTATTGTAGGGCATGGTAGGCGAGAGAGACGTTCCAGGAGCAGTGACGAAAGGGCGAGTGTCGTTGGAGAAAGTGGAGCGGGCTGGCCGAATTAGGCAGGAGCTGTCAAAACCGTTGTGTGAACTTTTTTTCGGAGCGCTCCAGTGTTTGTAGATAGCTGTCAACACGGCAAAGGAAGCCGAAAGGACTGGATTGATGTCACAGTCACCTTATAACTGTGTCTTGTAATGCCGGTGCCCGGCTTACAGATGAGGGGGAGCTTGCGTAAGTTGCGTTAATTCCGTCCAGACTACACAGAAGTACGACAAAAAAAATCAAAACTGTGCATCAGTCCAATGGAAAAAAGAAAGCTATCTCTCGACCTGAGAATCTCAGAAGTTAGACTGAGAGGCCAAGTTTTGTCCTTAGATCAGCCTTCGATTCACAACTCAAGGCATCTTTCTTGTATTACTGTTGCAGTCCCGGTGAAATCTGCTACCATGAGCTGAATACAGGAATTTGTGCAGTTTTGACTGCTGGCCAGGTGTCTTTGATTTTTTTTTTCGGAATTGTGTGAATCCTATACATGAAAACACAAGGTGACGTTAGTAACGTGACTTTTGACAGAAAGTAACGTGCTTTTTGACAGAAAATCACGGGGTCCCCGGCGCCGCGCGCCGGCGAGTGCAGCGAGCGGCAGTGCGGCGCCGCGGGCACGGAATCCAGCAAAAAAAATCGCAAAAAAGAAACCGGGGTTTGGGGCGGAGCCCCGACAAGCTGTGCACCAGCCGTAGGGAGGGACGCGAGCGCAGCGAGCCGGCCCTGCCGAAGGCGGGGTGCTTAAGCTTGTTGAACTCGACTGCAGCTGCCTTTGTGCCATGTGGTGTCTTTAAGGGCGGGATGACTCCTTATACTTGATTTCCTGTTGATGCCGGCCCTTGGCTGAGAGTAATTCCTTGACTGCATTTTCCCTGAGTGCACCGCTGTACAGTAGGCCACCTTGAGGCCAACTTGAGGCCACTCCGAACTCGTCTCAGGTCTGAGTCTAAGCCTCCATCACATATTGATGGCGTACCCGTGGGAGATCACAGCTGATGGCGTACCCGTGGGAGAGTAGGCACATTGCACAGCCATCCACTTTTCGGGAACCTCAGACAAAAGGGGGGAGCAAGCTCCCCCAATCAATGTACGTGGTCTACTGTAAATACTTGTACCAAGGCAACCGTCACGGTCACGGTGGGCTCCGTTGCGTTGCCCAAACCGCGGCGGGTCACGGTCACGGGCGGTCTGGTTGTCTCCAAAAAATCGCGACATTTCAGAAAATATTCATTTTTCGCCCTATTTTGGCGCCATTTTTGCTAAAATCCTCTGAACTGTCGTTTCCAACTATTTTCGTCGCAGTTGGACTACTCAAAGTCTGAATTTGCCCAAGATCATGGCCAATTTTCGCGTTCTCGGTTGCGCAAATTCCAACCGTCACGCTCACTGCCGCTCTGGTTGCGTTGCCGAAGGCGGGTCACGGTGTCACGGTGTCGGGGTCGGTTGCCTCGGTAGTAGTAGAGTCGGTACAAGTATCTACAGTATTGTGTCATCGGCCGCCTGTCGAACGCGTCCGAGTGGCTGTACCTGGTCACGCACACGGCGTGTTTTAGCACTCTAGATTTTTAAACTATCTGACGCTTCTCCTCAAGTTTAATTTCCTTCAAGCGTTTCTGAAGGTTCACTTTTTCGTCTGAAAACGAAGTAGAGGTCTGGCCAGACACGGAGTGAGGGGGAGGAGAATTATATTCAGGTTTGTCTATTACAACAGTAGTGGATGAACTATCCGAAGGGACATTATTCACAGGTACATCCTGGAGCAAGTCAGAAGGAGTTGAGATAGGCTCATTCTTAATACGCTTAATCTCTTCAAAATTAGCGAATGCCGCGCGCTGTGCGTCAAGATCAGCCTCTGAAAACTGATCTGACCAATCGACCGCACCCCAGTTGAGCGGGTCCGGCCCTTTACCCTTATTCGGCTTTGAAGGGCCTTCACCTCGAGAAGATTCGCTATCTGAGGAGGAAGCCGAGCGAATCTCAACCTTACGAGTAGCCACAGGTGTAGATTGCGCCTGAGGGCCTGCCGAACGAGGTTGAGTTGAAGTTATTCAGTTTAACTTTAGCAATTTTATCGCCGTCATCATCTGACGCGAAGGAAACCAATTCCTCGTCAGATACATGAGAGGTACGTCGACTCTCCTCAGCAGCCTTGGTCATGCGCAAATAGCGCTTGCCAATCTGCCTGAGTTCTTTAGAACTCATTTCTTTAGTCGCACGTTCAATATTCACCAAAGAATTGTAACTAATACAACTGAGTACTTATAGCAAATAAGTAAGTAAAACAAAGCGGAATGAGATCATCTATGAGCGCAGGATAATGTAGATGAGTGAGTTCGGGTTTGAGTGGTTGGCCGCCGGCCAAAAACGGCCAACCCAAATGTGTCTCGTATTTCTATTACCTACCCCAGTTTTACATCCTATAACCCTCGGGGAGTATATAGAGGTAATTCAGACCACTTTTTTCTGGGTTTTTCTATGTGGTTTTCTCACCAAATGGGACACTTTTCAAAAATTTCGGAGGAAAATTTGGCCAGCACAGCCACACGATAGTCATCTCGGCATGCTCGCTTAAGGGTGGGACCTGTCAAACCTTTGCGGCGCAAATTGCGCCGCAAAGGTCGGCGGCATATCAAATTGCTCCCTCCACGGCAATGCTTGACCCATGTTCCGACGCTTCAGCAGAATCAACGGAACCCGCCGTACAGTTATAATCCCTTTGACAATGCTGCGGTCCGGCGGCAGCTGCCGAACCTGCAGAACGTAGCCGAGACGGTGACGTAATCCAAGGTAAGGCTTAATTAAGGGTTAAGATGGATCCAGCTTCACGTTAAGCCTTAACATTAACTTGAAATTAAGGCTTAATTCATTCTAAGGCTTAACCCTTAGGAGGAACACTGGGCGCAATGAGTGACAGAACCTCCTTGCAGTGTGGAAGGTGCTTTTCAAACCAAAAACCAAATTTCAGAGCCGAAACAGCGAGAATGTCTTCTAAGTCTGTAGGTCAGCCCTTCCGCAGGCCGGGAAAGAGCACGAATTTTTTGTGCAACTGGGGATTTGGCCGTGGGAACGATTCATAAGCATTACATAACATGCTTAAGTAAGCTGTGGGGATCCCACGCTCTCTATCTTAGCCGTGATGTTATGTCAATGGCCTCGCCAACGGTTTCCGGACCTCCGCGGTCCGAACACGAATGATTTCTTTCGTTCTCAATCTATACTGCACCAAACAACACCCGTAAACAACATGTATTGTACTAGGACTCGGCGGCGGTGTTTCCCGCACATTGATGCGCCGCTTTTCAACTTTATCTCCACAAACAAGCGCTTCTCTCGTCACCTCTCGTCACTCAAGCGGCGACAATCAGCATGGGCCTCTCACGTCTTGTCTTTCCGACATCTCGGCGTGTCCCACAAGAAATCGTGGCCTTGGATTTGGCAACCCCGCCATTCCAAGGGTGATGGCCAGAAATTTGATCAACAACACAAAAAACACGGATAAAATACGGATTCGGAGAGCCGTTTCGTGCGTGGGTGAGCTCGAGACCGTGATTGTGGGCGGTACACAAGAAGCCGGAGCAGCGACATCACACATGGGAGGGGATATTCTTATGATACATAAATAATGATAATGCTCAGATGAGGCTCACACCTTTCCCCAGCCTCCCTGCCGCGCGGGCTCTGTGGATGTTCCCAATGACGAACAAATATCTTGATTTTTAGGCGCTGCCACCTCTGGCGTACCATTGTCAGGATATCTGGCAACTCAAGGGGATCCCATGTGTCACGTACCAACGTAGGGAGGTAGAATCTCCCTACCCTTGTACGGAGGTGGTGGGTCTTCCTCTTCTGATATATTGTACACTCGCTCGCCAAGTAGTACAAGGTTACCCTAGAAAGCACCCTGTCAGTGTGATGCGATTCGGTTCGGCGGCCTCTTGGGAATGGGAAGGAACAAGAATAGACCAGCGCTCTGGGCGCTGGCGGCAGTTAGTCGTGTCCGTGTCTCGTCAGCCCCTGACTCAGGGTATGCACGCTGGGGGGACTAGCAGAGCTATGGAGGCATAGCCTCTAACCATAGACTCTGTACTGCATTCGCAGTATCACCCTAGTGGCGCTCCAGGCCTCCCTCAAGGCGGCAACCTGTAGCTATTCAGGCCACTGTATTGCTCCCGTCCGGCCTGCAGGGTATGCTGAGTGTATCCCTGGCGCTATAGAGCTAATTCCAGCAGCCTCCAAGGTATCTTTCCGCTTTCATTGTGCAAATGTGAGATTTGAATCTGGATCGGTATTCGTGAGGCTTATCGAGTCGACCCGCAGTTATTTCGCGAGCCGTATTCATAGATGTTAGTCGCTTCAACCCCTTGCTTGTTCCGTCCCCAACGATCATCTTTCTCTCAGTGACCGAGGCGAGGAAGCCACTCAGCCTCTCTGCATTGGGAATTTACATCATTGTGAGTGCTGTTACTGCCGTATGATGGAGTGGGTCACTGAGTCTGCTTGCCATAGCTCTTGTTATCGATTACCCAGATCGGTACGTGCATGCCTTTTCTTCAAGCGGTATTTCTAATGCATTCGTAACACAGTCGCGGGCATCATTCAGACAGTTTGGTCGTATGTCTTGATCCGTGCTTCGCTGTCCCTGGTTTATCCTTACTGAATACGCGTTTTTCAGTTTCTCGCAGTCCCCGACACGGTTCTGGTTCTTCCTCGGTCTCGCTTCCAGCAGTAAACGTTCGTATCTATCATTTCATACCCTATTCAACTCCATATTCCGTGGCCGCTTGTAGTGTACATGAACAGCATGATGGCGACGTATGTCCCGTTCCGTTTGCTCCCATACCTTATGGCTGCTGTATTAATCTACTACAGACTCAACAGACGCCAACACTTTCGCGAGGCTATTGACTACAACGATAAAGGATGGAACTCCATCCCGATGGGGACATTGGCCTCGAATGCAGGGGGTGCGAAAGTCGGTCATCATGGGCAGGGACAAGCGTCGTTCGGCGTCGTGGAGTTTGCCGAGACCGTTTCGGTAGGGGATGCCTCTTCTGTCGTTACCGTCTGAAGCTCTCTTCAAAGGTGGATATCAATGCCAAACGGGACGAAATCCCTGGTTGCGCCTGAGTCCGACGCATTCACAACTTTGGGACCTGGATAAAAAGTACATTGGCCGCGCCGCTCGTTGTTCAAACTTCATCATGCATGAATACCCGTATTGGATTCGTATATACAAATTTCGAATACCATAGTCTGTATACACTCGTACTAGTGCTTCGAAGCACCGCCGTCGTCTGAATGGCCTTGCGTACATCCGAGTCGGTGCTCGAAGAAGGGTCGGAGAGATGGGAAATGTTCAAGATGGGCCCGGAATGATGAATCCCCGGAAAGTTCGCAATTCGGGGATTGAACAGGATATTGAAAATACCAGGAAGACGAGCCAGCATTGATTGCAATATGTTTAGCTGTGTGCAAAGTTAATGACTATGGCGGTTAAAGTGCACTTTTAATCATTCCCCCCAAATATATGACTTTTTCGCCCATCCCCACTATAAATGGGGGTTTTGACGTGATTGCCCCCAAAAAGACACAACCGATGTCGCCGAGTTTATTTGGGGGGAAATTTCGAACTTCCCCCAAATACAAAGTTGAAAGTTGCCCCCCAAATAAACTTCCAATTTTCATTGTTTGACCTAACTCTCTCAATTCAAGGTTCTCACTCTCAGTAAGTACCCTGCTTAGTCTCACTACTCTGTCTTTCACTGGATCCACGCAAAATATAGGTTGTATTGGCCATCAATACAAGCTCGGCATGAGTCGGCACTCTCCGAGGTCCGAATCGGCCTTCTCCGGCATCTCTGTTGGGCATCAGTATAATCATTGTAGCTTTCATCCTTTCAATGCTAATTGAACAGAGCACGACCTGGAACGTAACTAATGAGCAGACCGGCGGAAAACGGCTGAAAGGTGCCCTATCCAAGATGCCCGGAGCCGACTTTGATGGGACTCTCTAGAGTACTTGTATTGTTTCACGTTGGATGGAATTGAGTCTTACAGTACCTCTAGGTTCCGGGCCTGGGCTTGGCAGACCTAGAGAATGATACACAAGGTCTTTAGAGCTAACTGCTACTGTATCAGACAGAGATGCCGGAGAATGCTGACCTCGGAGCGTGCCGAGATTGATGGCCAAAATAACCTAAGTATGATTTGCGTGGAGCCAACGAAGGACAGAGGAGTGAGACTAGGCAGGATACTTACCGAGAGTGATACCTTTGAATCGCCGGAGTTAGGTCAAAAAATGAAAATCGGAACTCGGAAGTTTATTTGGGGGGAAAGTTCGACTTTGTATTTGGGGGGAATTGGAAATTTCCCCCCAAATACTTCCGTTGACTTGGAAAGTGTCTTTTGTGGGGGGGATTATACCAAGCACCCGATTATAGTCGTTCGTTTGTGCTTACGTTTGTTGACGATTCTGTCATTGGCAAAGCCGGGGGCACCACCACATCAAGTGCCGCTGGTCCCTTGTTTTGGCCCTTGCTCGCAAGTCATGTCCCTGTCGAGCTCTGGGCAAGTAGCAACTGCGTCTTGATCCTCAGTTCTGTTAACCCCCTGTTTTTTCCTGGTGTTCTCTGGGTGGCGGAAGCAAAACTCAGATTCGGCTGAAGTGGAGCTGGTGATGGGAAGCAAAACAAAGGTAAGCACAAACGAATGAGCACCACTCGATCAAAACCCGTATATTGTTTCCAAAACGGCTGTAACATCAATTTTGTTGGAAATCAAGTGTGAGAATAGGCTGGAGTTCGTTGATTTCGACGAGATTTGGCTCTATTTGGCTGCAGATAGGTCATCGCTTCTATTAGTTCTAATCAAAATCCGTTCTGCCTATATGTGTCCTTAGCCGTCGCAAAATCGATTTGCCGCCTACTCCACGGTTGTCCCCGCTGCACAGCTTTCCAAATCCGAAACCACAATTCCATCGGGGCACTAGATCCGAAAACAATTTCTTTGCCAGAAAGCCAAGCGCGCCCAAAGCGCCTCCTCTCAAAGTCCTAGAAAGCCTGTTGCAAACGTCCCCATAAAAGCACTGGAAGCCCGCAGCAAGCGTCCGAGTCCTACTCGAAGCAAGAGAAAATCCGGGCAACGTGACGACGTCTCCCAAGACGTCTCCTCAGTACTAGTAGTCCTCAGTTGGCCACTGGCATGCGCATGGCACCATCTATGGCTAGATCCTCTTTGGATCCTCTTCAAGAGGCCTCGGGAAGACGTCCCGAGTTCTGCAAGCCTGCCTGAATATTCAAAGTGCTTGATGAGTGTTCCGGCCTTGCTACTATCTATCTCCAATCTATCTCTCTCGATCGCTCCCGACTCTCAGCTAGCTCTTACATTTTCACGACTCCTTTGGGCAGGCTTCCAGCAAACGTCCACAGAATACACTGATACAGTTTAATATCCTATAATGTCAGATGTCCGCTACAACTGGCTGCAACTCGCCCGGCCGTTGCCCATGGGCCATTATGGCCTCTTCGAAACATAGTCAATCCAACAAATCATTCCTTTGATTCAATCCCTACATGACACGATTTTTCAGCTGTCAAGGCTCAATGCTCAACGAGAAAATGCCAACAAGCGACAGTTAATTCTTCACTGCTGAGAATGGTGTCTTCATCTTGCGTCCCATTTTCTGCATTCGGTATAACACGATAGTGTTATCTCTTGACTGGTGTGTTTTGAAAGTACAACTTGTGCCTTCAAATTCATGTGTTCATTGGCGGCGATTGTTGTCTCCAGGTGTACACGCAAAATGCCTCTTCCAAGTCAACAAGTATGACGACTGGACGATGATCACGGCGGCGTGCCTCGTTCCTCGACTAGCTCCGATACTGACCGCAGCTCGCACTCCGATATGTCCTCGCGTTACGGCTTGTCTCATTTGAACACTAGGCCTTCACGAGTAATCTTCTATCGTAGTCTCTCGCTCGAGCACACAACCATCTATGTATTGTTTTGCCACTCTAATTAGAAGCTGCTAGTTGGCTGCTAGAGCTTTATACGTCAGCTTACTCAGTTGATTGAAAAAAAAAAAAAAAAAAAAAAAAAAAAAAAAAAACAGAGGGAGTTCGTCATCTCTCGGGTGCGGAATCTATCCTTCGAGCAAGCAAGCTGCCTTCCGACGTAGTCGGAGCTTCCTAGTAGTTCACAGCACCGCAAATTACCATATATGGTAGGCCGGCGACAGCCGGCCCGCGATTTTTGACCTTTTTTGCCCTTTTTGGACGAAAAAAGTCCGTGTCACCCGTAGCTTTGGCTGTTTTCAGCTTGATTTACTCTATTTTCATGACCCAGGTAAGCCGTATTTGAGGCGTTGTTTTACTCTATGGCCAATAGGTGCTTGCTTGGCAGGAGAATTCTGTGCAAGCACTGTCAATAAAGCCATGTTCTGTCTCTTGAATTTCAAATAACCATTGAGAGGAAATTGTTTTGTGTATCCTATATGATTAGGCCTGGGTTAGAAATGATTTGGGGTCCGTAAACTTTGTAAATTACAAGGGGGGTCGGAGACCCCATAAATTACAGTGTAATTTACCGTAATTTACAGCGCCGCAGGCCCGAAATGTTTTACATTCTTTACTGTAAAAAACACCATGTAAAGTTTGTAAAAAATGTATTTTTTGGTAAGATTTGCCAGATTTTGGTGGGTGGGCTCCGCTGTCCGCCCGCAAGATTGAATGGTTGGTGCGCAGTGCTTCTCAGGAAGGTTTCATAATCCTGGGCATGGTTTTAACCAAGTGCTGAGTTGGAAAGGTGAGCGAGTATTGAGCGAGTACGTCAAGGGCTGACACATGATCGGACATCAGATGGCGGTGATCAACTCACATAGGGCCGAAAATGCTCGTTCGCATTTCTTAGGAAAAAATTGGTTTGAATGCTTTGTAAATGCTCTGAAACATGGCCCTGTAGGCCAGCTCTTCCAGGCAAAAATTACCATTCTTTACGCTCAAATCTGAAGGCCCCCTGTAAAGAATGTAATTTACGCGTAATTTACATGTAATTTTTGTACTGTAAATTACACAATCATTTCTAACCCGGCACTATATATGATAGCAGACACAACTTCATATCAAGCCGGAATTTTGCCCAAAATTCTTTGAAACTTGAGATTTAGCAGGAACTTGGGGTGGGTTTATAGGCAAAATTCGCATTTTAGAGAAAACGAAGTAACCCTAGTCTAGGGTTAGAAAAGCGCGAAATTTTTGCGCAAAATGTCAAAAGTGTGTGTACCTAACTTGCGATTTCGGGTAAAAAAGGCATCAACCCATGGCCTAAAGTTAGTCAGTATCTCAACTCTGACCCCGGCAGACATCCATGGCAGAAATCTCCTGGTTTTGGTCGAGTTTTGGTCAAGGTTCAGTGGTGCGGATGCGCTGATGGAATCGTACAGCCACCGGCCATGTCTCGGCCCGGACCGAAAGCGCGAAATCCGTGGAAGGAAAAATGATTTTGTGGATTTTGAGACTTTTGACCCGAGGGATCTCTAGTCTTCCTTCTTATGGTCATTTCTGCACAGTTTCAATACCATTGGGTGAAAACTGAGTGCACAGTAACAATTTCCAAATTAGGTATCTGACTTGTCACGAAGTTCGGTCCGCTATCAATGTCATACAGCTGTTTTACGGTTTTTGTCCGGTTTTTGATGGAGTGGGGTTCTTCAAAAGTTGTTTACCTGTGATTGCTTGTGCATACCCTCGCCGAGGAGCCGGAGGCAGTTCAACCGCTCTACCGCAGGCCCACTGCATTCACTGATGGAGCAAAATGGCTGGAAATAGCCCAATCTGAGGTCAGAGTGGAGCCATACGGTGACTCAGAGGCATACAGGTGTAAACAAGAAACGAAATGCCCCACTCGATCAAAAACCGGACAAACACCGTAAAACAGCTGTACTTGGCCATCAGTCGCGTGACGTTTGACAGAAAATCACGGGGTTTTGTCAACATCCTACAACACAACCGGCTGTCGAGATGTTTAAAGGCCGAGGTTGTCCGACAGTTGACGTGTGAGTCATTCAGCGCGGCTCCTGTGTTCGCGTTTGCCTCAAGTTTGCCTCGCAGTTTGGTATTGTGCCTTGCACCTTCCCTTTGCACCTCCACTGTGTCTTGAAGAAAGGTACTGTAGCCTTCCTCTGCTAGCTTTTGGCTGTAAAACTGAGGTGCTTTATAGCTCTGCTCTTTGGTGGTGGTAAGAGAACCCAAACTTTAGCAAACAAATAAATTCACATGCTCTCAGCCTTACTTCTTCGCTGTTAAAAATCTACATATCAACGAGCCGAATTCTGTTGTACGACATCTACTGAATATTGTCACAAATACTTTGATTTTAAAATCTTTTGTTTAGCTAATCTGTGTCTTCAATGTGAGTGTTTTTCTTTCTTTTCATATTTCCTGTTTGCTATCTTATATAATAATATTCTAGGGACCAAACTCCTCCTAATACACCACAGCGGGCTCAACTGAACCTCGAATCCAGGGGCTTAAGGTTGAACAGCGCGCGCTGCATTCAATGCTGTGATGCATTCCATACAAAACAGTGAACCCAAATTATATTTCCTGAACGGTCCAGGCGGGACAGGGAAGACTCATGTTTTATAAACACCTTATGCTATGCTTTGCGAGCTGAAGGAAAGATTGTATTAGAGGGTTTGCGAAGAGCCATTGGAGCCATTGAATGGCTACCGATTTCCGCATTAGGAAACTTTGATGGGCTAAACTTTCATGTAGAAGTCAACAAGAGCTGCCTGGAATGAAATTTGGACACTCGAACTGGGGGAATTTGGACACTTATTTAGACATTAGCCATTCAATGGCTGCATCGCAAACAGGCTATTCTGTGTTGCATCATCTGGCATAGCTTCATTGTTGTTGCTCGGTGGCCGGACCTCTCACTCCACATTCAAGATTCCCCTAATTCTATATCAAGACATTCTATGTAAGATCAAAAAGCGCACACACTTGGCTGAACTGCTGCTGCGAGTTGAATTGGTGATCTGGGATGAAGTGCCAATGCAGGATCATCGAGCGCCGGAAGCTGTTGACAAAACTATGCAGGATATACGCAGTGATTCACGTCCCTTTGGAGGTGTCACTGTTGTCTTTGGCGGAGACTTCCACCAGATTCTACCAGTTGTTGTCAAAGGCAGGAGAGAGGATATTAGCGAGTTTGCGATGCAGCCATTGGATGGCTAATGGCTACACAAAAGTCGAAATCCAGACGCATTGACAAAGGCTAACCCTAGTCTCAGCATCTAAACTTCATTCCAAGCACCTCTTGTATAATTTGACAACAATTTTTGGGCCATCAAAGTTCCCTAATCGGGAAATTGTTAGCCATTCAATGGCTCCAATGGCTCATCGCAAACCCTCTATTGTTGGCTTTTGCCTCAAGCGTTCTTATCTGTGGCCACGGATTCAGATGCTTAATCTAACCCAGAATATGAGATTGGGGGGGACCACATGCTCGCCAAGAAGACAAAGATTTTGCTCGCTGGCTCTTACAGTGGTGGCAAATAGAAATTGCCGTGGCTTTTTGGTAAAAATCTTGCTGTATGCTTCACCGAATGACCTCAAATAAGATGTAAAGATGGGTATGTGATAATTCTGTACCTCCTAGAACACTCAGCAATATATCATGCACTGAGAATGCATCAATAATGGATGGTTCCCGATTTTTGCCATATCCGGAAAAACACAATGTACCCTCAGCAAAAAGGTGTCATAATAGGATAAAAGTACTTGAAAAACAATGCTGGTTTCTCACTTTGATTGACTGGAATTGACCCTCATTTGAGCTCACAACGGCCGCGCGAAGTTGGTCATTTTAGATATTTTCTCTGCATTTTCAGCTATTTTGTGTGAAAATAGCCAACTCTGAGCGGCTGTTGTGAGCTCAAATGAGGGTCAATTCCATTCAACCAAAGTAGAAACTAGGACTGTTTTTTCAAGTACTTTCATCCTATTATGACACTTTTTTGCTGAGGATACATTGAGTCTTTCCAGATATGGCGATAATCAGAAACTGTCCTGTTATTGATGCATTGTCAGGGCATAATATATAGCTGAGTGTTCTAAGCAGTACAGAGGTATCATATATTTATTTCTACATCTTATTTCAGGTCATTCCGTGAAGTATACAGCAAGATTTTGGCCAAGAAGCCACGGCAATTTCTATTTGCCACCACTGTAGATGTAGGATGGGAGAAATTCTGATGCCAATGGCAATGTGCAATTGCCAGCCAACGTCAAAATTCCTACAAATACAGAAGAAGCTCTCGTCGATGCAATCTACCCTGGCATTTCCGCAATTCAATTCAATCATCAGGATGATAGATACTTCTTGGAACGCACTATTCTCTCGGGCAGAAATGATGAAGTTGATGAGCTCAATCAGAAGCTACTCAATAAATTCAATGGTCAGGAAACCGTTTATCACAGTGCAGACTCTGCTATCATAGAGGAGGGCGTGGATGGGGGTTTTGAATATCCCGTAGAATATCTCAACTCTGTGAAAGCATCGCGGCTGCCTCTTGCAAAGCTGGCTTTGAAAGTGGGATGCCCAATCATGATTCTGCGCAATCTTGATCCTCCAAATGGTCTGTGTAACGGCTCTAGAGGTATTCTCACAAGAGCGGCTGCTCATGTTCTGGAGATCAGACTAATTGGTGGTGAACATATGGGAAAGAAAGCTTTTATTCCCCGCATCTCTATTATTCCAGCTATGGAACAAGTGGGAGTATCTATGAAACGTCGCCAGTTTCCTGCCCGTCTTGCCTTCTCTATGACGATCAACAAATCACAGGGTCAATCCGTAAATAATATTGGACTCGATCTTCGCACCGATGTGTTCACTCATGGCCAACTATATGTAGCACTGTCCCGATGCACATCTAGCCAACGTATCAAGGCTCTGTTCAAACCTGCGAATGCAGATAGTGCACTTGCTAAAACTATTGTATAAGGTCTTGAACTAAATAGTTTGTACAAATCAATACAACTGTTATACATCGCATATATAAGTATAAGTACACCAAGAAAAACCCCCGGGGTTTTGGGCAGAGCCCCAACAAGCTGTGCACCTGCAGTAGGAAGGGCGAATTAGAATACAGTAACTATCCATTTGTCAAACTAATTAAATAGTTTTGCAATCAAAGTCAAACAAAACTTCAATCGTTCGATTACTTCATCAGATTGAGGATATATTTTGCCAAAGTCACGGCAACCCCGCCATTCCAAGGGTGATGGCAAATCGGTCGCCAGACCGATTAAAGCCGATGGCCCCGCCCAGTAAAACCCTCGGCAATCTGAGGCTATTTCCGGCGAATTAAAGCCCTCGAAACGACCGATTTTTCCTATTCCGGACCGACCTAGTAGGTAGTGACCGGGGGCCTAACCTAACTAAGGCACAGACAGCTGTCAAAAACAGCATTGACAGGCAGATCACGGTCGATCCGCCCCGCGGTCCGGGATTCCGTCCCGAACCAACCCCTGCTGCGCGCATCGTTCCCGGCAGCTTCATCGAGCGTACGCTCCGCAATGCCGACCGTGTAGACGGTTCACCAACCCCATCCGAACCATCCGACTCTTCTGGCTCAGATTCTGAGTCGTCAGATGGATCAGGGCCGGGGAGGTCTCACCCAACACGGCACCGTCGCAAGCGACGTTCCTCGAAAAGGAGTAGAAATTCTCGTACTAGGAAAGATCGAATGATTCTGAAGCCCATTCCTCCCAGAGAATACGATGGCTCACCTGATGCCGTCGCATTTCACCGATTTGTGAAAGAAGGATCCAACTATGTCAAAGTTGGCAAAGTGCCCGTTGTTGAACGTGTCTTCTACTTGTCATATCACTTGACGAGTCGTGCTCTTGAGTACTACAACAGCAAGGTTGAGAACGACGATAAAGTGTGGTCTTTGAGTGATTTCTTCTGGGGATTATTCAACTTTTGTTTCCCTGTGAATTATCGCGAGAAGCAACGCACATTGTTGGGCCTTTGCGTTCAACGGAATAAATCGGTTTTGGTTCATAAAGCCGAATGGGAACGAATCTTCAACACAATTGGGCTCGAAGCCAATCAGGAGAAGGTTGTTATGTTCTGGCGTAGCCTCAACGCCAACATCCGGAAAGAGATGTTTCGCGACAAACTGGATCCTGAGATTTGTAATACTTGGGCTGAAGTTACCGCTGGCGCCGAAAGCGCCGAGATTATCGTCAATGTTGACGAACTCGATGACTCGATAGAAAATCCTGGGCCGAGTAACTTGAAACCTCGGACCAGAACCGATGAACCCAAATTGGAAACAGATGTGAACGAGAAACGTCGTACCGGAGGGCGCGTTATCTCGGTTTCCAGTGCTGAACCCGAACCTCCCAAGTCGAAATCTCGTGGCAACGGCGGCCATTTGTCTGCCAAGAAGCGCAGTGAATACCTTGCAGCTTTAATTGCGGGGTGCATGGACACCTGTCCCGCAACTGTCCTGAATTGAACACAATGGTTTCCAAAGGTAAACCTCCTGGATTTGCGTCCCATGCTGTTGATTTCGCACTGACGACTGATCGCGATGCTTATTTGGAGAGCACAGAAGTACTTGAACACTTCTAAATTCGCATGATTTCCTTCCTCGACATCGAAATGGTCGTCGAGAAGGGCGAGGAGACCCGAATGGTTTGATTTTGATTTTTCGAAGACCATTTCGGACATTCAATTGAGTTTGAACATGATTTATTTATTTTCTGACTAGATATTGAGCTCGTCGTTGTCGACGATCTGAAGGGCGGATGTGACGGATCGACGTTCGCATCTGGTCACGGTGATATTTCCCCGAGTCGTTACCAAGACTCTGATACACAGCCTCCATTTTCTAGTATAAGTAGTTAGCTTTTGTCGTAGATTGCTTTCCTTTGGTCAATCTAGGACTTACCCCAGTTCTTTTTGTTTGATCCACTTGTGCCGGAACTCGACTCGCCTTCGCTTCCGTCACACTACGACTGGGGCTCAATCGCAGATTGTGGCCAGTTTGTCACATTTTCCACCCCCTAGCCCAATTGGCTTCCGTCCTGCACCTCGAATGTCCGAAGACGAAACACCTCGTGCCAAATGTAGACTGGCTGAGCTCAACAAACCCAGCGTGTTCAGTCCGCAGCCATCCAATCCCCGGGCCAACAGGTTTCGTCCCCAGACTCCCCACCAGGACCCGCAAATGCCTCAAATGGCTGTGCGGCCACATTTGCATCAAAACCGATACACACCCTACTGTATCACCGCCAAAGTGCCCCCACATTGCCGACAAATGGACGCTTCAGCTGGCGAACACATTTTCCGCCATTGGAACTGGAAGCCAGCTGACAGCCAAAGTCGCAGGTGAATCCTCCAGCTGCCGTTGAGGCTCGCCGAGAATTGTCGCTGCGATTGAAACGTGGAAAGATTCCGTGAGTTTTGCATAGTACATGTTATAGAAGTAGACTACTACGCACGTACTGTATCAACTTGGATGGGAGCAACGCCTGAAAGACCGTGACAGAGGTGTTGCCTTTTCCCCAGAAAACAAGCCTTCCGCGCACCGTCACCGTGGCGAAAACAAGCATGGGCGGATTTTTTTTTTTTCACCTTTTTTGGTCTCAGATTGCAATTTTTGCAAGGGTTTTTTGGATGTCACGCTTTTTCTGTCACGCTTTTTCCAGAGGACTTTTATACCGGTACCCCCTGGTAATTGTTTTTTCCTTCAATTCGCCTTTGGTTCAACTTGAGTTCAACGGTCCGAGCAATCGACCAAGGGGCCTGGAAACTTGGCCAACTTCATACAAAGATTAGGGAAGGAAGTGCGGTCGGGGACGACGGTGAACGACCCAGTTGCAAGCAGAATAGCTAAGGATGAAAACCTCAGTATGGAGAAACAGCAGTTTGAGAAACACGCACCAGGCCTCGGGCCTCCGGTCAATCTCAAAGAGTCACTCACTGTGAAAACATCGGCACCTGATTTTCATGTACCTAGAAAATGAATCAATTATTTCATGGAAATGCCCATGATTTTAGCTTTTCAGGTATCCCAGAAGAATTAGGCCCCATTCAATGAATTTGACCGATTGCTCGCCTTCTCAAAAAATCGGGCTCATTAACCGTGCCTGTGGTTGGCTATGTCTCGGCTAGACATAGCCAAATGATCCTAGGTGATCCTGATGTTTCCGGCTGATCCCTCCTGTCAAACTCGGCATTTACCGCGCAACCCAACCGTTTTAGGTCGTTTCCTTAGAACGTCGTAGCTTCTGTCGTGCGCTTCAATTAAAGATTCAAGAGATCCTGCCACTATAGTCAATACATACCCGTACTAAAATGCGAGGAAATATGCACACAAAAAGAGATGTTTAAGTTGGAAGTTGGAAAGTTAAACCTAACTCCGAGCCTCCAACTTGAAGATTGCAATTGAATGCACTGCACGATTGACTGCAAACCGTTTTGATCTCAAGAGTTATTTGAATGGAATCAAATACTCACATTGAATATCTCTGCCTTGTTTGTCAAGTAGTGAAATCAATTTGGTGCACCTAAAATTAAAGAATCTGCAACTGTTGCAAGTAATCAGTTGAATTGCCGTGATTTCCAACTCAAGTTGACCGGATACTAGTGAAATAAGAACCTTTTAAATGGTCGCCGGCGCATTTTTGAATAGATAGATGTCGGGACGCAAATTTTAGGCATTGAATTGGCCGCGCAGGGCCGAAAAAATCAGTATATCAAGGAGCAGCATTCAGATTGGATATTACAGGAATGCCACAGTTCTCTTTCTTGTAAGAGCTGGGAAGAGGACCGAGGAAAGACTCTGAGTTGGTCCGAAACGGCTGAGAAAAGGTCAGAGCCACATATTAAGCGCTCGTTTAGCGCCCAAGGCCGAGGCGCCGTGTTACGGAAGATTACGAATCTTGAATTCCATTGGCTGTGTCCTATGTCGTTTTGGGACGCAAACCCGAATAGACATAGTCTTGATGTTTACTCGATATGGCAAAAGAATCAAGATGAAATCAAGACACTGAATTGTAGATTGTGCTCGCTGCAGCAAAGTTGAAGCTCTGAGACTTGAGGACATTCATGCAGAGGTATCTAATAATCTCTCCTCTTTCTCCCTCTTTTTTTCTCTTTTTCTGCAACTTGAAAACTTGATTAATTCTCCGTAACCACAGACATAGTACATAAGCCAAAAATCATGGAATATGAGTCGGCGTTAAAATCCCCAGCGCCTGTTACGGCGCAAAAACGCCCAAGTCCAAATGCCGAATTGCCGGGCAATGACGTCAAAGCTTCACATCCGCAGCACACAAATGCTGCGGACGACCTTGGACGTACTTGTCTCTCTCCCACCATTATTATCCACCATGCCGCCAGCTCTCTCCTCGACGCCGTCGCCACTGTCGCCGTCGCCGCCGTCTGTCATTGTTTCTGTGGCCGACACCGTCACCGCCGCTCTTTTCAGGCTCCCTCGCTCTTTCAAAGTGACTGCAAAATGAGTCGACTGACCAACAGGCTCCCTCCCATTTGCACCACCTCAATGACCTCCAGGCACTTGGCTCCTCGCCCGTCCCCGGCGTCACCATTCGTGCAATCGCTCGCTGAGTGATTCGCATGGCAATGGATTGCAACGAGAGCACGGTAACAGTTGCGCTGACTGCCCATCGTCCCCTCAAAGTTCCACTAACCACTTCTCTCTAGCACGCTGCTCTATTCTATTGCCTCGAATCCGACTCCAACGCAACTCTTCTCGATCATTCGCCCTCGTCTTCGTCGAATCAAACTTACGCCCAAGCCATCGAGCCGACGTCACCCCCGCTCCCATACTTCGTCCGGCATCCATAGCTCGAAACCCAGGACTCAAATTCGACGCTAACCGGGAGAATTCATAGCAGAGTCGTAGTTTTCACGGCGCCGAGCGGATTCGCGTAGATATTGCATGTATTGGTACACAATATACAGTCCATAATGCCCTAGATAGCAGGTCCCCTACAAATGATTAATGGCTAGATGATAGGGTTCCCCGAAATCCGCCGGATTCACAGCTGAGGCCTAGTGTCTAGGATGACAATATTTTTTTCTCTGGGGAGTTATAATATTATGGTGCCTAATGTCCGGCTACCAGCTGGCCATGTATTGGAGCAGTAAGGGAGGGTGGTTTCTAAAAGAATAATGCCTCCGGATGCTAGGCTCCGGTGATATATAATATTATTATGCCTATACAACAAAGGTCTGCTCACCTTACACTAGACAAAAAATTATTTCTTTCCAAGCCCTTCAGGTGACAGCTGACTGCCCAGTAGAGGTGTTGAAATATTAATTCCTTGGAACCTTAGCATCTAGCTGATCAACTTGATGCAATACAATAATATTTCTTGGCCAGCTGAGTAGCTAACAGCTCACAGCCCATTATAGCTAGTGTAATATTAATTCGCCTAGGTTGTTAGCACTCAGCTAGTTATTGAGGTTGAAAGCAATAATACTTGTTCCCCTGAATGACTGGTCTGAGCTGTTCAGCAACACAGAAAACATCTTGCCTTGACAGATGGTATCAGCTGTCCAAGTGAATAATAACATTGGCCCTAGTCCCTTGGAGTCAGCTGATGGACCCTGTAGAGCCCAATATTATTATTGCGGCTAAATCTTGAGCACGAGCTCATTGCCAAGAAGAATATTTGTTGCCTGTCTGACTAGCGATGAGCTGGTGGAGGAAACAAATATTTTTGTACCTGTGACCCAGGATACAGCTATCAAAGAACTGGCACCTATATTATCTTCCTTACATAGCTGGTTCCAGCTTCCGAAACAGAGAATATTATTCAATCTGGGGGCTACTGTTCAGCTGACACAATTGTGACACTAGTAATAATATTACATTGGCTGTGCAACAAGACCCAGCTGACCATTGGATATATTATTTCAGTGCCTAATTCACTGGCTATGCTTGTTGATGTAGCAAATATTAGTTGCCCTACCTAGCCAGTCACAGCTAGTCAAACCAAACAATACTTCTCATCCAATCTGCCAGGTTGTAGCTCATGAACAATAATATTGATGTAGCTACATCTCTGGCAGAGCTTGTTATATTGTATATTATTGGGCCTTGGACCGCTGGAATCAGCTTGCCAATAAAATTAATATTCCTCAGCTGTTCTCCGGATGCAATAATCAAGATAAAAAAAATGTCATCTACCAGGATTCGAAACCTCAGCATCCTGATAACAAGAGAACCTTAATGACAAACAACTTAGCCCTTATACCAAAGAGACATTGATTTTGTAAGTGTGGTGTGACACATTTGACTCCCTCTGTCTCCATGGTATCAGCATGGTACAATGAGCGGAATGCGCAGCTTGCTTTTTTTTAATGTTCAATACCATTCTACCAAAGCAGGCAAAAAAATATTATCATCTAACAGTTAGGCTTCAGCTCATTCTTATATTGCTTGTGCTGTATAACAAGTCAAACATGCTGTTTTCGAGCAGCCCACCTGGAAATGAATGTGTGTGTGCATTTATAACTTTTCTCGCAGAAACAATATTATTGTCCTAAATGTTTGGCAAAGCTCAATAATATTATTCTTCCTTGTATCTAGAGGCAAGCTCAATTATATATTTGAGTAATTACAAAAACACCGTAGACATCCTTGGAACATGATTAAATGCAAAGGAGAACCCAGCACTGCTCTCAATTGGTATTGTTATTTTCGACTCTACCACTGGGTTGTTTCCTTTTTAGGCCACTAACGCTTCCCATTTGAAAAAGGCAATTACACTACACCTCACATCCTAAAAAGGAAATTTTCCACATCACAGCCAGGCACATGTTAAATCCTGCATGTTTTCAACTTTGAACTTGTATCCAGCAGTTTTATTGTCTATTCTGGAGATTTGGAACATCTAATGCCGGTAATGGTGGCCTGCCAACACACACAAAACCACCAAATATTTCTACCTTATGTACCCTAACATGATTCACTGTTTGACAAAGGAGCAATGGCCACAAAACACGACACTGATATAGAGTGGTACTCCTTCTATCACATGGGTACAATAATCTTATCATTTAGCCCTGAAAAGCCAGCATATGTTGTATTCTGTGAAAACACATATTGTGCTGATCCTGTACTTCCCTATTCATATGTGCTGCCCAATGTAGGCCACAGTACTTCACTGAGTGATATATTTGCCTTTCATAACAAACTACACTATCAGGAACCATCCTATAATGTGATTTCATTGCAACAACAACCAAAGTCTGTCTCCCTGTTACCTCATTAAAGGAGTATGATGAAAGGTGAGACAGACTGGTTTAGACAATTTTTGGTCTGTAAAAAGGTTTTGTCACCAAACATATGCTACAATCTCGTCAAATGCTTGAGCTATACTCAACATCATTTTTGCCATTTCTGAATTGATCTGTGAATAGCCCTCTAAACATGGCAGACATGGCCTTGAAAACACTCAAACTGCTCTCATTGAGTTCATAACTTGCTCAAAATAAGTTTTCCTGGACAGTTACATGAATGTATGCTAAAATGACATTTAGTCCATGTGCAAGTTTTGAGGTGTCTTAATCCACTTTACCGAAAACACAACTTTCTCAGATCTTGGTCAATTCTCATGTAATGAGACATTTTTGGATGGGGATCAATATTCTAAGTCATATTGTATTCTCAGATTTGGCTGATATGCCCTCCTTGACACACAATTCATCAAATCATCCAAAACACATATTTGACAATATGAGATCAGAAGTGCACAAGAAGGTTGGATTTATGACAAAGAGGAGTTTTACTGATAAAGGACACAAGCTTTAATGACTTGAAGCAAGCTTAACAACAACTGATGATCCTAGGATAAGGAAATATAGACATAAATGACATTGAATGAGATATAAACAATAGTCTTAGAATGTCACCCATTTGATATACAGACTTCATGCACAATCACCTCTGGAAGTGAGGGAACACATTACAAAGTTTATTTGTCCAGTACATGTACCATGATCACCGAGGCAACAATTTCCTGATGTAGGGTAAATTCATTGTATAGCTGCATATTAGATAGTCATAAACATGCTAAGACATTCAAGAATACTTCAATTATCTGGCATGACCTTATCAGAGTATATGGAACACTTTATGATAACTATATTGCATTTGGTAGATTTAGTCTGAGCATTTCAACAGTTTCACAGGCTTGCACTGCTGTTTTTAAAAGTTATAGAACTGCATTGGTCTCAAACACCATTCAAGAATCAGTATAAGCTGTTATCATCAACAGCCTACATTGGCTATGCATAAGTAAGGGCATTTTATCAAAAATTTCCTTTTTTGGGTGCTAGGAGTCAGTATCCAAAAAGGAATGTTGTGATTGAGGCTCGCAAAAGGCTGCCTGCTAGAAAGGAAGGCAGCACAAAGGTAAGGGTGGCCTAATAGAAGGATTTTGCTATGGCTGGTTGGTACATTGGTAGTATATGTTCATGTTGTTTTATAGTGGTCAGATGTCAGATGATTGCTGGTTCAAACCCTGATGTTGGTGGTTTTTTGAGTGCCTTAAATTTTGGCTCTTGTGCTCTGCTGTGTACTCTACTCTTCCCATGGACCATCATTTCACTCCACACTTTTTCTTTTGCTGTCACCTCAATTTCTCAGTGTCTTGACTTGACTTGACTTGACTTGAAGTTCTATTATATGCCGTACCTGGCCAGTAGTAAGGCTATGCGGCAGTACAAGAGGGGAGGTTAAGGTTACATGATCACTGGTAGGTTACGGGACGATTATGGTAAACAGAAAGGAAGTGGAAAATTGGTATCTTGTAAGGAAAATGGTATGATGAGGAGAGACATGAACGTGTGAATGGGGAACTTGTGTGTGTAGGAGAGTGAGGTACTATAATGGGGTTGCGTGAATCAGAAACAAAGACAACGAAAGGGAGAGAGAGAGAATATTTAATGAGCGAGTTGTTGAATGAACGGAAGGGGATGAATCGAAGACTTATCCAACGACTCATGCAGATCCTTCATTCGCCCCGCGAGCGTCACTAGCAACTCCTTGCGCTTAGGACACGAATACGAATCAGCGCGATGCTTGCCGCCACAGTTTAGGCATGCGACGGGCCCCGAACACGGCGTCGTTGGTGAGTGGTCGCCAACAGGCTTGGCACATACGGCGCAGGACGGTGTCTTGACGTTGCATCGAGCCTTCGTATGACCGTACTTGTAACAGCCCCAGCACTGAGAGATCCTTAGATGGGGGAATCCGCGAGCGACAGTGGGACTTGTTGAGCAAAGCACGATGCGGCCACGAGAAAGGGCGAGGTCGACTTTATCACGGGACTGGAGGAGAAAATAGACCGAGCCAGCGAGCTTCGGCTTGCGTCCACTAGCAGAGATGGCAGCAGCCTGCGCTTCAGACGGCGGACGGTTGACCCAAGTCGGCAGACCCGTGACGGGACCCAGGTCCGGGTTGCGCAATTCAAACTCGCGCTTGAGCTCCCGCATGTCTGTGACGTCGCGAAACAGGATGCCGTTGACCTGGAGGTGGGAGTGCAGCGCAACGGGGGCGATCCGACTGCCAGGGAAGATAGTGGGGCCCCAGCGGGACCACTCCTTATCGAGGACTTGGGTGTCGGCCGCTGATGCAGGAACGAGGAAGATGCTGCTGTCATTCTGCTTCGTCGCATAGAGTACAGAGGGGAGGGAGAGGGAAACAAGGTGTTTGTTGACAGTGGCGACTATCTCCGAGTAGGGTGCACTGAATAGAGAAGGTACGTCGCCGTCGAACCGGACAAGGATGCGCTCATCGCTAGGGGAGGGTAGTGGGGGCGGCTTGGGCTTGGGGACAGAGGGAGCGGGAGACTTAGCGGCGGCGGCGGCGGCGACGGCTGCGTACGAAAGAGCCTTCTCAGTTTTGATGGAGGCGAGTTCCTTTGATAGCGACGTGATTGCCTTGTGCTGGGCCTCAGATTTCTCCGAAAGCTGCTTTAGGGACGGTGTGACAGTCTGGAGGAGGAGGGCGCTGAAGGAAGAGGTCGTCTCCGACTCACGGACGATGGTGACGTGGTTGACGAGCCGTTCCTGTATCGCGCTAAGAACCTTCCAGAACTCCTGGGTGATAGCACCAGAGGAGTGGAGCCACTTCAGGACATCGCCAAAGACCACGGCAAGTGCATCGAAGGAGTCGGCATCGTCAACACGCACCCGAGAACTTGACAGAAACTCCTTCTTTGCTCTCAATGCTTCCGCCTGCAACTGCTTAGATTGCGTCGTCCGTCCAGCACGCTCGAGAGGAGGCTTCGAAGGCGCAGGAGGATGGTCGACTGCCACTGGCGAGATTGGAGAGGGAGGAAGAACCGGCGAGGTCGTTGCGGCGACAGCGGTGACTGTTGTCGACGATGACGTGGCAGCGGAGTTATCTGCGGAGACAGCGGCGAGCTGGACAGCCTCAGCGGCCGCCTTGGTCTTGCGGGTCGTTGGGCGTGGGCGAGAGTCGGTGGAGATGGCGGCGAGGAACTTATTCTTGTCTTTAGATTTGGACATGTCCTAATGTTTTGTCTGGAACACCCTACCAAAATATGAGTAGCTTCTCCCTAACTGACTGGCACATAATATTGTTATAGATCTGTAAGTACTGCCTACTCACAGCCTTCAGTCCTGTGTATTGATATCAATTAACATAGCATTGACATAGCCTCAGCTGTAGCCTCTACGTATAAATGAGGAGCCCTCCCCTCTTGTGGAGGACAATCTTTTCTATCCCATCAATCTACGTAGTTCTAACTAACTATTGTGTGAACCCTAAGTGAAAGCTTCGCGCTCATTTCTGGTATTACAGGTACAGACGGTGCTAGGTTGTGTTTACTCCAACTAGCCTCAGCGAGATAAGTTCTCGCTGAAAACCGCTTGAGTTAACTAAGTTGGATTCGCTGAATATATAGGAAGTTTGAGCTCTATTTTATTTTCGCTCTCAAACGCGTGTATTGATTACTCGCGCTCACTCAAATATCACGCTAATCTTCAACAAGTATCCTGTTCTACATAAGTACTCCACTCGCTCCTCCTACTCGTCATCATAGAGAGTAACCGAAAATTCGATTATTTTCGATGAAATTTGTAGTATTGTACCATCTCAAGTAGGTAGACATAATCTTTGGCATCTATTGCCCTCCAATACAACAGAAATCCGGTGCATAACTAGGTGGTACTCACTATAATCCTTCCTTGTCATATTTTGATGAAACCTGATAAAATCATTGCATACAACGAATTAATAGGGGCAAGAATCCAAGTTTTTTGCATGGAAGAAGTAGATCTGTATGTCTTCCTTCCATACACCTTCTTAAAGAATGGCAAATCCACTTGACGACCATATACAGAGTGATTACTTTTGATGGTGCCGAAATTGACGGATCATCTTTATGCATCACAATTCATGAGATACTTTGAGACGGAAAGCAATTCTAAACTTGTTGGTGGGGGATAGGGGAAACTATAAACCGCTGTTATATTGATATACTGTGACTGTGACATCAATCCAACATTTTCGGCTTCTTTGCCGACCGGTCATTTTCATTTCTGAATGGTGGCAATTGATGGACCTGATGGCCTGGAAGGCCGCCTGATCAATAGAGGCTTTGCGGTAGCCACTGGCTTTTTTTTCGGGACCGAATGACAGCTTCCGGGTGGATTAGCCACCATTTGTACGTCCTGTTAGAGACTTTGCGCAGAGCCACCGGTAGCCACCCAGTGGCTTTCACGGCATGCGCTGTGGAGCGGCTACGGCATATGGTGGCTCGTTTGGTGGCTCGTCGCCCGCGTTCCAGGTGGGGCTTCAGGTATCTACATGGTATCTCTGTGACTATACCTCAATGTAGGGAGGTGTCGTGGTTAGGTTACCAGTTTCCCGCTTTATTTGGTGCGTTTTTGGCCGGTTCTTGCAAAACCGACGGTTGGCGTGGAACCTTGGTGTGCTTCCTGGGGGTCTGGGAGCCTAGTGCTTCGAGGTCATCCAGGGGGGTGAAAAAATGCCGAAGAAAACGAATTCAAGTTGTTCTTCCAGCCACCGAATGAGCCACCATATGCCGTAGCCGCTCCACAGCGCATGCCGTGAGAGCCACCGGGTGGCTCCCGGTGGCTCTGCGCAAAGTCTCTATTGAGGGGATGCCATGGTGGCTACATACTTTTGCGCGACTGGGCCTTGCAGACGAGGAGTACAGAATGGCTTGGAATTCATGTGTGATCTCAGGATGTACCATGCTTGGAGCTTCATGTTGTGCTAGGTCTTAACTAGGCAAGTTACAACGGATTTGAACAACTCATAATCCAAACCGGTTGCAAGACGTCTCAAGGCTCCACAAGGCCGTAAGCCAGCTCAATCCGTTACAAGCAAAACCATGTTTTTTCCGACAACCTCGCTGTTTTTCGCTGCAAATGCGGACGCTTACTCCTCCAACCAAGGGGCTTTGGAATCTAGAAATATTGAATGTTCCAGATCTTTCGATCGGAGCAGAAATACACCTTCCCAAGGTTAGGGGTATCTGGAAGTCGAGCTAGAAAGCAAACTCGATTTGGGAATTCGGTATCAAAAATCGGTCATTTCGAGGGCTTTTCAGATGCCGAAAACGCGTTTTCCCGGCCGAGGGTTTTCCCCTCGGAGATCGATAAAGAAGAGCATGGGAATTCCCATCGATTTGCCATCACCCGTGGAATGGCGGGGTTGCCACCATACTATTCCACATGACCCGGGAGAAAAACACTTTAGACACTCTCGGCTTCTGCCCTCCGACTTTTCCCTCCGCTTCGGCAAACACGTTTGATCGTGACTTCGGGTCACGGGTTCCGAGGAGTAGCGCACTTGCGGTTCAAGCCCCGGTCGGCCGGCGGCTGGGAAATTCAACTTTAACAGACGCACGGCAACAAATCATCCATCACACTTTGTCTGATCAGGCGTACGCTGCCGCCTTGATCCTTTGACGCCCATCCTACGGGGATCGCAACCTCGGCAAGCACTGGCCAAAGGCCGTCGGACCCGGACTTCATGCCCGAGGCACTGGGAGTTGATTGGTTGTATAAAAAGGGTGACGTGGGAGGAAAGGACGGATGGAAACGATTAATCATGTAGTCAGTTGATGTCAGCATGTCGTGTACTATAGCCGCTTGCAGCGGCTCGAGCACGTTAATTGATCTCAACAACAATATTTTACACAGGAAAACAAGAGAAGGCACAGCCTCCTCCCAAAAAGGGAATTTTAGTCATATGACTTTCTGTCAAAACCTTCCCCGCGGCGACGCGCGCCGGTCGGCAAGCAATTCACTGCGGGGTTTGGGGGCGAGTACAGTGCCGGACACGCAAAGTCGACAACTTTGATCTTCCATTTATGGAAGGTGTGACACATGCCCAGGCGGCTAGTTTTCTGTGTAAACATGTTGTTATAGACCCAAACAACGGTTTTGCACGAGCCGATTTCCCCAAAACTCAAAATCAAAAAAAAATTGACCCCAAAATTTTGGCCGAACACCGAGATTTCATGGGAAAATTGCGAAACATAGCGCAATAGACTCCGTTAATCGAGCTGGTTCTGTCCCTGATAACATCAAAGCGATTTCACGAGCCGTTTTGGCACAAATTCCTTGGGGAACATCACCGTATTTGGACAACTTACATCATGTTGATCAATTCTATCACAGACCATGCTTGCCGACCACCATGCCGTGCCGCTGCCGTGGGTTGGTGCTGAAAATTTGCACGGATTACCGCCCAGATTGTAGTTCAGGCCGTCACCCTTCCACTTACACCTGCCAAGGATCAGTAATTTTGCGCTCGGAGCTCAAAAGGGGTACACACAGTTTCGATTTTTGACCTCAAAAATTTGGCCACAGCCAAAATGTCGTGGGAAAAACTTCGGAGGTGGTTTTTTGAGCTTTTCAGGGGTCGGCGAATCCGAATCTGAAGTCAGATTTACCCCCAAAATTCCCGTTCGCCGGCAATCAACATTAGCGGGTTTGTGCAAAGCGACCCGGGTCGCTTTGGGACCGCTCAGATCTCGACAACGAGCAGTCCCAGGTGTGAAGTCCCAGCGACCTAAGAGTGCCCCAGGGCAATAGCGAGTTTGCGATGCAGCCATTGGATGGCTAATGGCTACTCAAAAGTCAAAAAACAGGCGCATTGACAAAGGCTAACCCTAGTTTCAGCATCCAAACTTCATTCCAGGCACCTCTTGTGTAATTTGACAACAATTTTTGGGCCATCAAAGTTCCCTAATCGGGAAATCGTTAGCCATTCAATGGCTCCAATGGCTCATCGCAATCCCTCTAATACTCCTATAGGTCGCTTAGAGCTCAGACCTGGTATCTGTTGTTGTGGAGATCTGAGCGATCGAAAAGCGACCTGGGTCGCTCGCACAAACTCTCTATTGTCGACTTTGCGTGTCCGGCACTGTAGGCCCCGAGGCAGGGGGCTAAAGCAAATACATAGATCAAAAGTGACGTCACGTGACATTTGGCGCATACAGTGGCGGCAAAATCTGATGTCACCCCCAAAAAAGGAAGTTCTCATCAATTCAACTCGTTTTCTTTTCTGTGCCCTGTTTTCTGTGGTCGGACCTTTCACAGTACATTCCAGACATGCAGTCAACTCTGTCTTAACCCATAGGCCTCCGTTCCGCCCAAATCCTATGGGGTATCACAGAGTTATGGGTTATCCCAGTCAAAATTTAGTCAAAATCTAAGAAAATTGTATGGGTTATGGCCCATTATGGGTTATGAGAGGGATGGGTTAAGACCCGGAAAAACCCTGCCGTAATTCGAGACCTCCGAGTTGCTGGAACCCCGGTCCCCGGTTGAACCCCGGAGCCTTTCGAGTACCAACTGAGCTCTCTCCCCCCGAAGAGGCGACTGTAGATTTGAAACACCCATCTTAGGATACCTCACACTTTTTGGGCAAGACTTTCCAACCACCTTTGACCCAGTTCTCCTCAATGAATGGACCTATCTTTCTCAATCTTTGCCGTTCCAATGCATCTGTGCCCTTGTCGCTACCAGACGGCGATGGCAAGGGCAGATTAGGGGCGGCTTGATAAAAATTTCCTTTTTTGCGGATGACATCAGATTTTGCCGCCACTGTACATACTGTACGTGGTCCACGTGACGTCACCTTTGATTTTGCCGCAACTGTACAAACTATCAATGCAATTATTGCTTTCCATGAGGAGTACCAATTGCTATCAAGCCACAGAAACACAATTTGGATTGCTGGGTGTTGTTAGTGTCACAACTGCATGATTTAACTGATCTCAGAACCAAGTACAGATTCTCAGAATCCCAACAATCAGCCCGCAACAAGTATATTTGTGCTGCGGGGTAACATGAAAGCCAAGTACAGTGCCGGACACCCAAAGTCGACAACTGTGATTTTCCCTTTATGGAAGGTGTGACATACCCCCAGATGTCTATATTTTTGTGTAAAACAGTCACTTTGCGAGCCGATTGTCGAAAAGATGATAATTATGAAATGATAGCCGAAAAACTTGGCCGTAACCTCAAAATTGATGGGAAAAAGCTCGGACATACTGTACCTGCCTGTATGGAGACAACCGTCACGGTACAGCCGTTTCGCAAAAAGAATACGGGTTTCATCATTTCTTCCTCTTTGATTTTTTGTCTACACTTGTTGAAAAAACTCCACAAATTGTTGCCTCAGAAGGAAGGTGCCGTAAGGAACACAATTGGTCAAACCAGCTTGCACGATTGCTTGGGTCCATATGAGGATTGTAATGTGACACAGATAATAGACCAATGCTCTATGGTACCCACAGAACTTTCCCGGAAATATACCGAGGCCGGGCGAGCGAGAAATCAGATTCCGCAAACAGACCCCTTGGTGCGTCCGCGAGTTGCGACGCAGTCGCTCGAGTGTGTTGCAAGTTGAGGACTTGCGACCCTGTCGTCGGCAAAGGAGTTTCGGGGACTTGGCAACGTAATCGCTCTGTCTCTTTCCTCTTGACCACCATCGTCACGACTCCCCGCCCACAATGTTGAATGAACTCGGCCAATGCGAGTCGTCTCGCGTGTTGCGGCCGCCATCCTCCTTGAATTCTTCGCCACGATAAGCCTACCATCCACCCGCGGGACTGGCGATAATGAAGTCTACCCGTTTGAATGGAACAGCTTGGAGCAATGGTGAGCTGATGCAAGCATTCGGGTCACAAACCGGCCTATAATTAAAGTACAGGGTACACAATTTATCGTCCGGATTCCACCCAACCCCACCCGAATTTATCTACCGAGGCTCAAGCGGCCATTACTGGTCGCCATGCTTGCGAGGGCGTTTTCCGGCGTCCTGAGGGAACGGCGAGTGGGAGTGTTCGCTGGACCAGATGGATCAATCAAGGTACGTCTTTAGTTTTATTTTTTGTTCGTTGTACAACGAACTCAAAACTGCGGCGCAGAACCATCAGCCATCCCTACGCGCATTTGTTGACGTCCTATTCATCGAAAATCTCAAGTTCAAACATCCAACGCACTAGTACTGGCAGTTATATGGAAAACAACTCATTGATTCGCAATAGTAGAGACTTTGCGCAGAGCCACCGGGAGCCACCCGGTGGCTCTCACGGCATGCGCTGTGGAGCGGCTACGGCATATGGTGGCTCATTCGGTGGCTGGAAGAACAACTTGAAATTCATTTTCTTCGGCATTTTTTCACCCCCCTGGATGACCTCGAAGCACTAGGCTCCCAAACCCCCAGGAAGCACACCAAGGTTCCACGCCAACCGTCGGTTTTGCAAGAACCGGCCAAAAACGCACCAAATAAAGCGGGAAACTGGTAACCTAACCACGACACCTCCCTACATTGAGGTATAGTCACAGAGATACCATGTAGATACCTGAAGCCCCACCTGTAACGCGGGCGACGAGCCACCAAACGAGCCACCATATGCCGTAGCCGCTCCACAGCGCATTCCGTGAAAGCCACTGGGTGGCTACCGGTGGCTCTGCGCAAAGTCTCTAGTGAGTTCAACATGTCCACAAATCCTCTTGGGTTTCTCATTTAGGCTCTATTCGGTCCAATTGGAGTCAATTCAACAGTATGAATGTCTTACGTTTTCATTTTCGTTTTTCGTTTATACCGCTGAGGATTGAACTCATTTCGCGTCGAGATCAAGAGCCAACCAAATATAAATATTTAGCCCCCTTGTGATGCACGTGCAGTTGATACAGTGGTCCAGAGATCTCTGATCTGACGCCTCCATTCGTAGTGAACGTGGCAGAACTGTTTTGGCTGAGTTCTGCCGTTCTGCCTGGCAGAACGGCAATTGCCGTATCTCGGCAGAGACACCCAAGTGCGAGCCATTTTGGGTGAAAAATCTCAGTAAGCCATGACATTTGAATGATACAACCCATTTTGTGCAAACCAGCAGCTGTGAGAACCATATCGCAGCCAGGGAAAAAAGTCTCAAGTCATCACGCGGTTCTCGGCTACCCGTCCTTTCCTCGGACGACCCTCGGCAAGGGCTTGCCGGCTGCCGCGAGCCACTTGAGTCGTTGTAAAATTTTGGACTCCTAGAGAGTCACAGAGCTGCTCCGGGTCGCTGATCGGAAGTCTCCTGCACGTCCGGAGCTCATTAGCTGTGACGGAAGCGAGGGGAAGTCGAGTTCCGGCACAAGGGGATCAATAAAGAACTGGTGTATGGAATTCAAGATTGGTAATATAAGTGGACTCTGCTCTGTTTCTGCTTTCTCTCCTCATCTCAACTCGCAGTCTCGCTGTGGCATCTGCGCCGGAATCGACTTGACTTTCTTCAGTCCCGCCTGCATACTGTCTCTTCATCCAAATAATCACGAGTTTGCCCGAGTTGAGGACTTTTTGTTATGATTATTAGGGGTCAGAAGTTGCATTTGGGTGGGCTAATCCCTGGGGACCAGGGTCTGAGGTTATGTACATAGTACTGGTGAGTCTCTCTCCTCTGACCAATATCACTGAGCTTGAATTGATTTCCGGCCACCATTACATCGGGATCGCCGTCGACGCTGAATCACATTTCCGTTCAAGTCAACCTCATTCCCTTTTTCGTCAAGAAGAGCCCACCCGCTATTGGGACAAGTTATATGTGAATCTACCACAGCGGGGACCTGTGATGATTACTTACCGAAATGGGCGGCCAAGAGGAATATTATTAGGCGGAACCACAATGCGACTGGGCCGCGTGGAATGTCGCAGCTTGCTGCTGCGCCGAACTTGAAAAGGGATGTCATCAACATTTTCCGGTGATGTCAAAACGTCTTTGAGATTATTTTGCGCGGGGAGTCTCGGGCGGAAATACGTCTCTCCACATAAGATTTTGCAGGAGGAGATGTAAATCGTCTTCTTCCTTTCGTGAGCATCATCTATTGGAAACGGAAGGCTACCTACCAGAAAAGCCACATTTTGCACCCAAACCGGGGGACAACAATTTATGAACTCCAGGGCGGTTTGCATATGGGGAAGTCGGGCTTTCGATCGGACAAATTGCTCGTCGATAATATCACAGGCCGGGGGCTCAAGCTAAAGAGTAATGTTTACAAAAAGGGAAGGAGCCAGCCAGGAATTAAAAATTGGCATCGCTCAATTTGCTATTGAGTAATATAGAGCCTCGGGTTCCGATCCTCCCGAGTTTTGACTGTAGGCACAGTGATCGTTCCGGTATCCACGTACAGTACCATTCCTGTTGCTCTGGATGGATTTATTTCACTTGACCGAATAAGACTTGATACTCATCGATCAGCCGCCACTAAGTAGTTTCGTCAAGATCGAATGTCCCTACTATAAAAGGAAATTCCAATCAAACTCGACCTTTTCGTATATCAATATTATCATTTGAAGGGTCTTGAGGTAGTAGAGGATGTAGAGTGATAGTAACCTGTTTGCGCAAAAACCATACGAGCCGCCAGATGGCTTTGGGCGTGTGCGCAGCATATGGCTCCTAATTCTGAGAAGTTTGAGCATCAAACCTATATTGTATGCAACATATCCGCACAGTGTGTAGTAGCTGTCATGGGCTTCCCCAAATCACCAGAATCCACGGTTAATTTATGGCATCAACAACAGTTTCTCTGCTTGAGTGGTTTCTCCCTCACTGTCTGGCTATTGCCCGTCATGAAGGTCCGCAGTTCATCACCGGGCTTTATCTAGATAAGCATGGATGGTTCTGATGCAGCTGTGAACAGAATGCCCAAGATCAGCAGCCATTAGAGCTATCGGCTGCGCACACGCCAAAAGCCACCAGATGGCTCGTATGGCTTTTGCGCAACCTCTCTAGTATGACAAACAATATGGCCTGACATCGACTTGACTCAGTTTTACTGCTTTAGGTAGGAAGATATTAGCCAGTTCCCGGAGGAAGCAAATGCCGTGGGGATCCCCCACTTGCGACACTGTCGAACTCACACTCGTGGCGGTGGAGACCGCAGAAAGTAACTTGAGGCGGCTAACTTGTACTTTGATGGCCGGTAATTTTTGGCTGGCGTACTTAACTTGACTTTGATGTACTTCGACAGGACTTTCCCCACGCGGGTGAATCTAACTTGAACTTGCAGGGTAAAAACATATTCATTTAGCTAGCTGTTCTGGGTTATCTGGGCGGTATCGGAGGTGATATCATTCAACTATGAGTCTGTTCGCACCTATTCTAGTCCCAGCTTTGCGTACCCGTTTGACTTTCTGGAATTCAGTATTGCACGGCGACTTCCTAAATTCTTGAGGTGTACCACAACTTTAGGCCTTAGTCGACGGATGTAGGTGCTTATATATTAGCAAGAACGCTGGTAAGTTGCTGCTAGGTGCGGATCAGTTCAGAATTCAACCAATCATTACAGTGACCACCTCCAGTCATCAATCTCAAAGAACCAGATGATATGTCGGGACTCCTGCTTGTGAAACTCTTGTGGAGATGACATCTAGCTTTATTGGAGTCCAGGCCGGTAATATCTACTTGGATTGACTCCAGATGGGCTTTATCAGGCCTGGGAAGCTAAAATTCTAGTGACTGACCAGAAATCAACTTGAACTTGTTTATCCCGATGCACAGCCCTACGCAGAACGAATCACAGACCGAATGGGTGCGTGCGCGACGAGAAGCGTGCTTCATAATCCAATTTCCCCCCACACGGTCTGTAGCCAAGTACGAAAGCTCAAAGCTAATCAAGTAAGTAAGTACACTCAAATAGCTCGCTACAACTTAGTGGAGCCAGAAGCTTCAACTCAAACGCTGGCAATATTGTGCAGAATCATAAGCCAGCAACAATATGTGAAGTTTCAACTTAAGATACCTCCACAGCATTCTACGAAGTTTCAAGTTGTGTCCTAATCTAGGAGTCACTACCCATTGAACCAAGGGATAATTAACCCGAAGCTGGTTGTGATATAGGTGTGCACTGTGCAAACCACAATGTGCAACCCACAAGATCCGAGTAGCCCACTACCATCAATAGGGTCATTCACACCTCCCTTTTTTGCTCCCTTTTTGCATCCCTTTTTTCCCTCCTTTTTCACTGATTTTACGGTTCTACCAAAAAAACTTGTTAGAACTTGGTTGTTTTTGTCAACTGCACCTTTTTATACCTTTCAATAGAAAAGTCAACATATATTAGGCAAGGACTGAGATTAATGGGAGGAAGTATGAAAAAGGAAGAATAAAATGAGATCAAAAGGGCTCAAAAAGGTCGCTACCCATCACCACCTGCTATTTCTGGAACTATTGATGCAAATGGAGCTGATTAGGCCACATCATTTTTTGAGGGGTGGCATCAGATGGCGCCGCCAATGTATGTCAAGACCCGGAGTTCTCCACCCACCCGTGTTGTGCTCAGTCAAGAAAACCCACCGGATTCTGCCAGAACCCGCACCCGCTGCATTTTGCTAAGACAGAAAGTTGATGGATCCCAGCGGATTCCACTGGCTTTTAGCCTTGACCCACCGGTTTTCACTTCAATGAAAACCACTGCAAGAGCCTGTTCGAATACCAGTAACCGTTACACTACACTTTTCCTTATATGGTAGCCGTGGTAATCCATCATCTCCTGAAGTTCTGCGGCGTGACATCCCATTTGGGATGGGTTGCCTCCTGTGTTGCCAACTGTGTCCGCTACACCTCATGTTTATAGGTATTCTTGAACATTATGACTTTGGACACGAGCTGAAGAAAAAACGCCGCAAAAATCGATGAAAAGCACGTATTTTCGGTGGTCCAAACGCCTAGCATCACAAGGTGTCACAGTTTGATCAACCTCACCTAAGATTTCCACGACCACCATATACAGCCGTTTTGGAAACAATATACGGGTTTTGATTGAGTGGTGCCCGTTCGTTTGTGCTTACGTTTGTTGACGATTCTGTCATCGGTAAAGTCGGGAGCACCACTTTGTGGGGCGTTGCCGTACCACATCAAGTGCCGCTGGTCTCTTGTTTTGGCCCTTGCCCGCAAGTCATGGCTCTAGGCAAGTAGCAGTTGAGTCGTGACTCAGTTGTGTTAACCCCCTGTTTTTTCCTGGTGTTCTCTGGGTGGCGGAAGCACTGAGGAAGTAGAACCCTCTGACTTTCCCATTTGCTCGCAAGTCACGGCCCTGTCGAACTCTGGGCAAGTAGCAGCTGAGTCTTGATCCTCAGTTCTGTTACAGCTGTTTTACGGTTTTTGTCCCTCCTATGTGGACCATTGTCCACATACCCAACATGTTTTACACCTGTGTGCCTCCGAGTCGCCGTATGGCTCCACTCTGACAAATTGGGCTATTTTCGGCATTTTGCTCCACCAGTGAATGCAATGGGGCTGCGGCGGAGCAGTTGAACTGCCGCCGGCTCCCCGGCGAGGGCATGCACAAGCAATCACAGGTAAACAACTTCTGAAGAACCCCACTCCACCAGAAACCGGACAAAAACCGTCAAACAGCTGTAACCCCCTGTTTTTTCCTGGTGTTCTTTGGGTGGCGGAAGCGAAAATCAGACTCGGCTGAAGTGGAGCTGGTGACGGGGAGCAAAACAAAGGTACAGCCGTTTCAGAATAAGAATGCGGGTTTTGATCTTCTTTCCTTTTCGATTTTAATTGACAGTTGTTGACGATCTTTGACGATTCCGTCAGCGGCACCGTGCAGCTCCACAAGTCTCCACAACTGCCGTGAGCTTGTCGGTGTAAACAACTGGGCTCAAGCACGCATTTGAGCCCTGCTGGAGGTCAGATTGGAGCTCTGATGTATTCACAAAGGTTCAGGGAGCCTCACCAACTCACTCTCTGGCAAGAGAATGCGCTGAAAGAGACGAATAGCTGATTCGGCAAGGGTGGAGCCGAGGACGCGGGACCAAACACAGGTCAGCAGATTTCGAAAACGAAAATCAATCAAAAACCCGCATTCTTTTTCCGGCTGTAAGCACAAACGAATGAGCACCACTTGATCAAAACCCGTATATTGTTTCCAAAACGGCTGTAAGGAAAACAGCGACTGGTTACTGTAATAGTTATTACTGCTATCCGAACAGGTTCTAAGCAATCATGGTCTCTGAATCTGTAAGATAAGATCGCACCCGTTGTCGTTCGCCTTTCCTTCCCGCCATCACCGCCGATTTCTGGAGTACCGGCAATATCTTGGGTCTGACGCACCGCCTGGATGTCGGCGCGGCCGATTTTTTTTTTGTTCTTGCAAGGTATGGCCGCGGACGCCTCTTCGCCGACTTCGCTGTCGTCTGGGTCTTCTTCGTCGTCGCTGGAGTCGTTGGAATCATCTGGCGGTTGAAACGCGTCCGAACCACTGGAATTGTCCGCTTCTGGATCTGAGATGCAAGTGAAAACAAATTCAAGCGTCAGACAAGGCAAATTTTTACCACTATCCATTTCCTCCTCTTCTTCAGGGCTGAACTGTGGTGTTTGGGTCTGACGATGTGAACGAGCTGGGGATGGAGGATGATTAGCGGTCCCGCCATACTCTATGTCTTCGCGCCGCTGCTCGTCTTTAATTGCAGCGATAGCCGCAAGCGCAGTATCTTTACATGTTCTTGTTTCCGTCCCGAGTCGTGAGTCCCGGGCCACTGGGTTGGTTGCGGCGCGTCGTTGGAGGGGCGGGGAGAGACATCGGTAGAGAGATGGTGGGGGGAAAGAGAGAGCAGTGAGAGAACACGTGCGGAAAGTTGGTGTCGTCTTGACAATCTTTTTTGCAAATTCGTTTCAGGCACGCACGGGTGCGTCAAATGACTCGGACTTGAAAGATCGCACCCCTCTCCTTTGTCATTTTTGCTCCCCACTCTCTCCTTGACCGTTCAGCAATGCCCCGCCAGACCTACCAGAAGAAATTCAAGCCCAAGAATATTCCTTGCCCATACCCAGGATGCAAGAAGTTCTGTACCAACTCAGGGGGACTCACCCGACATATGCGGATCCATCAAACCTTTCCCCGTCGCTCCGCACCGCAGCCGCCTGACTCCCCGCCCTCTCCCGCTAGGATGATATGGAATGGGAGCCCCTTGAGCTTCCTGGGCGCATCAAGCGTCATTTTGACTTCAATGCGGAATGCCCTTCGTACCCAAAAGTCCCGCACCCTACAAACATAGCTGTCCCGTCATCCCGTTTGATAGATACATCGCGGTGCTTCGTGATCTCAGAGGCTTTGAAGGAAGTGAGGGTACGAGGGAGCAAAAAATAAAATTGATTGAGCGGCGGCAGCGGGTAAGAGGTAGGGACGGAGTGAATTCAATCAAAATATGCTAGCACGAGGTGGGGCGTATGATGGATGGGCTGAGAGGTGAGAAGACCTGTGACCGAGAGGTTGACAAAGTGCGCACGGCCTGGCGCGAATTGAAGGAGTGCGCAAGGTTGGCGCAAGGAGTGTGCCGAGCGAGACGTCAACGGAGTTTTTAGAGCAGTGAGGAGACGGAGGACTTTGAAAAAGTGCGCGTACTTATTCGTTCGAAGGTAAAGGCTGTGATTCCAGGGCGGGAGCTCTTCAAAGCTTCACGGGTCAGACTCAAAGTCATTGCAGCGCAAGAGGCTGTACGCGGAAGCCGGCCCACGTTTGAAAATCCGACGGTATCTGGATCAAATCTGGATACCGGTAAATTCCACCGCCATCAGTATCGAGCCAAACATCTGGGTATCCGACGACTCACACTCAAGCGACATACAACATGTGTTTCGAGACGCAAAACTGTCGACTGTATAGCTGCACACACCGTTGGTCAATCAACACATTCAAGGCACTTCTCACTTGCTGTTCCCTGTGTGCGACTAATTTATATCATACAACAGGTAGACTGTGAAAAGTCAGATTGTGCTCATAGTGGAACGCACAAGCAGAAAGTTCACAATTGTGTGTCAAGCTGCAGGCAACAGTGAGTCACATATCTGTATTCTGGCCGAAAACTATCAGCATTGAAATCACTCACTCTTAGACTTGGCGCGCCGTTTATCAAGGACGTCACAGTGTTAGCGAATACTTGCGACAAGTGTAGTTTTGGAAGGGGCTTTCCGGTCGTATAAGTTGGTCTGTACAGTACAGCGGCGTCAACCCCGCCGTGAACAAACACGCGCATGTATAGAACAACTTGTACAATATCTGTAATTTCTGGGCGATCGGAATTCCCAGTCTTTACTCTACAGTGCCAACCGCCACCTTTTCGGCACACGTGCCGTGAGTGATCGGCTGCGAATTAGAGCTCGAAACCAATTTTTTTTGGAAGGAAACCGATGAAAAGAATGCGATTCACGTTAAGACCTCATTTTCTTACGTAATCGGTCATTTTTTTCGGCTGTTGAATCAAAATTTCCTACATTTTTTGCCCTTTTCTCCGCTCCTGGCGGTCTAAACCTTGATCTACTTACCGTGAAAGCACAAGAAATAGACATTCTGCCTCGGTCCGAGGCTCTATGCACCGGTAAACAGTGTGTGGCTGTGCAATCGGTCATTTTTTTTGGGTCCGAAAACTGAAATTTGATGCTACAGCTTAGCCGTTTACAAGCCTGATAGCTGCAATCAAACTGAGTCGTTTGCCGCAGTTTCCGAGGAAATGGGCCTTTTTTTGCGGCCCGAGAAAGGATTACAAATTTTTACTTTCCCACACCCTTATATGGTACAGTTGCGGCGAAATTAAATACATTACCATAAAAGGAAATTCTCACTATTTTCATCCCTTCTGACTTGGAAGCGCCGGGAGAAAGCTTGATGATACGATGGGAGGTCTCTAAGTGCAGTATGTAAGTATGAGGTAGGTCGTTTGCATCACGATTGAGCAAGAATGGTGCAATAAACTGTAATCTAAATCGGTCAATCGGAGCCCAAGTTAACTTTCCCATGGATCATTTTGACCGCCAAAACATCTGAATTGGCGACACCAATGTTGAGCTTGCGATGACTCGGCCGCGTTGCCCTGTCCAGAGCTGATTTAACAGAAATTTCCTTTTATGGTAATGCATTTAATTTCGCCGCAACTGTAGTCGAGAGGTGATGAGTGGCACTGTAGGCTCGTCTCACCCTCTCTTGTATGGGGTACGGTTTTTTTTTTTTTTTTCGTATCAGCATTTCTATACCGCAAGTAAACTAACTACTAAGACGCGACTACAGCCGTTTTGGAAACAATATACGGGTTTTGATTGAGTGGTGCTCGTTCATTTAGGGGTCGGTTGCAGTATTTACAGTACTATTGTGCCTAACGGGTATGAATTCTCCCAATGGGTCTGAATTTTCGATAATCCTGCTTCCCCTTTGACCCTTTGGCCTCCGGAATTTTCGGGATGAGTTTTTATGCTTCTTCTCTATGGCTTTGCAGAATTCTATTGGGATACAGACAGGACGAGGCGTTGAGAAAAGGGTGCCGATCCATCAAGGTAAATTGATGGGGTGATGATTGAGATCAAAGTACTCGCCAACCCGGTAATTGCTTTTGGACCACTTCCCTTTCGTCGTAAGATAGAGAGCGTGGGATCCCGGCACCTTACTTAAGCACGTTATGTAATGCTTCACACGGCCAAATTCCCAGGTGCGCAAAAAAATTCATGGTCTTTCCGGCCTGCAGAGGGGCTGACCTACAGACTCAGAAGCCGCTCTGAAATTTGGTTTTCGCTTTGAAAAGCATCTTCCAAACTGCAAGGCCAACAGGTTGACAGGTCCCACCCTCAAGCGAGCTGCCGAAGCGTGCCGAGATGACTATCCTGTGGCTGTGCTGGCCAAATTTTCCTCCGAGATTTTTGAAAAGTGTTCCGTTTGGTGAGAAAACCACATAGAAACACTGAGAAAAAAAAGTGGTCTCAATTTTTTATGGATCATATAGCAAGAGACCAAGGGACATTTTGCCAAGTCTGCCCAATAGGAACCCTTCATTGAACCTCTATCTAAGACTTGTATTGGGCAAAATTCCCAATCTGGACCTTGGCATCGTGCTATAAGCCCTCAACGTCGAGCGTGACAATGTCACAGTGTGATGCTGACATAAGGGTGCGGGGATCCCACGCTCTCTATCTTAGCTCAAGTGCTTTGGGGTTCTCGCAGAGAATTGGTGAAAGAATAGATCCCGAAAAAAACCGGGGCCAAACGATGGACGGGGGAGCAGGAGTACTGTACCATTTCGGTCAATTCAATTTAAAGTTCGTCTTTGGGCTGAATCGAGCGTGACACCTCGAAATATTCGTCAATGGTGCCGAAACTGGGTCGGGTTTGCTCACCTCTTTTCAGAGAAATTTGAACAATTTGCAGCCCCAGAATTGCAACTCCCGAATGAATGCGGCTGATTTTGCAAGATTTTGCTCTAAAAAGACTGAAATGGCTGGAATTCGCGGTCGTTTGAGCCAGTCAGAGACCAAGACTCACATTAGTATAAGAAACTTCGGGAAAAGCGCCGGAAATGTTTGTTTTGGGGGGCTCAACGAGGATAATTCTATTTGGCAACCCGGTTTGTTTGGCAACCCCTGGCTTTTTTGAGGGTTGCCAGATACAACTGGAGCATACTTGTAGATAAGATATTCAGATAAGGCGGGCCAAGGGAAGATCTGGGGACTGCCCCGGGTAGTCTGGGGTAGTACAATTTATTGTAGTGTTGCGTTCCAAAGAAATGAATTCAATTTACAACAACTCGTCTACGCTTCCTGGGAGATAAAACCAATCCCACCTCCGCTAAGTCCCGATCAGCTGAATGTCGTTTCTTCTTTTCAATCCAGGTGCCTGTGACGCGTGACAGACGAATTGATCGAAATAGCACAGTACGTACTTAAGTTCGGTGGTGCTGACATCCGTCCGAATAAGTCCGAAGAGGTCCGACTTTCGTGATGTTGACCGACCTATTGAAGGGTCTCGGCCATTCTGGACAAATAAGCGACGTGATCTGAACTGTCAGATTCGAGATCTAGATTGCCCCAGTGTTTTCTTCACTGCTTCAGCAGCTGATATTCAATGGCCTGATCTGCATCGACACATGCCAGGACACCAAGCTGAAGAGGCACCAAACGGTCCTGAGGGGTATCGTATCCGATGGGCTGACTTGAATAAGAATCCAGGTTAGCAAAATTAGCAGATTCTTGACTTTGGTTGCATACTGATATATATACAACTAGCTATTGCTGCATACTATTTTCACATACGTTGGCAGATATTAGAGACTTTGCGCAGAGCCACCGGTAGCCACCCAGTGGCTTTCACGGCATGCGCTGTGGAGCGGCTACGGCATATGGTGGCTCGTTTGGTGGCTCGTCGCCCGCGTTCCAGGTGGGGCTTCAGGTATCTACATGGTATCTCTGTGACTATACCTCAATGTAGGGAGGTGTCGTGGTTAGGTTACCAGTTTCCCGCTTTATTTGGTGCGTTTTTGGCCGGTTCTTGCAAAACCGACGGTTGGCGTGGAACCTTGGTGTGCTTCCTGGGGGTTTGGGAGCCTAGTGCTTCGAGGTCATCCAGGGGGGTGAAAAAATGCCGAAGAAAATGAATTTCAAGTTGTTCTTCCAGCCACCGAATGAGCCACCATATGCCGTAGCCGCTCCACAGCGCATGCCGTGAGAGCCACCGGGTGGCTCCCGGTGGCTCTGCGCAAAGTCTCTATTCTTTGAATACTTCTTGAAACCTCTATTTGACATTGTGGATTACCGCCATAGTATGGGATTACTGGTTCCGTGATGAGTGGCAGACCCGAGGTAGCACCCATATCCATGGTTTTGCTTGGTTTAGACATGCTCCTAAAGTGGAAGAGCTGCATTTCAAATTGCAAGAACATATAGACAAGTTCATTCGGTTTTGGGATGCACTAATATCAACAATGAATCCCGGAAAATCCTGCCCTCCTGCTGACATTCATCCATCTGCTCGGCTTTTTCCCACATTAGAAGACACAAAGCAAGAGCTGGCAGAAGCATTGAATCGGTTTCAGCGCCATACCAAATGTGTACCTGGGTATTGCTTGCGGCGAAACAAAGTAACTGGTGAACAAGTGTGCAGATTCAACTTTCCAAAAGAGCTCTGTGACAAAACTATTTTGAAACCAGCTCCAGGCCAGGAGTATCCTGAGTTGTTCACTCGCAGAAATGATGATCTATTGAATTCACATAATGTGGCAATGCTTCTTGGATGGAGGGCCAATATTGATATCAGACCGGTTCTTAACAAGAATGCGGTCATTGCGTATGTTGCAAAATATGCAAGTAAAGCTGAAACACAATCTTCAAGCTACTCAGACCTGCTTCACAAAGCAATTTCGCGCCTTGATGACACCGATAAAGCACAGGTAGCATTTCAGAAAATGTTGTCTTCATTTGCTGGGGAACGAGACATCTCAGCTCAAGAGACTTGTCATGTGCTATTGAGTTGTCCAATGGTTCACTCGTCTCGCCAAATACGCAGCCTCAATGTGACTCCTGGCGAGGAAGAGGATGCTGAGATTGATTTTGAGAAAAATACGACACGACGCACTGGAATACTTCACAGATATCGGACACGACTTCAAAGCACAACAACTAAACCAGCAGCTCTGGAAAAGCTAAAAACTACTTCTTTACTTGAGTTTCTGAGGCACTGGAACTATCGGGGTCAGACGTATTCTGAGAGAGGAACAAAAGGCGCACTTCCATATGTTGTCAACATCTCGCCTCGCTTTTCATGTAACCCAGAAGATGAAGAGACTTATGAGAAGTGGTGCTATGCACGAATGATTCTCCACCATCCATTCACTCAGGAAAACGATTGCTCAAAAATCACACCAGTTGGACTGAAGCATATACACAAGACTGTGCTGATCAGCCTGGGCATCAGCATCCAAATGACACTCTACCAACTCCTGGTGAATTGGAAGCAGATGATGAACCAGACTCAGACTCAGAGTCGATGCCTCCAGACGAAGGGGATCCACGTCTAGAGCATTTCCAGCCAGAGTGGATGCAAGAGATTGGCCGGAGACCTAATGACAACAGAGTCAATATTGAAAGTCGTTTGGGAGTACGTCAGATGGACCTTGATTATGACTGGGTTGCAAACTCTCCTAATGGTGTTGAACCTGCCAAAACTGCTTCAGCTTGGCTTTCAGAACAGCTTAAACAGTCCCCAAATGACGAGATTCAGGCTTTACCTCCAGTTGATTATAGAACTTTGAAGGGCAAGCAGCAATTGGTATTCTTGCAGGTGATGATGTATATCAAGGCTTTGAGAGCTGGCGAAGACGTAAAGCCACTTCGAATCAATATAGATGGAACAGCAGGAAAAGGGAAATCTGTAATTATTAGGGCAATCACTTCAGCTCTCAGAGAACTATATGCGGATGAGCTAGAAAATCAAGATCCAGTGATTCGAATAGCACCAACAGGAATTGCAGCCTTTGGTATCCGTGGTTGGACTATAAATTTCTGCAAAGGATCCAAACTTTGTTCCTCTAGCTCCAACTTCTCTTCAGCGAATGCAGAACAGATGGAAACCAGCCAGAGTTGTTGTCATGGATGAAAAGTCAATGATAGGCAGAACTCAATTTGGGAAGTTTGACCGACGTCTTCGCCAGATATATCCAGCAATGTCACACGAAACACTTGGAGCAATGGCCACAATTATCTTTGGAGATTTTCTACAGCTCCCTCCAGTTGGTGATAGTGCCCTCTTCTCTACCAAGGAAAGCCCAGGAGCACGGGGACAACTTGAAACAGAAGGTCGCAAGGCTTATGAGAGTTTCAACCAATCTCTGACTTTGACTGAAATCTTCCGCCAGCAAGGAGATACACCAGAGCAAATTGCATTCAGAGATGCACTCATGCGGCTGCGGACTTATGAAACAACTGCGGCAGATCATACAATGTACTCCACTCGCTTTTGGCACAATCTGTCTCCTGCAGAGCAAGATGAATTTCGAGAAGTATTGCATTTACTTCCAACCAAGGAAGCAGTTGATATGGTGAACAAAACTCAACTGGCTGCCCTCAATATTGAAGCCTGTTGTATGCTGTAGAGCCAAACACCACCGTATCAATGGAGCAAAATCTAGAAAGGCACCTGCTGAAGATGCTGAGGGATTGGAGGCTGAAATTTATCTCGCTGAGGGGGCTCACATCATGATTACTCGAAACCTGTGGACATCCAAAGGACTGGTTAATGGAACTCAAGGCATTGTTAAAAAAATCTGGTATCTGCCAGGCAGCAAGATTTACCAGCCGTAGTATTTGTACAGTGTCCTGAATACACAGGTATGTATGTGAATTACGGCTATTTAGATATTCTAATCCTGTAAATTAGGACCACCAACTCATGGTTGGGAAGGTGTACAACCAGATTGGATTCCAATTGTTCCTAGGACAGCAGAATGGGAATCTAACGGAGTACCATTATCACGATCACAATTTCCCCTAACATTGGCATGGGCTATCACAATTCACAAAAGTCAAGGTCTGACTCTCACCAAAGCAGTGATTGATCTTGGCAAACAAGATTTTGCTCCTGGGTTGTCATTTGTTGCAATTTCAAGAGTGAAAACATTGAACGGAATAGCATTTCGTTCACCTTTCCTGTTGCAAAGATTGCAGAAGCCAAATGAAACCACAGTGCGTCAGATGCTCAGAGTTGATTTGGAGGGGAGAGAGGCTTTGGGCTTCAAACTCGATACTTATGGATTCAATATACAGGATATTCTTAATGAATTTCAATTTCTTGAGCCTTTTCAACAGTTGCACGAGTACTTAGAATAGACCGGCGAGTATACTTACTCTGTACTATGTAGTATGTAATTCAGTAAATTGCATGTACAGACTGAAGCAAGCTTCCCCTCCTATGTGGACCATTGTTCACATACCCACATTTTGGACAACTCTGGATGTCCGGCATATGGTGTCACTGGTGTTGTTCCGTACGTCGTTGGCTATGGTTTCTTTCTTCACGTTCATTGATGCATGCATAGTTGATGCCATGAGCTTGGTTGTGACTTGCGAGGTGGGGAATGTTCTCGCGTGCTGCTGGTATAGCGCTGAGCACCGAGCAATCACTGTAGCGTCGATAATACTCGGCATTACCAAAAGTAACCGAATTTAGAAATGCCTTGCTTGCGACCAGCTAATACAGTTAGCAGTTGGTTCAACTGGTGGGGGAGAGGGGGGATGGTCCTATGCTATTGCACATAACACGTGCCGAAGTTAATGGGCTTTCCCTGAGCTGATTTTTTATGTTTGTTTATTTATGTGTCAAATCAACAATTTCTTGCTCTGTTTTAGTACCCTCATTGATAGCCCAGCAAACTCTGAGTTCTCAGGGACAAAGTGATAAGATAGTAGACCTATTTTTGAGGTACCCACCCACCTGAAATCCTGGTGCCTGTGTTCCAAAAAAGGCAAACACAGTTCGTGCTTTCGCGAACGAACCGGAAATAAGCATAAGGATCAACTGATCCGTTATATTTGGTAGGTGGGATAGGTTTCAAGCTCATCTTAGTATCCCGTCGAGATTTTGATCTCGTCCTACGAGAACCTTTCGCACGTCGCGATTTACTAGATTTTCGCGACTTACGAGATTTGCTACGTTTTCCCTTGTGTTTGCGGGAACGAGATTTATGATGACTCCGTTTCACAGACTTTCCAGAGTCGGTACCACTCTCGTCAGAGCTGGAAGAGCTATCCGAGCTGCTCGACTCGTCGTCCGAGTCAGAGGAATCTTCCTCGGAGGAATCTGAGCTGGAGCTCGAGGAACTCGAGCTGGATGAACTCGAGCTCGAGCTTGACGAAGGTGGGGAGGAATTCCGAGCGGCAGCTCCGCGAATAACTTTGTCAATAAATGTTCCGCCTACAAGGGGTCTAGCAGGAGGGGAATTCGAGCGTTTCTGTGCGCTTTTACCAGAACTTTTGGTGCGAATTTCCCGCTCAATGCTCGCTTCAACCGCCTCTTTAGAACGGTTCTTAGCCTGTTTAGCCTGCTTCTTTTTAAGCAACTTAGCGGTGCGTTTTGCTTCCGCTATTTCAACGTCTTTCTGACGCTTCTCCTCAAGTTTGATTGCCTTCAAGCGTTTCTGAAGGTTCAATTTCTCGTCTGCTAGAGAAATAATGGTCTGGCCAGACACTGATTCATTCGGAGGAGAATTATATTCAGGTTTATTAATTACAACGGTAGTAGAAGAATTATCCGATGGTACATTATTCACGGGCCCACCCCGGAATAAGTCAGAAGGAGTAGAAATAGGCTCCTTTTTAATTCGATTAATTTCTTCAAAATTAGCGAACGCGGCGCGTTGAGCTTCAAACTCAACTTCAGAGAACTGGTCCGACCAATCAACCTCGCCCCAATTGCGAGGATCAGGTCCTTTACCCTTCGGCTGAGACGGCCCTTCGCCTCGGGAGATTTCGCTTTCAGAAGGCGAAGCCGAGCGGACTTCAACCTTCCGAACCGGTGCGGGAGTGGATTGCGCCTGAGCACCTGTGAAGCGCGGTGAGTTAAATGTGTTCAATTTAACTTTCGCAATTTTATCCTCATCATCAGAGGCAAGAGAAATGAGTTCCTCGTTGGAAACACGAGAAGCTCGACGGCTCCTATCAGCAGCCTTGGCCATGCGCATGTAGCGCTTGCCAATCTGCCTAAGCTCCTTGGAGCTCATTTCCTTAGTCGCACGTTCAATTGGCGACGTAGAAGCGGAGGTAGAACGATTAAGTTCGGCCCCACCCGACCTCTTGTCTCCCTTGTGAGACCTGGAAGACTGGCGAGTAACCTGCGTCCAGGTCTCGCGATTCTCGCTTGCATCCAAGTTGAGAATACCAAAGTCCGCGCTGCTGTCAAGCAACGGGACAAGAAAAAGCCCGGAGCCTTCCTGAGAAGGAAAAGCTCCATCCACCACCTGAGAAGGTGGGGCACTAACCGCCCGAATGGGTGGTGAAGCAGAAACAACCCGGCTGAACAACAGCTCGGGTGTAACGCTGCGCGACTTGGGCGAACCCAAAGCCGACTTGGGAGCGGATTGCTCGGGAGCGCGATGCTCGGAACCAAGAGAAGAAGAAATAGAAGTGGAAGACTCACTATCTTCCGGATATTCCTCGACGGTAACACGATTGTTCCGAGTAGTAGCCCGAGTAACATAAGGAGAACGTCCGCTTCCACGAGTAAATTGAGCCATTGCGTCGAGATGAGAGAGTACAAGAAAAGAAGCAAGAATTGAGACAGGAGATGAGACAAGAGAAAAGCTTTGGTGAGAGAGTCGTCGTCGAAGTCGGTAGCGGCGGTTGATCAGACCACAGGTAACCAGAGCAAGCGGCGACGAAGAGCAAAGATACTAGTTAAGAGTCAAAAATATGTGACGAAAGATTACCGTTTAAGCAATAGTTTCGGCACACGAAGTATTTGTTGAGAGCTGGTGGCGAACAAAGTGACTGTTGTAAGTTCTAGATTCACCAAAGTGTAAAATAAAGTACCAGACAGTATTTAAAGAAATCTAATAATCAAGACAATGCGGAATGAAGTCATACATGAGCGCAAAGCAATGTACGGAGCGGGAAGTGGAGAATAAGTCTGAGTCAAACGCGGTCACGAGATAAAAGAGAAAAATGATAGTGTTACATGAATTCAATGAACCAGTTTTCGGAGCCTAAAAATTACTTCCCTGGGCAGTGAGAGCGCAATTTGTCGAAAATGCCCAATTTTGGAAGGAAGTTTGTGATTTCCGCCAAATCTTTGAACATTTCCATGGAAGATTTGGTGTATAAAAAGTTCCTACAAACTATATCTCCCACCAGCAACAAATGTGGACTGAATAGCCTCTTTAAAGGACTAGAACCAGCAGAATTGTGAATTTTGCTTTGCAATATAAACACCACCTGGTGTTCCTATGCATGTTTAATTTGAGTTATGGGTCTATGTATACATGCTCTATGTTGTCGCGACCTGCGGGGACGGATTCTAGCTTTGTTTACTGTTGTTGCTCTTCTACGTTATTTGGCCCATTTGGGTGGAGCCAAACTTTGGCCCTTGAACTCACTCAAAACAGACTGTATTGACCCCGAATTTTTGACGGATCTGCAGAACGGATGCGGGGCTATTACCCTAGCACAAAAAACTCAGAGTTTTGGTGCGTTTTTCATCGAATAATCTGCGGGGAAAGCTAATCGTTGCACTTCCTAGTTTACGACTGTACACTTGTAAATTATAATATGCATGTAAGTAAGGTAGTAAAAGTCAACAGAAACAGTAATGACAACAAAAGGGTAATCACCCTTCAAATGAAGGGTGAAAGAGTTTTGTTACATATTAGCGAGTTTGCTATGCAGCCATTGGATGGCTAATGGTTACACAGAAGTCGAAATCCAGGCGCATTGACAAAGGCTAACCCTGGTCTCAGCATCTAAACTTCATTCCAGGCACCTCTTGTATAAGTTAACATCAATTTTTGGAGACGCATACCCATCCTCACATATCCCCGCGCCAACGATGATTTCATTCCAGACAGGTGGAATAAAGCATTCGGACGAACGTTATAACACACCTTCCTTGCTGCTTTCGCGTTCTGAGTCGTCTACGCCGCCCCGTTCACAGATGTTGACGTCGCAGATTCAATCCAAGCCATTGTGCGCTTCAGTCGATTGCTCACCCTCTTCGCCCATAGCCGCCGAACTCGTCGAATCTTTCTTCCAGCTTATATACTTCATCCTCCTGTATTTTCTAGAGCACCTTTCTATTGATTTAGATTTCATTTCTCATCCTCTCGCATGATCTCGTAGTCCCTCGCTGTCTCACGCCTCCGTCTCGTCCCTCGTTGCCTACGCCTTCGGATTTCTATATTCTTTTGTTTCTTTTCATATTTGCCAGTCGAGCTATGAGCAGGTCGCGTTCGCGCTTAGACACGCTGGAAGCATGTCACTTTTGAAGCCTCCGGGCGCGGAAACAACACAAGGTGTGTGTGTGTGCGAGTGGGTACGAAGCCGATGTGGGCTGTGACCTGAGTCCACGGCTACGACGAAGGCAGGGAGCGAGTCGGAGAGATAGAGGCGGAAGGCAAGGATGATCTATAGAAACCAATACAAACACGTCGTAACTACGTCAAACTACAAATCCACGTGATGCGCAGCCAGCGAGGCGCGAAGCTCAACAGGGCGCAACGGCCAAAGCACCGTGACAAAACGGTTGCCTTTTTTCCAGGCAACGGAGGCTCCGTTCGCCGTGACCCTTGCCACCAAAAGCAACCACCCAGGCTTGATTTTGAACTGAAAATTACAGTACCTCTGCTACCACCGACATAAGCAGCGCGAAAAGCAAGCCAGATTCATTCACAGTTTGTCGGGGCAAAGATCTGATTTTCTTCTTCGGGTGTCACCCTTTTTTTCAGGCAACGGCCTCAATCGTGACCGTGGGCCTGAAAGAAGGCAACGCAACCAAACCCACCGTGCCCGCGACCGCTCCTCCCAATACAGGCAGCTACAGTACTTCGCACAGTGTGAACACCAACTTTTTCTTAGGACACATCAAGACCGGTCGATCTCGTTTTGATCGCCCTTGCAAATCTGGAATAGCCTGAAATGTGAATCCAATACCAGGGCCCTGATACAAGAGGTGAGCGATCTTCCCGATCGTAACACAGACCTCTTTGACAACCCCCCCAAATTAGGTAGTCCGATAAAGCCGACCAACTTTTCCCTCGTCCGACTTTCAGTTTCTTACTGTGCCTCACAATTAGAGCCAAACACCCTGGAAATTCGTCTGCCCCCCCATTCTTAGACGTCACAAGGGCTTGGTTAAGCTACCGTTTCTCTCCACCTCAAGTTAACTTCTCGGCTACCCCCCTCAATTCCTCTCGGACCATCAAGTCGCGTCTGTCTCGGCTGCTTTTCGTTGGACCACTGATTGTTTTGCATTCTTTACAGGCTGTACGCGTTCGATTATCGACGCCGTTTCATCCCTTGGTTGCCGGGGTCTGGTGTCAGGCTTGGGTGGGAAGTCGAGTCCGAGGTGTGTTTCTTCTAGATTCGCGAATTCAGATTCGCGAATTCAGGTCTAAAGTGATTACCGCAGTTTCTCTCGCTGTTTACCAGGTTGCAGTGCTGTCAACAAGCCCACCTCGGGGCGGAGCCGCGTCAGTCACGACCTTGACGCTTCTCGATGCTCTGAGGTTTCGTGTATGTCGATGTCGCGCGCTTTGACGGCGGGGGGATGTAGGGTTATCAGAGGGTAAGTTGGTATCGTGGTACATGTTCTATATACCTATATAAACTGTTGTTCCTCCCATTTATGATCCCTGTGTGAATCAATTAGCGAAAGAAAAGGATTAGGGGCGCGGCCAAAATGAAACATTCTGGCACAGTTCTGGCGCCAGAATCGAATCTGGCGCCGAGGATCCCATAATGGAGCCAGCTCACTTCTGGCAAGCTGGCATTAGCTGGCAGACCTGGCGCCAGCTCTGCCAGCTCGAAAACATTTTCTTGATGAACAAGATTCTAGCGATGACACGCCTGTCACCTTACAAACGGACTAAGGGCCTGATCGGGCCCGCGGTCTAAATAGACGGCTCAGCCAAATTTCAGCCGTCCGGACTCCGGTTGGGGTTGGGCCCGATCAGTGCCGAATGCGGCCTCTTTGTACTTGTTTGTTCCCCAATCAAATCCCAAAACGGGCGGTTTTTCCAACATTTGAGATATTCTGCAGCAACAAGTATGCGCATGGTCAACTTTGAACATGAAAGTTAGAGATACATCAATTTGGGGGCCTTCTGCAAAAAAATGTGGTGTCTTGCGCTGTCCTCGCTGTTCTACAGCGTCCTCAATCAAGCAATTTTGGTCAGTATTTCTCGGTCCCCAAGTTCCACCAAATATGCTCTTAAAAGGCCCATAAATTCAAAACGGACACTTTATGTGGTGTAGTAGAGCTATTCCAAATCTGGTGCCCATTGTGTATGCGGTTGTTGAAGGAGACACGAACCAAGATCACACCTTTGATGGCTCATCCAGCAATTGATCGCAAATGAACATCGTCAACCTATTACTCGATGTTATCGACGCCAACGATTCAGATCGACATTAAAATACACTGGGTATTATTTAAGGGGTCCATATAATAACATTCAAGGTTACTAGACAGCCAACCGACTGAAAATGCATAAGACTTGTCTGCGGAGAACGGGTTTACATGAACATACCGAGCGTCTGAGGCCAAGATTGCTTGTAGCATGGCCGGCTTTGATTTCATGTCCTTCAGAAGGGTCTTGCTAATCACGTCCTCTTTCAGAATCTCGCGACGAATGTCGAGTTGTTGGCGGAGGAGGTCGCGCTTGAGGTTTCCGAGTACCTCTGCGTCAGTGATGACTGTCACGGCTTTGAGTGTCGCATTGCGATCCGTTGCTTTGTCCTGCTTCGCCTGCTGCTTCAACCTCGCCTCATTTGCGACCCGTTGCTTGAATGCTAAAAGCTCCTCGCGGAATTTCTTCGCCGCCCCACTCGCATCCTCGATCCGAGCCAACCGCATGATATAAATTTGATCCTCCTCCTCTGTGAGCATGGCATGTGCGAATGCCTCGGTGTCGTTGTGATGATAGGCGGTTTCGAAGCTGTAGTTTTCGATGGTGATGCCGGAGCGCCGAGACCAGACACGCCAACCGCCCAAGAGACCTTCGTTCGCATCGTTGTTGGCAGGAATGAACATTAGAAGTTTCTCCGCAGGCGAAAGTGAGTCTAGAATGCTCCCAGGTTGCCATTCCTCTGAGAAGCGCTGCCATACCGGAATTGTTGCTTTGAGAAATGCCTTCAAAATGACCTCGAGGTGAGGAAGATTGTTGCGTTCGGCCATGAAGTGCACAGAGTCAACCGCAAACTGGTCTCGGTAAGGTAAGCCGTCGAGGGTTGCGTCGCCTGTGTGAGAGGTGGGATCAAGCAGTAGATCGGGGTTGTCGTGTAATTTCTGAATGTGTGCGATGACTTGCTCGTGAAGGGGACCAAGATCTGCGTGGTTAACTCCGGGTTTACGGGTAGCGGCGATGTAGGGATCAGACACGGCGTTCTTGTATAGTGTCATAACACAACATTCGGTCATTGTAGCCATGTCATTGAGTCCGTTAAGGGCGTTTTGCTCGGAATGATTGAGGCCTGCCGTCTGTTTCGAGTTGCGAATGATTGCCAGGAAGTCAAGGTACGCAGAGTGGAATTTGACGAGTTCGGCGGCGCCAGCGCAATGTGATCCAAAACGGATATTCGAAGTATCAGGGAATTTTACTGTTGAATGCTCGCCCGTAACGTCGAATTTGACTTGTTCGAAGTAGTGCCGATGGAAATCTTGGTGACCGCGCTTGTCGTCTTTGTGTCTAAATAGATTCCCGCAGATTGAAACTAGCTTGTAACCGCCATTTTGACTCGCCTTTATTGCACGTTCAACGGCATCGGAATCGGCTTCTGTTCCGAGGGCAATTGTTGCAGCATTATCCTTGTTCGCCAGCAGCACCGGTGGGGTGAGTCCAAGTTCCTCCCACGCTGCATTCATCCCTGCGACACCTGCTTTCGTACAGTTGTGATCCTTGTGGTCGCAGCAACCGGCTATCACGACCCGAAGGAGGAGATCTTGCTCTCGTTGAGAAAGAGACTCGATAGTTTGTGAGCCAAGGTGTCGAGCTAGGGCTTGAAGCGCCTCGGTGCGTAATTTGTCGTCGAGAGAACTCAAATGTGAATTTTAGCGCCACTAAGCCAATCTTGAAATGAATCAAGACTCACGTTGGATCTAGCCCATCAGGATCATCACACATTTCCTGCACCACATCTCACAGCGCGTCCTTCAGCTCCTCATCCGACATATTCTGGATCACATTCTCCCCTGCATCCCTCTCCAGTACACTCCTCTTCTTCTCAATACATTTCTTGGCAGCCAAACGTACATCGGACGCGTGGTCCGCATTGTAGGCAACCATCTTCCGCCACATATCATCGAGCTCCAAGCTGATCCCATTGAGAGCGTCGCGTTTAGCCAGAGGGCTGTTGCTATACGTCTCGAAGATCTTGCGATTGGCCTCTTCCCATCCCTGGAATTGTGTCTGCGTTGTGTGGTCCAGCGCATTCTCCAGTCCAACGACGCGGGTGCGGAATGATTTCCGAGGAGCGGCAGGATCGGTTGTGTATGTCGGCACTTCGAGGGTGATGTGTCGAGCCTCAACCTGGATATTTCGTACGCTGGTGCCGTCGCTGCTGAGAACTAGACCTGTGATGAAACTATAATGAGAACATGTTATTTGTGGTCAGAGGAAATAAGTCTTACTCTTTGCAAGCGCTATCTCGTGGCCGAGTTGTAGCCGAACTTTGATTCCAGCCTCTTTGATGACACGAGAGATTGTACGACGGCTCATAGCGTGTGAGACTTTGACTCCAAGAACATTTCCGACGCGGACGAGAAGCGGACCAATTCTATGTTGAGCACAGCCAGCCTTGTGGAATGCGAGCGCAAGGGATCGGTACTGTGAATTGTACGTGCGATGTGTCTTCCCAACCCATTTCGATTTCAGAGATACCTGCTTCCGAACAATCTGCAGTGAGGCTTTTGCGCGTTGAGCTTGTTTACGAGTGGCGCGAAGGGTGCCGTATAATTCTTTATTCTTTTGCTCGTGATGACTGATGTTGTTATTTAGAAAGGAAACAGTGCGTAGGAGGGATTCGATGCGAAGGGAGTCCGAGACCGTAAGCTTCTCTGCCTTCTCTGCACGAAGAACCGCCGCTACGAGTTGTTGCTGTGCCGCGCCAAGTTTGGCAGATAGATTTGCTTTGTCGCGCATAAGACGGTTGATCCGCTGAGTTTTCTGTTGTATAACCCGCTGCTGGTCGGAGATAACCGTGTTCGCTTCGTCTAAATCCATCCTCACAGCCTCGAGCTCCTCCACCATCATAACCTTCTCTTCCTCCAATACAGATATGGCTGCAGCAGACTGGTCGAGTTTTGTTGCCAAGTGAGAGTTATTGAGAGAGATCTGAGTGTTTTCAGCGCGGAGGCTCGAGATTTCGACTTTCTGAGCGTCAATACGGTCATTCAGGGCGGAGAGATTCTTCTGGGCACGCGTTTTCGTGCGAGTAGGTGAGGAGAGTGTCGGCAAGACATTTTCTTTCTTAGCGGTGTTGTGTCGGGATCCACGAGCCAGAGCTAAGCCAGCCAGCTGCTTGACAGACTTCTTTCGTGTCATGAGGCCAGGGAACAGAGATAGAGGCACAGGATTCCAGAAATGAGCGCGACGCGTCAAGAGCAAGGCAATCTAATCGTGTGACATGTCACACATGTAACGCGATTTGATGTCCTTTCCGGGGCGGTTCCCCGAGTGTCAGGCACCAGATTTTTACCATATCTTATCTATTGGGTCGTCTGACAAGACCAGTTCGCACAGATTGGACAGAGGAATTTTGCTGGGGGGCAATTTTGACGGAAAACGGCATAAATCGTTGACTATTTTGCATGCTGTTTCCTTAATTTTAAACATTTTCCGAATCCCTCTGTCCATTTTGCTCGGAACGCATTCTTATACAAGTCAATGCTATCAGGCTAATATTCGCAGGGGCTGGGGCACACGGGGGCGCGATTGGGAATCGGAGGGAAACGGGAACCATGCACAATTGGGAGCAAACAAGTACAAAGAGGCCGCATTCGGCACTGATCGGGCCCAACCCCACTCCGGTAACTCGGCCATTTCGGCCGTTAACCCAAAATCACGCCGTGACAATGGCAGTCATCAACACTCAATAGTACTCAATGTGGGCAGCGTCAAGACCATCCCGCCCCTCATCCCGCCCCTCCCGCACTTTGCTCTATCTCTCTCCGTGAATCGGGGGGAAAAGAGTTTTCTTGGACAAGAATTCAGAACAAATACATATATTCTTATCTATTCACGCGCGCCGGCAAAGAAGTAAAAAATGAGGCTAAAACAAGGTCCTCGTCGTCGAGGGCGGGGAGCAGACAGCGCCGACGATGACTTGATGTTGCCAGCTCACGATAGCAACGTGTTGCGTTATTGTGACTGATGTGACCTCCCTACCTACCATACCGTACGGTAACTTAGACCGCGGGCCCGATCAGGCCCTAAGCAGGGTGCGGCCATCTCAGCGAACAAGCAAATATAAATATTTTGCCCCCCTCTAAGCGACAAGCATTGTCACAACTGACACAAGTGACAAGTCCTCCTACGTGTTGCCTCGTGATCGACTTCCGCAGCACCTTCCGCACAATCGACATAGATTGCGAACAGTGGCAGTTTTGTCGCCTCACTCTCGAGGCCTTGAAACGAAGCAAAGACGCCCCTCCGTTTGCCCAGCCTCTGGATCCGGTTGCCCTCTCTATTCCTCATTACCCTATAATCATCAGCAACCCTATGGACTTGGCGTCCATTGAACAGAAGTTAAACTCCTCAAAACCCTCAGCAATGCGCGGGAGTCCAGAGTCCAGCCCTTATACCAGCATCGGCGACTGTATCGCTGACATGCGTTTGATTACTCAAAATTATGTCCTTTTCAATGGACCCACACATGCCATCAGCAAAATGGCGCTGCGATTGGAGGTACTCCTCAACAAAGAAAATCACTGCCCGCGAGGTACACCGTTTGTTTTCCGGAATTAATCTGTCTTATCATCTGCATGATAGCAGAGGTCAGTCGCGCCTTCTACCTCTTCGCGAATGGATTATGCAAGTAACGTCTGTGAGACGGGGGACCAACTCGCATTTTGTCGAAAATTGATTCCGATGCTGCGTGATCGACAATTAAGACTCATTGCTGACCCGTTTTACGAGCCCGTTGGCACGCCGGCATTTTTCTCGAAATCATTGCGCGCTATAATCTACACACATGTACAGACCATGTTCGTCTCAATATTCCCAGCTACCTAACAATTGTGAAACTTCCCATGGATCTTGGAACCATGCGCGCTAAAATCGACGATGAAAAATATGAGACCGCGGATGATTTTTTGAACGACTTCAAGCTTATGATGCGGAACTGTTTTGCATTCAATGCCCCAGGCACTCCTACAAATGCGGCTGGGTTAGGGCTGCAGAATGTCTTGGAGGTACTTTGGCAGGGCCTACCACCCAGTCCTGCACCAGGTGCTAACAACTTCTATACCATTGCCCCGTTGTAAATTTCCACTCAGAACGGCACGAAGGAGGAAGTACGCGAGTTTTTACGTTCGAAGAGAAAAAGAATATCAGCGAAGCCGTAACTGTAGTACTGTACTTTTACTTCACCGTTACCTTGCTTTACTTTCTTTTTCTTTAACTTATCACATTTTATTTCGGACCCTCACTTGACCTCAGTGACGGACTTACTCAATATGGAATGGGGTTTAACTTGTTGCGTAGCAAACCAGTGTCAGCTAGGACTGATTTCCTTGGTTACTCGTACTTACCTGAGCGACCTCAAATTCTCTTCGCTATGCGCCGAATTGAGCTTGACATGCTTTCCTTCATTTTACTTGCACTGCACTTTGCTAGTAATTGTCCTCATCTACTTCTAATTTACTTGTTCCTCACCATATAGTCTCAATTATCGGATTCCATAGATTTGGTTGAGTTTCGGGATATTACCTTCGAATGATACAAGCCTTGTTCTACTTCAACGTTAAACCAATACTTATAAGCAGTAATCTCACCTCGAAATCTTTTCTGGTACGCAGTTGAGGATACTTAAATTACGCAGGTCGCTGGAAGTGCTGCAGACCTCACTCGCTGCCTGGTTGATCAAGTTTTCGTGTGGTGTACATGTTCAAGCAATTGAATTTGGAAGCAAGATCAAGTCTTCGGAGAACTGAGGTCAGAAAGTTGTCAGCCTATCGGGCCCTAGTACAATGCAGGTAAATGCCGGTCGCCTGAATTCGGTGCCAAAAGAATATTGATCAACAAAATGACAATAAGTTCAATAGCATCTTACTAGCCCGAGTGTGAACGCCAAAACTTTGTGCTTATGAGTTTCACCGGATGGAACCTTCACCGCTTACATCGAGATACGTTAGATTGAACGGAAAGGAAATCTCTGAAAGTAACCTCGTCCGATTGAGGACGATTCCATCGAGGTACTACTAGCCGGATCGACTTTATATGTCGGAATCCGTCATTGCCGAAGGCGAAATATAACTGTAGAAAGAGCTTTCCGCACAGAAGAAATCAAAATGTTGTATTCCCCGTGAGGAATTATCTAAGAGGCCCGCTCAGACTGGAAACTCGGACGTAGTAAACTTGTATTGCAAGAAATCCAAAGCGGAGGAGTGGGGTGTTTTGTGTTTAGAGGATCCCAAACCCCTCCCACGATGAATCTTCTGACTCGGAGTCTCGCGGCTCGATCGTCAGAGATTACATTAGTGAAATCAAGACGACATATCTGGCCGAATACACGCCCTGTCAGATGATTCATATAGTTGAAGTCGAGTTCTCGCATGCGGGGGACGCGATGCGGGTTATTGATCAGGGAGTTCCAAAATTCGAGCGCAGAAGAGCCACGCTTGGGCGTGGTACACATAACTGTACTTGATTCTAACCCTAGGAAAGTGTAGGAAGAAATGTACCTTCAACAACCGCTCTTCCCCCTCATCAAACACAAGGAGGAACCGAACCTGGATCTTGTATAAATTCGAATGCAATGTGAGCGAGTTCACGAAGCAACAAAGAATTAACCTTGGGTCGGAAGATATGTCCTCACCGTTTTTGCACTAGGCATAGTGTGACGAAATCCCAACTCGATAACGGGAAGAGGGTGCGATAAGGAGGATAGTACCTAACCTCCTCAACAATCCACAAGGGGCAGGTTGTAGTGGTATGTGTTGTTGTGGGTATAACTGAGTATGGTCATTATCATCGAGGTTAAGATCGCGAGAATGGGTGATCGGACATCTTGACGAAACGAGGACGGGGAACAAAAGCATAGTGAGATCAAGATTCTGCGTCACTGGGGGGTATTTCTTTGGGCGTTGACGGGGTATTGATTCCCCTCGGGCGAGTAAGGGAAGAAGAATCTCCAGAGATCAGGAAACTTGAGTGGAATAAGGCCGTACGGCGCGAAGGAGCGCGAAAAACAAATTGAACAATCATTGTCAATGAAAGGAGAGACTGATTGCGTTGTGGATTCGACCCCCTGGAAAGATGACGTGCTCGGATAACAACTTGTAGGATTCTGTAAGGATAAACACCCGTACAGTACTACATTGTTTGTTTTCCGTAAACTCGCTGTTCAGACTGTGGACCGCGCGAGTATAATAAACCCCCCCCCCCCCCCCCCCCCCCAGTAAAGTAAAGTTAGTTTTGGCAGGCCAAGTTAATTTTGACAAGTTACTTTGGTAACCGTCTAGTCAATCCACTTGGTGCACACACAATTTGTTCAAAGTTTTGGTTTTGACAGGATGTTGAGGCAGTCTAGCTTGATGTAGACCTATTGCCAAACAAGGTTCTCGTTCAGCTCCACAACTTTGTGCAGCTATGCAATCTAGAGGGGTGATTGGCGTGGACCGCGATACACGGGCGGCATGGCATTGTGGCGCGTTTCACAAACGCCGGATACGCGACGATGGGCGAGGGAAGAGGGTGGAGTCGGCAAAGGCTGGGGCGACCTGGATGCGCACAATAATACAGGGCCGTGTAAAACTTGTAAAAAACACGTACATCGCGAAGAAAACTGCATTAAGTTAGACGGGTGTCTCCATCCTCCTCCCCCTTCTTCCATTGCGACCACCCGCGCGTCGATCTCTCCTCTCGGCTGGCGTATGCCTTTTCAGAACAACCAGACAACCTCTTCGCGTTTACTCGTTCAAAAATTGTTTCTATGTGTGAGATTCCGTAAGGTCAGGCTGCTATGAGTCACCGACTTTGGACTTCACTGGATACTGTCGCGATGGAGAACGAAGCAAGAGGTGGGAAGGCCGAGGAACAAACTCTCGGGCTCCTTCCTGGGAAATGTCTTGAGCCTACTGTAAAAGACTCCAGTATTTCAGTTTCTTGGAGCTGTCCAGTTTCTTTTTTTTTTCGACGAACTCAATTGCGCGGTCTGGCTAAAAATAGACAGTTCAACATCTCAGCCTCAGGAAAAATCAAAACTGCGCCATAGACCGCCATAGACACCCAGAGTGCGTTATAGACGTTATAGTCGTCAAAGTAGAAGACCCTTTCTAATAGATCAATACCTGGGTTTAAACTTTCAAGAGCGGTTATAAATTTTTGAGAGGTCGGGTTTTTTAAAATTTCGAGGGTAAGTTTAAAATTTTGAAGAGTAGTAAATTTTTTAAGGGTGGGGTTAAAGTTTTGAGAGGAGTGTGAAATCCGAATGGTTCGAGTCAACTTTCGCAGTTGGTTCATAAGTTCTCGGCGTGTGGCTGTGCAAAGCACCCGCCTCACGCCGCCATCAGAAGCTGTGATGCGGCCGTCAGCAGAAGGTGAGCCATAATACACCTGTGCTTCCCAGTCTGTGGAGTCCCTGCCCAGGTGCCCAGATGCCACTGACTCTCTTGTAATTTTGGCTGAGATTCCGAGCTTTCTTCCTCTCGAAATGGTGAGGTGACGGATCGCTTTCCCGCTCAGTGACTACGCATCATATCACCGAATCAGAACAGCCACACGTTAAACCAGAGTTGAATTTCTTACCCCGACCATCAAAATTTTAAATCTACCCTTCAAAATTTCAAACCTACAGTCGCAAACCCCGAAGCGAAACGGCACTAGGAAGCGAAACACTCGCCGAATACAGGTTTAACGCTTTCCCCCGGGGCCAAATCTTTGCATGCAGGCACCCCACTATCGGAGCACCCAACTACAAAAGAAATTGGGTCAAAAGTCCTCTCGCCGCCGGCAATGGCCTTGTTTGTTTCGGCTTTGTTTACGCCGGCAGATGCACCAATGCAAAATATTATTTTTTGCTCTGGAATTGTGGCCGGTGACATACAGTAGTAATATAGAAAGTCACTTTGAGGCAGATTTCATGAACAAACTGGTCGATTTGCGCAAGAATGGCTCAATTTGTTGTGTTTTGAAGTGTTTCGCTATCACGTTATTTGGCGATATTTGACTCGCCCCATACATTGCCCTCGTTCTCAATGAAAACATAGTCGATTCACTCGATCCTTGATTGTAAGTGGTAGCCAGGAGAGTAAACTATAAGTCTACAACAAACGCCACCCATTTCCGCTTCCTAGTCCACCCACAATCAAGCGCAAAAGCTAAACGTTTCGCTTCGGGGTTTGCGACTGTACCCTCAAAATCTTAAACCCCCCTTCCGATATTTCAAACCCCACACTCTCAAAACTTTTTATCGCTCTTGAAAATTTGAACCCAAGTGTTGATTTCCCAAGTACCTCCGTTTCATACAAAATCTCAAATGAACCCTCCTTTTAATAAAAGTGCAAGGTGACCGCCATAGGTATAGGTTCGAAGGCCACATACAGGCATGTCCCCAGTTGCCACAACACATAACTCGTCGTGCCATTCCGGAAAAGGACAAAAAAAGATTGCGGATATGGCGGTCAATGTGTCGTTTTAATCAAATGTGTATAGAATGTTCATTCTGAGCTAAAATAGAAAATAAAGGGCAAAACCCTTGAAACTCAACTTTTGTTTGCGAGTGTAAAAACTTTTCACTCGAGTAGAGTAGAAAGTTTTGCGTGCCAGCAGAAAAAGTTTATGTCGGTCCGAGATCCGGTGGCTGTGCTTCTGATGCGAGGTGATGGCCGAGACATTAAGATATTCAACCAGTCGAAACCAGAGAAGATGAGGCATCATAGATAACCAATATATCCCTCCAGATGCATCTACAGAGATACATAAAATAGAGGGTTTGCGAAGAGCCATTGGAGCCAGGCTACCGATTTCCGTATTAGGAAACTTTGATGGGCTAAACTTTCATGTAGAAGTCAAGAGGAGCTGCCTGGAATGAAATTCGGATACTCGAACCGGAGGTATCTTTTGTCAATACGCCGGAATCTGGACACTTATTTAGCCATTAGCCATTCAATGGCCGCATCGCAAACAGGCTAATAGCTCTATTTTTTACTGCTCTGTAGGAAGAGCTAAGTAATGGTCAGCTCAAAAGCAGCATATGACAGCTCCAAATCAAGACTTTGGGCAGTCATTCTAGCCCAGTCCAGCTGATAATGTATTTCTCTTATGAATATATACCAGTAACCATCTAGCAGATAACCCCCGAAAAGATACCAGCAAGGAGGGTAGAGCAAAGCTCCGTTGAAGTCCTAATGCCGAATCAGGGATCATTTCATCACCAAGTGCATAGCCACCTCTCTGCGGCCCGCACCAAACTTTCCACACTGGAGCGCAAAAAGTTTTTACACTCGTGTTTTCCAGTGCTATAGGTCGACTCAAAAGAAACATAGACTTCAAATTTCCTTGTCTTTTTCTTCACTTTTTACATTCGACACACCAAATCTCACCAAATACACATTTTCCACAGATTTGATTAAAACGACAGATTGACCGCCATATGCGGAGATATCTCCTCCTTAATGGCTTCCTCGAATGTTATGATAGTTCATGGACATGGATTTGGTAAATTGGTATACATATGAACAGATTTATGCAAAGGATTAGCAGGATCTCGCGTTGTTGGGGGTTTGCGAAGCATTTTTCTCCTCCTTCACCAAATTAGGACAGCTGTGTCACAAGTGTCACACGCTCACAGAATTTGGTGTCCCTACTATACCCGTGACCAACCGCTTCTTCACGTGGCTGTTGCGTGGCTGCGCTTTACCCGTGGGAACCGGCATAGCGTGAGCCATCAGCGTGCTGTTTGTTCTTGTTTACTCCCAGCCAAACCGAGAATCAGACCGGTTCCACCTTCGTCCTCCCTCAAAAACACCCCCTCTCTCTTAGTTTTGGCGTATAACATATGTTGGATATGTGATAGCTAGCCACAGAACTGATTTATAACCTTTTCTGATCTTTTCCTGATGCACAACTCGTGAATTTGCAGCGTCGAGCCCGAAAAATGCAGCAAAAGATACTCGTAAGAAAACTTGAAAGTGCACAAATAGCAATAGAATAATCAGTGGTACAACTCCTCGTCATCCTCTTCCTCCCCCAACCCATCCTTCCCAATTTCACCCATCTCAACATCATTTTCCGTCGAACCAGCACCAACGGGTGGATTAACTTGCATGTCAGCATCGACAGAAACGGTTGGTGCAGCGGTGGAAGGGCTCCTGAGAAATTTAAATGAGCATTGGAGAATTTGAGAGTAGAAACATACGCCTCGTATCGGTCCAATGCCGCCAAAACTGCGTCCAGCTTGTCTTGGCGGTGGGGGATCGACACGAGCGTTGTCTTCTGAATTATGGCGTCCTTGACGATGTGTTTATACACGTCGTATTGAGCTTTGAGGTGCGGGACGGTCATTGCCCGGATTTTGGCGCGGTCATGTTCAACACCAATGACTCGGAAATTGGCTTCTTTTGCTTCTTTCTTCTCCGCTGCAACCCTGACCTTCTCCCTGTGAACCCGCGCCTTGCGTTCCAACTCGTCAACCACCGCTTTACGGAACGCAGCACTTTCTCCATTCGCGTCCTCCTTGCGCACCTCTCGCATCACATGGAGGAGATCTTCAGCGGTGATGTACTTGATTGCACAAGCCTCCGTGTTGTTACGGCGGTACAGTGCAACTGGTGACTTCTTGAATGCCGGTGACAGGTAACACCGGCCCTCAGAAAACTTTCTCATTTACATTTTACAATGTGATTGGAGAGACTTGGGAACAGTGGAAAACAACTCTAGTATGCTCTGGGCATCCTCTGATTCAACAGCTAAGCAATCAGCCAAGATTTGGTTTTTAGAGGGTCGAAAAAGTGAAACATGCGTGGGAAAGTCGTTCGGCAGCCACCGGCATCATTCAGAAACGCAAGAAAACGACTCGTATGTATCTATGAGTTGTCTATAAGAGTGTTTTAAGAATACCTAAGCCCTAGATATTATATTTACATCCATTATAATGTTGTGGGGGACCCGTCGATGAGACGAGTACTTTTTCACGGCATATGCCGCCTGCCGAGGATTGAGTCCATACCGATAAGCGTCCCGGTATCGATTGCAATGTCGAAAGAAGCGTCGGATTGTGTCGACAGAAACCTCATCAAGACACTCCGGTACCAATTTTTTGGCAGTGGGAAAGGTGCCATCTGCACGCTCCCGGAAACCTGTGCCAAAACAGCTCAGAAACTTTGATGTGTGGAAACAATCCACTCACGACGCTTGGCCTCCCCCCAAACCATTTCAATGGGATTCAACTCGCAATGAAATTTGGGCAGAAACAGGCAAATGTGACCCCGCTTCTCAATGAGAACCTGCAGAAGTGGTTTTTCACCTTTGAAATCAGCCTGCATGCTGAGGAGACGCTGCATGCAACAGTTAATATCGCGTGAGTCGTCATCGTCGAACTCCTGCTCGTCGGCTTCGTCTGCCGCCTCCCTGCCCTCACGGCGTGCCTTTGCCTCAGCATCCCGGGCCTTTTGGGATCGCGCGCAATCCGAGCACACAGCGACAACACGAGTGCCGCGCGCACGGGCAGAATCCTCCAACTGTGTTAACAAGCCCCGCTCCTGCAAAACACGCTCCATCCCTTTCGGTTTGCCAAGGAATGACCGATCCGGATTACCTTGGGAATCGAGAGGAAGTGCGTCGCCTTCCTCGAACACCATGCTTTGGCGCTGACTCGTCCCGGGAATTATTGTCGCGTGCATGCAGGGAACTTTACCTCCCGGCCCACGGTTCATTTTGTGCGCTAGGAGAGCATCAATGGCGAATGCTTCGTGTGCGGAGGAGCAGTCAAAGATAAAAACTGCTTGGCCGTCCGGATATTTGACCTCGAAAATGTCGATTGCATCCTTTGTCTGAATAACCCGTGAGTGAAATTTGAATTCCATAAGCAAGACTCGGACCTGAGCAATGAGCTGTGGCATATCCCACCACGGATCGTAATTTGCGCCGGGATAAATAATCTGGTCAGCGTCATACGTTCTGCAGCGATAGCGAGTAAATGGGCTCGGTGGCGGCGGTGGCGTCCAATCGGCTCCTGTTGTTGTGCGATCGGTTGCTGGTGCCGGTGCTGCCTTCGCTTTTGGTGCGGCCTTCTTGCGTCGCCCGCCCTTAGACTTTCCCGCTGCCTGTCGGGCCTCATCCGCAGCACGCTGCTCTTCTGCTGCAGCCTGCTCTGCTGCAATGCGTGCATCCTCTGCGGCCTGCTCTGCTGGACTGAGTGGCCGCTTTGGAAGCTTCTCCTCTCTCTCAATCTCTTCGGGTGTCAAGCGTAACCGCCCACAGTGTTCGATGATGAACCCCGAGACGTGAACGAGACGTCCACGGCTCTTGCTGCGCAGCTCGTGTTCGTCATCAGTCTCCCAAACAATTGGTGCTTGGTCATTTGCGTGAAAAGACGACTCATCGTGATAAATGGGGTATCGTTGTTTCTGGCCCGGACGCAGCTTGGGCGCAATTTCGCGAAGGTATTTGCAACCTGTTTCTTCGTCAACAACTGTTTCATATTCGTACGAGTACCTGCACAAGTATTAACGCAGGAATGAAGCGATGCATTAGGTACGAACGGCAGCACATGTTCATCCATAAATTTGACAAACTCTTCACGGCTTTTGACAACATCAGGGCGTTCGTGACCGTCGAAATAAATCCCCTTCGCATAACGGCGCGCACGATAACCAAGTTTTTTCATCCATGATCTCGCTGTTGACAGCGAAATCTGGTCCTCGATCTCAAGCTCGGGGAACAGGAAGTCGTTCACAAAGCGGCGCAATTTCTCAGGGCGGACCTGAGTCTAAATTGAGCAAGACATCAACAGCGAGAGTTCAGAACACAAACCCGTGCTTTCTCTGGCAACCCACCCTTGTTCTCCGGCACATCCCTCCTCAAAAACTTCTGCACACCGGATTTGACATCTGGATTATCAAGATTGCTCTTGTGTTTTGCGCCGGTGCCCTGTTTGTTCTCAGGGAGTTCGTCGGTCTTGATCAACGCAATTGCCGCCGACCGCAGCTGACGCGCCCAATATTCCGTTTTGCTGAACCGCGCAGCAACGGCGCGACTGGCAGATATGCCGGGCCTGGCTTTCCGGATCCGCTGTCGAAGCTTCGGCCGCTGGGGCGCAGGGCAGACCCTGAGCTTCTCAACGTCTTTGAGCTGCTGCAACGCTCGCTTGTGGCGCTCCTCCGCATACGCCTTAACGCCGTTGAAGAGAATGAGGCTGTTGCGATTGCCTTCTTGCTCAAATGCTTCTTCTCATACTTCTTCAACTTCCCATTCAACTCGCGGAACTCGTCCTCAATCTCCGCGCGTGAGAGTTCAAGCCTCTGTCGCTCCGCGTCACTCTGGGTTGTTGAGTACCCACCCTCTTCGTCCTCGTCCTCCACCTCATCCCCCACGGCCGCCTGCTTGTTGACATTGGCAGCTGCACCATTCTCAGCTTGCTCGGAAATCACACTCGCGTCCAACTGGACATCGTCAAGCGCATCGACATCAATTGGAAGGTTCTGGGTAGGTACAACACGGGGTACAGAGTCTATGCGCACGTCCTGCATCTCGGTATCCGGGTCGGCGGCAAGGAGAGGTGACGGCGAGGCTGAGACACTCGGCGGCGTGTCAAGGTGCATGGGCGGGTGGAGTTTGGCGGTAGGTGCAGCGGCCGTCTTGTTGACCCACAAGCTGAGGAGATTCTGTAGAAGAGATCAGTGGGGTCAAAGAATCAGCAACCGGGCCACGCACCGTGCTCTGCTTACTGCGAGCCTTCTTGGTGAGGCCGTTTGCGTCGCGCCAGAGCGATGTCCGTGAGCGTCCCTTGACTGGCGGCTCTGCGGGACAAAGAATGTCCGCGTCCTCACGTCGCCGCTTGCGCGCATCGAGCTGCCACAGCACAACTTTAGATTGTGGACACCATATGCATGCGCAGAGTACACACCTGGGCGTCCGTAAGCGGCTTGCGCTTCGACCCCCCACCCACACCTTCATCTTTTTCCACCTGATCATCTCCCTCAAACTCGGTTTCAGCGCCGGTTTCATCCACGAAGTCCGGGTCCTCGGTTTGGGCACTGGCTTCAGCTGCCTTTGAGCGTGCTGTCTGGGTTGATTTCTTCGTCTGGGCCGCTCGCAGTGCACCTTTGCGTTGTTTCGTGGGGGCAGGCATGAGAAGAGAAGAGCAAGATGACAGATCCGAAGGGAACGGGTGCAATTTCTCGGTTAGCTGGGCCCGAAAAAGTGAAACACCGTGGGAATATTTGGTCTGAAGGCATAAATCGTTGTATTTTGAGGCGCTGAGTTCGCCGAAAATGGTCAAAAAAATCACAAATTTTTTCCCGGCCGTACCGGCCGGTGTAAGACAAGTGCCTAGTTGCACTGTAGCGTTCCAGAGAGGAGAAGCTGGCGGGATTGCTATTGAGGTGGTAACGGACATGAACACGAGCGCTACCAAGTGGGCCTTCGTTATGATCGTTAGTCGAAGGTATGTATAATTTGAGAAGAATTTCAAGGGGGATTGAATCGATGGGTCCACCAATTCTGAACTCCGATGTGAAACGAATCCAAGTGACCGCAGCGCCGTTGAACATAGCAGTAATCATGCAGCTGAGATCTGGAAGGTCTGGAGCCAAGATCTGAGCTGCCAGAAGAACGTTCCGGTCCGAGAAATTGGATCCGTCCAACGTAAAGCATTCCGAACGAAAAACAGCGTCTTTGGCGAAGAGCACAGAAGGGTCGGCAGCGAGTGATCGACATAGTTCAGGAATTTTGCGGTGAAGGTCAACAAGCGAGATGAGGTTGGGAAGAGCACCGTTTGAGTCTTTAGTGCGCACAATACGCATGTACGGGGAGGCGATACAGAGGGTGTACAACGCCCCCGCGACTCTCGGCCATTGTCCGCGGGCAACGCAAAGCGAGTAGTGGGTTTTCCTCGAAGTGATTAAGGCTAGCTTTCGTTTTCCCGTCGCCTGTGAGCAGAATCAGATCTTCAAAGAAGCTGTTGTACTCCGTCACAACAGCCAAAGCCTCTCCAAAAGATCTGTAGCGTGTTTGGGACGTTGCGGGGAATCGCTTGAAGTCGGTGACAGGCTGCCCGCAGATGTCCGAGAGCTTCTCTTGCATGTACATGCGATACTGCTCCTGGTAGCCTTTGTCTTCGTCTTTGTGGCGAAAGAGCATGCCTAGATTTGTCATTGCCTTGATAATTCCCTGTCGGGTTTTTAGCCAGTCGGATAGTCGTCGCGTTCGCTTTGTTCGCAAGTAATACTGGTTGTTCGCCGGGAGGCCACGCCTCTCCCATCGCATCACAGCCCCTTCGGAATGCGTTCATGTCTTTGTGACTGCAACAGCCTCCGAAGATGAGAAAGTCGGCAACGGCTTTGAGTTCGTCGGAGAGGAGATCGTAGCTGTCTTCGCCTAGCTGCGCGTCAACAAGTTCCTTAGCAATCTCAGCGCGTTCGGAGGCCGAACTGAGTATAAATGGTCAATAAGACAATGAGGACCTGCGATACAACCAGAAAACTTACAGATCCTCAACCGGTTTCCCGCTTCTTGATTCGATTTGTTCATCTGAAATCGCCGCCAAAGCTGCCGTGAGCTCCTCAATTGACAATGCTGCAGCTTCCTGCTCTCCCAGATCTTCGATGACGATGTCGTGCTTCAAGTCAGCTGTAATCTGGTGCTTGCGCTTTTGGTCCGCGGCATGGTCCGACATCTGGGCAAGTTGCTTTCGGAACCAGTCCTTCCAGTCCATAGAAATTCCCTGCGAGATCGACGACGGAGCACTAGTGGTGATATGAGCGATTTTAGATGCCAGAACCTTTGTACCAGCGGCTTGAGCTTCGGCTGTATGGCTGAGTGCAGGTGCGACCTCCAGGAATCGGGTCCGAGGTTTCCATGTACTAGCATCAGTGTCGTCAACACCAGGGGCATAAGTTGGCACCATTGCAGAGAGACTGCGGGATTCCCAGTTAACCTTTCGATGTGACGTGCCGTCCGAGGATTCCGTGAAGCCTTATTTGCGATGCGGAAGGCGTTCTAGGTCAATCAGAACGATGCTCCAAAACCATCGTGCTCACCATATGTCATTTTAATCTCCCGGCCAATCTGTATCAACGAAATGTAACGTCCCTCCTTCTTCATACGAGCGACAGATGGCGCAGAAAGCGTAAGATTTTTGGTGTTGACTCCAAAAACATCGGCACAAGAGAGGATAACATCTTTGACCTTATTTTCGGGACAGCCAGCTCCCGAGATTCGGAGCACAAGTCTACGCGTCAGCATTGAATACATCTGCCCATCTTTTGCATCCCAAGTTGCTATAGCCTTGAAATCTCCGCGCACAGTGGCTAGTGACTCTTGGGCGCGTCGAGCCTGCATTTTGAATGCTTTACGTTCTGCCCTCAGCTTCTTCATTGTTGCCGAAGTTGTTTCTTGTAAATTCGAGAGAGCGCTATGAAGTTGTTGGTTTTCGGCAGTGAGACGCAAGATTGTATTGACGTGGGACTAGATGTCGGCCTCGAGAGAGAAACGCGTAGAAGCAGCAACTGTCGCGTCGGTCCGTGTCTTGGCAGAAATCTTCTTCTTATCTCCCACTTGTCTCCCACCTGTTTTTTTTTTTTTTTTGAGCAACCTCGTTCAAGTTCATCAAGATAGAATGCTTACCCTGATTGAATTCGGGTCCGGGGCGTCAATTACCGTTGATTCATTCGCATCTAAAACTACTCCCTCTGCAAGCAGATCGGCGCTGTATCTCTTCAAGTGAGTCCAGAATCCGAGGTGTTGGATGGCAGGCGCCATCAAGTTCAGACTCTATATAATAGATTTATCGACTATCATGACTTGGTGAGACTACTGACAACCAGACATTGCGCACTAAAACCTCGGTACCTCTGTCTGATTCCCCCATGGACATCTCGAACGGATCGTTGCGAATGGACATCGCATATTACTCGTTGCTTTTGGGTCGAGCTGAGTCCTCATTTCGTCATGATATTCTTTGCTTCGATAATTCTTGGTTGGTTTAGATTGAGACATTCGACTCGAAGTCTGGTCTTACATTCCACAAATACCCGCCTTTTGTTCCGTGTCTCGGTTCGCGTTTCTTATTTATACCCAGCTGAGTCTACTCCTATTCCTCTGTTCTTTCCCCTTCGCTTGCTTCATCTCCAGACTCAATTGGCTATGGAGTTGATTGCTTTCGATGCTCATCTGCGGCGATTACCCCCCGTAGAACGTCTTCGTCGAGACCGATTCTATGCCTGGAGTCGTAACTGAACACCTACGAATCATACGGTGAGAGGCTTCAATGATCCTAATCACCAGTTGTTAGGTTTTGCGGTTTACGAAGAACATCACTATAACGTGCTCGACGATGGTGATATTGTTGATCCAAGGCGCAACGCTTCGTGGTTTCGGCACGATTAGTTTTTCTTTCTGGTTTCTTTCCGTTCCTTTTCCCATACTTTCGACGCGCCTTCGTAATTTCCTTCCATCAACCACTCCGTCGCGTCTTCACTAATTAGCGGGATTCCGAGGGCGAAAACCAAAGTACCCCCCTCTGTGGAAGTGCCTATTGGCACGCTCGTGGCATGATAGGCATACGCCTCATGCTTGCGAGCTCCTTTTCGGGCGTTAGCGGCCACTCATATATTCCATTCACCTCTACATACATCATATACTCTCACCTGCTCCCGTTATCCAGAATTCCGCCATCGAACTTGCTCAAAACACGAAACTCTCGCATCGCCGCGCTGCACGTGACCGCGTCACTTCAAGAACTGACAGCGACAAGAATCAGCTTCTTGACCGTACGTGACGGTGGTTCCAATCATGACGCCATAAGATATCCGATGACCATAGAGTACTAGAGAGTACTAGCGTGGGCAAAAAATATTTTTGGTCCCCAAAATGGGTAGGCAAGTTTCGGCCTGCAAGATACAGTACACCAAGTCTTGGTACACACATATTCTATATACAGTCGCAAACCCCGAAGCGAAACGGCACTAGGAAGCGAAACACTCGCCGAACACGAGGTTAACGCTTTCCCCCGGGGTCGAATCTTTGCATGTAGGCACCCCACTGTCTGAGCACCCAAACCGCAAAAGGAATTATGTTGAAAATCCTCTCGCCGCCGGCAATGGCCTTGTTTAAATTTGTTTAAGCTTTGTTTACGCCGGCAGATGCACCAATGCGAAATATCATTTCTTGCTCCGGCATTCTGGCCGGTGACATACAGTAGTTAAAATATAGAAAAGTCATTTTGAGGCGAATTGCATCGAAAGTACTGGTCGATTTGCGCGAGAATGGCTCAATTTGTTCAAATTGCCTATATAGGACAAGCTAGCACACATAACCGCTGGGAGGATTGGTACTACAATTATGGTAGAACTATATACATATATATATGCTGTTGCATATGAAGTAGTTTGGGCCCACTGTGCTCTTGTTGTGTGTCTATTTGAATTGCAATTCTTTATGTTATGATGGTCGAAACATTATGCCCAGATTCTAACGTCTCACAAAAGCGGAGATTAGGATGCTAAATTCTGGCATTTTATGTACAGTTGCGGGCAAAATCAAATGTCCCTACCATAAAAGGAAATTCAATCAATCTCGACCTTTTTGCCCAACCACACATACTTTGAAGCAGATTTTTGGTGATAGAAAGAATGGGGAGACATCTAGGACCTACCCTGGACTTTTAGATTTTTTATTTCACCCAGTAAGGAGTGATTTTAAGGCTCCAGCTATCTGAATACAATCTGAGGCAAACACGGCGAAAAAGCCGCAAAATAAAATTTGCTCAAGCAATGCAGTACCATATTTCTTGCCACACTATCGTCCTACATCCTCTGTTCGACTAAAGACCTCCAATAATAGCATAGCGGGTTTGTGCAAAGCGACCCGGGTCGCTTTGGGACCGCTCAGATCTCGACAACGAGCAGGTCTCAGGTGTGAAGTCCCAAGCGACCTAGGAGTGCCCCAGGGCAATACTCTTCTAGGTCGCTTAGAGCTCACACCTGATATCTTTTGTTGCGGAGATGCTGAGCGTCGAAAAGCGACCTGCATCGCTCGCACAAACTCTCTAATGTGGGAAAAAGGTCGAGATTGATTTGGAATTTCTTTTTATGGTAGGGACACTTGATTTTGCCCGCAACTCACCATTTTGAATTGCAATTATTTATTTATGTTATGATGGTTTGAACATTATGTGATTTTAACGTCTCACAAAAGCCGGAGATTAGAGAGTTTGTGCGAGCGACCCAGGTCGCTTTTCGACCGCTCAGATCTCCGCAACGACAGATACCAGGTGGGAGGTCCTAAGCGACTTAGAAGAGTATTGCCATGGGGGCATTCCGAGGTCGCTGGGACCCTCACACCTGAGACTGCTCGTTGTCGAGATCTGAGCAGTCCCAAAGCGGGCCCGGGGTCGCTTTGCACAAACCCGCTATTAGGATGCTAAATTCTGGCATTTTATGTACACCATCATAAGACCCACATCCTATTTTCCAAGTACTCGTTGACCCATATCTGCAGTCTTGAATACACAAATATTGCCAAATCGGGAAATTGCTGAATTTCGAATATTTATCTGGCTGTCCGATGTTCCCACTCGGTGTTTATGTCATACAAGTTAGAGAAGACATAGGATAGGTAAGAGCTGCACCCATCAAAGCTGGTTGACCATTGAAATTCCCCACAATTCCGGTTACTTTTGGTCATGCCGAGTAGTGTTTCGCTATCACGTTATTTGGTGATATTTGACTCGCCCCACAAATTGCCCTCGTTCTCAACAAAAACATAGTCGATTGACTTGATTCTTGATTGTAAGTGGTAGCCAGGAGAATAAACTATAAGTTTCCTATACTTGAAACGAGGGCCAGGCCATCAGTCTCGTGACTTTTGACAGAAAACAAAAAAAAATCCGCGCGGGGTTCCCCGACAAGCTGTGCACCAGGCGTAGGGAGGGACGCGAGCGCAGCGAGCCGGCCCTGCCGAAGGCGGGGTGCTTAAGCTTGTTATAACAAACGCCACCTGTTTCCGCTTCCTAGTCCATCCACAATTAAGCGAAAATGCTAAACGTTACGCTTCGGGGTTTGCGACTGTATTAATTACTACTCAAGGACGCTGCTCGTCATCGACCCTTCATTAGATTCCTCACGGGGAAATACACCAGGGCACCCTATTAAATTTATTGTGCCGAACTCATCCCACGCCGGCACATTGCAAGCAGAAGCTCTTGGTTCAATGGAAACTCGGTGCAAATCGCGAGCACGGTGATAAAATCATTGCGTCACCTGCAGTGTGGTCCTGTGCGTTCCGGAATCTGCTTCACAGCCATCTAAAAGCTATGAAATGCATTCACACCCCATAAAGCAAGAAAGTCCTTGAGTCTTTAGGCTCGACTTTTGCCACCAAAAAAACAAGAAAGTTTCCTACTGTTATAAGAATGCCTGGATTTGTAGTGAGCCCGGCAATATTCACGTAAATAATTTGAAAATTTCACTTATCGCGGCGACTGCTGACTTGGCGCCTTGTTCGTCGCGAGAGGAGGGAAAGCAATCAGCTCTTTAAACAGATCGTCTCGAGAGGTTGATTAGACCTTTGAATTCACCTAGCAGTTGACTGCAGTCACCTAGAACCGAGTCGCTGACATGATCATACGAACACTTGTTCGCCCATAGACGTCTCGCGACCGGTAAATTGGGCGTTTGGTGTGAGATCTGGAATTCGTTCACTTCCATCGGTTGAGCACCTCGTTGAGGGGGCCGGCTTTTGCCCTCGGCGTCAGAACGGTGCGGCCTCCATAATGACACCTGAGCGGGTGGTTTTCCGTACAAAATTGCTTGATAAAGCGCCCGCTGGGCATTGCTGGACTCCCGGATGACTGACTTTGGGCATGGCAGGAAAATAGGATCAGACAAGCTGTGGGAGTAGGTCGGCGAGCGCAGCGAGTCGGCGTGCCGGAGGCAGGGAGCTAAAGCTTGTGCGAGCTGGTTCAATGCACGTGATCACTGCGTGTCGTAACTGTCGGGCAACCCCGAAGGCAAATCGGTCGCCAGACCGATTGAATAGTCACGGATTCCAACCCTTACCTGCTGCATACAGTTGCGGCGAAATTAAATGCATTACCATAAAAGGAAATTTCTGTTAAATCAGCTCTGGACAGGGAGGGCAACGCGGCCGAGTCATCGCAAGCTCAACATTGGTGTCGCCAATTCAGATGTTTTGGCGGTCAAAATGATCCATGGGAAAGTTAACTTGGGCTCCGATTGACCGATTTAGATTACAGTTTATTGCACCATTCTTGCTCAAATCGTGATGCAAAAACGACCTACCTCATACTTACATACTGCACTTAGAGACCTCCCCATCGTATCATCAAGCTTTCTCCCGGCGCTTCCAAGTCAGAAGGGATGAAAATAGTGAGAATTTCCTTTTATGGTAATGTATTTAATTTCGGCCGCAACTGTAGCTCTTCCGTAGCCATATTAGAACTTCAAATCAAATCAAATCACGGATTCGTTAAGGGGTCCCGTGGAGGAGCGACATCGATCACTGCGGAGTTTGAAATTCACTCCATTTGGAAACCCTGCCATTCACCGCAACTGTGAGTCACACCGTAGGAAGCGCAAATAATAAGCCGCTTACCAGTATCGTTTTTAATGTAGATATCAGGGTACATAAAAATTTCCTAATTAAGTACATTGTACCAAAGAAAAAAAAGCCCACTGAATGTCAGCCCGATAATCTGACAATAAGGTGCAAAACAGGCTATCGAGTCTTGAGATAAACGGCACTTACCAAACGAGCCATTTCCGGGCAAATTTTTCACAAATAACAGGGCGCCGGATCTTGCCTTGTTGTTGTGTATATAAATCGCCTCATTTTAGCACTCAATCTTACAAAAAACAAGCCGATCCTTAAATGCCCTGATATTGCCAAATATCAGGGCGCCAAAACAGCCCTTTTTTTGGCGCCCTGATATTGGCAATAAAAGGCTGCCTTTTTTGCAGCGGCGGATGAGCCTCCGACCATCGGAGGCTCATCCGCCGCTCATCGTCGCGGTAACCAAACTAAAAGTCAGGACATGCAATGCATCATATACCATATGTACAATATACACAAGTCGACGTGTAGCTATGTAAAAGAAACATTTATTCTAAGTCAGTGATGGCGGACTGCTCAAAAAATCGGCATGGACAGCGTCCAGATTCTTGGAGGCCTTCAAGGCGGCGTTGTATCCACGGATCCGCCTACCCCATCGCGCGTTTGTTGAGCAGCTCCGCTTTACCTTTCCGGAATTGGCCCAAGATTTCCTGAAACCAGTTCTCGCAGTCCCTGCGTCCACCAGCCAACGTTGAGCTCAGAGTTGAAGAATGCGGCCCGCCTGTGGGCCACCATGAAACGCGCTTTTCTTGATGTCCGCTTGGGTCAATGTGATTCAGTGGTCTGGAGATGATGTAGCGAAATAGAAGACTAAACAAAATAAAGAACCTTACTCATCTTGATAGAATACACCCCCAAAATGAGGTCCTCTTCGGCGCCGGTCAAAACGATGCAGAAGATGGATGTCTCTCCGTTCTTGACATGCTCCTCGGCGGTCTCGACGTCGACATCTTCGGCTGTCAGTTCCAGACGTGAATCCTGGATGACCAGACGGGCTAAACGTGCAACGACACCTCCCGCTTGAAGAGCGAGTCGACCGCGAGGAGAGAGGAGAAACTTCTCCAACAATATTATGTACCTACGCCAATCGTGCCTATCCGGTACGTATTCTTCTGGCGAACGCCGTGACTGGCGCAGCGACGCAGCTCCGGTTGGTACGAAGAGGGCACAAAACCCGCGTGCTTGACAGCGATATTGAATGGAGCCCCAAGGGCATGTAGCTGGGTGATGATTTTCAGGCCAGCTGGCACATTGAAGGCGAATGAGCTGCATCGCCGTGGCTGCGCTGTAGACTACGATCATGCGCGAGCTTTCACGATGGGGTGTAAGAAGATATGCAGTCGAGAGGTGGGGTCGGTACCGCCGTTTCTCTTAGTGATTTCGATGGTGATGCTGTGTTTTTACGTATCTCCTGGACGGCATCGTCCGTCGCGGAGATCGAACAGATGGGCAGGCATTTCCTGCAGTTCTTCTTCGTCTTCAATACCGAGTGCACCAGCGCCAGGGCGGCATGACCCAGTGTGTCCGCCGTCTGAGTCTGTTGTCTCCCAAAACGCGGGCAGCATGGTCAGCGCGCGCCAGCTCCCCAGGCAGAAACGTTACATCTGGCGCATTCACGAAGCCAAAACGAGACTTCCAGAGTGTTCTTGACAGTGAAGGCGATGATTTCGCGGGGGTTCATAACGGTCATAGACGTCGCCGTCCTCATGTCCCTCGTAGTAATGAATCGACATGCTGGAGCGAGGGAGGTGGCTCGTGGACGTTGCCCATCGGTCGATTGTACTGTAGTGGAGGGGGCTGCAGTGGAGGGAGCTGGAGCGGAGGGCGGAGGAGCGGAGAGCGGAGGAGCGGAGGGCGGAGCGGACGGCGGAGGAGCGGACGGCGGAGCGGACGGCGGATTGGAGGGCGGCGGAGCGGACGCGGCGGATTGGAGGGCGGAGCGGAGGAGACGGGAGCGGATGGGGGAGCGGAGGGTCCCACAGGGGACTTGGGGTCAATCCAGGCCGCCCATGTAGTCGTCGTCGTCATCGTCGTACTCGCCGTTGTCAGGTACGTCGGCCTTGGAGTCAAGAGGCTTGCAGAGGTCCCATTCATTTTTAACTGGGTCGAAGGAACGTTGGGATGGTGCAAACTCGTACCATTCGTCTTCGACTTCACTTCGTATCAACGCCTTTCGGACCCAGAAGCCATTGACTTCCTCCCACATGAAGACTCGCGCGCCTTTTTTGGACGAGGGGCAACTGTTGCTTTTTTGAAGCCTCAAGACGGGAGGTATATTTCTGTCGATCTTTGTCTGACGCTGCCGCTATGATTTTCGCATTCCGCTCCTCCCGTCGAGCGAAGAATTCAGCATAGCTCTGTCCCTCTTTCTGGCCGCTGTAAAGCTCCACAGGCGGGAGCTGAGGCTCGGGCTCGACGGCTGCCAAGTAGTCGGGGTTGGGGAAGAACGCCCCATCCTGCGGAACGTCGACTTAATATAGACGTATTCTGTCATTTTGACGGGGGAGGGAGGGAGATTAGCTAATGAGCCGACATCGGTCTGAATGTAGGCGGCGATATGGCGCATGAATGAATAACTCTCTAACCAGGAAGCCCTGTTAGCGGCGGATTGGCTGTCTTCACCCAAGAAAAAGTAAACGGGGACGTGGATTTTGGCCTCGCCATTGAGGAGTAGCGAGAATAGCCACCCGAGTTCCTGGACCATGCCCTCTGAAGTGTCGATGATCATCCCCGCAGGGCACTGAAGTACAAGCTCGACAGCTTCATCCAGAGAGTCCATGAGTCGGTACTGCAGACGCCACTCTCCTCATGAGCTCGGAGCGCCAGGTGTCGCGTTGGGGAGAGCCATCGAGAAGAACGTAGTGCAACGCGACGGACGCAAACAATGGCATGAACGCGTCGCGTGAGCGAGAAGCAGCCCTGACGAGCTCGCTTTGGTCGAGGTAGGAGGAATTGTAGCCGTACAGGGTGGGGCGAAGAGCTTTGGGGCAGTACGGCTTTGGTTTGATTTCACTGGCTTGGGAGGATAGGCAATCGAGCACGGAGATCAACAGCTTCTCCAGATCGGTCCACTTTTTGACGAGGGTGGGGGTCAATGCCCAACGCGTTTCCCTGCCCCTGGACCTGCGAGCACATCGGCAGCGAACGTATTGAGACCGTCGAGAGCATGCAAGCAACGCGCCGCTATAACACCGGGAAGAGGGAGTGCAAGCAAGATAGCAGGCGGTGGTGTGGGTCCATGTTGTCGTGTATGGGACATCATTTGAACGGGATGCGGGGCGAGGAGGAATACCGAGAAGAGAGTTGCGATTCGCATTGAAGACCAGAAAGACACCGGTGTCATGCGCACGATGCCAGGAAAGTGGGAGGTGGACTGGAGATTATGAGTTAGTGTCGGCAGAGAGCTGGCGATTTGTGAAGATATACTTACGGGTAGCGTGTCCTTCTCTTCCTGCGTGAGTATGCCGAGAGGGAACGAGGCGGTAAGGTCCTTTGTGAAATTCCTGCTGCGCTCCTAGATTGGAGGTGAACGGCGACGATGAAGACGATTCTGCAGGGACAGGTTTTGAGAATGAGGGACCAGACGGCATACGCCTCGGTTCCTGTTGCCCGCGCCCGCGGGAGTTGGTGGTGGTCGGGTATAAGGAGGGACCGAAGAGGACGACGACGAGAAAGCAGCATCAGGGCCTGGCGGCAAACGCCTTGGCTCTGAAGACGAGGGACCGGGCGGCAAACGCCTCGATCCTGTTGTCCGCGTCCGCGAGAGGTCATGGTGGTGGTGGTGGTGGTGGTGGTAAAGAGGAAGGAATAAAGTTTTCGAAGACATCGTCGAAGATGTCTTCGAAAGAGGGTTTGATGTGACTGATGCGCTCGTCACGCATCCATCGTCACATATCGTCACACCTCCCTCCTCCTACAAGTCCCCGCCCATGTAAGTGCTGCGAGGCTTTGCCGCCCCGCAGTGCCCTGAGCCGCGACTCTCTCGACGCCAGCCACCACCTACATACCGTATGATGGCTTCTCTCTCGCTACCTCCATCGCGGGCATGCCGCTATCGTCCGTTGGATCGCCCGCCATCAAGTCCCGCCCATGTGGTGCTGCGAGGCGTTTGCTGCCCGCAGTGCCCTGAGTCGCGACTCTCTCGATGTGGACCATCCATTGGACTCTTCAAGATCACATCTTTCGTCAGTATCCAACACTGTTGTCGTCGCCATCGTCCGTCTGCATTTTCGACCATTCTCTTCCAAAATATAGTCTCAGTTTATGAGTGCTGCTGTCAGGTGTTTGCCGCTGGTAGAAAGCATTCGCTGAGGCTGTAATTCGATTTCACTCGCAACTTTCTATGCACGCATTGGGGGAGAAGGATTCAAGAAACACTACAAGTTGCTAATTACATTGCCATACGATTCAGTCGCTGCCACGAACAAAGCGAACACGTCTTCCGAGACCTCCAACTCCATCAACTGCTTCGGGGACTGCGACGCGAGCCATTTGCTATCGTACAAGGACCGGGGGAAGACCTTTTGGGGCGGGTCTTCTGCCGATCTCCTCGGTGCGCTCGCGAGGAGCAGACTTGGTCCCGTTGTGAAGCTCCTCGAAGCGCCGTTTCTGCGCATCCACTATATTCATGTACTTCGCAACGGAGGCTTCGCGCCAGACGCACAGCTTGATCTTGAATGTCTTGATCTTCTGGCCCTTGATCATGCAGGGCTTCTCCTCCTCCCTCCGACATTCCCTCACCCTCAAGGTAGTCAAGCAACTCAAGCAGCCGGATCCAGGTTGGAAGATCATCTGCATTCTCCGCCTCTTTCAACGCGATCACTGCTTCCAGCGTGGTCCGACGATACAAGTATTTCTGGCGGAGGTATTTAGCAATGAGTGTATCTTTCAATAAAATCACAAACCCTATTCTGTGCGTTTATGTTCTTGGAATTCATGCGACGCATGTACAGCATGAGTTTTCCGCGAGCGACTGCCTCGTGCTTGGTCTCGATACGCCCCTTCGCTTCCCACCTCTGGGCTGGAAGAGCTTCCAGTCCCCCGCGCCATCTCTCAAGCTGCTCCGCCAAGATAATCTCCAGAAATTCGCGCTTTAATCTGGCCTTTGCTGACATATCTATCTGCCTTCTCAATCGTCCTTAACCGCTGCAGCAACCACCATCTCTAATCTGAACAGCATTCCACGCGGAGTTTCAAGTAGCCGGGGTTAAAATCCCATTGCCAATGCTTTAGGGTCGCATCGTCATCTGCGGCAAAATCCTCTACCTCTTTCTCGGTCGCCGGTTCATGGAAGATGAAATCAGTGCCTATCTCGACTTTAAACAAGCGAAATGGTGCTTTTCGCGTCATCGCCTACAATTGGTGAGATTGTTTTTTTTGCAGACAAACTGATCATGTTCTCACATGCGCCGCATTAAACCAGGTCTTTCGTCGCAGGCTGAGCAGACTTCTAATAGCGTCCTTTGGTTTGGCCTTGCGCGAAGTTTTCTTCGGAGGAGTGACAATGACTTGCGCGTCGGTTTCTTTGGTAGATTGCAAACAACCCCATGAATTCAGTCACCTCCTCAACGTCCATGTTAATCTTTTCAGCCATTCTCTTCACGACAGGGTGGTCCGCTAGAGCAGCCGGTATCGCGGGACCATCGGCCGGGAGTGGAGTGGGATTCCCGGTTGGATGTGGAATGGGATCGACGCGAGCTTCAGTGCCACTGTCGAAGGCTGCTGCGTCGCAAAGAGCTCGTTGTTGACGCGCCCGCGACGTCTGGGCGTCCCCTCCGCCTTGGTGCGCGCTGCAGCCTTGAGCCGCAAGCGAAGATGATTGACTTCGTCATCCTTGCTTATGGACCTGAGCGCGAAGCTGGGCCAGCTCGGTATCTCGTTCGTGCTGCACGATGTCTGTCAGTACGTTTACCAATTTCTGCCAGCAGTGGAAACACATACAATCGCCTGTTGAAGCCCATATGCATTTCTGGAAGCTTCAGCGGCCTGGTTCTGAGCAGCATTCACTTGCTGAAGCTGTACAAGCAAAGATTTAGTATACACTATCTCGCCCGTTTCACGAAGGAACGTACCAAAATTCCCAAGCTGTTCTTGATCATCCAAAATCTGTTGATGGAACCCGCTTTCGTCGTAGCGCATCTGCTCAAGATGGGCACGACTTTTGGGCGATCTGTTCATGCAGATGCTCAACCTCTTGCTGGCGCTTGTTGAGATTCTCATTCGCCGCAATGAGTTGAGCGCGAAGATGTCCGTTGTCTTAAGCAACTGCGCGACTGCGTGCCCGGAGATCTTTCCCAGTGTCTCTGTAAAATTGCTCGTTGTTGCGTGCCTGTTTCAGGTTCAGTATGAACATTAGCAGCAGAGCAGCTCACGTATCATTACCTCGTCAACCGCAATCTTGCTCAGGGCCCGCAATGGCTGTTTTCTTCTGGACTGGGATGATCAGCGTCGCCTCTCGTCGGGAACTTTCAAGCGCCGCTATAAGCAAGTCAACATTCAGTAAAGCTATAACACCAGCAACAGCAACGCGTACGGGAGCCGTGTATGGTGCTTCTCCTTTCCATCGGTACGTCGTCTTCGTTGCTCATCGTACAAGGGTGCTCACTGTTCCCGCGGCAGACGCGTGGAGCAGAAGACGAGAGTATGGGAATGAAAGTTGGGCGGAGAGGAGGGGAGAGGGCCTTATTATATATTTACCTTGGACTCATTGTTCCTCAATGGAGAACGAGCGAAGACAGAAGACCCCTTGTACAAGGCCTCAATATAAGGGAACCCAAATTGGGACGCCATTGATTCCTTTCGACTCGAATGTATATGCTTTTTACTCTCTCAACCAGGTATTTCAGGGCAACGAACGACTCTGTACAGTATATTACACATGTATGTTCTTACAATATATATAAACTGTGTTTGAAAATCACAAAAGACTGAGTGTTTCTGTGTTTCTGTTTATCGGCCGATGAGTGGATGGTCGGCCGACGGCTCGGATATCTCGGGTATCTCACAAATCGCGCGACGGTCGTCGATTTTTCACGCAAAGCAAGAGAAATCAAGGAGACAGATGTATTGCGGTTGACTACAAGGTAGTATACTACAATGATAGCTAATAGATAGAGAATATTGTACCAGTGAGTAGAATAAACTATTCATTAACAAGTCAATCTGTACAGGATCCGCATTGTAAGGTGATAGGCGGCGGCTAGCCTCGGCTAGCGGCGGCGGCGGTAAATCACCGAGCTGGGACACGAGGTGGGGCACCATGTGCTCGTCGTTATGGTCAAGGAAATGATTCAGAAACACATGATTCAAGAAATTTGATTCGGTAATTCACAAGCACATTGTACATGAGTCAGAGATGAGACTACGGCCACATGCTATTGCTAACGCGTCGGAGGGAAAGGTTGTAGTGCCCCCTTGCGCTGGCCAGATGTTAGAGGGAAAGTTTGGGAGAAAAATGGCCAGTACACGTACGGGGCGTAAGTTCCTAACCGCTTCGACGGCTATCCACTTCCTTCTCCTCCGCCGACGACTTAGCAGCCACGCCTTGCAGATGCGATACACCACTTTCTCGACAGGCCAGCGTTTGACGAATGTGTTGAGCTCGGGGTACTCCTTCGCAATCTATGATGGATTAGATCCGTTCCACGACTCAGACTGGAGGCAGGGAGCTTTACGTCGTCCTTAAGCGTCTGCAATCACTGTTGCGTCCTGCTTCTTCATCGAGCGGCCGAACGTTAAGCGTTGGGCGACCAGCGTCGCGACAGAGCGCTTGAAAAGAAGAAAAAAGATTAGATTGGAACTGAATGAGAAAACAAAAAAACAATGTACGTCAAAGTTCGCTATGTACTCGGGCGGCCACCCCGGTCATGACTTTGAAGTCGGCGTCCGTGAGGCGCGAAGGACCCCCCGGGCGGGGGCTGAACTTGAGATAGGGGTGAGTTCTTCGTATACCGAGCTGTTAGTGCTCGCAGGGCTAGGCGGCGGCTCCGATAGAGGGCTGGGCGGCGGCTCTGCAAAGGCGACAGCCTTCTTGGGTGCCTGTGGCTTGGGTGGATGCGGTTTTTTCTGGGGGGCTTGCGGAGGAGGACCGAAGTCGTCCAGATCCTCGTGCATGAGGAGGGTCGGGAAGGTCGGCGTAACGAAGTCCGTGTGGGCGAGAGGGACGATGAGAGACTGAGGAGGCTCAGCTACCTTCGCAATGAATTTCGGGTTGGGCATGAGTGCGGAGTAGAAGGGGCACGAAGAAGAAGCGAGTACCAGCCTTGAATGAGGTAAGTCATAAGGCGGTATCCCCGTTGAGCTGGGGGTGCAATTGTTCTCGATTCGGACGTGCAAGCCTGTCGTCTTTATTGTATTCAGTCGTAGAGTTATTATAAAAGCAGTTGCGCTCACCATGTATCCCTCAAAAAATGGCAACAACGTTCAACGAACAAGAAAATCGACTATCGCCTCCAAGGCAAGCTCACGGGTCATTCCGGCGCTATTCTCTCCATCGGTGTGTGCGACGACGGCAAGTTTCTAGCGAGCGGAGGGTCAGGTCCCCTTCCCGTCCTCCTCCTAACGCTAACTGTTAATATTTGCATAGGCGCCGATGGGGCGAAGGTGTGGAACTTGGCGACCGGACGCAGCATCGCACAAGTGCCAGCAATCCCCCGACGTTCGAGGCGCTACTACGTACGTGCGCTGGATCAAGAGCGACGACGATGTCCGTGAAGCACTGGTGTGCGGCACTCAAGGCGGATTCATTTTCTGCTGGTATCGAGACGATAAGGTACGCTCGCCTGCTTTAAGATGTGCTTCTTCTGCTGAGCCTTTGTTTCAGGATGGCGAGACTCGCTTCAAGGAAAGCGTGGTGCCGTCAGATGAACGACCCCGCTGAAGTCACAGGAATCGCCTTTGACGGGGCGACTAATCGTCTTGCCGTTTGTCATCGCGGTGGCGTGTTTCATTTGTATACCATGACTTCAAGGCTGGATTGAAGGAGGTTCATGCCTTTCATGATCCAAACTGCACTCACCCGGCGACATTGCATTTGGGAGATGCAGGGGGAAACGAGCGTGAGGTGCTCGTTTTCGGGGTACACTGTGGCCGCGTGTCAGTGCTTGTTTGAGATTCATCGACGCGAAACAGGACTGACCAACTTGTAGATACTCTCTCCGCGGATCGCACCTCTCCACCGCTGCGGAGGCAATCCATCTGGGCTGCAGAATGTACGTTGGATCTATATTTCCGTTGTCGGACATCGCTGATTATCATACACATTTGCAGCGGCGGGGTTGCGGTTGACCACACCAAGAATATTGTATGTATCGACGATCCCTCCACCGGTGTCCGTCTCCTACCATCTCAACGATCTGACTGTGGTCAACACGGTGCGCATCCCTGTTGAGAAGCGTCCCCGTGTCCGTCAGGTGGCGCTGGCGGATTCGGGTCGCGTCGTTGTGAGCGGTAGCGACCACGGGGTGGTGTATGTGCACAGTCGTCGAGACATCAAGCAGATCGCCAAACTCCGAGTCGACCCCAGCGACCATGTTCAGACCGTCGCAGTGAGTATTTGTGTCTAACTCTGAGTATTGTCTCATAAGCTGCAGGCCGCGGACATCGAAGGCGTACCCACCATTTTCGCGGCGAAATCGTCCGCGACGGGCGGCGCCAACGAAATTTTCGTGTATCGCCAGAGCGACGAAGAGCACCCTCCATTTGGGAGCCCGCCTCGGTGCGGTATGTGCTTCTATTTTCTGGTACATTGTCGTGTTTGCAGCCATGGCGTATATATACGAGAGAGTCGGGGAGCAGGTGTTTTTGGAATATTTCGCGCCGCGCATGTAGTAGTCGAATAGATTGAACAAGAGAGGCCAAAGTGCCCCATCCCCCTCAACGGCAACGTCTGAGGAAGAAGGAGAGTTGCAGTGAGAAGACCGGAACCCTCTCGACGGCAAACGTCTGAGATGGTGGTGGGAGGAAGGTGCGCTTGCCGCATTCCGCCGGTGTGACCGTGACGTGACAACTGGCGGCGGCCGCCGGCGTATCGTGAAATTGTTCTCCGTTTCTTGAATTTTCTTTTTCTTTCTCGCTGCGTGGTCTTGCGGACGTAGCAGGAAATTCTGAACCCTGACCTCAATCACACTGCGTTGTTGTGACGGGTATATATTATTTACTTACTTACACGGCTGATACCTTACATTACGCTTGTCATCATTACATAATACAAATCTTGCTTAACTTTGACCACCATGTCCTACGGTTAAGAGGGATCTCAACGAGCGGCGGCGCTACCGCCGAAGGGCTAACCACCCAGGACCCGTTGCTAGCCTGAGCACGCGTATAACTGCTCCCCGTGCCTCCTAGGTCACAGGAGGCCCGACTGAGGGTCAACCAGCCCTTGTCGATGGGGTTACAAACGGCTGACGAGACACGACTACTACCCCCCCAGCGCCCAGAGCTCTGGCGCTCTTATCTCTATTCTTGTTCCTTCCATTTCCCAAGAAGCCGCCGAACCGACTCGCATCACAATGGAGCCCACCGCGAGGGCTTCCGGGAGGAGGGAAGGAAACATCAAGTCTCACCCAGCGCTTACGGGTGGACTGGGGACGAAGAAGACCTTCCAACAGAGTGGACTGGACCGCTGGATACGGGTTGGAAGGATCGAGGGGCGCGGAGCGCCCGACTCGATGTGCCAGCACATCGGTATATTCGGAGTAGTGGTTGTCACTGGGTGACTCCCTTCTCCCTCTTCATATTCTGTCTACTGGCTAGGTGCTCGTACACGCAAGCCGCGTGCTTTTCTACGGCTTGTTTGGAGCAGGCGCGAGCGCCGTCAATTGCGTCGACGGGCGTGACGTGGCACGACGCCGACGGTCTCACGCTGTGACGTGACGACGTATTCCTCTTCCCTTCCCCCCTCCTTCCCCCCACTATCGTCAACGACCACCGAGCGCCGCCTCCGCTAGGCTGCTGGTGGTCACCATCTCGAAGACTTCTTTGGGGGGCCGGCATACTCCCCCCACCCTTCAACACCTCCTATCTGAGTGGATGAAGATCTTCGCGCCGTGCGCGACTGGCTGTTTCTTTCGGCTTGACTCGTCTTGAAGACTTCGATAACGGGGGGCCGCCCTCTTCTTCATTCATCAAAACCTTTCCTCTATGGACGGACAAGCCTTTGTGCAACGGATGAAGGCCGGAATCGCTTGTGTACGTCTCGGTAGCACCAAGCGCTGTTTTTACGGCTGCGGGTGTCGCTCCGTTTGGCGGTTCCGTGACTGGAGACGGGAGTTTAAGGTGTTGAGGATGTGGGAAGATTTCGGAGTGGGGGGCCTAGAGGATCGAGATTCAGCGGGGCATAGGAAGGTTTGGATTGGGAGATTTTGAGTTGGAAGGAAACGACGCCGCGGTACGCTGGAACGATGCGGACGGACTTGGCTCAAATCGGACGAAGCGCTGACACTTCGGTGCTGGCTGCATACCTCCGATATTCGGCGATTCGAGTAGATGAGTTTTTGGGCGAACGAAAATATAGTAAGCACTTGTTTGGGCGCCGTTGGTGTCGCCATTCCTGTTCTCCTCAATGAATACTCGATGAACTACCAACCCGTTGACGTCTGAGGAAGCGCTGGATTGCCAGCTGCACGCCTCGGACCTCAAGGCACGCGCTGCCTCCGTTCTCCGCTCTCCCAAACGGCCTCGTCTCCTCAAAATTAAGACATGTCTGGCTGCGTACCTCGGACTTTGGATCTGAATCCTGGCCTGCTTGCGACGCGCTTGGTCGTCCATGTCTTGAGAAGATCTCTGCCCCAGATTTCAACAGGTTGGGCTGCCGAGCTACTACACCACTGTCCTTACTCTCCCACTTCCTCTTCGAGCTCTCTTCCAATGGGACGAACTCTGTTCGCGCTGCTGCCGCCTTGGTTGCGGACAGTTTCCGTCTCTCTTTCTACACTTTCCCTTCTAATTCATCTGAGTTGGAGATTCGCACAATACTGAGCGCCGTCGCGCTGGGTATTTCCCCGCTCCCTCTCCTACTCTCCTTCAAGACATTCCTGGCGGGGAAGACCTGTGCGCTGCGCGCGTCCGGCTATTCTATCAATTTCGTTTGTTTGGATCAAGAATCCTCGCGCAGCGCGTATCGAATTAACGCGCTAGCGCATGTTTATGAAGCAGCAAGGCTGTCTTGATGTCTCGGTCTTGAAGACCTTCGTTGGGGGGCTGGCATCCTCACTCCTCAAGACCTCTTCTCCGGATCATCGATATCGGAGGATCGTCGCATTCGGTGGTGCTGGAGGAAGCGCTTTTCAGCTGCATGCCTCTTCAGCTCACCTTGATCCTGCCCTCATTCTCTCCTCAACCATCCTTCCCGCAGTTCACTCGCTGCACGCCGACATTCTGTCTCTGAGGTCTGTGGCCTTTTGCTTCGCTCCATGATATTGGTGTCTTCCTTTGAGAGGAAGCTTCGTCGCGGGGTTTCTTTCGTTTGCACTTTTTGTTGCTGGATTTGAGGGCTAGCCCTCTTCCTTTTGCGGCCGCTGGCGATTGCGCACCGGACCATCTTTCGCGCGTGAACTGGACGACGCCTTCGACGCAAACAGCGAACCCCATCGCCGCAGCTGCTGGTACTGTTTTGCCGTGGAGATCGTTGATATGGGGGGCCGGAAGTTGGTCGGGGAGGATTATTAGTGAAGGATTTGGTTTGGAGAGAATTCAAGGAGGCGGACCGAGTTGCCTATACAGTTGATGACGCACTTTGGCGCCTCGCCAAACTGCTGAGACTATGGGGACATCTCTTCATAGGCGGCATGTAATGTCCCCACAGGCCGCACTGACCCATCCTGACGCTCATCCACATGATGGGACTGAGATACGGGTGCGGTTGGAGCGCCGTCGGGCGCGGCCGCCATTGAAGAGAAATAAACCTCAGTAATCTGGCAACGCACTGCGGAGATCGGAAGGATTGTTGACGTTGAGGCGGATTGGTTAGTGTGGAATGAGTAGCGAGTACGAGGAAGCGCTGATAGTTTTGGCTGCATGCCTTCGGAGCTCCGTCCCTCAAATATACATATTTGGGAGGCCAGGCTCGCTTGAAATAGCACTACAGACGAACATTGGGAGTACATATCCACCTCACCGTAACTTCTACTGAGCGATACCGCCGAGGAACGGTGGCGACATACCTCTCGAAACGCAAACCGCCCGCGTATACCCTCCCTCCTGCACAACCTCCCACCAATCCCATCGTACTCCGCCGATTGCCTTGTTCTGCTTTAGACGATCCAAAAGAAAGTCGATGACGCACTGGAAACCTTTCTAAAAACGCAGAGTGGGGTCGGAGATCTCTTCCTAGGCGGCATGTATAGTCTCGCAGGCCGCCGTATCGACTGGCATTGGCGCTCATTGATGGAGTGAAGGGAGCGCCGTCGGACGCGGCCGCCTGTGGAAGGGAGTAATTCTCCGTACTCAACGCTGCTGAGACTGGATGAACTTGTGACGTCGAAGTGGATATATGCAGCTTCGGAGCAGCTTGACGAGGAAGCGCTGACGCTCCGCGTCTAGCCGCATGCCTACGTCCTTTGAAAGATGTACGTTTGGGGGCAGTAGATTTGGGGATTGAAGCACTGCGATTGTTCGCGACGCACTTTGGAAACCTCGGAGAAAGAAGGAGGATTTTGAGGTTGGGTTAGATGAGGAAGCGCTGACGCTTCGCGTCTGGCTGCAAGCCTCCGTTCTTTAAATCTACACGTCTGGGGGAGCAGAATAGATTGAGATACTATTAAACGCGACACTTGGTGTATATCTACTTCACTACAACTTCTCATTAGCGAAGTCGCAGGGGAATGTGGATCAACACGACGCACTTCGACTCACTTGTCCTCTCGCGTGTTCCTGTCTTGCCCTATCTCTCGCTCGGTCACCCCCGAGATCCCACAAACCTAAAACCACGCCATGTAGTTCAACTGCATTTCCTCCGCTGCCTATATGGTACCTCCCAAAACTCCTACATTGAGGGACGGATTGGACGTTGTCGAGACACTCGCAACGGAGCTCGTACATCGGCGGCGGGGTCGAGCTCATAAAACGACGCGGATACGTTGAGAAGGAATCGAGGGATTTGGAGATTCAAGAGAGATAGTGGGAATACTGGGCGAGGAAGCGCTGACGCTTCGCGTCTAGCTGCATACCTCAGACAAGCCTCGTCTGAGATCGGGTGGGGGGCGTTGACAATATTGGGGTGCTTGGAGATTCAAGAAAGGTTGCCTCCGTCTTCTGAACGTACGTGTTTGGCGGGCACGGTAGATTAAGATACCGCTACTACACGCGCACACTCCATTAGCGTGATCGCGGGGAAAGGCTAGCGACATACTTTCCGGGGACGAGGGTTGCACCTTGGAAGGCGACATTACGGCCCACTTCAAATTGTTGTTAGAGAACTATTCGCGGAATACAGGATTCGGGCTACGCACGGGATTCGCCGTCTCGCATGCCTTCTTCTCGCGACCTTTCGCCAATAACACCGTGCTCCGTCTGACACATTCCTCTGCCGATGTTGTCGTACTCCGCTGATGCGCGACATCTGTTCTGGCCGCAACGTCGTTTTTGAAGTTTTTCCAGTGACGGGGGATCAGCTTTGGGCAGGAGCAAGTTTGAGTGCATGCTTGGAGAGGGTAGGAGATTAGGCGATGAACCAAGCGTGATGCGTGCTACGTCTCCCTGCCCGAGAAGAAACTGGCGCACCCACCCCTTCTGCTTTCAGCGCTGGCAGCTTCAAGTAAGATGAATATTTGCCTTGGCTGCGTTAGCAGAAGGGAGGGATTGAAACAAATCACACGACGTACCTGGGGTCCACGTCCTCGTACTTTCTCGGGAGTCGACCTCTATCCTCATCGCCTTCGTTTTCGACTTTTCATCGAGGCATCGCGTTCGCCGTCTGCCCACGGCATTCTTCTGAGAAGCGACTGTACACAGAAGAGTCATGAAGGGCCAAGGCGTCGGTACCAGAGAGTAATACGTTGGACAAGTTACTTTTCTGCTTTCCGCTCTGGCAAAAGGCTTTGCCTCAGCTGCGTTTGCGTTAGTAGAAGCGGAGGATTCGACGCATGGCAACCCGCCGTGCACTGGGAGCGGAAACTGTGCGGATGGGATTGGGATAGAGTGTTAAGCCAACTTTTGATGAGATATGGACGTGGGGGGAACGTACCTCAATCTCGCCTCGCGTTCACTCATCCCGCGCATCCCTTTGCTCGCGATTGCATCCTCTCCGTGTGCACGCGAATTTCGGTCGTAGGTATTTGGCCGAAAAGCGCGGCTGTTGGAGTCGAGCCCATTCTTGATGGAACTAGCATCATGGGGGGCGTAGAAGGACACGATTTCGTTTGAGCAAAGAAAGGGGAGCGTCGGCTTTTGCCTCCGAGAACCCGAAGACTATTCATCAGCGGCGCCGGATTCGATCTTCCTGGCTTCTCCCCACGCTCTTCCTTTCCACGACGATGACGACTCACCAAGGAAACTATTCGTCGTCTCTCCGTCTCTCCTCCCACATCTTCAGCTCTTGACACTACTCGCTCTCGAGGCTTGGAACTCAGGCTGGTGCGGAGATGGACGGGAACGGTAATGCGTAGGGATAGGGTTGAGGGTCGCGGAGTGAAGTGAGGATTCTGCATTGCTGTTAAGGCTGGTCAACCATCGCCTGCTTCCACTTGGCTGTAAAGCGTACTTGGATGGAATTCACATCGAGCTTTGACTTCTCTACTTTCGGCTTGAACAACAATACGACGTCTCTCTATCCCGCCAATTCTACATCGCCAATTAGTCGAGCTTCATTCTCGACCTCATCACCTTCATGTGCATCGATTCGCAAGTGGCTTATCATTCATACTTGCTGTGGAGCGCTGAGTACGCATCGTGCGCTTAGCTGCCCAGCTGCACCCTATCATCTCGTGTGCGACCCATTTCCGTTGCGGCAAGCCGTTTTGGTTACCGCTATCTGTCCTCGAGCGCGTTTGGAACGCTGCTCGGGCGTTTTGGATTCAAAATTTTTCTTCTCCTTCATCGCTGTCGCTGGGGGGCTGTGGATGGAGAGCGACAACACTATGAAGGAAAATCTATCGCCTCGCATCTCGATGACGAATTCTCCGAGCGCATTCTACACCACTCAGACCATCATTGGGTCGCATGCTAGCACTCTCATGCTTTACCTCTGCGTTTATGTGCACTCGTTTACTCTTTTCCATCCGACCCCGGTGCCTACTTGTTCACATGTTACTGCCTTCGCCACTTTCCTCGTGTTGTAGTGCATTGCGGACCTGCTTCATACGAGGAGGCCGGGCTTCTACGGCAACCCTGGAGTGACTTGCGAGATTCAAGCCCTCCTCTTATTCACACCGAGCGCGGTCGATCCGCTGCTGGTCTATGTCTCAGTGTTTCCTTGACTTCCGGTGGAGGCAAAGTCAAGGATCTGCATCTGCAGCTTCATCCTACCCCAAGCAGAAGCTGCAGATCTGATGTATCATGCGAGTCTACGATGCAGCACTATGGGCCTGCGCGCTAGTCGCTACATCCCTTCCAATCATGCTATTTCCTTTACGTCTACCTACTTACTTATCTGTCGGCCGTAATCTCGACGGCCAATTATGACCTATGCTACTCAACACTCTTCATTCGCCCACGCTGTCACACTCACATCCTATTCTGCTTCGCCTTCGCCCCTCCGCCTTGCTCATGAACCTTCCAAATGTACCATCTCGACATGCCGCTATATTCTGTTCCCATCTTCCCTCATCGTCATCCAGCCTGAAACATCCCGATCCATTCGACTTCTCCTGCTCCTGGACACGAATTCTGGCCAGCACATTTTGGCACCCACATTTCCTCCTGGGAAATTTTTTCTCTCCCTAAACCTACAAACAAGGAGTGATAATTTTTCGTCGTGCAGGTCCTGCTCAGCCGTCTTTGCATGGACTACACGAAGAAAAAGTGGGGGGCTGTAGGGGATGTATATGGAGTGCACTGGCATATCCTAGAGTCTATGCATAGCGTAGACCCAGAGGCTGCTGGAGCGTTAGCTCTATAGCGCCAGGGATGCACTCAACATACCCCGCAGGCCAGACAGGAGTAATACAGGCTGGTCTGACTAGCTACAGGTTGCTGCCTGGAGGGAAGCCCTGGAGCGGTGATACTGCGGGTGCAGTATCGGGTCTATGATTGAAGGCTATGCCTCCCTAGCTCTGCTAGTCTCCCCAGTGTGCATCCCCTGAGTCTGTGACTCATAGCTGGCAGAGCGTTAGCAGAGCCTAGCGTCTGGGATGCACCCTAGCATATGGCCTGAGGATCTCTGTGGAACACAGACCTAAAGCTTAGCCAGGGCGACTAGTACTGCAGGTGCAGTCCAGAGTTTACGAAGGAACATCATCCTTCTGTAGCTCTGCTAGTCCGCCCTGGCTGCCAGCTGAAGATAGGCATCTGGACTATCTCCCAGATGCCATTGCGGCAGCCAATAATGCAGAGCATCACTGCCGCATTCTCCAATAAAGCTGGCCAACTTTTTTTCCTCCTTGATGGGAATCTCTGCATCTTAGGGATGCAGAATTTGGGGGGCCATTGTGATGCTATCCTGGGATGAGCATATTCAATTTCTGCTTCATGGCAGGCACCAACCGTGTGGGGGGCTCTGTGACGGGTATATATTATTTACTTACTTACACGGCTGATACCTTACATTACGCTTGTCATCATTACATAATACAATCTTGCTTAACTTTGACCACCATGTCCTACGGTTAAGAGGGATCTCAACGAGCGGCGGCGCTACCGCCGAAGGCTAACCACCCAGGACCCGTTGCTAGCCTGAGCACGCGTATAACTGCTCCCCGTGCCTCCTAGGTCACAGGAGCCCGACTGAGGGTCAACCAGCCCCTTGTCGATGGGTTACAACGGCTGACGAGACACGACTACTACCCCCAGCGCCCAGAGCTCTGGCGCTCTTATCTCTATTCTTGTTCCTTCCCATTCCCAAGAAGCCGCCGAACCGACTCGCATCACAGTTGTCAAGAACAGTATTGTAGTCGATATTTCAGATACACAATGTATTATTACATAAATAATTTAACAGCTTTCTCGAAGATTGAATCCTCATACCGCTACAAATGTGACTGAGCAAACGAAGAGAAAGATTGGAAACGAGTAACGTTCACGTACCGGACGACAAGAGGTGGTCTGAGCAGGACCGTGCATAGCAGAGGCCACCTGCGCGTAACCGTGAGGGCATATGCTCGCCAGCCTAAATCCGTGTGGACAAGCAGTGAAGCGCTTGAAGCCATGGGGGCAGACAGGGATGCGCTTGAAGCCATGAGGACAATGGGCCTATAAACACTTGAGTACGGGAGATGATGAGTATTGATTTAATACGGACCTTTGAATGCAAGTCTTGAGCCGAGCGGGTACACTTATTTGGTCTGCGGGCGCGCGGTTGGCTTGCTTGGGTATTAACAGAGGGCTTTGAAGATCGAGATTCAGTAGGCTGGGATGCAGACGGTTGGGTTGCTTGCAGGGAGATCGGGGAGATCGCCGCAGATCTTGAGGATGTCGTCGAGGCAGACCTCGAGTATGTAGGTCGAGATGTAAAAGGTCGATATGTAGAAGGGCGGGATATAGAAGGTCGATATGTAGAAGGGCGGGATGTAGAAGGTCGAGATGTCGTAGAGCGCTGAGATACCGATGTTCTGGCACGCGAAGAGGCGCTCAAGGCAGCCTGAGGTAGACTAAGTTTAGGAAGAACAGAAAGGGGCGGTCAAATGTAACGTACCTCGGAAAGCCGGATGTTTTCAAGCTCGGAAATGAGACGCTGAAGTTGTTCCGCATTCGGAGGAGACCACACTTGAGCGGGAGACCATTGCTCAATGGCAGACGTCTGAGACGATGCATTAAAACAGATAGCGGAGATGGAGGACAGAACGTGCACACCTTCGAGGCCTGCTCACAAAGTTCTGCGAGAAGCAGAGTCGAGTCGCGCATGAGAAGCAGGGGACTCTCAGCACCCATAGATTTTGAGCGTCTCCTTTGATAAGCGGACTTGTAAGGGTCGCTCAGGAGTCTTGGCGTGCTGGGAAGAGATATTGGGCTACCGAGACGCATAGTCAAAGACGGGTGTCGATTCAGAGGACACTTGAGGAGTTGGAGCGATTTATAGGAGAAAGAAGTTTGGGTCGGGCGCCCAAAAAGACAATAAGCCCCAGACAAAAACTAAGAGACAAAAAGCCGCGAGGAGTTAAGCGGTAGCGAGCATTCGGAGGCGGCAGGAAGCAAAGGGTGGAATGTGAAAGATAACCCGCAGATATGAGGTTCACGACGGCAAACGTCTGTGAGCGAAGGTACCTTGGAAAGTATGCATTGGCGAAGACGCATGGCGATGAGGGACGAGCGAAGAGGAAGTGATGGCAGGCGGGAAGTACCAGCCTCACGACGGCAGACGTCTGTGAGGCACTACCGAGCTCACGACGGCAGACGTCTGTGAGCTCGCCAGTGGTGGTGGACTTGTAAGAAATATCGATAAGAGGCGGGCCGATACACTGCCGGGCCGGTGGACGATGACTCAGACGATGCTGTGCAGCGGACATCCAAATTTGGCAAGTCCGCCTCCTCCCATCTCCCTCATCGACCTCATCCAGCGCACACCAACGGGTGTCAGACGTTTGCCGTCGACACCCACGGTGCTGTGTTCGCTCCTGCAAGACGTTTGCCGTCTGCAGAGCATCGTCTGCGTGGATCGTCCGCGTGCGTCGTCCACGCGCATCATGCCCGCGCATCGTCGGTTCCTCTTCGCTTCATGGCTTATTGTTCTTTGTCGCATCCCCGTCCAGCTCCGTCGATCGCCCTGGTTTAATTGTCTTCCGTGCTATTGTCTGCAGCCCTCAAATTTCAGCTGAACTCGCTCTCTCGCTCATTATCGAAAACATGAATTGTTGCTGCGGGAACCACCACCACTACTACCAATCTTGCTCCCGCTCATCCTCCAGGGCGGCGTCGCATCAATCCAGCAGAACCTACAAGTCTGCCTCTGCTACCTCGTGTAAGTTTCAATCTAAATATTCTACTCCTCGATACTGACATTTCTCTCCCCAGATCCGCTCCTCTGTCGCAATTGCGATATCTGTCCCATCTGCAGCGTTCCGCAGACTGAAACCCCGGTCTTCGCAGCCGCTCCCGCTCCTGCGCCCGTGGATGCCAATGATGGTGGGTATCTTCCTTCAACGCTTGGTCCCATTCTCATCATTCACTCAGGCCACCTTTTGCCTCGGCTTTCACCTCAATTTCTTTTCACGCTTTTCTTGCTCCAGGCACACCTCAGCGGCAACTGGCTCTACGTACTCGCGTTCATTGTAGCACTGGTTACGTCCGCAATGTAATTCGGGGATAAGAATACAATAACCACGTAGCGCCTTGTTCTCCTTTGATAACCGTGATTCCCTCTTTCTTGCCACTATATAATAGGAGCGAATCACTCGACGTTCGCCCCCCAACTGCCTGCATTCGCCAGACGTTTGCCGTCGACGAAATGCCGACCAACTCCACATATCAATGCAGTAACTGCCCGTTACAAGGCAATCGCAATCATCGAGTCCATAAAATGACCGCGTGATCCACAATACAAAGATTGGTGCCTACTGGGAGCGCCAAGCCTCTCTCACTGTTCATCGCGCTGCCGATGTGGAGCTCGCAGCTGCTGACATCTCCAGTATGTCTAGTAGTTTCGCTGACATGGCGATCGATGAGGACGAGGTCATGCCAGTGGTTGTGGAACCAAAGGCGGCCGGCTCCGCGGCGGATGCGGCGGCGGCTGAGATGGAAAGGCTTGCGAGCCTTCTTACCGGCTTGGTCGTTGTGGACGATGGTGCCCCCCCCAATCACAGCATGCACTCCAAACTCTTCAGCACTCGTGAAGAAGTCCAGTCCGACGCGCCTGAGGTTCCTATAGTTTTTACGCCAGTACCGGCGTCGGAAGCCATGGAGTCCTTGCGAATTGCCACTGAAGCTCAACTCCGCCCAGCTGCAACGCAGGCTCGGCAGAACGATGGTGTTCTTCTGCGAGAGATGCTGCAACGAATTCGTGACGCACGAACGGAGCTTGATTTTCAACGCGCTTTGGAGGCCGGTCCCGAATCAGTCGCTTCGCTCACCGGCGCTCTCGAGGTCGCGACCTCCGCTGTGATCGAGGCAGGCAGGCTCCTTTCCAGTGTCAAGCCTTCCACGAGCAAGCGAACGCGCAAGTCTGCGAGGAAACGATCTTCCCCTGTTGATGACAGTACACTCCTGCAGAGTCTGACAGAAGAGGCGACAGCCCTGGACGCCCTCATCGACGTTGTTGGCCGTCTCGTTCCCCCGCCAACGGGCGAACTTCTTCATGATACTGGTATGTTGTTTTGTCTCACTCTACTCTTATGCATTTGACTGAAATTATTCCAGAGCATCATTTTGAGGATCCTATCGCCAAGTACAGCCTCGTAGCTCAACTCTCCATCCTTTTAGCAGTTATCTGCCATGTCGTCATTGGCGTCGGTACCGTTTCCACAGATTTCATCGTCGCCCTGGTCAATCTCATCATACGGTCCACGATGTCGATATGTTCGCCGGGAAAGAAGCAGGCCACTGCGACGCAAGAGCACGTTCTCAAACAACTTCCTACGTCTTTGGAAGCAGCGCTCCGGAGATTCAAGATCGACCCTGCCACCACCATCTACGCGATCTGTCCATCTTGCCATCACGCGCACGAGCCAGTAGAGAACCGGCTCACGGGCGAACCCTCGTACCCCGAAACTTGTCAAGGCTGGATATATCCTGAGCGCGGGCCGCGCACTGCGTGTAAAACTCTGCTCCTTGAGTTGCGTCAAGAGAAAATGCGGCCTATCAAGCCATATGTATTCACTTCCTTTGTGGATTACATCGCCGCAATGCTCTCTGACGCTGATGTGGAACGAATGTGCGAGGCAGCTTGTGATAACGCCTTTGCGGCGGTTCAGGAGGCCCTTTCAAAAGACCCTAACGCGCCAGTCTCTGAAGAACAAGTCAACAACGTCTTCGAGGCTGCGTTCCTCCGCAGCTTTCCGGGCCCTGTTCCAGACAAGCTGTTCATACAAAGGGACGGTCGGCTGCGACTCGCGTTCCAGGTGATGCTGGATTTCTTCAATCCGGACGGGACGAGGAAACGGGGCAACCACAACTCAATCGGCATTCTGGCCGTCGTCAACCTCAATCTCAGCGAGGATATCCGCTACCGCCCAGAGTTCATGTGGCTGAGCATTATCCTGGGACCCAGCGAGCCCAATCACGACCAGATCGATAACTACTTCCGCCCTCTCATCGACAAGTTTGTCTTGGGATGGGAGCGAGGCTTCCGACTTTCACGCACCGCTCTTCATAGCTCCGGTCGCAGTGTCGACATAGCAATGGTAATGAACGTCAACGATCTACCAGCTACACGCAAAGCCCAGGGTATGGCAGCTGCCACCTCACACGACTACTGCTCAGTCTGCGACTGCCACGGTATCAAGACGATGTATAACACGGAGTTTGACGTTTGGAGGCGACGCGACGTCGCGACTCTACGAGCTCAAGCATATGCGTGGCGAGATGCTCCGTCGAAAGCTGCTCGCGATGCGATCTTCGCCCGGTATGGTGTCCGGTGGTCTGAGTTCTGGCGTCTCCCTTATTGGGACCCCACTCGGATGGCCGTTGTCGACTCAATGCATTGTATATTCGAAGGCCTCGTCCATCACCATTGTCGTCGGGTACTGCGAATAGATACCAAATTAGCAAAGCGTAAAGAGTCCATGGGTGCCGCCTTCGAGTACGAATGGCCGGAGTACGACGTCGCAAAATGTCATCCTTTGGCCGTCATAACTAAAGAAGTGAAGGAGCTGCCCATGATTCAGGCCATTCAAAACAAGCTAATCCAACCCTTTCTTGATGAAGAGGAGGAGGACGACGACGACGACGGTGCCGACGACGACGACGAAGATGAGATCATGCCCGATGCTCCCGATCCAAAATTCGTTCCAGCTATTACTGAAGAACAGATGCGGAAGGGTCTCATGCGTTTCAACCACCCGCCGCTTCGCTGGGTCGTTTTTTCGCTTGGACTAGACATGGAACGCACCGGCTCGAAGAAACTTTGCTGTGACCAGCTTCTTGCCTGGGTAAGTCATGGAGCTCTATCTGCACTACTAGTTACTGACTGTCCTTAGCGTCGCACCAAGCCTTTCAACACCGGCACGTTCATCCCTCGCTCGATCAATCTCTCGAGCATCCACTACATCCAGCACGTCATTGCTAAGACCGACACGCCTGGATGGGTGGGATCGGTTCCGCCTAAATACGGCGACAGCAATGCGGGAACGATCAAAGCAGCTGAATGGCGAATCCTAGCCACCATCTATCTCCCCATCGCCCTGATTCTCTTGTGGGGCGATTTCGACCCGTCAGAGCAGCCGCTGCGACTGCTACAGATGCTGGACCATTCTATGGCGCTTTTCTCAGCCGTCATCCTTGCCTGTCGGTATACGATGACCCGTGAACGTGCAACCAAATACCGGGATCTTCTCAAGGAATGGGTGGACGGCCTTACAGTTCTTCATCCTCACACCCGTTCTCATGCTATGCGGCCAAATGTCCACATGGCCTTCCACATATACGACTTCCTAATCCTTTTTGGCCCTGTTATCTCGTGGTGGACGTTTCCCTTTGAGCGTGTCATCGGTTTCCTGGAGAGAATTAACACTAATAGTCATATTGGTGGGGAACTCGAAGCCACCCTCTCCAGATCATTCATGCGGGGAGCTAGCATACGTCGATGGTTGCGCCGGCCCAGCTGCCCTGCAGTCTTCCGAGAGCTGAAGGGTCTCTTCGAGAAATCCTTTCCGGCTTACAATGCACCGACAGATTCCCCTCCGCTCGCATCAGATGGCGAGCGTGCGCTTTACAAACGAGATGGCATCACCTTCGCTCGCGCAAGCACGCACAGGGGCAACAGCCTTGTGTTATACTACCCGCGTAATTCCTGAGAGGCCATCCCCGGAAGCATTCAGCGAATTATATCTGTTGGCGAAGAGGTGAAATTTGAGATTCGGCGTCAAGCACCATTAGAAGAGGGGATGCGGGATCCATTTGCGCGTTATCGACCTTTGTTTCCTGCGCAAACTTATTCATCGAAGATGAGCAATACCATAGATACAGTCTCGCTTGACGATGTAACATCTCACTATGCTCGCTTCAATTTCATTGGTGGTCGTTGTGTAGTTTTAAATCTTGCGACTAGTTAGTTTAGTTTAGTTTCTTGAATACATGTCTATTTTGTCACTGCAGATGGGCTTCCTTTAGTACCGCGACGATGAGCGGCCGCTGAGCCTCCGACTATCGGACGCTCAGCGGCCGCTACAAAAAACGCAGCTTTTTATTGCCAATATCAGGGCGCCAAAAAAAGGGCTGTTTTGGCGCCCTGATATTGGCAATATCAGGGCATTTAAGGATCGGCTTGTTTTTCGTAAGATTGAGTGCTGAAATAAGGTAATTTATATACATGATAACACCGGCGCCCTGTTACTTGTAAAAATTTGCCCGGAAATGCCCCGTTCGGTAAGTGCCCTTTTATCTCAAAAATTGATAGGCCCTGTTTTGCACCTTATTGTCGGCTATATCGGGCTGACATTCAGCGGGCTTTTTTCTTTTGATAACAAAGTACTTAATTAGGAAATTCTTATGTACCCTGATATATACAATAAAAACGATACTGTAAGCGGCTTATTATTTGCGCTCCTACGGTGTGAGTCACAGTTGCGGCGAAATCAAATTACTTACCAAATATGGAAATTCTCATCAATCCCCTCCTTTTGCACCCAGATAAATAGCTGTTTCATGTGGCATACTTAGAGGCTCCATGTGTGCAGAAAAATCCGGGTTGATTTTGGCCGGATAGCAGCAGTGGAGCCAAAATCGGTCAAAAATATGATGAATTTGGCTGGTTTTTGCGCGTAGACGTATTCAATTAGTGTAATACAGGTCTTCTGTGCCATTCCAACCTAGCCGTGGGTGGCTTTTCTGGGCGGTTGGGCAGTTATGATGAGAATTTCCATATTTGATAAGTAATTTGATTCCGCCGCAACTGTACTTTCGATACCTCTGAGCATACTGGTACTTAGACCTTGTTGGATATCGACACCGGGGCAGCAACGCGCAGAGGCGGGATGAGAGCAAAAGGCCAAGAATCGATGATCTCTATCACTAGTTTACATGAGGTTATCGCGTGTTGAACGCGGATCTACGGACCGTCTCGGCTGGACGCCAGTATACTTCAACAGACCTCTGAGCCTCAAAATATGTTTGGAACACTATATGCGTGCCGTGATGCAAGCAATAGAGAGTTTGCGGTGAGCCGCCAGAAGCCACCTGGTGGCTCCAACGGCATGCGGATTGGAGCGGCTACGTCATGTGGCGGCTCGTTCAGCGGCTCGTCGCGCGCGGTCCTTAGCACGATTTCGAGGTTGGGTACCTTGTATATTTGACTATACCTTCAGCCAATAAGAGTTCGTTGTCCAAAGGTGCATAATTGTTTTGAATTGAAGCAATTTCCAGCGTCAACCGAAGTCTTCGGCTCAAATGTGGGATGGCGTCAGATTTTCGGGTCGGATTTTCTTCGTGTGTGTATGGCTCAAGATATAGATGACTAAGTACTAAGAATAGACTTGCAAAACCAAATTTGAACCAGTCTTACCAGCCACCAAACGAGCCGCCAGACAGCATAGCCGCTCCAATCCGCATGCCATTAGAGCCGCCAGGTGGCTTCTGGCGGCTCACCGCAAACTCTCTAATCTCATTTTAGCAGCGGCTAAAGGTCAAATTTTCTTTCATTGTTTGGTGAAACATGCTTATACGTGATTTACCAACTGTCGGCGGACAAATAGCAAGATAGTGTGCAGGTTGACTCTGAATATGAAGTCTCTCTTGATACAGCTCAGTTTTAGCAGTCAACTCTACCATCCAGCTAAAGGCCAGCGCGCAAAGTTTTCGGTGTGTGATGGCCGTCGTAGCGACTTTCCTAAAATGGACTACAGTCCATCCCCATGTTCAACCTCCAACTGGGAAAGGTTCTGACCAACAATTCAGTAAGAGTTTTATTTCTATTTAAATGCTCAAACTCACCTCTGAATTATTTTCAGTTCAGTATACTTTCAATGACAGCTGTAAGGCTTCTCATTTTACTACCCAAGAGTATTAATCAATGTTGTGGCTAGCTCAAGAGGATCTAGCGCAATCTAGCTCGACAATCACATGGGTTGACAGCGGAGCTGGTTTGTAGCCACAAAAACTGTCTATGTATTGTCAAGAACTTACAATTCTCCAGCCACTCGAAGAGGCCGTCCTTCTACTCAACATAGTGATGCGGACCGTGAAAAAGCAAAGAAATCTGTGGGCAGACCAGCGATCAACAAACAATATACAGGCAACCGAGTGAGTATTTTGTTGAATGCTAGAAAAAGGCTTATAAAAACTGGCAGGGATTTACAGAGGCACCCTCAAGTGTTCCCCGAATTCAGATCTCAGCTCTTCCTTCAGGTTCTGGCACTCCCCGTCAAAGACATCTAGGAGACTGGGGTCTAGGTGCTAATATTCATCAAGAGTCTTTCTCTACAGCTCTAGATAAAGCTTCTACCGTGTTTTCAACCTCAAATTCAGCACCTTCACAACCTAGAGTGGATTACATAGTTCCAGATCTTGACTCTGAACAGATATTGGATGATAATGATCTAGATGTTGATGAAGGAACTTTGGGTCTCAACGGAGATGGCCAAGGTGCACAAGAGGACTCATCCTCTGATGACCTTGAAGACGAAGCTACAGGGAGGAGAGCTGCCTTGCCACCATTTCTCAAAGATGCATATGACAGATTTACTACAAATGATGCAGACAAGCAATATAAGAAGCACGAGTCATTCTGGGTCCCACAGCGCTCTAGTATCTTTTTCCTAGGTGGACATTCGAAGGCTAGATTATCCTCTGCTGCAAAGCCATATGCAGAGGCACTGTACAATCCGCGCTTCTTCTACTGGGATCCATTTTATTTTGTAGATGTTTGCTGCCCCAACGAATCGTGCAAAACTCAATTGGTTTATCATGGGTACACTCGGCCACGACGTGTGGTTGACATGCATGGTTGCTTTTATCTCATAGGGCGGCGTTATAGATGCACTAAATGCAAATCGCCAGCAGGCAAACTCACTGTGACGTTCACGAGCTGGAATAAAGAAATCATGAAAGGCCTTCCTAGATACCTTGTCGATGAATTCCCTGCCTACCTGAGTCATAGAGCAGCTATGGCTAAGCCTCTGTTCGAGCTCATGCGAACAATGTTCCACTATGGATTGGGATCCAAGCAATTTTCCAATAGTCTCCAGGTGCTACACAGGCTTCACTTTGACAAACTACATGCTCAATATCTTGATGGAGTCATGGCATGGGGGAATGATTTCTGTAAAGCTGCAGATTTACCAACTTTCACTGAGTTCAGCAGCTTTGATGATTCCAAAGGATATGCTGGATTTGTTCCTAGCAGCACTTGGCTTCGAATGATGTATGATGTCTACATCGAGGAACATGGGAGATCTATGGATCAACAAGCCGCAATGAAAAGTCTTCGCATTGGTGTTATTGATCATCATTACAAAACAACAAAACAAATGATGAAAATCAATGGCGAATCAGTATTTGCTGCTACTTTAACTCTGACAAATGAGTTTGGAGAGGCTCGTGTGCTGGCATTTGTTGCTACTAGCTCTCATGCGGAGTTTGAATCTGCTCTACAGAAAGTTCGACAGAATCTAGATCGTTACGGCCAATCTCAACCAGAACGAGCGCTAGGGTTCCAGAGAGTGAATCCACTGTTCCTTTGTGGGACGTCGCCAGTGGGCTTCTAGCCACCGAGATACCGAGTTATCGAGTTTCCGAGTCCGAGCACATATCCTCCAAATCACCCTCATTTTACTTCAATATTCCTCGTATTTTCTGCTCTAGCGGTACAGGCGATATTCGACATACCTCACCCTCCAACCAAAGACCTCCAATAATGTAGGAAAAGGTCGAGATCAAGGGGATTCAAAGATAAGAGAAAAAGATATCACCTACAAAAGTTTTTTTTCGGGGGTCGGCTGACCCTCCCCCCCTTCCCTACTGCTATATCGGGAAGGAGATTCCCACAGTTGTCGCGGCCCGCTGTTGCCGGCTGAGTACCAAATTCGCTTGAAATTCGCAAATAATCGCTTTGCCTTCATTCTGCGCTAATCTCGGACTGGAAAATCAAAGTATTACCTCTGAGAACAGGTGTCTGTATGCAGAGAACACATTTGAAGCCATGGAAATTCAAGATTTCTATTTTTTCACTGTAAGATGATAATCTGCCGCAACTTGACTTTATCTACGATGCTTTTTTTGTCCGCGTACAAACGTCGCACGTCCACCCCTTCGTAGTTGTCGACGGACGTTGCACGTTGCATGGAGGGAGACGGTAAGAGAGAGCGATCAATGATCAGATGTAACAATACAGTCGGCCGACGCGGCACTCACCCGGAAACAGCCGAAAAGGGTAGGAAGTCGGCAGAATGCATGGAAAATCAGCTGAAAGTGTTGAGATAGCGATTTTGGAGGTCCATGCACATATAGGGATGCAGTACAGCCCATTCCCGGTGTGAAAACTTTTGACCTACAAAAGTTTTTTTTTGAGCCTCAGCCTCTCCCCCCTCCCTCACCTGATGCCATCAATTCTTATCGTTGGGACCCCTTGTCACCCTCACTTTGCTTCACCATCTCCGGACCACCGACCCTTTTCCTGGATCACCTCCCATCCAGAACTCACTTCCACACTGATAAGATATTCCTGGAGAAAATGTTTCCATCTCTGACAAAGGATGTTGTAGCCACTGAAAAATATCAATGCATGGAAAGGGGGGGGTCCCCTCAGCCTGAAAAAAAACTTTGATACAAAATTTTGGAACTCAGTTCTACAGTTGCGGCAAAATCAAATGTCCCTACCATGAAAGGAAATTCAAATCAATCTCGACCTTTTCCTACATTATTGGAGGTCTTTGGTCGAACAAAGGATGCAAGACGATAGTGTGGCAAGAAATATGGTACTACATCGCTTGAAGAAATCTTATCGCGGCTTTTTCCGCCGTGTTTGCCTCAGATTGTATTCAGATGGCTAGAGCCATAACTCACTCGTTACTGGGCGAAATCGAAATTTAAAAGTTCTGGGTAGGTCCTAGATGTCTCCTCATTCTTTCTATCACCAGAAATCTGTATCAAAGTATGTGTGATAGGGCAAAAGGTCGAGATTGATGTGAATTTCCTTTTATGGTAGGGACATTTAATTTTGCCGCAACTGTAAGTGTTGTATACAGCAAATATATCAGTGTACTCGTTGTTTGGTCCAGAAGACAGGTTGCTGACATTCAGAAATATCAATTTTGCACAGTGCAGGTACATGGAAATGTGCAAAACAACAGGTTCTTTGCTTCAAATGCTGATGTTGAGTCCGAAAATTTGCCTAAAATAAATAAACTTGATAAAGCTAACAAATTAGCCGGTGGGAAAAACTGACGTGAAGCTGCCGCATATGGGAATATTACGGAAAACATGAGGGGAGGGGTCTGCCGAAGTCGCTGGAAAAAAAAAATCGAGGTGATATCCGGATTTCGCGGATCGGAATACCCTTGGCTGGAATAGAAACTGAAATAGCGAAGATCATGCACGATCTCAATGCAGATGATCCAGAGGACAAATTGGTAGTTGGATTTGATGCTGAATGGAACTTTGACACACATTCGAAGGCAAGCAATCCTACGGCCATCATACAGATTGCATATAAACATTGGGTGAACATATTTCAAATCAGCCATTTTGGGGGCAAACTTCCCCAAGCGTTAATCAATAGAGAGTTTGCGGTGAGCCGCCAGAAGCCACCTGGTGGCTCCAACGGCATGCGGATTGGAGCGGCTACGTCATGTGGCGGCTCGTTCAGCGGCTCGGCGCGCGCGGTCCTTAGCACAATTTTGAGGTTGGGTACCTTGCATACTTGACAATACCTTCAGCCAATGAGAGTTCATTGTCCAAACGTGCATGATTTTTTTGAATTGAAGCAATTTCCAGCGTCAACCGAAGTCTCCGGCTCAAATGTGCGATGGCGTCAGATTTTCGAGTCGGTTTTTCTTCGTGTGTGTATGGCTCAAGATATAGATGACTAAGTACTAAGAATAGACTTGCAAAACCAAATTTGAACCAGTCTTACCAGCCACCAAACGAGCCGCCAGACAGCATAGCCGCTCCAATCCGCATGCCATTAGAGCCGCCAGGTGGCTTCTGGCGGCTCACCGCAAACTCTCTAATTTCCTGGCAACAGGCCAAGCAAGATTTGACACGCCTTGAGAATGAGACAAAGAGGGGACCGTTTTGTGGCGGTGTAGATCTTGCAAAAATGGCAAAGGATGCAAGAGTCATCACTGATGCAAGAACAGGACTGGCTGATCTTTGTGCTCGTATCTTGGGAAAGAAGCTAGAAAAGCAACCAGTAGATCGAGATGGAAACTCTATAAGAGTCAGCAATAATTGGAACCGTGAGACACTAGTGTTCAGCAGAGCAAGTTTCATATGCGGCACTTGATGCTCTTGCCTCTTTGTATATCTATGATCGTCTCTCTAAGACAGACATTCCAGGCAAAATTAGTGGTACCTCCGTTTCTGTTCACTGGCAGAACACTGATGGCCAGATCATTGCATATGGAAATATTTCAAATATCTCCGTACCAATCCCTGGAGCTCCCCCTGTCACAGGAACCCGTGTTCGGATCACTATTTCTAGATTTTGTGTGCCTGCTGCTCTGCTACCACTCCATAATAACAAGGCTCTTGAAACATTCGGAAAGACTCCATTTGATATTGTATATGCACGAAACAAGGTATACAGGGAGGTTTCAAATTATCTTGTTCCTTTATATAATAACCTAATCTGTATTCGACTCTTTAGCTACGGTTTTGTTCTGTATCCTGTAGTGATGTAGAGGCTGCCTTGGCTCCCTCGCCTTTGGGCGGAGTGCAGCGAGCTTCGTTTTGAAGTTCATGCCCAATATATCAATGGCTTGCTTACAAATCCTCTCTCTCGTGAAGCTCAGGCCAATCCCGGATGCTGCTAATTCATGGATGAATGAGATAGACAGTGCTCCACCTGGATGTGATTCTGACAACCTCAATGATTCAGATCAGGTGGCCTTGGATACTGCACTTGCACGTCTGGAAGACCCAGAATTTTCCAACTGTCCTTTAGAGGTCCGGAGCCGTGTAATCACGGATGTATGGCATGCTATGGCTCGGATAAAAGTTCCCAAAGAGCATGGATTGCGGCGTTTATTTGGAACTGCACTGCGAGACGCTATCTTCATTCCTGATGAAGAAGACAAAGCTCGGATCGACACTTATCTGAAAACCAAAAAAAAATTGTCTTGGGACCGTCAAATCCGATTTAATGCTCGCTGGCTTTGGCATCGTTGCCGGCAAACTGTACCACCTCCTGATAAACTATATGATGCGGTTAATGAGGTTTTCAGGCTGTATGGTCCACAGCGGGATTCTAAGACAAATAGCCCACTGTTTAATCCACAAGCTTGGCATGATTCAAAAAATGTTCTTAAGGCTATCAAGTTAGGATTGTTATCCCTCCAGGTGTTCAGCTCTATTACCAGATGTATATTGAGGGCAAGACCAAGCTTCCCATATACCGTTGTGTCCGCGGTACAAACAATCCAGAAGGTGCTATCCATAAAAATCTCCGAGATCGAATGCCAAAATCTGGAACATCAATCCGCCATGCTGCTGCTAGGATCAAGGACTATGTTTTTATTCACAATCTTGTCGTCGGAACTTTAAATCGCAGTGGGAAAACATATCAAGGTCATTACAATGTTGAGATCATGAACAGGCTACAGATCTCTCTTGAGAATGCTAAAAAATTCATACCTAAAGCCCCCATACTCCGAGGCTGGACTAATGGTGATCTGTATATCCCCGGTGATGAAACAGTTGGGATCCTGGCACTTACAGAGAAGACACGAAACGAGGCAGGCATTCTCCCATATAATTCTTTGACGGACTCGGACTTCACACATGCTTTTCTTGCATCACAGCAAGGAACGAAATTTGCTGTCATGAATCTATTATACAATTCAGAGTGTGCCGTAATCGTCTTTGTCTTTTGTCTTTGTCTCGAGACAACTGTCAAACCGGCTTCGGTTAACGGTTATCCCGGCATCCGGTTGTTGTTTCCGTCTACCGTCCTCCTGCGCGTGCTTATTGCAGCTTGCTCTGTCTTGCCCTCCGCCACTGGGAGTGCAGCTTCTCAAGTCTCATTTTGCATTGTTCTGGCTTCCAGTTTTCAGTTTTTGTTTCTGTTTGTCTTAGAAGAATCTCGATTCGGCGGACTGGAATTTCTGCTCGGTGAAACTTGGTATCTCCCTACGAGTACGACCTTGAATGCTCTGCTTATTCTTCCATGAAAAATTGATGTTCCCCAGGAGTGAGTGTCATCATCTACAGTACTACATACTCGCTTTCCCAGCTGTATTGGACAGAACATCCTTCGTTGACACTTAACTCATTTGGGATATTGCTATCTTATCCTCTATTCAACCGCGCTCTGGAATCCGGCTACGAGCGCAATCCCCAACTCCTTTATCGCCGGTGCTCTTCTTATGTCTGAAGCTGTAGAGTTGAATTTGGCTCATACTACGAGTGTCAACATGAATGGCGACCATAAACTGGAATTGCCTAGGAGCGTCAACCTGCACTTGCTTATCCTCCCTCACAAGTCGCACAGGGGCCGATCTGCATTTGCTGGCTGCTCTCAATGCTGTTCGTGTGACTGGATTCATTAGAGGAGACCGGGATCAATCTACGTATTGGGACCGGGATCTATTGAATGTGGAGTGCAGATTTTATTTCTACGTGAGAACTGAATTCAGACTGTGTCGAGCACTCAAAATGCTTGCAACATGAAGGAGGAAAGACGGAGCATATGTATTGAATACTTGATTTTTACCTCCGAGTGCCAGCATATTTCGTGGTTAACTGTGCTTATACTTTCGTAGCGGAGCACGAGTTCCTGCTAGTCTATTATACAATTCAGAGTGTGCCGTAATCGTCTTGGTCTTTTGTCTCAAGGCTCGGTCACGGTGTGTGTTGCTGCCAAAAAGAATTACAAAAAAATACCCAAAAAAGGAAAGAGAAAGAAGGGGAAAAGGAGAGATTTAAGATTTACTATTACTGTGTATTTTCTCTGTCTTGTTATATTGCAGATACTCAGCCAAAGCATCGGGTGTTTGGCTCAGACAGACTGGCGGCTATACATGAGGCAATTGATGCCATCAAAATCTGATAACTTGGCCTTTACCAGCATGAGCAACGATCCCCCCGAGTCGCCAGACTACTTCAAAGATGTACCAGACCCAGAGCTTCGAATTCCGGTGCATCCAAAGAGGACGAAGATGCACATGTTTCCGCACAGCGTCGCACTCATAATCGAGTCATTCACGACTCCGACAGCGAATCTGGCTCTGCTAATTACTTAGATGTCCGAAAGATGAAACAAGAGGCCGAGGACGCAACTGAATATCTCGAAGAACCGGATGACGATGTACAGTGCCGGACACCCAAAGTCGACAACGTTGATTGCCGGCGAACGGGAATTTTGGGGATAAATCTGACTTCAGAATCGGATTCGCCGACCCCGGAAAAGCTCAAAAAACCACCTCCGAATTTTTCCCACGACATTTTGGCTGTGGCCAAATTTTTTGGGGTCAAAATGTGTACCTCTTTTGAGCTCCGAGCGCAAGAAAAATTGGTGCCGGATAGAGTACGACGGCCGGGACTACAATCTAGGCGCAAATCCGTGCAAACTTTCAACACCAACTCACGGCAGCGGAAAGGCAGGGTGGACGGCAAGTGTGTTCGGTGACGGAATTGATCAACATGATGTAAAATGTCCAAATACGGTGATGTTTCCCAAGGAATTTGTGTCAAAACGGCTCGTGAAATTATTTTTATTTTATCGATTAACGGAGTCGATTGCGCTATGTTTCGTAATTTTCCCATCAAATTTAGGTGTTCGGCCAAATTTTTGGGGGTGAATTTTTTTGATTTTGAGTTTTTGGGAAATCGGCTCGTGCAAAAACATTAATGTAAGGCATGCGCCTGCCCAAATTGGCAGACCACGTGGTCGCCGGTTCGATTCCCAACGAATGCCTAGCTAATTAATCCTAAATGTTTTGCTTCGTGCATGCCAATTTTCCTCATGTTTCCCTTTGAAATTCCTGACAAAACATCATGAAAAAACGTCAGGAAGAGGCCCAAAAAGGAAGAGGCCCAAACTTGTTAGGAATTTCATGACCCACAATGCTGACGTTTCGTCATGAATGCATGATGTTTCCCTTTGAAATTCCTGACAAAACATCATGAAAAAACATCAGGAAGAGGCCCAAAAAGGAAGAGGCCCAAACTTGTTAGGAATTTCATGACCCACAATGCTGACGTTTCGTCATGAATGCATGATGTTTCCCTTTGAAATTCCTGACAAAACATCATGAAAAAACGTCAGGAAGAGGCCCAAAAAGGAAGAGGCCCAAACTTGTTAGGAATTTCATGACCCACAATGCTGACGTTTCGTCATGAATGCATGATGAACTAATATGAATTTCAAACTAAACTGTCCTGATTTTCTTGACCTTAGGTCATGACCAACATCATGAAATTCAAGGCCTTGCCTGGACACAGTGTGGATACCGTTCCAAATCGGAAGAAGACGAGACCACCATTCCAAATCACGGCGTGCACCTCTCGGGATGCAACGTCGGCCAAAGGATGGGAAGTGGGACAGCGCATCGTACACGCGACGGATGAAAGCGCGCCCCACAGGCAGGATCTTTGTTGCAAATCGCAGAAGGCCCGCAACTGCGCTGTGCTACGAGTTTGAAGCGCGGCGATCCAGGATTCGACTCCGGCTCCCGTGGTGACCTTCTTTTTATGATGTTTTGCCCAGAATTTATGAACGAAACATCATGAACAGCCCCATAATCAATAATCTTGGATGATGGTCGCCGACCAGCGGCAGGAGGCAATTTTGGCATGTTCTCGTCCAGTCCGTTCGGGCCCGATTATGGGGAAGCTTGCTTCCCCATTCCCCATTCATCGGTATAGGGCTCCAAAATGCAGATGCTTACAGAATGACTGGGTGCTTTGTAAGCACAGCGACGCTATCGTCTGCATTGCGCCGACTCGATTAGACCGCCTAGGCGCACAATGTGACGGGCGGAGGTCTTGATCGGCGACATCCAGAGCAGCAGCGAAGACTACGGAGCCGATAATACGATGACCAGACAGCTGCAACGGGCGGACACGTTCCGACTGGGCCAGAGACCCAAGTGGGTCAGCGCCAACAGTCTTCGATCCGCGACCGTGTGTGCTGGAGAGCCACGACACAGCATCGACGCTATACCAGAGAGAATGCTGGGTCGTATTGGGTCGGAAGTTTATTTGGCAAGTTTTACGCTCAGGGGGGAGCAACAGTATGTTGTTCCATATATTTTACATATTCTCCATCATGCCCTCTACTTATTCATCCCTTACTCGCTGAGGGGGAGTGTTAGCGGTAATTATTTACCACTCTTTACTTTCCAGCATACTGTACTCTCGTAAGCATTACGTAGTCTTTATGCGTTTGTAACCGAGACCACGACGTTCTCTACACAAACGCAGTTTCTTTCGACTTCTCGTCTTTCCTCCTCGATACGGGCGACCCTCGACAGCAAATTACGCTGACACTACCTATTCAGGCGCTCCGCCGAACTGCAGCAGGCTGAGGTCTCAATTGAGTCACTCTGGTCTGTCTGGAGACTCAATACTTTTGACTCAACCCTCTCTCCCTTGCTGGAGGCATGGTCAGTCACCGTCAGTGTCGTCCAGCCCAGCGGCCACGGCGCTACTCGGTGTCCACAAAAGTAACCGGAAATCCGCTTATTGCTTGTCTATTTTCGGAAGTAAACTAGATATATATCCTATACATGAAATGAAGAAGAGCACAGCCTCAGCTCCAGGAAAGGGAATTTTACCCCGTGACTTTCTGTCAAAACCTGAGAATCCCCGCGGCGACGCAGGCGAGTGCAGCGAGCGGCAGTGCGGAGCCGTCGGCCCTGAAAGCAGCAAGTGAGGGCAGGTCAAACATTTGAAGGGTCCTGAGTGTCGAAGGCACGGGTCCCACAGCTCGCAGATGTAATTGGGGGAGCTTGCTCCCCCTTTTATCAGAGCCGTCACCAAAAAGCAATAAGCTGTGCTAGAGGGCTTTTTGATGGCGTCACTGCCCTTGACGTGCGCACGTCAAGATTGACATGCTCCGAGTGATATGACGTTCTTCCGGGTGATACCGGCTGATCCAGATTGATTGCAACGTGATGCATGATGACGCACCTTTTCAACTGATGTTGCACGGGTGATTGATCCTGCCCAAAGCTGCTTAACAGAAGTGAAAAATACAGTTCTCCATTTCATACACGGGAGGGGCATTAGTTTTGCAGACAGCTGCCGTGATGAGGCGATGAAGTAAGTTAAATGATCGTGATATCAATGTTGCTCAGGTTATAAGTTAGTGTCTATAGAGTTAGAGAGACTACGGTTCTGAGTGGGGATTCTACCATGATGATAGACTGGTTAAAAATTTGATTGGTGGTTCATCCTTCGAAACGTCATTGCCCGGCATAAGTAAAGTTTTGTTCACAACAGTAGTAGAATTATTTAATAGGGTCGTTCACGATAGCCTTTTTGGCTTCCTTTTTGCTTCCTTTTTGGTCTGCTTTTTCGCGGTTTTTTGGATTCCCTTCGTTTTTCTGCGGGTTTTTTTCCCCCTTTTTCATTGAGAATGTCAAAAAGGGTGTATTGTAAAAAAGAGCGGGGGGAAACAGTGAATTTTGACGAAAACAGTAGAAAAAATGGGACGAAAAAGGGAGTTGAAAAAGGCTATCGTGAACGTTCCGTCCGGAACGTCCTTTTTCACTCCCTTTTTTCGCATCTCTAGCTTTTGCTCTTTTTCTATATTCCTTGAATTCCTTGCCCAAACCAAGTTGACTTTTTAATTGGGAGGTATAAAAAGGGTGACTTGACAAAAACAACGAAGTTCTACGGAGGTTTTTTTGCCAAAACTGCAAAATGGGCAAAAAGGAAGAGAAAAAGGAGAACAAAAAGGAAGTAAAAAGGGAGCCAAAAAGGCTATCATAAATGACCCTATTATGTGCGTGAAAATGCGTGAAAAGAATCCGGCTGAATCAAACGTTAACAGCACAACATTAATATTGTTAATTTGCGTGCCAACCCAGTAACAATTTACACAAGCTCCCCCTGCTGTAGGCCGGTACTCCGGCATACAAATCATATTCCTTGCTTTATTGGGGGAGCTTGCTCCCCCTTTTATCAGAGCCGTCACCGAAAAGCAATAAGCTGTGCTAGAGAGGCGTCACTGCCCTTGACGTGCGCACGTCAAGATTGGCATGCTCCGAGTGATACGATGTTCTTCCGAGTGATCCAGCCTGATCCCTACTGATCCATATTGATTGCAACTGATGACGCACCCTTTCAACTGATGGTGCACGGGTGATTGATCCTGCGCAAAGCTGCTTAACGGAAGTGAAAAATACATTCCTCCTTTTCATACACGGTACAGAGGGGCAGGTTCTCGACGAGGTGTTGTTAATGGTGCCATTAGTTTTGAGAGAGACTATGGCACTGAGTGGAAATTCTATCACAATGATAAGCCAGTCAAAAACTTGATTGGTGGTTCATCCTTCAGAACGTCATAAGTAAAGTTTTGTTCACAACAGTAGATTATGTGCGAGAAACGAATCCGGCCGAATTATGCCCCAAACAACAGCGCAACATTGACATTGTTAATTTGAGTGCCATTCCAGTAACAATTTACACAAGCTCCCCCTGCTGTAGGCCGGTACTCCGGCATACAAATCATATTTTTGATCACATATCTATATAAGAAACCCCGTGGGTGTCCTGGTTAACTGTCAGAGTGGAGCGTACTGTTGAGATGGTGAGACAAGCTTTAGCTCCCTGCCTCCGGCACGGCCGACTCGCTGCGCTCGCCGGCCTCCCTCCGTTCGGTCACACAGCTTGTTGGGGCTGGCCGCCCCAAACCCCGCTGCGCTCGCTCCGCTCGCGACGTCTAGTACGATCTCAACATCTCGACATTGACCCCGTGATTCTCTGTCAAAAGTCACGCGACTGATGGCCTGGCCCTCTTTTCAAGTATAGGATATGGTGACCGGCAATGGCAGTGGGATTGATGGCGGTTATGTAACACCTGCCATCACCCGAAATATGGCAAATGCAGTCGGTCCAATGTAGTGCAAGATCCCTGCACATTTTCGTATAGCTTCTGGTGTAATTACTGTATATACCTTTGGATACATACTCGTCATCACCAAAAGTAACCGGAATCAGAAATTGCATGTTTCCTGACACCTAGTTCAGTCACCACGGTGCCAAAGCTGCCCTGTAGGTAGTAGCCAGTTATTTGCTACTACACACAGAGCTGCCCGCCGCGCGCGACCCTACGGGTCGCGCTCTGCAGCGGCTGGCATCTTCGGATTTTCGAAAAAAAGCACCGTACCTGTCGTTCTTCACCCATTTAATTCAATTATACCTTTTTCGTTCCCTCGTGGGCCTCAGATCTTGATTCATGTTCTTCTTTTCTTGCCTTTGACCGGGCCCAAGACATGTTTTCGCGTGAAGAGGTAGAAATAGATTATATATTGATACTCGTTGGCTCCGCCGTAAAATTGCTGCGTGTAATACAGGCACGTCGGCAAGCAGGAATACCGAGAATATGGGTTGTCGGGAACCCCAATCGTCGTCGAGTCCCGAAAGGAATTCCGCGTTGGACCTGATAGCGCGCTTTAATACGAGCACCGGTGAATGGTAGGGGATAATACCTGATGAGTCACAGTGTGACAAAACGTTCTTGCGCACAAACCCAACAACGTCGTGGTCCCCGCCCCCGTTTCAAACACCCAGATATCCTGTACATCACCCACCTGAAGAGCTCGCTTCGCTCGCTATTCGCACGGGCTCGCTCCGCTCGCCCACAGAGCTGCGTTGACGTGCTGTGATTTTTGGACATTGATATTTGATCCTCTTTTTATACTTATAACTCATGGTGAGAATGTGGTACGTTGTTTTTCAGGTCTTATTGAAGGATGAAAGCTTTCTGTGAAGCCCTGAGCTGTTATAAACGGCCACATAAGATAGGAAAGCTATTTTTCAAATGCTCACTGACCAGAAATACTGCTGACCTATTGCCGAAAAACGCAAAAATCACTGAATTGGCTGAATTTTGAAAATCGATCTCTATGTTTGCTGGGATAAATTTGATGCCCGACTCATATCATGTAAGCTGTAGCAAACACCATATAAAGAAGATCTATGTTGCTAAAAGTGGTCTAAGTCACAAAATCTGCGTGCTGGAAGCAAGATTCCGGTTACTTTTGGGAATGACGAGTATATACAACAATCTTGTCTACTTGCAGGGGCCATAGGAGATGAGGGACGAGAGTGGTGAAGCAGATTATCGACGGCAAGCGGATTTGCCATGCTGGCATGGCATTTGGCAGGAGGTACAAACAAATGTCAACGGACATTTGATGCCCGCCAGTTGCCGGTCACCAAAGTATAGGATTTTGCTGGCCGGAGGTCGCCGCCAAACATCTGGCATCCGAGACACCGCCACCAACTCTTGCTCCACACTCCACACTCCACCGCCGTCCGCTCAGCTCAACACGTTTGACGCCGTCGCCGCTCCGTAGACTAGAAGATGAATATATCGTTACTTTCTAACCTCTACCTTGTGTGAAAATCCGAACCAACTTCGTGCAAAATTTCGTCCCCCAATCTACCTCAGGCCTCAAGCTTGATGTGTGTCCTTCGCGCTCTGTATTATCTGTGCTCACTGCTCAACTAGGAATCTCCTAACTCCTCCTTCTACCCCTCGCCGACATCATCAAGCTGAGCGCCAAGTTTTGAGAGACATACGCATCAACGCAGAAGGGAGCCCGCACCGCCGTCGTGTTCCCAATCCAAACACTGGCTGTCTCGGTGGTAACAGTGAAAAATCCACAGCAGCTCCTTCGGCTTCTAGCGCGCGATCCGCTGCTCAACGGCGCCGTAGAGAACGCGAACGTCAAGAACGAGGAGAAAATGCTCTTCCACGTCCTCCGCCGAATGCTTCCCGCGTTCGAGGTCAGCAAGCGAGACGTCTCAACGAGCGCAGAGCGAAGGAATATCAGATGGATATTGATAACGGTGCGTTGCTGTTTTTTCTAATACTAATCTATGTTTCTGATCTACTGTAGAACCTCCCCATACTCAAAACCATTCGCAATCAAACGCGTCTCGGGTGCTCCAGGTAAAAGAATGCACATGACTTTCCGTTTAATACCCTCTAAGCCGGTTTAGACCCTCAATAATTATGCCCTCCCCACACCTCCCGCCACTCAACAACCTCGGCAGCGCACGACTCAATCCCGCTCTTCCCGAGGTACTGAAACTAATGCTTGCCCCAATCGACGCCGTTCAAACAATGGTATGTGTTTATTTGAATGCGCGCTGCCGTGTCTTACGGTGTTCTAGGTCCTGCAACTCAGTCTCGCGCGCGCGGGGCACGTCGTCCTCGAGCCCAACCTCTCCCCGTTGGGCGGCGTGTGTTCGAGGACCCCTCCGCTCGACATGACTTGGGACCAATGAATCTGCTGTGTACATCTTGCGACGCTCTTCTCTGGGACAACGAACGTGTTGCCCGCTCATCGACTGTCGGCTCACCGTCATTTGGTATTTGCTGTGATCATGGTAAGGTTTCTCTTGAGTGCCTCAATGAACCCCCAGAGCCTCTTTGACGCCTTCTTGTGGTCAAAAACGCGGGCCACCTCACATGCACATGCTCATTTTTTTGGAGCGTCCCTGGAAACTGCTCAACCCCGACGACATCGACTCGATAATCTCCGCGAAGTGGCCGGAACCTGATCGGGAGCCCCTGCTGTTTGAGACCGTACAGCGCTGCATGGTTCACGGACCGTGCGGGGCTCTCAATCCGCGTGCACCAAGTATGGAGAAAGGGAGGTGCACAAAGTACTTCCCCAAACCTTTCCAACCCCACACGTCGATGGATACTGACGGTTATCCTCTGTATCACCGTCCGGATGATGGTCGTTCTTACCCCGTTGGCCGCCATATGGTGGACAATTCTTGGATTGTCCCCTACAACCCCTACCTCTCCGCCAAATACGACTGCCACATCAATGTCGAGTGTGCGGCAACCGTTAAATCCATCGAATATCCATTCAAGTACATCCACAAGGGCGGCAACAGGGCTACCCTTGAAATGGACAGAGGCGTCTTGGCGTATTTTCCAGTTCGATGTCCACGCGCAGATTCCCAACGTGGTACGCCTTCCCGTGCACCTTTTCGGGCAACACATGGTCACCTTTGGCGCGAACGAGGATCCCGATGAAGCTCTTCAACGTGGGGCCAATGAAGTCAGCAAACTCTCAGCGTATTTTGCTGCCAACCGCGATCCTCGCTTACCCGGCGAAACGGCACGTAGACATACCTATCAAGAATTCCCTCAGGTCTTCGCCTGGAAGGATTCTGCCAAACCGCCGCACTGGGCACTACGGAAGAGGGGGTGGGCACTCGGCCGAATGTTCTTTGCGTCTCCGTCGGCCGGCGAGCGTTTCTACCTTAGAACTCTTTTAACGGTCGTCAAAGGTGCTACCTCGCACAATGATTTGTTCTGCTATGAAGGTCTGCATACATCTTGCGTTCATAGTGTTGGTGTTCTAATCTCTGAACAGGGGTGCGGTACGATTCCTATCGACAAGCGTGTCTTGCTCGAGGTCTTCTGCAGGATGATGGGGAATGGCGCCTCTGCCTGTCTGAAGCCGCTGAAATGCAGACAGGATCTCGACTTCGTCGATTGTTTACCACCCTCCTCCTGTTTTGCAGTCCCATAGAGCCTCGCAAACTCTGGGAAGACTTCCGATCTCATATCTGTGATGACTTGGATCATCGACTGAGGCGTATGGGGTTCGAGGCGCCTTCGGAAGACGATGTCTTTGACTATGGCCTCTTTCTTCTCGACCAGCTTCTTTTGGGGACCGGCCGCACTCTGATTGACTTTGAGATGCCAACACCGCAGCGCAATTGGTCTCAAGCGGCCGAGAACCCTCTGATCGCTGAACAGCTGGATTATGACCCGGCCGAAGAGCGTGAACGTGCTGTTGAAAATTACGCACGAATGAATCCGGAGCAGCAAACGGCATTCAACGAAGTGGCGGAATCTGTGGAACACAACCTCGGGAAGCTTTTCTTTGTTTCTGGGGCAGGGGGGACGGGGAAAACATTCCTGTACAATTCTCTTGCACACCAGTTGCGGAGCGAGTCGCGCATCGTTCTTGTGTTGCGTCTTCGGGGATTGCTGCACTGCTCTTGCGCGGCGGGCGTACGGCTCACTCGGTCTTCAGAATTCCGATCGACGGACTGAATGACGAGTCTACTTGCTCAATTGCAAAGGAGAGCTTGCGAGCAGGGCTTATTCGTGTCCCGAAGTTGATTATCTGGGATGAGGCTCCCATGCATAACCGTAAATGCCATGAAGCCGTCGACCGAACCTTGCGTGACCTTTGCGGTAATGATCGACAATTCGGTGGGATCACCATGTTGTTGGGTGGTGACCCGAAGCAGATTCTACCAGTCGTACCGAAAGGAACGCCGGAGGAGATTTTAGATGCTTCAATATTTCGATCATACCTCTGGCAATCTACGAAGCTGCTCTCGCTGACACAGAATATGCGACTGGACGCCGGTCAGGATGAGACAGAGTTTGCGCAGTGGCTGCTGGAGGTTGGGCATGGTCAGAACAATGATGCTGAGGGGAATCTCGAGCTACCATGCGATATTGTCACTCGAGACAGCGAGGATCTCATCAACTCAATATTCCCTGCTATCTCTGGACCGGCTCCTCCTTCCCAGTACTTTATGGAGCGCACAATCCTGGCTGCGCGCAACGGTGATGTCGATGGCCTCAATGACGATATCTTGGATCGCATGCAAGGTGAAAGCCGAACATTCACCAGCGCAGATAAAATTGTCGCCGAGCCAGGCGTAGATGGACCAATGGCTAATGATTTGATGCCCCCCGAATATCTGCGGTCTTTGTCTGCGTCTGGGCTGCCTCCCAGGGAGCTGACTCTCAAAAAGGGATGTCCCATCATTCTTCTTCGCAATCTATCACCCTCATCTGGCCTTTGCAATGGGACACGACTGGTGATACGGCAAATGTCTGATCGTGTCTTGGAGGCTGAGATTTTAGGCGAGGAGCACAATGGCGAATTAGCTTTTGTCCCCGAATTATGCTGACACCCTCTGGAGGTACAAATGATTTCTCCTTTACCCTTTCGCGTCTTCAGTTCCCGGTGCGCCTTGCTTTTGCAATGTCTATCAACAAGGCCCAGGGACAATCCGTTAAATATGTTGGCCTTGATCTTCGGATGCCAGTCTTCACTCACGGACAACTCTACGTTGCTCTCTCTCGAGCAACATCTCAGCATCGTGTCAGGGCCCTTCTACCACAGCGCTCGCTCTCCAATTGTACTCCAAACATCGTATTTCCTCAGGTTTTTGCGCAGTGATGTACTTGCTTTGAAATCAATTGTATCCTCTGCCCAACATGGGGCGCTTCGTGAAAATCTCTGAATTTTTTTGCACTGGTAGAGTTTGTTGGCTTCTCTGTGTGAGTGATAGTTTCGCAAACCGGACAAGTCGAGGTTTTTCGTTGTCGTTTCAAACAGAGGGAATACAAGCATAGCCAAATATATCATTTAATTCATTTTTACATTCTGACCTCGTACCAACGCCGAATTTTTCGCTTTCGTTGGCGCCGGGACCTTGGTTGATGTCCATTCGAAGGCTCAAAGATCAAGAAAATATGCCCCAGACCCCGGTGCTGGAAACTTGATAGTATCTACATAAAAAAATTATGCGCAGCAACAAACGCAAAAGGTATGCATACCATCTCTCTCGGGCCTTCGACTCCCGACTCTATCCCCTCCACATCTTCTGGCTTTCTAAATGCCTCAGTTCTGCCTGTGTCTATGTCTCCCTGGCCCAACTTCGTGGATGGTCTGGCAGACCAAGGGGATTGGCAAAAGGTGATCTCATCAGTCACATGTCTCCTCATTCTCTTCGTCTCGCCCACCTCCGCACATTGCGCTTTTGGCGCGGCGACTCCGTCTCTTTGAGACTTTCCCTTGTCCAGTCCCCCTCCATGACCCTGAGTCTCGTCCCCTGCTACTAGTCTTCTTCCCCCGTCGCTGTTATCCCTCTTTTCTCGTGCCCACCCACCCACTCCTAGTTAGTTTTGCTATTTTCTGCGCACTCACGTAGCTACGGTTTTGTTCTGTATCCTGTAGTGATGTAGGGGCTGCCTTGGCTCCCTCGCCTTTGGGCGGAGTGCAGCGAGCTTCGTTTTGAAGTTCATCGTCAGAGAATTTGGAGGCTGACAGACTTCACACTGATCACCTTGATACTGGCGCTCATCGCTGTTAATTCTCCGTCTTTGGTGATCCTCAACGTGCTCTGTACGCGTAGTTTAAAGGCGGCCAGTGCGCCCACCGCCGATCCTGCGTCATTTTCAAGTTGCTGATCATTCGTCATTGCGCCACTCAACTCCACTCTGCTCCGACTGTGCAGTACTCGGTTCTGGGTTGTTCCACGGTTAGTGACGCAAAACGATAACATGACCGGCCTGGACGCGCTGGATGGTGAGAACTTTCACCATCGCGTCCTCCTCTGGCCGTTTTTTGTGTCTCCACCAAACTCCACTGACGTATTGCTCTTTCTAGATATAAAAACCTCAGCTACTTCCGTCGAAAAGTTATCCAATTCAACTACTTTCTACTCTCTATCACCATGCCTTCTTCAGCTACTATCTCGGGTGTCGCCGTCCTCGAAAGCCCTCGGGCCATCCCAAACACAAACACCATCTTATTCGACTCTCAGATGTACCTTGCGTCTTCTGAGCCTGCTACCGTCGGCTCCTTACGATACTTCAACGAAAATAAACTCGAGTTTGCGCCGGTTTCCTGCTGTAGCGTGGTGATTCATGTATGTGTTGATTGCTGAATGTTAAAGTTGTACTGATTTGATCTACAGGCCGCCCGTATCTCGCCTGACATCGAAGTTTTCTCCGACAAACTGGCCGCCGCGGACTATCACCTCTTTGGGGACATCATATCTGTGAGTTTCACTTACCGTTTGGCCCATATTTTCAATACACTCAAACTAACGATCCTTTCCAGCTGATACCCTTCGGGTTGCCTGAAAATTTCACCCCCAAATATCACCCATTTGTCAGTGTATGCGGCGCTGCTTCCAATGTCGACAAGCAGAACTCATCTTTCGACATTACCGCTGAGCAATATCTCTCTGCCAACAAGGCTTACAACAACCAATTCCCGGTTCACTGTGTCTTCCCTGACACCCCGCGCTGGCAGAACAAAAAACCCCTTCCTGGGGCAGGGAAGCCCGTCGTAGTTGATGGTTTCCTGACTGGTGTTGAGCGCAACCCGGATCGTACTGTCAAACATTTCATCATCGACATCGAGAAGGTCACCTTTGTTGGCCAAGGGACATCTGCACCAAAAGCGGAGCCAAGTCCTGTTAAATTGAGTATGTGCTTTCTGCCTTTCTTTACCCCAATTTATCAACAACTCTGTTGCCCTCAGAATCCAACTCCGGTGCCTCCTCCGCGCTGATGTTCACTGGCTTCCTGTTACGAATACGGTCGATCCGCGAGTTCTTCGTGGAAATCCGCAAGCGAAGGGTGATGCCAAAATACAGTAGCGTTGCGCTTTACTGTATTTCTCCAGCAGAGAAGTAGACTAGTAGCGTCAAGCTTTACTAGTTACTTGAGAATAGATTGTTGAATAGAAGTGTTTGCACACAAAAGTGGGTTGAATGTAAGATACTATTCAACGGAAGTATCTACGACTTCTTATACATGGTAGGGAGTCTCTGAGACAGGGATAAATGACATAGGAAACTAGGTAGGGTCTCAGGATAGGAATGATGAGGAGAGAATGGAATGTAGAGTCAAGGGATAAAAGATAGACATAGGAACAATGTTCAAGACTCACGATCGTAGACTTGGAGCCGAGACGTCCGCGCACCAAGATGTCTGTGATCCATGACACTTCCACGAGGTCACGGAACAACCCGCTACAAAAAAGCGAAAAATCACGTTAGGCACCAGCGACGATCACCCTACCGAGCAGCCAAACACCAAAGACGACGATAAAGGCGAAGGTAGTTCCACTGGTGGTCGTCGCCGTCAGCGGCAGTAGAATATATGTGCACTTTGTATTCCAAATTCAAATTTTGTCCTTAAACACCCTTCTCGCAACCTATATTGAGATTTAACCCGTGGCGAAGCACGGGCTCACTAGCGCTCACTGCTAGTCTATCTACAGTATATAAGAAACCCCGTGGGTGTCCTGGTTAACTGTCAGAGTGGAGCGTACTGTTGAGATGGTGAGATTTTGCTGGCCGGAGGTCGCCGCCAAACATCTGGCATCCGAGACACCGCCACCAACTCTTGCTCCACACTCCACACTCTACCGCCGTCCGCTCAGCTCAACACGTTTGCCGACGATTATGACGCCGTCGCCGCTCCGTAGACTAGAAGATGAATATATCGTTACTTTTTAACCTCTACCTTGTGTGAAATTCTATATAAGAACCAAAGACTTCGTGTCTGGGTGGGACAAGACAAGACAAACGAAAGGAACATTCGTATTGGCTGACCGCTAACAAAATGCCGTGAACCGCCCCACTTGGTGCGTCATTTTGTCGAGATGTTGAAGGCCCCGGGAAGCTCCTGCAAAGGATGGTCCGCCGGACCTGTTGAAAAGGAATTTTTCCTTAGTCCGAGTCTGAACGGCGTTCAGCGGGCCAAAAAAGACGGAGGAGGAGAGAAGCAAAGGAAAAAGAGAATGATGGTCGTTTGGTACGCAGGACTTGCGATCTGAGCTACATTGTGGACTTCGCACTAATTTCGCGAGCACAGTCAGGCATTGGAAGATCTGTAAACTTGACACGATCATTGGCTCAACGAGCACGCCGGCAACGAGAGCTCGCTGGCAATATTGAGGATCTATTGGACATCAAGGGATATAAAGGTTGTCATAGGTCTTGAGCGCAAACGCTACGGCGGAGAGTTGAACAAGGGGAACGAAGGTTAAAGTCATATCCTGAATGCGGTACATGTCCACCCAATTGGAGCTGTATTGTTAGACTCGAACCAGTCCACGGTGAAAAGATCAAAGACAGTCGTTTGATCACACACCGAAGGGACTGGTGCGGAATCACCGGTAGCTAAGGCGGAACAGATTTTCTCCCACGATTTTCAAAGACTTAGCCAAAATTTCGTGTAGCTCCTTGTAAAAGTTTTTTGTATGCAAAATCTGAATCGGCAGCTCTCTAGTATTTAAAATTTTAAGACTTCGGACGTGCTCAGAATTTTTTTCTGGGGTGCTATACCTTTGCTTTTGCCACTTTTCGACCCGCCGTTTTAGGCAGCATCAAGAAAGCGGTGCATGTATGACGTGATGGCCAAACGTAACTGCTTCTTGGTCTACAAAGCTTCCTTCATTACTGGTGTCGAGTCTACTGTATTGTCTGCTTACTGTTTGTTCCTCACAGATCCAACTCAGGCATTAGATCAAGCCCTCGACCACGAATACGATATCAATCAGCCTCGCCGCAATGACCGATATCGGGAAAGTTACCGAAGTAGGATGCTTCGGTATGAGGATGAGGTTCGGCGAGGTGTTTATGCTGAGGAACAACGACGGGAGATGATGCTTGGATGGCAACAAATTTCCCCAGGCATTTCAACATTGTAAACGGCTTAAGATGAGATTTTTGCATTGTATTTACTATATGTAAGAAACCAAGCCATTTGAGATGGAGTGAGCTCGCACACGTAGTGCTGGCCATAAATACGATACGATACGAATTTTTCGTATCGTATTCATATTCAAACATATTCGAATATATTTGAATATATTCAAATATATTCAGTGTCCCAATTCAAACTCAATTATGGTGCAGATAGGGTCAAAAACTGGATCTTTTGACCACAATGAGCATTTAGATTCATGTTCAAGGTCTTTTCTCCAAAATCCTTCTGCCAATGTTATGTATTTAGGTGTTCGGCAAGTCTACTGATTGGGATCAATAGCCGGAGATGGCCGAAACCCTGCTGGATTTTGTGCCGCAGGGTACCTGCCTGCCGACCTCGGCTAGCTTTGGCTATGACTTGGAGATGATTGCTATGGATCCGCTCCCCAAAAAAACACCGCTGGCAATTGGCCGGGGGCCGCCAAATCAAGTGACACGCATATTCAACCGTATTCAAATATATTTGGATACACCAGGACCGTATCGTATTCATATTTATTTGAATATATTCAGAATATATTTTTTCGTATCGTATTTATGGCCAGCACTACGCACACGGGGTCGCGAGGAGTCGACCGAAGGTCGGCGACGATTGGCACTGGCACCTGGTTTTTGTAGGGCAGAAGAGCGGAATCCCATGGCGAAGCATGGATTCACTGCTAGTCATACATATCATGTGTAAAGCTTCTCAGAGGGACAAATCTATCAGCTGTATTTCGATGGTGATCAACAAAGTCAGTGCAACACAGCTTGTTCTGGGAGGAAAATTATGGTTTTGATTTTGCAGGACTCTTCAGCACGGTGTCCTTTTGTGGGCACGAAGACTCGATGTCGAAAAGAAACTGTGCACAGTTGATGGGGAAGCTTGCTTCCCCATTCATCGGTATAGGGCTCCAAAATGCTGCTTGCTCATTGAGAAAGAATTCAGTAAGCATCCAGTTTTGTAACACTGAGTCTCCTCAAGTTACAAGCACTTTAAGCACTTTGTCACAAGTGCCGGGGCTCAGGGAATGCTTTGAGCAACTTCAAAAAAATTACCAGACTTTGTGCTACTACCAGTGTGTTGGATATACTTACCATTATCCAGTGAGTATAAGCTTTAGCTGTCAAAATCAATAATCCGGAAACAACAGGGCCGCTGAGTCACTGCAACCAGATTCATCAGGAGCAGAAGACTTTGAAGGTGAATATGAGGACGGTTACTGAGGCGGTTTTGAGGTTCATCAACTGAATAAGTTGGTTACCCAAATCGGGCGAAAAACTGCTCAAGCCAGTAATGTTGCCCGAATTAATTTAGCAAGATTAGCTACTGTATATGGATGAATTGGACGTATTCAACCAGGATATTGAATTCCCATTCGCACTGAAGCAAGCTTACCCTCCTATGTGGACCATTGTCCACATACCCAACATGTTATCTGTAGCGTTTATTTTGACTGTCTCAGTCTGTCACTTTCAACAGAGCGTCAGACAATTATTTGGGGTGTTTTAAGCAACAATTCAATCAGTTCTGGTGTTGTTCCACCTAACAATGAACACTGATTGTGTTCAAGAGGCCTATTAATATTGCTGCTGTCTTCAAACTTGCATAAATGTGAGTGGAAAACTGAAATTCAAGCAAAAGGTTGAAAATTCTGGTCCAATAGTGCATCATTTGGAATGGTTCAAAGGGCTTGAGAGATACCAACAGAGCGCTAATGTAGTATGCATTGTGCAAAAATGGTCAACCATGCTTATTTGAGCAAAGAGCAACCAATTTCTTGCACAAGCTTGACAACTTTAATCGCGCCGTCGGCAAGCAATTCACTGCGGGGTTTGGGGCGGCAGCCCCGACGAGCTGTGTGACCGCCGCAGGAACGCCGCGAGCGCCAGACTGAAACGGACATAACTTACTCGTTTCTTGTCAGAATGACTTCAACCTGGGTGATTATGGAAGCCAGAACATAGGCAAGGAGTTCTGCGATTTGAAAATGCAAGGCAAGGGCCAACCGCTTTCCTAAAAATGAAATTACATACCCTAGCATCATTCTCAGTACCGAGCTGTTTGATTCATGAATTTTCAAAAGGTGAGATTGCAGATCAATTTTGACCTAAAACTTCGTTATAACATCTTTTACAGCACCAGAATATCTTGAAAACTGAGTGAGAACAGAGCGAAACCACTTTCCAGTCAGACTGTGCATACTCGGCATGAGGCTACGGCAAGCTCGGCCGGCCTTTTGCCAAGGGTGTGGAAGCGCCGCCTACTCGCTTCAAAACAAGCAATCAACTGAGTGGATTGGACGACAATTGAGGGAGATATGAGCAGTTCAAGACAGTATGTTTAAAATGCTTTCTTTACATAAAAAAACAAGAAGTGCCATTAGAGTGTATTTGCAGCTCTTTTTTGGCCAGATCTCACCAAATGACAAGCGAGTTTCACCAAATCTTAAGCGAGTTTCACAAAATCGGACAAAGTGGGGCCGAGATACGTCATCAGCCAACACGGCAACGTGACCTCATCGAGTGCTCCGCACTTCACTTACGCGTTAACCACCATCTACCACCCCCAACCACCCCTCATGCGTACCCTAAAGAAACTCATCCTAGCCATCATCCTTCCTATCTTGAACGATGCCAGCGACCTGTTCTTGATGCGAAGCGACTCTGGCAACACTGGTGTGATGCACACCGCAATAGCTGCTCTGCAGCACGCGATCTCTCGCCGCCCTCGACCGGAACGGGCTCGCCCAGAGCAGGGAGGACAACGGATAAGATAACTACGCACTGCGGGAAGGAAAAGGACTTCATCTGTATAAATGTTTTTTTCGCTGTTTATTATTTGGTTGAGTGTCAAGGTTGAGGTCAGAGCTTTACAATGCCAGCTGTGGTTTGAGCTCGAAGTTTCTGTACATATTCTGATGCGAACATTACGTTTGGTGATACGAGGTTTGAAGTCCGAAGTTTGCCGAGGTTGAAGTCCGAAGTTTATCGTTGGAAAGAAGCCAAGGTTTGAGTTCAAGATTTGAGCATTTTGAACATGGAACATATGAATAAGCCCACCATGGTTATACTATGGTTCCCACCCAGTGATCAACGAGTGAACCATGATTTCAGGATCAAACCACCATCAAACTGTGATCAAACCCGAGGAAATCCGAGTGTTGGGGCCGGTTTGATCCCCTACATGTGTGACATCAATGTGTGACATAACACGATGAGCTGGCAGCTCTTTCTCTTCACCGACCACTCTCCTGCTTGAATTATCGCTTTCCGGCATTCATAGACATGGGAAAACATCAAAGTCATGACAAACAACAGACTGATAATACTGGTACTGCTTTTCTGGGCCCAAATCTCCCTACACCACCATTTTATTTAAATGTCAAAATAATGTCCGAGGTCTGATGTCCTCGGAACCATGATTTGCGAGCTCCAACAGCTCTCAATTTCGGAATGTCCTCAGAAGCGTGGTTGGGACAGTCTGTGGATGGTTGAAGGACATCCTAGAAGGTTGCCCAAATCTTAGAAGATATATTCTGGAATCTGATTCAACAAGTACTGTATTTGGAGTAGCTATATCCCCCAATAAACTCCTTGTGACTTAGTCTTGAATGCACAATGTATTCCAAGGAAGTTCATGAAGTACCTCGAGCGGCGCAACCTTTTGCTGCTGGACTTTGGCTGGACTTGGTGTCGAGCTCGAGAAAACGATGAAGTCCCCGCATCATGACGTGGCATCATTGCTTGACATGATGTTTGTCATTGTCTCCGCTGCCACGTCGCTCTCTTGTCTTCTTCCCTCATCCCCCTCCATGCTCCTCGTCTTTCACGACACCCCAGAAGAAAGCTCGAAGCCTCTGACACTGTCTCTCTCCTCAACATCCCTTCAAGCTTTAATCTTTCAAGCCTCTTCAAGTGTGTTGTGGCACGAAGATCTCTCCACCTCAGGCAAGAGTCGCAAGTCCGCAAGATCCAAGAACCCCACTGTGCAAGGCTGAGACTGCAAGACAACGGTCGCAAGAGTCCAAGGCTGCAAGCTGAAAACTTCTCAAGAGTGTAACCCATGCAAACCTTCATCAAAGTCCTTGCCATCGTCCTCCCCAAGCCTCTCTCATCAACACGTTTCGGCCCTCTCCCCACCTCTCTTTCTCTCCATCCTCTGGAAAATTATCATTTACTTCCTCTCCCTCCTCTCCTCTTCTCCTCTCCCTCCTAGAATCATTTGTGTAGCCGCTCAATGTATACTTTTGTTGCTTGCAATACCAATTTTTTATTTGTATTTTGATCGAATCTAAGAAGCAATTCAAATATTATTTATGGCAAGCGCCGTCAGCAAACTGGCTCTAATGTCCTGGAGAGCTTCAGCGCAGAATGTCCCCAGGACATCATCGCCGACGGCTTGTCTGGGAATCGATGTTTCGGTCTCCAGGGAATGTTTCGGAGATGTCAGCTAACAGCATCTGTCAAAACGTCCTCCGGAGGTCCGGAACAAACGGTGGTGTAGTATTCACTTGTGCAGTCTTGGGCTTTCTCTCGCAGCCTGGAGTACTGGATCTCGATGTCGGCAATGACGAGGCAGTTCAGCTCTTTCTGGAGAAACTCAATAGAATCCGAAACATTCCTGAAGCTAATGTATGAATTCACTGGTTTTGAGTTTCATCATAAACATTCCTTTGGTAGGGTCATCTCGCACTTCAGCGCCATCTTCGTATCGCTATGACTCTGGCTAAAAACAAGAATTTGGCTATTCTTCCTGAACTCGAATCTCTGAATGAACGGATCAATCGCCAGGCTAGGGAGGGTATCGCCTCGCATCAGGATAAGCGAAGTTTGGTATGTTATGTTTTGTCCCTCGCATTTCCACCCCCTCATCGAAACCCAGGTCTATAAGCTTCATCTTGCCAATAAAGAGCCGAAGACCATCGCTGATTTTCTTGCTGGCTGTCCCATCGATCCCACGGCCCCGATTGGTACCCTTCTTAATCCTCGCATCATCGAGCGCAAACGGGACTTATCTTTCGGCCCGCCTATCCGGACTGTCCTCGCTGACACTGCTTCTCGCCCTTTTGCTAATGATTTTGTATGCGACGAGGCTGCTGGGTTCTACATCGTGACTGACGAGGAGTCTGTCATCTTTTTCGATAAAGACGATGGTGAGTTCCAAGTTCTTTTTTTGGCGAGCGACTTCTCACAGATTTTCAGCTAGTGTCGTCTTCGCTGAACTCATCGTTCTGCGCGATGTTTTCGGCGAGCAGGGTACGCCCGAGTCCACAGCCATATGCGAGTGGTTTCAAGACGTCATTGACACTGCTGTAAACGAACGCCGCGATGTCCGCGTGAGTCTTCCTTCGTTATCGTTTGAACTGTTGCTGATTTGATTTCATGTAAGCCGAAAAGCGACGGCACCATGGTCCAGCTTGGTTACAATGCTGGACCTCGTGATCTGAGGGTCTTTCAGCTTGCGAAAAGCTACACGAAGAATCTCGATGAAGAAACAAAAGCCGACCATGACACGGAGGTGATCGCAGCCGTGACCATCACTTGGGCTGTTGCCAAAGCGTGGTTGCCGCTCGATATAACCAATAAAATCGAAGATACCCTCGAGGAGAACGGATTGCCACGTATCGCCACGCGGAACATTGCCGCAGGTGTGTCCATAATCTTTTCACCGATTCTGTCTCAGCGAATCGACTTTCCAGGAAGTGGGTACCAGATCCAGTTCCGTGGCCTGGCTTACAATTTTCCCACATTCGAGCGAGCTCCTCCCGAGGCTTACTTTACTTATGGCTACTCCGCGTAAGCATTTGAATCGCCTTTTCCATGTTGACACACCTCATATCGTCCCAGCTCATACCACAAAGACCCATGCTACGTGTCTGGTGTCTGCGGTATCAGCCTTAATGTTGGCCGTACCGTCAACCCTCCTCCTTCCTCGACGTTGGCAACGCCAGGTCTACGCCAAACACGATCGCAGACCCGCGCGGGCAGCGCACCTGGTCAAATCGATTCTACTTCTGAGGACTTCAGCAAGTGGCCCGCAAACGGTGGAGGTAATTTTGTCGACATGACGCTGAAGGTCGTTGTTCATCAGGCTGCTGGGACGCTCTTTGCCTTCAACCCTGCGATGGGTCATGGTACGACTCGACTTTGTGGTGCGACCAACAATCTAGCAGCAATCACCTTTTCCTCGCACATCTACAAGGCCTTTCAGTTGGCGCAAACGGGAAGCATTGAAGCAGGAGATAAAGCTGGGGATGGAAACTTTGATGAGTTGAATGTAGACTAATCTGATATGTATCTCTCCAAGATATTCGAATTCATATGCACAAGTTCGAGTTTTCTAGAATACATTGGAGTGTAGTACACGAACATGTGCGAGAGCAGTGCTCCATGCAGAAATTATGTCAGCTTTGTAGTCGTGGGGTACCTTACGTTTGGCCTGTCAGATCACGTGCTGATTGATCTGCGTTCCCCGGGGCGCGCAATCATTCCCCTCGCGATCGGCCCTCCGGCCACCCTCTCCTCTGTGACATTGTCGATCGGTCCTGTATTTACTAGCAATCAAAACATTTTCTGGGACCCACAAAACACAACATTTGTGTGCTTGAGACAGTAAATTCAATGTTGCCGCCTTTCGGCTGGTGGTGGGAAGATTTAGAAGCCACTACCGCCACTGATTCGGCATCTTCCTTTGGCAGCTGTCAATAACGCGCTCATAATACGCGTCGACGCGTCGCGTTTTCGTGTTAGCTCCCAATGCCTCGGGGCTCTAGATTTGTTTGGCTATTGTTTACGTGTTATACGTGTTTCAGGCTCTGACTCAGGAGTTTTTCACTCTCTTTCTACACCCGCACTGGCCCAATGCCTTCTTCTGAGTTTGGGACTCAGCTGCCGATTCCACCGGACGGATTGACAGTCGCGTCTCTCATTTCCGCCAAGGGAGCGCAGTTACGGTTCTGGATCATCCAAGCGAACGAAGCTGCGGAAAAGAAGGTCCTCAAGCTGTCAGGGACTGTAGATCAGCAACGCACCAAACTTGCCGAATATTACGACTTGGACTTGACAGTAATACCACGCGCATACGAGGCGACCGCACCGACGATAGATGAGTCTATTAGAGAGTGCCAATGGGAGGATTTTGTAAAATTAGGTGCCGAATGGAAGTCGACGCTCGCTGCTGGTGGAATTTTCGATTTATTAACAACTCCAAGTGAGAAACTATTCTCATCCTTCGTTATTCTTTTGTTGACTCTACTATACTCTAACAGAGTCATCCAGCGGACATGCTCCAATCTTATCAATCTCCGGCGGGGCTGACACTATTATCAGCGAAAAACCCGACGAGGTAAGTCTGTGTTGTCTATAAATTGCAGATGCCCGCATAATTAATTTCTTCCTTTGACAGGATGCCTCCCATGTTCCCCCAGCTCCCAGCCACTCAGTCGAGTCTTTAGTCACCGAGCGTCAAAATCAGACACTCTTCAAACCTGTGCATCGAGCCGACAACGATCAGTCTCCCAGCTCTACCGCTGTCAACTCCACATCCCACAATAATATCAATATTCCTCGCGAGAATACTCGTCAGGAGGCAGCGCTACTGGATGATCTTTCGAGAGATATTGAGGGTCTGTCAAGATGTGAGGGACTTCGCGACATCATACAGCAAGTCGAGTCCAGGGAGGTAGCTCGAATTCGGGATCGTTATGGTCCCTCGGATGGGCGCCGCGGAACAGCGGATCCGTCGTGGTCCAAATACAAGAACATTGTCTCTAAACGAGAGCGTCTATATCGCATTCTCTCAGAGGATTTCAGAGGGGACAAGGACAGGTTTTTTTCCTTCTTCACTGTCCCGCAGATGCCGAAGAAGCGGAAGCGTATGGTGGAAGATGAAGAACGGCTCCGTTCGTTTCGCAAAATTGTCGAGGCTGCACCATGGTGCGAAGCCGATATCCTGCTTGAACACCAGAAGGAACAATATTACGGTCCTAATGGTGAGTTCTCTGAACTTCGATGGACGGAACACTGGGGGAGTATGAATTGTTGGGAGGTTTGGCGGGAGATTAAGAAGGAGCGATATGAAAAGTCCAAAAGTTCTGCCTGACGTGATATAAAATTCAAAGTGAATACATTATTCTACATCTAGTGATTTCTATCGTAGTCATGCATGTACTCATGATTATCATTGGGGAATAGAAATAGCGAAACATTGTGACCGCTTCAACTTGCGACCAGCCACCCCAAGCAGCTACCATATCTGCTGACCATCGCTTAACTTTAATTCGATACTGACATCCGCCGCGACGAAAGGAATGGGTTCCATAAAGTACCCAAGTTGAGTAGCCGAGTCCTTGCAAATCTCTCGCTAGAGCTCTACTTAAGGCGGGGGTTAAGTAACGCCCCAGCATTTTTTACGCACTCACCAGAGGTTGGTTTTGCATCACAGCTCCTTGCGCCGAGACATGCAAGAAGAGTGGCCCAGATTTCTTGATTTCTGGGCCATAAAGAGAGCCCAAAAGAATGAAAGCTCGAACAGGGCATATCATCGGATCGCCGTCATTGGCATGCAATCTCCACGAATGTAAAAGCAACCCTTGGATAGACCTGAGATACGTTGACAAATATACGTACTGTCATCGCACTTCTTTCGGCCGAAGCCCCCAGACACGTGTGACGGAAATGATCTTCCTGCCAACTTACAACAACCAATATCCTTCGTTTTGCTGGACCTCTGCGGACGATTCCGGTACTGACAGCAAGCTACAAATCCACTCTTTCAAACTATGCAACAATCCATGAGCAAGAAGACCGCTGTACTCAAGTTTTTGAAGTCCGATGCAAGACGACATTCTTTTACCTCAAACTGCCACTACGGACGGCCGTCGGCTTCGCTCGAGGTAGGGCCGTCGGACCGCCTTGCCTGCGTACCCCACGCACAGAAACAAGCCTTAGGTGTCTATGGGGCACACAAAAACTCAAGGGATGAGCTAGCCATAGCGTGCCCCATGATTCTTTAAGTCAATGCTTGCCATGGGGCACGCAAGATAAAGGTGTATAGATTAGATTCAGCAGGCTTACAGAGGCCGCGGAGCAGCCTACTCCGCTTGCTACGGCTTGTCTGGCCATCGGAGTCGAGTCGGACGGACGTCAACGACAAGACCTCGACCTTCCGAATACGTCGAGGTCTGCGCTATATGCAGCAATGCCAGCGCCTCAACCCGCCTCAACCCCGCCTCTCCTCGGTCTCCTAGACTTGTGGTAACGCGCCTCGCAACGTAATGACAGCTCTTGGTACGCCATCGCTCGTGACGGCTCTATATTTTGCTAATTACACTCAAAGAATTGTCAATAGCTCTCGGGAATAGAGCATCAAAGCTGTAAGCTACATGCAAGTGTGTAATTCACACGCCTACAATACTATATGCCGTCGCCATCCCCATTCACGGCGCGTAGCGCCGCTGAAAAAATTATCTCGGTGTGTTTTCAACTGTTTCTCATCTTTTGCTTGTTACTATGGACTATGCAGACGAACTCTGCGCCGCCACAACATTCAGCAAACACCAATACTTTGCAATACCGGCGCGTAGCGCCGGCATCAAAATTTTGAGTCGAGTTTCAATTCATTTCGTATATTTTTCTTATTGTGATCTCAGGTCGAGACTGTCCAGTGCCCGCATCTCAACGCTGAACGGTGAAGCGGCACCTGTTTCGCATGCATGATTCCATGTTTTGCTAGGCATGTGCCGCTTCCTGCTTGTGCCGTTGCAGCGGTACATTGTCGGCAACCCGAGTCCTTCCCTAATTGAGATATAGACTTGTTGAGCCGATAATGTAGTGCCATTCTTATTGCTATTCACTGATCCGACTAAGCAGCAAGCTCAATTCGTGCCGGTATGTATTTCAGGACGTGTGTGGCGTGCTGTGGCTGGACCAGGCGGTTTTACGTGGCTGAACACGATCACGGGGATGACTTGCGCGAATTGCGGCATGCGAGGTATGGATGACAGATATTGAACGGCTCATTGCTCACTTCCATTGCAGAAATACCTATCCTTTTACCGGTACAGAGGCTGATTACAGGCTTTGCTTCTCTTGGTGTATTTTATTTGCTTGAGCCAAATCAATAGGACGCGTCAAAATATTTTTATTGGCACAAATGCGGGCAATGCGGGCCTTATTTTACATCATGAACCTTCTTTGACCCTCGTACGAGTCTTAACGCGCGTGAAACGCGTGTGGGAGGTAACCTTCACTTACTTTGAGACACCCTTTTCTCCTGTTTCTCAATTCCTCCCTCTTTCTCAGTACCCGCCATGTCAACGCAAAATTCCCATCCAATATCACAGGAGAAGCCCGTACCTACAGATGAACAGGTAAAATATTGTTCTCATCATCAACGGTGTAAAATCGCGAGCTCATTTCTAAATTGAAGGTTGATGATGAGCTCTGTCTCTTAGATCTCGAAGATGCCGACTCGCTGCTATTACACGTTCAAGATCTTGTCACACAGCATCTGGATGAGTTCCCGGAAGATCAGCTTGATGATGAGGCTGCTCGGTATGCAGCTAAAATGACTATTACCGACGGAACCCGAGATGGTCATCTACGGTAAAATTTGTTTAACTGCTCATCTGTTGAATCCTTGACAAAATGTTGAATAGTATCATCAAACACTACATCACTTTCCATTTACGCCGCAATAAAAAATGGGACGCGACGCGCGTTGATGACAAAACACCGCATGACATTGCTGCATTTATTACTCAGAAATGTGGCCCGGTGGAAGAGGGCTTTGAAGGCCGAAAGGTAGGTTCCAATTCAATGTTTAATCGGAGTTTGATATGTGCTTGCATTGCAGTATTCAACTGCAGTCTCAACGCGGGCCGCACTCACAATGTGGTACAAAAATCTACGTCCGAATGAGAGTCTCACGGAATGGCGACTTGATTCAGTGACTAACACATGGTACGTGTCTTCTTGCATCGGCCGGGTATCATAGCCAAGTATATGTTAATTCTAGGCGCGGTCTTCCGACTCGTTCTCGTCAAGTTTCTCAATTTATGGTTGGACTCGAGAAAACTAAAGCCAAATCTGGTGAAGTCTCCTCATCAGCAAGAGCCTTGGCTCTGGAGGACATTCACCGACTGTACAAGCATTGCCTGGATTCAAATCTCACTGTTGCGCAACGGCGAGCCGGAATTATTCGATATGTGAGTTTCCATGGCACTCGCTAGTATTGATGTTGAATAAAAATCCAGGTCGCCTACCTTCTAGCTTGGTTAATGCTCCTACGCATTGACGAGGTAATTAAATTGCGGTTTGAGAATTTTGATAAGATTCCGGGTGAAAGTAAGTGTTGGTCCAGCTCACGAACTTGGATTGGGACTCAACACAAATGTAGGGCGGTATATTGATATAAGTCTGAACACACGCAAGCAAAACCAAACGGGACTTCTTCACTCCTGGCGGCTGCATGCAAACGACAGTGACTCGAGCATATGCCCAGTACGCGCATTTATTCTGTTGGCCTCTCTCTATGGACCGGAAATAAAAAAGACGGGTCCACTGTTCCTCCATGTGACGGCGCAAGGAGACGTGATGCAGAGTCAGCCGTTGGTGAGCTCCTTCTCTTTAACAGACGAACTAAGTATGTTTAACTTATTAATTGCAAGACCGCGAGTGCTCTGAGCCGCTCCCTTTCTCGAGATTTACAAGGTCTCGGCTACTCTTCGTGGGCTCTGTACGGCACCCACTCTTTCCGCCGCGGTGGATGTCAGTAGGTTGAAGCTGTTACAATGTTCCGTTACTTTTATTCTCCCAACGATAACCATGAGTTCATGCACGATTATGATAGAAATAAGTAGGCGGCATGTACTTATAAATTAGCTATTGATGTCTTCTACCTTCTTCTTTGTGTTCTGATAACGCTCCTTCCCAATTTCGCGCCAAATCACCCAAGAATTCTTTCCATCCCATACCTGGCCCCATTTAACATCTGAAAACACTCCCTCATTATCCATGTATTCGGCCTTTTGGCGCTCCACTACAATATCAGCCTCGCGCCAAGGAATCGCCTCGACAATCTTACGGAAAGAGCGAAAATATTCCGTTGGCAGGTCGGACGCATCTGCCCCGCGCTTGCGCTTTTTGGTAGCGGGAGGAGGAACTGTAAAATAGTTAAAGAACCTTTCCTTGTTCCCAGCAAAGTCCTGCATAAGCACACGATGTATGCGCTCGCGCTTTGACACAAGATTGAAGTATTTTGGCCATGAGGGATCTGCAGTGCCACGACGACCCGGTTCGGATGGGCCATAACGGTCCCGGATAGCCTGGACATCCCCGGACTCAATCTGCTCGATGACCTGGCGCAGACCTTCACATCTTTCAAGGCCGGCAATCACAGTTGATATGTCGTCCAAAATCCCGACTTCGCGCAGACCTGCAGCGGCAGATGTAGAGGATAGTGTTGGGGATGGTACAGGAAGATGGGAAGGTATGTGCGGATGCATGACCTGTGCCACGCTATTCATAGCTGCTGGAGCGGGCGAGTTGGCAAGGTGCGAAGAATTTCCGGTGAAACGGGATTGATTGGCGATGACATTCGGGCTGGTGCCACTGGGGAGACTGTTCTGAGACGAAGGTGTCTATCCAAGTATCTTCAATGTCACCGAGTGTAGGTACACATAGAAAGGTTTAAAGCTTACAGAGGGAATTCGAGCAATAGATTCTTGATTGGCTGCACCAAGCTCGATGCCAGGAAGCTCGATGCCGGGAAGAATTGTTTGAATCGAAGTCTTTGGAACCAGTGCTTCTATTTAGTCGAGAATTAACCAAGAATAAACATAGAGTAAAGACCAGCACAATAACATTACCCACCAGGAACTTCGGGCACAAGCTTGAATTGTTTCCCTGCTTTGATTGAATCCTTCCATTCAATACCAAGAGAAACCAGGTCGGCCCATTGCCGGTCGCGTATCGATTCGTCGACGGTCGGAACATTTATTATTTCGACACGCGGGTTGACAGTAAGATCAAATCCATAATAAGCAGCAAGGCTTGAGCGCAAAGTCTCCACAGTGCCGCTAACATTAAGGACCTTCTTCTCCGCAGACTCGTTGGTTTTGATGATCCAGAACTTCAGTTCCGCACCCTTGGCAGCAATCAACGAGGAAGCATTGAGTCCGTCGGGAGGTACAAGGACCATTTTGAAAGAAATCAGCGACCAAAGAAGCAAGGAGAAAATTTCTCCTGACTCAGATCTCATACACGTAACAATCACAGCCTCATGGACACGTTGACACGCTTTTAACGCGTCAAAACGCGTCGGACACGATGCAGACGCGCTGGAAAACCATGAAGAACTTGACGTGAAGTGTCAATCAGTGGCAGTGATTGCTTCTTTACCTTCTCGCACCGCCGAAAGGCCGCAACGGCCCGTGTCCCATCGAAAATTCAGTGTTTCAACGTATTTTGTGGGTCCAAGTTTATGTTTTGATTGCTTAGAATAAATACTAGATCATCTCCATGTCACAGAGCAACTACAGGGGAGGGGTGGCCGGAGGGCCGATCGCAGAGCTGATGATTGCGTGCCCCGGGGCACGCAAGTCATCAGCACGTGACCTGTCAGAGCCAAACGTAACGTGCCCCATGAATATAAAAGCCCGGTTTGATTCTGTTTGCGTGTGTTCAAGCTAACATCGACAAACTTTCCTACGACAATGATACATTAGCTCTGCGCTTCTTCGTTCAGCCTAGATGCTTACTTTCTCCGGGAACTTTGTCATATTCTCAAACCGAAGTTTACACCGCCAAAGTGCCGACATGATGCCACCGCCTGGCGCGATCACCTTGATGGCGGCTGCATTGAAAGATGGGTCCAGGTGGTGTAGGGCTGGCACACAGCTGGAATTCTCAGGTGGTAGGCGGGGGCCTGCCAGCCATCCTCCAGCCCGAAGATTGCTGGTACGCAGCACACATTGAAGCTGCTGACCATCTTTACAAATTGCATCACTCTATCCAAAAATATCATCTGAACTACGTCTGACAAGAAGGACGAGGTAACAGGCCACCACTCAATGTTCGGGAACGTTCAGGCCGTTCGACCGTCGACGAGAGTGCGGATTTCGTTGTCCCGGAGATTTGCACGTGATTTGGTCCGTGCGCATGTTGCTTTCTGACATCGATCATCCCCGTCTCACGCCGTCGCGACTTGCTCTTAACCGCCACCATCCCTCCTCCCCACATCCCATCTAGCCCTCGTCAACGCTCCCCAGGGGCCTCTCCTTGTCCTCACGCTCCAAGCAGCAAGATACACACCCCTGGCATCGCTCTGAGGCTTGACGTTCCAATCTCAAGAGTATTGCAAGCTTGCACATACGCGTTTGTACCACTACCTCGCTTTCAAGCCATTCCTAGGTCCCTTGTGTCAAGCTCTTCAAAACTCGTTGCCGCGCGTTGCTCTATCCCCAACTCAAATATTCAAGCACCTAATGTCTTCAAGTCCGCAACTCCCTGGAGTCCTCAACACTTCCAAGCCGCTCAAGATTTCGAAGTCGTTCAAGCTGCTCAACAACAAGCTGCTCAATAAGGCTCGAAGTCGTTCGCCGCTCTCAAGTTTCAAGTTGACCAATCACTGAAGCTTTTCGTGTGGAGGCGGGGGCGGAGGCGGGGTATGAGCTGGTCGTACAGTGCATAGCTTTCGGGATAACACTTGGGTGTGTTTTTGTTCAATTGCGGCTTACCCTATTCAATAGCTAACGCATTTTGTAGATGATTAAATTTTCATCGACTACTTCGCTACCCCGAGCTGCATATCCTAGCAACAACGACCGTGAAATAACACAACATTTGTGTGTCGGCTCTCTCCACTGTTTCTACTCCACCCTTCTGCACGGGGCATAGCTCGCAATAGGGCCGCAGGCGGACGAATGGCGAGAACTAAGGTTGTTTTTAATTACCGCTTCTCTACGTAGTATTTGCCCCCCTCCCAATATATTATATTTGCTCATTTCGAAAATATGTGTCTCAATCCAACAGCCGAAAGAGCACCCTGTAATCAGCCGGACTTGCAGCTGAGCACCAGCCTAACCTGGAGTCATGCTGGACCCATTGAAGACTGAAGCTGGGATCCAGCAGATTGTCAGCTGGAACCCAGTCTCCTTCAATGTCTGGTACACATCTCGTCTCCAGCTCAACCCCACGTGTCTGACCATTGGCGGTGTAATGACTTCGTCAATCCGTAAGAGCATTAGCCACGCTAAAAGAAAGGCGACCTGTAATGAGTGTGAGAGATTCAATCGAGAATGCACGTTGGAGAGAGACAAACATATCGAACAGTTCCTGCCCTCCTCTGCGCAGAGCTGAGATCAGGACTCATGCAATGCTGATAAAGTCGATGAATATCTTCTAACGACAGTGCCCGTGCAGACGAAGAAACTTCCCCAGATTTTGCCTTTGTTTTTTCGAGCCCAACCATGAATTGTGAGACCTGACGGGAGCGGGTTGGGAGGCCACGCCTGGACATATTGAGTAGGTTTGTATATTGGATATGATAGAATAAGAGACGGACCATGTATTTGTAATTGAATCGAGTCGCCATTCCGTCAGACTCTCGTTTGGGCGAAGCTGTTTATACCACATGGTAAGTGCAGCTCGCGTTGAAACCGCAGTTGAATACTGCGATATAATTAGGATAAGTACAAGCTATACAGCAAGAGGGCATTATTTGACTTGCCTTTCGACCCTCGAAACCTTCTTCCGGAGGCCCGCATTTTTGTGTGATGAAGGCAGTGATATCCCCAGGAGTTTGCTCATCGACGCGTTTGGCGTCCCATTTTTTGTTGCGTCGCAGATGAAAGGTGATGTAGTGTCGAATTATCCTGCAAGACACGTCCAGGCGCGATTTTTAAACACCAGAATAGATCAATCTTACCGCACATGTCCATTCCGTGTGCCATCAGTAATGCTGGCCTTGGTCATCTTTGCGGCGTATCTGGTGGCCTCATCGTCGATTTGATCTTCAGGAAACTCATCCAAGTGCTGGGAAATCAAATCTTGAACGTGTTCAAGTAAAGAATCTGCGTCCTCAAGATCAAGAAGGCAGAGTTCCTCCTCAACCTGCAAATATGCAGCAATCCATCGTCAACAGTAGATACAGGCCCATGAGTGATGATATACCTCTTTATCCGTTGGCTGAGGTGCATCTTGAGATGTCGGGGGAAGATTTATTGTTGACATTGTGGAGATGGTAGAGGAGAAGAGATTTGAGAAACAGGAGGAGTTGATGTCTCAAAGCGAAGAGACCTACCCTCCTACACGCGTTTTCGACGCGTTAGAAATCGTAAAAGCCCTACGTATCACATTGTGAGGTAAAATATGTGCACACCAGCCGCCTTTTTGCCCTTTTACCTTCGCGCACGGTAATTAAGATTTTCTTTTGCATATTTTCATATAAGATTTGATTTTTGCGCAGGATGGAAAGCATGGCAGAGCCAAAATGCTTCATAAGATGTCTACGGTGTACCTCACTATTAACGCACCTGTTTCGCGGTATAGTATTCAAGTACAAATCGCGACAGACCAGTTCGATGTCCCGTGACCGTGTTTCCTGGGTAAGACCGGAACTGTGCGTGTCGAACAGGTATGAACATCGATATCAGAGTGTGTACACTGGTTCACAACAAGCAAGATGCATATAACAGCTCACAAGGAGATTTTTGCGCTCGGCGCAACGCGCCGGCATATGACTCGCGTGAAACTAAACAATTTAGTTCGATACGGCACAATGAGGAAATAAAAGCTTACTAACAATATTTTGCATCTAGTGCAAAGTTGCAGCATATTGTCCTTGACACATTGACCTTGTAGATATACACTGGAATAGAACCGGAAGTCAGAAAAATAATTGTGATTGGGTGACTTCCCGTAAGCCCAGATACTTTTCTACAATATTTTCGACTATCCGGCGGAGATGCCGAAGCCGTCGCTCTAAACCTTGCTAGATGTTGAAATCTGAACAGGGGGTCGGTACCCCCTCTTCAGATTCTAAGCTACTCGAATAAACGGATTTGGAAGGTGTCTGCCTTCCATCCGTTGGTTTCGTCACCGGCATTTTGACCAGTCATCCTCGGCATCCTCCTCCCGTAGCTGCCGCGTACCAGACACCCCGGAGAAAGGTTCCGATCAACGAACATCGCAAAATACGCGACGCGTTGAGTCTCGTGCAACACGCGTAGGGGACGCGTTTGACGGAGGCAGCAGGCTGGCGCCCCATGAGAGAGTCTACTGATAAACTTAGTTGGATTCTAGTCGTCAAAAAGCTGAGGGAATAGAGTTGGGATAGAGTAGGACTATTTCTACGCCATCGAAGAAGAGATGCCGACATCGCTGGCACCCCTCAAATAGCCTCAAATATTGGCGAAAAAGTATCTGGGCTTACGGGAAGTCACCCATTTACGCACCATTATCTATACTGTGCCCCATGGCAAGGATTAGCTTAGATATTCATGGGGCACCCTATGGCTGGCAGATCCCTTGGGTTTTTGCGTGCCCCATGGGCACCTAACACTTGATTTCTTTCATGGGGTACGCAGGCAAGACGGTCCGACGGCCCTACCTACAGCGAGCCCGTCCGTGGCGACAGCTTGAGGTAAAAGAAAGTTGCTGGGCTTCGGGCCTGCAAAACTCGAGTATTTGTTCATCAAGCCCTGAGAGACACGGCACAGATTGAAAGAGGAGGCTAAACGCTTGCTCCCAGTATTAATTTCGTGGCGGGGCGACGAGAAACAACAGAGATATTGAGTGCGGTATGTTGCGTGACGGGACATGTCCGGGGGCTTCGGCCGAAAGCAGAGCGATGACAGATATCTATTTGTCAACGTACCTCAGTCGGATCTAAGGGTTGCTTCTTCACCACTTCCCAAAAAAGCCGAAACGAGTTCATGCAGCGCAATCACCTCTTCGTCGCTAATAAGGCCTGGAGGGGGCTGAACAATAACCTCGCTAAGGTCTGGTGGCGGTCCAACACGTCCAACCCAAGAACTTGAACCCTCACCGAGTGGGTTGTTTCCCCGCTGTGACTCGAGCAGATTGTCGTCGCGGAGACCCTGCCAATCGATTCCGTACACCTCGAGCTCATCAAGATCCAAGCCTTCCTCTTCTGGTGGAAGCTGGTCTCCCCGGACCCCATTGATGTACATGTCAAAAACAAACATGTCAGTAGGAGAACGGTTCGGGCCATTGCGAATCTGGATACGGTGCTGATTCCAGGACTCGGCGAAAAACGCAAGCTGACTGTTGATGGTTGGGAGGAATAAGAAGTGGAGGAGCCAAATGTGTGCGACATTATTGATGTCAAGGCCAAAGCGCAGCTCGAGCATGACAAAGAAGTCGCCCCAGGCAGCGCCAACCTGAGCAGTCACATCAACCCAAAGTCGTTCAATACGGACATTATGAACACTTCTATAGATCCTTGAGCAATGGATCAAGCGAAAATAGGACTGCCATACCGTCCCCAGATATATGATCCGCGACGAACCTCCCGACGTGACTCCATCCATGCTGCAACATAAATATCCTCGGTACCATGATCCCCGCGCAAACGAGATGGAACACCATATATCCGGGCTGCATCCAAGAACAGCTCTAGAACAGTGTCAGCCGTGTTATTGTCACTAGCACGCAGACCTGTAATGAGACGGGAATAACCGTCGATGAATCCGTGGATAACAATGCCCCAACGTATCAGCCCCGATATCTGTCAGAATCTGAGATGAGTAGAGTGTGTGATTTTTGCGCACCGTGCTGTCCGTCATGATGCCACAGAGAATTTGGTTCTAGAACACGATAGTCGCGACGACGTATCCGAATGCGCTCAAAGATTCTGCGCACAGGATCAATGCGGAGAAGTGATTCCCGTACACGCTGTGTGGGCACACGATGTCCAAGTCGGCGGAGCATACCACCAAGCATACTTAGCCCTGCTCTCTTATAGTGAGTGCGTAGTCGGAGGAGAAGCATATCCAGCTCATCGTCTGTGATATCTGAGACAGGACCAGTGAAAGAGACTGTCGGCTGGGCAAGATTGCTGATTTCGGGGGGAAACTCTCCCGATTCTGGGATAGGGAGGTTGGGGTCGAGAATATCGTCTTCATCACCAAGAGAGACATTGGTTTGTCCCGCCGCAGCTGGGAAAGGATTCGATTGTGGCTGTGCAATGCCCTCTGCAAGCAACGCATTCCGAACAGTAGAGCGGCCGACACCGAGGAATTGTGCGATACTTGCTGTTGACCTATGCCCATATGCCCATCGAAGAAAATCGGGATTAGATGGGAGCGACTCAACAAGTACAGGCCTCCCATGATGCGAGGCATCGACTGCATCTTGATAAGCCAGTCGGACATCGTTTTGCATGGCACTGACACTGGACTGCAGGGTTGTAAATTCATCGGGAGGAAAGACTTCGGGATGCTGGACAAAGAATAGTATCAGGATTCGAGTTTTCTCCGATTGCAAACTTACTTCATGAATAATGGCTGCAAATTCATCAATATCATCGCCCAGTCGAGCAATGACTATAGCATCAGTGAGATTGGTGGAGAGATCGGTGACTGCAGCTGCAAAACGATGATAGTGTGTACGAAAGGCATTGAGCAGAATGTCTGCAGGAAAACTTGGAGGGGAGGGCTTTATTTCGCCGGAAATAGCCTCAGATTGCCGAGGGTTTTACTGACCGGGGCCATCGGCTTTAATCGGTCTGGCGACCGATTTGCCATCACCCTTGGAATGGCGGGGTTGCCGTGAAGCTGGTCGAGAAACCAGGTAGCTGGGCGTCGTGACGACATGGTGGTCAGAAAGAGGAGCGTCACCTCACACGTCACTCCGCTTGTCACAAGATCATGCACTTCCTTCCGCAAGCTCCTGAAGTGCAACCACGCTTTCATTCCGTCCGTGCCGCTCTGTTCGCCTCCCGCTCGTCAGTTGACTCACGGCCCGACTTTTTACTTAGTTTTGGAGCAACCACTACCAACTTCTGGGTCAAGGACAAGCATGGGAAATTCCGGGACATCCTCCTGGGATTTGACAACCATGTTGGTATTTTTGCAACTCATCAGAGTCGGATGCTGAATATTTGAGCAGACTTTGTGCCAGACTCAGACCTACGGTCACCCATATTTTGGTCCCGTCGCGGGCAGGTAAGTTAGAGAATAGAGACTCTTGACATTTCCATGATATAGAACATCGTTCTTTTCAGGTACGCCAACAGAATTCGGAATGGTACCTCTGTTGCAACTTGATGGTCGACCGTGACGTATCACGTTACCGTTCATCTTCTCCCCTCTTCTCCCATCTTCGAGTTTACTTCGATTCTCCGCGACATTGCTGTAACTTATATCGACTGTTTACATAACGTGAATGGTCGGAAAGAATGCTCAGCCTCGACAGGGCGTCTTTCCATGAAGACATGGCGAGGCTGGAGCGGTTGCCAACAAAGGACGAATATCGCAGAGTTCGTCACCTCGTGCTTCAGGAGCCCTCTGAGACTCCTCCGAGCGATGACGACCTGGCCACAGTATTTTCCGAATGTCCACACCTAGAAACCGTCGTACCCTGCCAAACCAGTTCCTATGGATCACCACTCAAATTGTTACCGACGCCTGAAGCAGGATGTCGAAGCTTACCCTCAAAGTGTTAATCCTGCGTCTAAGGTAGAGAGCAACCAAGTACGGTTGCCCCACGTGATTTAGCCTTTTCGAGAAGATATAGTCCGTTCCACCTATGCTCAAGGGAAATTAAAAAAATCTGGCTCTACAGTTCTGTGTGCATACATACTAGGTACCTAAAAATCAAATACTATGCATGCAAGATGAGATTCGACGGACTAGTTCCTGAATTGATGGCAGACCTCAAAATCCCATCAAATTCATCGTTTTTGCATCATTCAAGAACTAGTCTTTCAATTTTACAGCTTTCTCTCAAGTCCAAGTTTAGGGACATCGTAGATAGGACTCTCCTCAGATCTGTTGAGCCAGATTTTCTATTGCATACGACGAACGGACTATATCTTCTCGAAAAGGCTAAATCACGTGGGGCAACCGTACTCGGTTGCTCTCTACCTTACATGAGCAAACAAAAAAGGACCCGAGCTGCGGCTGTGCCGGCTGGGAGCCGGCTTGACGAACCGAGCTGCCTTGGTAACAGCTGGCTCGCCTCGGCCAAAAAGGAATGGCGGGGTTGCCTTTACTGTCGCCTACCTAAGTACCGTACTCCCGGGATAGCCTAGGACTGAGTACTAGGCTGCTTGAAGCGTTGAATACCACATGTATGTAGAACCACATCCTTCCTACTTTAAACACGACAGCTGCGCCTTGACGAATCTTTTGACGAAAAGCGCAACCGATCGGTCCTCGTCAACATCCAGAACATGACCATGCCATTCGACCTCCTGAACCTTCCTCCGAATGGAGTGATCACACCCGAGGGCAAGGAATGAATGCTAAGGAGCACTATTTAGCCCATACTACAAGTTTTCAGTCCAAATACATGGAGGATACTGCGGGCGGTCGTGTCGTTGCCATATCGGGCTGCTTTGATGCCCAATTAAACTTCCCGATATAGGAATAATGCACCCCCTCTTTAACTCAAGAACTGGGCTCGTAACCAGCCTGCCTACGATGTGCAACCATTTTTATATTTGGGTGTGGTCGTTGCCGTAGGCAGGCTGGTACTTCTCGGGTGCCGCCAAAGGGCGTGTGACCATTTGTGACTCAGGCAGGTTGCACCAAACATTTCCCATCGCACCGCGTTTCGAGAATATTCACACAAGTACCCAGTAATATGCGATATTGGTATAGAAATGCATCCCCGGTATTGAGATGAGTTCAATATGAATTTATTCTCAGAGAAGGAGTAGAATAAAGCTCCCGTCAAAATATTTCAAACTCCGGCCCCGCCCTTTAGCGGCACCCGAGATGTACCAGCCTGTGTACGACAACGGCCACCTCCAAATGTAGAAATCGTTGCAGTACGTAGACAGGCTGGTCACTAGCCTACTCAAGAACCAGTGGGGCTCAAATGTCAGTAACGTAGAATCCTACAGTGTAGTAGGGTTCCTTGGATAGGGAGGGTTCCTTGATTATTTTGTTTTCTGGCTATCCACAACAGCTTGTAGTTAGATTCTTTGTGCTCAGCCTAATGATAGAGAGCCTATGTACAGTCTCAAAAAGTTTGAGCCCACCAGTGTGTCTGTGGTACGAGCAAGACACTATTTAAGGTGCATCAGCTGCCTAATTCGGCGATGATCACTTTTGTTTTCCCCACTTCTCGTCTCCGTTCAGCGTGTTATGGCTGAAACTAATTCTTATGAGATAGTTGAGGATCGTATCTACGATTCTATACCCAAACTGCAGCAGATACGGACAAGATACGACCAACTATAAATTGATTGGTCCTCTCTTCTTTCATATTCTGACATGATTCAACTATTTTGGATTTCAAAGCCCCTTGCCCCCAGTACCCAGTTCGACAGGGATCGAAACTGGTCAATTAAACACTGTGCTGTAGCCTGTAGCGTCTGACCATTGATTGATTTCTGTTGAGGTTGTCGCAGTAAGGTTGGGGCAGCATCCTTGCTGCCCCAACCTTACTGTTGCACGATCGAACGAAAAACATGGACCTGGCAGATGGAGTATGCCCCTCTATCTTCTCAAAACACCAAAATTTATGCGGCGTGTACATACTCTAAACAAAAAATTGGCCGAGGATCATCAAAAAATCAAGGATTGTGGCCGTCAACCAGACTTCAATGAACAAACAATGTGGTTCAAATATAAGAACTCTCGAAATTACGCATGATGATTCATGATGAAGACTTGCCACTACAGCAACGTTTCTGGGCGATTCGAACCACTGAAGAAGAAATCGATGCTCTCGTCAAGGAAGAAGCGGACCGGAAAAAACAGACATCCGCCCGCTACGATGTTGAAGGTGAAACCTTGCGTACGAAGCTATGGACTGATTCCGCTTAAGGGTATACATTGAAGGACTCAATCCACGAATTCAGAGTTCAACCGACCGAGCAGCGTGATGGGTTGCCCAAGTTTGAAACGAGACCACAGAAAATGGCAAATATGGCAGGGAAGTACCAGTGTACCACAATTCAAACTCGCGACATAACTACCAGATGAGTATAGTAGGGTCCTAGCAACGGAATTAGTTCTTGAACAATGTGACGCACACCTCAACTTTCGTGAATACAAGGACCTTGACAAGCTTAAGCTTCTCTCCGAAGACGACATCCGAGACGCTCTCAGGCTATCTAAAAATGGTAAAGCACCGGGCCTGGATGGTATCCCCTACGAATTTTTCAGACATCTAGATGTTCTCTATTTCCAATCAAATAAAGATTTTTTTAATATCATTGGATTCCTTGCCGCGCTGTACCTTGATATCGAGATGCATGGGATCACACCCGGAACTAAATTTAATGCCGGATGGTTGTGCCCAACTTATAAAAAAGGCGACAAAGAGTTTGATCTCAAACTATCGCCCAATTCCATTACTAAATTCGGACTACAAGCTAATGACGAAGGCACATTCTCTACGCTTGAACCAGCCTCGGAATGGCCGATTTTCCCATGAGCCTGCGAGAGGGGCGCAATGTCTTGCGACCAGCGGAGTGACGTGTTGACGCTCCTCTTCCTGACTTCCATGACCGACACACGGCACGACGCCCTCAAGCTCTCCGTGCTGACATCGTCCTACAAAGCCTCAAGCTTTTCTTTTGTAGCTCGAGTCTCGCACCCCGTGGTCGACCCTATGGCCCAACTATGGCCTGCACTCTTTTTCGGGCACCAACTCACCGGTCACCCCTGACTCAAGTATCCGCCGAGAATGGGCAATCAAGGGGTATTCATTCTTGAAATTTTCCATACAACGTCGGAAAAGTGACTTAAGAGCCTCTCGACCCCTCCCTCCCTACGTAATGCTTATGTAATCCTACTGAATACGGTAATTTCTTGACAGTTTTCCCACCCAAGCCTGGGTCAAAATTGGTTCATAACTGGCAGTTTGGGTACAAACACTGAGACAGCCTCCCAAAATGAGTTGCAGTGTCATCTCAAAAAAATTTCCCGTGTTCAGGCTGGGTCGGCAACACTCGGCAGATCGGTCAATATTGTGTAATCTAATACATTTTTTCGACAGTTTCCGTCTACAAGGGAGTCTATGTACTCCACCTTGCAGTCTTCGACCCATTACGCTACGAGTCGGACCTTTTGTCTAACGTTTTATGACTTTCCACGGATGGACCTTTCAAGCATCTGCTCTCTCTGAGGGTCTTGGCGAAAGTGAGTGACATCTCTATTCTCCCCCTTGTTTTCTTTCCTCTTTTCTCTCTTCCTTCGCTATTGCTCAGATCCCCACCTTTCACAATATCGTTTCGCTATGCTAATCCACCTCGTACGACCATTTCCGGTTTAATACCCTCCACGATGGCTGTTGCCAGCTAGCAGGCCATCTTCATATTTTTCACGTTCCTTCTACCATTGCTTTTTGGGCGCCTTCACGTTCATTTCTTTCGTATCCTTCGCGCCCACGCGGGCTGGTGACCGTGAATGATTCCCGCGAGCGCGCATGAAGTTTTTGTTTTGATGCCGAAGGATGCCGGTATCCATTACATAGCTCCCCCCAGCCTTCATGTGCGCGAAGAAATCAAAATAGGCCAGCCCTGATACACAAGCATACTAGCTAACATATGCATAAGATAATTGCGACTAGCGCTAAGTACTTCGAGTCATCAAGAAAAGGGTATGGTGGCGGACCAAACTTCGTGACAAGTCGTGGTGGTGGGCAGCGACGGGGTTCCCACGATCCATCACTGATCTGACAGATTAGTCCCACCCACCCGCCCGCCCTGCAAAATAGGGAACAGCCCATAAGATATTCAGCGCGAGTAAGCCAGCGGGGTGTTGTATGCTAATAATCATAGTTATTGAAGATGATTACTGTAATAGAGCCGGATTTTTGATTTTTTTGTTGCACCTTATATGTGAACCGTGAAAATAATATTGAATGCGCGGAATCACCAAATGTGGCCCTGTTAGGTTGACTATCGGACAAAATGACGCGTCAGTGGCCCCATCTGGACGCGTGGATCGGGTCAAACACGATGTTATGGGCCGATAAAGATTTGGTGTCATATTGCCTAAATAGGGTGTGACAGAACGCGTGACACACCGCTGTCGACGCGTCAGACGCGCTCCTACGCACGAATCCCGCTCAGAAGCAGCATACAAAGGTACGAGGATATTCTCACATGTCCGTCAGAACTTGGTTAACATTGATCAAGCTTAATATTCACTAACTAGGACAATGGCGCCTGTATCAAAGCAAAGACGACATCTCAAGAATGCACGCGCAAAGATACCCCAAAAGGGCGCCAGCGACAAGGAAAACCACGCTTCAGCATCCCAGACACCACCTACTCCGCGCTCCCCAAGAAAATCGGCACTCTCACCTCATAAATCAAGAAAAAGGCTTGAAACTGTGGATGCCAATTATGTCGCAGCATTGGAGAAAGAAAACGAGTTATTGCGTCGACGGGAGAGGCGGCACAAAGAGCAAATCGCAGATTTGAAGAGACGGGTGAAGGAGAATGATGAGAGGGTCGCAGCTGCTCTTGCTGAAGTTCGGGCTGCCACTGCTGCTGCGACGAAATCTGCGCAGCGCACAATATCTGACACTCACAAGAACGGCACGGAATTAGAAGCAAAACTGGCCAGGGCGGAGGAACGACTTGCTGACCACGAGAAGCTGAGCTCCGACAAGCTCAATGCGACTGCTAAAGAGCTTTCCACCCTCCGCCGAACCCTCCGTGCGCTGAGGAAACAGGTGAAGCGGCTAGAGATGGGTAAAGAAAAAATCAAGAACGGCTCAGCATCTTCGCGTGCAGTGGGCAGGGAGACTTTGAAGAAGGGACGCGCATACTCCCCCGAGGTTCGTGATCTAGCCCGCACGCTCATTTCCTGTGGGTGCAAGATGGGCAAGGTCGGCGGCGCAATTAATGCTGTTGCGCGTATTTTTGGCCTCGATCTGCCGAACATAATTAGCCGCCGGACAATGGGTCGCATTGCGCTCGAGAGCTTACTTATGTCTCGCATGCAATTAGGCTTCGAGCTAAGAACCGCCGAGGGTAAGACTATATCCTGTCAAATATTGTTTAGCATGCTCACGACAAAATGAAGATTATACCATCAGTAGCGACAGCACATCGCGCCGCAAAATGAATTACCAGTCTCACCACATCAACATGCGTGTTCCAGTTGGACGGGATGCGCAAGGTAACATTGTCATGTCGGAGACGGCGAAGGTTCGGTTCGCCGGTGTCGAATCTACCACAGACCACAACGCCAAAACCTCGAAAGCCACATGGCTCAACCGTGACAGCATCAACCGTGACAGCAACTTGTGGCAGAAAGTCACATCCCACGTTTGGTTATGTAAGCGCCTAATCCGGTAATTCCCATCAAAAACCGCCAGACTTTCGTCAGAAATCAGGCAGATTCGGATGCCTGTGAGGACAAACACATTTGTACAGTATCGCAATTCCGACCATTTCAGCTCATTTGCCGAACAGTTTTTCCCCCATCTGGATTTCCCCGACTGCCGGCAAAGACCCGAGAATATTATGTAAACAAATATTTTTTTTGACCCTTCTATGGTGCCGCTCACTTAGTCACCGCTACTTTTGTACAGAAATTGATGGCTCATTGATCTCATCAGGGAAAAATCTGATTTTTTAATCCTCTTGCAGAAATGCTCCATTTCATGGTAGCTACATTTTGGCAAGAGGAATTGAGCTCAGAATAAAAACTGGGCGAGATATATATTTTACCTTCGACCGAATTGGCCACCCCTAACAAAATGCCTCAAGCGAGGCCTTACGAGGGGTGGAATACCACTGGAAAGAGCAAAAACGATGTTTTTTCCAGCGCTGCGCGCGCTAAATCCTTCCAAAAGAGCTCTAAATTTGAGCCAAAATCTGCGAATTTAGGGGGTCTATCAGCCAGAAAATTTCCGCGGCCAGATTGGCCGCTATACAAAACTAGCGGTGACTAAGTGAGCGGCACCATAAACGCGTTTTTAAAAGGTTCTGAGCCTTGGTCGGTCGGAAAAGTGAAATAAGAGGTCGCCGACACCCCCCCTCCCCCTAGCCGGTGTCTCGAATTTTGCCGGTGGGTACCCCTTGGCTACTTACTACACCTACACCTGAGATGCAGTACTGCAGCGCCAAACACAGGCCCTGCGCGTTCGACGTCTGCTGCTCTCGCGGCCAGCCCCAACGCACTATTTTACGCTGTGCTTCATGCACCTCAGCGTTGAGGTGAATTAATTTGGTGCGTGTCTTACATCTTTTTCTTGTGTTCCTACTGAGGTCTCTTTCAACTTTCAGCCCCACTGGTGCCCGGAATATCGCTCCGACACGATGCTCCAGCGCACGCTTGCGGTCGTGCAAGTTCCCCGCTGTAAGGGCAACCTTTAGGACCCGAGATGTCTCGAGGGTCTAGCGAGGGAGAATCCAAAGTTAATTAAAGACGCTACTAGGAATACATTACAGCGCACCTAGCGAGGGAGAATCCAAAGAGAAGAAAGGCTAAGGATTCCCACGCTAGGTGTGGCAAACATATACTAACTAGTTCCCACAGGGCCGGGTCAACCGGCAATAGTCTCTAGCCCGGTCACAAGCTAAGTCCCACCTTGATGACGTAGTTGGACTGGAGGGTGCGCAAGATCCCAGTCCAACTATGTCATAGTTTGATGGAGCTCCACAATGATGTAATGGGACTTGGGCAGAAATGCCCAAGTCCCTTTGCATCATGCTGTGCAGAACAGGGGTTCCCCTGACATCACCCCCCCCCCCCTTGGAATGCGGCGCCTCGACGCATAGATCGCACCTGAGCTGGAGTGGACGAGCGGTCACGGAAGGGAAGGGAATCAAAGGCAGCGACAGCAATGGAGCGAGGTTTGGAAGGGTATTTGCGGTAAAAGGCAGCGACAGCGTCCGGGGCAAAGACATTAGAGTGCTTCACCCATTGATCATGGGATGGGTCATAACCCTTCCAGCGAACAAAGTACCATAGGCTGCCATAGCGGATCTTGGCATCCAGTATCTCCTCGACCTCCCATTGCTTGTCGCCAGGAACGTCAAGGACTGGTGGTGGCTCTTCGTGTCTTGGGCGAGTGGGGAATGGATTGGCTTGCACAAGCTCAAGTTTCACAACGGGGAAGACAGGGTGGAGGGCAGAGTACCGGGGCGGCAGCTCCAGTTTGAAGGCACCATTACCAACGACCTTCAGAACCTTGAAGGGGCCAATACGCCGGTGAGAGAATTTCACTGAAGGGCGGGTGGTGCGGATGTCTGAGGCATCGACCCACACCCGGTCACCAACCTTGATGTCTGGAGCTGGCGTCCGCCGGCGGTCATAGTACTGCTTGTACTCTGCTTTGGCCTTGACAAGTGCTGCCTTCGCCTCGGAAACCCCTGACGCAATCCGGTCGTGAAACTCGTTCACAGCCTCCAACCTAGAACGTGCAGCATGGGGCTCAAAGCCCATCCGTGGAAGCCGACCAGTGTCCGTCATGAACGGTACCTGCTGTGTGGAGGAGTGCATGTGGTTGTTGTACGCAAACTCCGCTGCAGGTAGCAGCTCATCCCAGTCGTCCTGCTTGTAATTAGTGAAGAGCCGGACGTACTGCTCGAGTTCCTGGTTAACACGCTCTGTTTGGCCATCGGTCTGCGGGTGGTAGGCCGTGGAAGTGGCTGGGGTGACCCCAACGAGGCGCCAAAGCTCGCGCGTGAACTCTGCGATGAACTGGGTGCCACGATCCGAGATGTACTTCTCCGGCAGGCCATGGTGGCGCCAGACGTTCCGGTAGTACAGCCGAGCAGCACCAACCGCGTCGATGGTGGTGTGACACTCCATGAAGTGTGCTCTCTTCCCAAGGGCACAGACAACGACCATGACTGCATCGTATCTATGGGCCTCGGGAAGCTCGACGATAAAGTCGACCGACACGGTGTGCCAGCGCTCTTCTGGGATCTCTGTAGGGTGGAGCTCACCAATCGGCAGTCGACGAAGCGCCTTGGTGCGGCAGCACAAGTCACAAGTCGCGACATACCGACCGACATGGCGCGACAGTTGGGGCCACCAGTAGTTCCGAGACACGAGCTCCAGGGTCTTGAAACGACCGGCATGGCCTGCAACACGCGTGTCATGGTGCTGCTCCAGGATGCGTCGGCGGAGGTCCTTGTCTCGGGGGACGACAATCTTCCCCCGGAAGTAAAGGAGTCCACCTTCAATACGCCATTCCGAAGACCGGGCAGACCGCACACCTCGGGCCTTGAGGAGTTCCTTCGCAGTCAGGGCGATGGGCTCTTCAAGGTCGGGTTCTCCGGCAAGCGCATCACGAATGTCGCGCAGGAGGGGAGCCTCAGGGCCGGCAATAACCAGGGCTTCGGTGGCCCGAACATGGAACAGCTCGGGTCGAAGCAGGGTAACGTCCTGGTTATCGTCCTGCACTCCATGGTCCGGTCTCCGAGAAAGCGCGTCGGGGCGACCCATGAGGCGACCCGGTTGGTGGTGCAGCGAGAAGTCGAAACGGGAGAGGTAGAGAGACCACCGAGCTTGGCGACGGTTGAGCTTCTGGGCCTTCCGGAAATATTCCAGGTTTTTGTGGTCCGTCCAGATCTCAACCGGGTGCTGCGCGCCCTCCAGGAAGTGGCGCCACTCCTCAAGGGCTCGCACAATCGCAAGCATCTCCTTGTCGTGAATCTCGTAATTCCGCTGCACCTCGTTCAGGCTCTTAGAGTAGAACGCAACCGGATGCCACTTGCCATCGTTACCCTGCTGGGAGAGGACGGCACCGGTGGCATAGTCAGAGCTGTCAGCCTCGAGCCGGTATGGGCGCTCGGGGTTCGGAAGAACCAGAACAGGGTCCCGAGTCACCCGCCGCTTGAGCTCATCAAAGGCAGCTTGCTCTTCAGGCCCCCAGGTCCAGGCAATGCCCTTCTTGGTGAGTCTGAAGAGGGCTTGAGCAACGTCTGAGAAGCCCGCAATGAACCGGCGGTAGAAGTTTGTGAAGCCAAGGAACTGCTGCACATCCTTCTTATTCTCAGGCGCTGGCCAAGCTGCCACTCCTGCAACCTTTACATAGTCCATCTCGACGTGGTTGTGGGAAATAATCACGCCAAGGTACTCGATAGAGGTTCGCTCAAACTCACACTTCTCGGCTCGAAGGTAAAGTTTGTTTGCGCGAAGCCTCCGCAGGACCTCTCGGACGATCTCTCGATGCCGACGGATGTCTGAGTGGGCAATGAGAATATCGTCGAGGTAGACCATGACGTCGCCAGAGAGGATAAGATCCTGGAAGATGTCGTTCATCATGGTCTGGAAGGTTGCAGGGGAGTTGGTCAGACCGAAGTACATGACCAGCGGCTCAAACAGTCCCCGGTTGGTCCGGAATGCTGCCTTCCACTCGTCGCCTTCACGGATTCTAACGTTGTTAAAGCCCCACCGGACATCGAGCTTCGTGAAATACCGAGCTCCCCTGAGTCGGTTGATGAGGTCGTTGATCAAGGGGAGCGGGTAGCGATTCTTCACGGTCATGGCGTTTAGAGCTCGATAGTCCTGTACGAACCTAAGTCCGCCGTCCTTCTTCTTGACGAAGAAGACGGGTGAGGCCATAGGTGATTTCGACGGTCGAATCCGGCCAGTGCCAAGTCCCTCCTCGATGCAGGCATCAAGCTCCTTCTGTTCGAGAGGCGAGATTGGGTAGACCTTGCAGTTCGTGGGTTTAGAGTCCGGCACGAGCTCAATGGCATGGTCCCAGGATCGGCGTTCAGGCAGCGAGTCAAAGGACTCCTTGTTGAAAACATCGTCAAACTCTCGGGCCCATTCGGGGACGTCCGAGCGCGCCGGGGCTGAGTTTTTGGCGTAAGCCTCAGCCAGGCGCTGGGAGACGGTGCTTCCAGCACGGATATCCTCAGAAGGCAGGAACTGGGTGTAGAACACCCGGTCTCCCGGCTCAAGGGGGTCATCCACTTCATCCGCATCATCCACTTCATCCACATCATCCTCGTCATCATCCTCGTAGTCCGGGAACAGCTCTGGCAGGTCATCGTATTCATCTTCGCCTAAGTCTATGGCACAGATGGATGGAAGGGGACCAAGTCGGAGCTGCCGGAGGATCTCTGCGGCCAGGCGGGACTCTCGGCGTGCAGCACGAGCCTCCAGGCGAATCTCAGTGCGGCATGTAGAGCACTCGCTGGGGCACCTGCTCATCTTGACCTCTCGGGTGTCCCAGTCGATCTCCGGGTTATGCTTCCGGAGCCAGGAGTAGCCGAGGATGAGCTTCTGCTTCCCACGACGGGTAACAGCGAGCTGCATGCGCTCAGAGTGACCACGATACTGCAGCACAACGTCAGCCACCTCGCGGATTGCACCAGCCTCATTTGGCGAGCCATCCACATTGAAAACTGGAATGGGCTGTGCAAGGCGGCGGAGGGGGAGGCCGGACTTAGCTGCAAACTCAGAGTCAATGAAGTCTGAGGTGGCACCACAGTCAACGAGACCTTCAAGAGAAAGCTTGGTGGCGTCCTGGACTGCCTGAATCTCAAGGGGGAGATGCAGGGAGTTGGCACCGGGTGCAGCAGCAACAGTATAGCGCTGAAGAAGTCTACGTTCCCAAGGCTTTCGCCGGATGCGTGGGGAACGGAGGGGAGCAGGGGGTACGTCTTTCATTTCGGCAGGTTCAACAGATGTAACATTGGCAGACTCATCATACAAACATGCGAAACGATTAGGAGACGCGATCGAGGGCGTACCGCTCACTCGTCGCGTGGGAGAAAACCCTGCTCTTCCTCGGTGGCTACAGACTCCGGCTCAGGCAGCGAGTCGGTGGTGGCAACCCGAGCCACTAGTTCGGAGAGGAGCTCGGACCCAAGCTGACGAATGACCTCGTCAAGCACATCAGCAGCTCGGACGTCAGCCGGGGTGGGGCAATCCCGGGCCAGGTGTGGACCGCCGCATCGGTAGCAGCCGCGGGGAGGTCCTCTCTTGGAGCGCGTGCGATCAACATCCATGGGGACTACCTGTGGAGGAGCAGGAGCTGGCATGGCCCGAGGAGGAGGCGCAGGGACAACAGGGAAGACACCTGCTGGACGTGAGCGAGCGGCTGGCGGAGCTGAGGGGGCTTTCGGGAGAAGCCCAGCAGCACGAGCCCGCACGTGCGATTCGTACTGGCGGTACGCTCGGGTCCGCCAAGCCATGTAGTCGCGGAGGTCTGGGGGGTCGCTGGACGAGGTGATGGCCGCATTGATGGCAGGGTCAAGGCCAGAGCGGAACTTGGTGACCTTGACCAACGCGTCAGCAAACCCAGCAAGGTCAAAGAGGTCTTCAAAGTCATCAGTGTACTTGAAGACATCCCGGGAGCCCATATAGTATGCCCTAGACTCGAGTTTGTGTAGGGCGTGGTCCTGCTCGTTCTCCTCGACAAAGCGTGAGCAGAACTCCTTGGTGAAGGCGTCCCAGGTGAGGAAGGGGAAAGGGGTTTTGATGGACATGCGCTCAGCCCATTTTTGCGCAGAGTCTTTGGACATAAAGGACATGGTGAAACGCACTGCCTTTTCCTCAGACATCTCGCCGCCTTCGACAAACGCCTCTGGAACCAGTCGGATGTAAGTCCGAGCTGAGTGAAGGAAGGCCCGGCCAGCCGAGCGGTCGCCGTCAAAGACGAAAGGGGGGTTCGGTCGAAGGACCGTTTTTGCTGCCGGTGTGAGGTTGGCAAAGAGTCCTGGACTCTCGGCCGGAGGCTCTGGAGGAGCGGCAGGGGTCGGAGCAGTAGTAGTGTGAGGATTGGCAGCGGTTTGAAAGAGCTCGACCAAACGGTCAACAGTCCTCTCGAGCCTATCCAGCGGCGGCTGCAGCAGCGGTGGCAGAGTCGGTCATGGTAGGTTCTAGAGAGGGGGAGGAGGGGGCAAGATTCGCGGTTTGCGCGTCCGAGACAGCAGAGGTCCATAAGGATCAACACGGGTACCGGGTATACCCGCGGTGTTGTACCCGAGGGTCTGGCGGGTCCGGGTACGGGTTGAGATTTTTTCAACCCGCGCAATACCGTGCACCCGTGCGGGTAGACCCGCGGGTTTGAGGCATTTTTTTTGGTCTTATTCGGCGCGCTTTGAAGTAAAAAAATAATTCGCCTGATTTGCCGGCGCCAAATGTCGCCGTATTCGGCACGAGATCACATCACATCACTTTTGTGACTGATCACTTCACCCTTGTCTTCTGCCTTCGAGTCACTCTGCCTCAGCGCCAGCCACTACATACGCCATCCCACTCTGTGTACTCCCTCAAAGGCTTGAAACTTATTAATACTCTATTACCTCAATGGCCCGCTCGGAAGCGTCCCGAACTCAAAACCAATCTTGTCTGACAAAACCCCGGTGGTTTCTCGTCTTTTTGGGCCGCATTTCTACTCCTTTGAGTGTTCAGAACTCTTCTTGTTCGCAACTGTTTACTCTACAACTCTCCAAATCGTCACCCAGAGAGGTAAGAGTATACTGTTTTGGTTGTGCCAACGCGACACCATGTGGAGTGCGCGCGATAGTGAATCCGAATGTTCCGTCTCCATAATAAGTGCTGAGCAACTGCTGAGTCAATTCCCGAAAAAATAGGCTACTTCTGTGGGATTTTTTCCACTCATGATTTGTTTTTTTGTTGCGCTGGGTATAAAATCAAGACTCAGATCTTCCTGGTCTTGGTGTGGGCTGTATCATGGCGCGCTCCGAAAGCATCTCGAGCTCTACACCTTCCTCTTCTCCCTCTAATCTTTCAGCCCGCGCGTCCGCCGCTCTCAACAAAGTCAAAAAAACAGCATCGAAAGCCGGCAAAGCTGTCTCAAAATCCGTCCAAAAAGTCACCAACGCCATTCGTCCGCAACGCAAAAGGCAACGCACCTCCAAGGCCGATGCTGCTCTCCAGGATGGCGACCGAGAGATGGGATTCTTGGCCGACAAAACCGGTGTGTCGCTTCATGTACCTGGAGTTTCTAAGGATACTGAATGGGAACATGGACACAGATACTCAAAATGATTCGGAAAAAAGTATGTATTTCTCCTGCTTGCCGCCAGTTAAATTGTTTGACTCCTTTATAGACGATACGACCAGTGTGAACTCGGCACGTTCAAAATCGGTTCGCGGTTCAGTTCAGGACGAGAATGACTCGGAGCCCGAGGTTCGAGAACTTACGGAGCAGGAGGAATTGGGTGCGTCTTTTTGCCGCTATATCTAACTTGCCTAATTTATGTCCACCAGCCGAGCACAAAAAGAAGTGGACCTCCCCCATCTATTCGTTTTTCGGAGACGTTTCAATTGTCCAAGGCGACGATGGTCGTCGTTATCACATCTTCAAGTGCAATGCCACTAGATGCAAAGGTATTTCCCCGTTGTGATCCTTCAGTTCATCTCTGAGTTTCGTTGAGGTCGCGACATCAAAGGGGTGAAGCGGGCATTCAAGAATGCGGACGGAACGCGTGCTTTGGACGCTGGCTCGACCAGTAACATGCGCAAGCATGCCATTCAGTGTTTTGGCCAGGGTGCAGTCGACGCTGCCATGAACGGCGAGGGCAAGAAAAATTCTGACGGCTCGATCTTTGCCGCGTTTGCCCGAGCTGGACAGCGCCCGGTGACAGTTTCGCATCGTGTGCATACAAATCCGGAAGCTCGGTCAGTACTACATCTTTCATTGGCAATACATGTTTACCTCTTTCCAGTGCACATATCGTTCAATGGGTCACGGAAAGTACACGGCCGCCGCATCTCGTCAATGATCGCGGATTTCGGACGTTGATGACCGCTGGCCGACCCTCTCTGACCGTTCCTTCTGGTCAGACTGTCTCGCGGGACATTCGCAACTCATTCATCCGATGCAAAAAGACCGTCGATAAATTGCTTCAGGTGCGGTGGCAGCTCAAACAATTTTATTTCCATGATTCATTCATTTCTTAGGACTACCCGGGGCAGTTGGCCTACGCCACCGATGCTTGGACATCTTCAAACCATCGCGCATTTGTGGCATGGAGTGTGCACCTCCAGCACGAGGGAAATCCGCTGTCTTTTCTGTTGGATATTATCGAGGTTCCCGAAGTGCGTTAACTATTTTTTCCTACCATGCATCATACTGAATTCGGTCAGTCTCATACAGGAAAGCCTTTGGCGAATGCTTTTGATCAAATGTTAGCGTCGCATGGCTTGAGTGAAAAGGTATGCTATCATTGTTAATTGTATTATACTCGCAACTAATGCTATCAGATTCTGTCCTGGACTGGGGACAATGCCTCTTCGAACGACACCCAGACGACAGCCATGTCCGCTATGCCGACAAACTCTTTCCGAAAATCCCACCGCGTCCGGTGCTTCGCCCACACCATCAACCTGATTGTGAAATCAATTCTCAAACCCTTCTCGGCTGCCGACAAAAAGAAGAAGAAGGACGGCGATGGCGACAACGACAACAGCAACACTGGCAATGACGACAACGACTCTATTCCTGATCTTGCGAGCCTGTCGGACTCCTCCTCCATGCGCGGTGCCTTCGATGAGGGTGGTGATGACGAGGATCTGGATACGGAGGATGAGGAAGACGAGGAAACTGATGAGGGTGAGGAGGAGGAGGTTTTTGATGAGCACGCTGCCTTGGAGGAGGATGAGAGGGTTGATTTCGATACCGAGACTAAGTTGGTGAAGAAGTCGTTGGATAAAGTACGTGCTACAGGTTGAATTTAATTTGATATTCGGTATATCTCATTACTCTAAGATCCGCAAGCTCTCCTTCGGCATCATACACTCTACCACTATACTTCTACCAGCGTGGCGCAGCCTTTGTCGGAAACAAAAATACAAGGAACGTCTCCTTCCGCGTGATGTTCGGACCCGATGGAACTCAACCTACGACATGTTGTGCTTTGCTGCCAAATATCGACCGGTAATTGACGCTATAACTAGCGACAAGTCGTATAAGCTTCGTAAATATGAGCTTGACGATGACGAATGGAAAATAATCGATGATCTCATTCATGTCCTCGAGGTACGCACACCGTATATGCTCACCGAAAGTCGACTCTAACGCGTTCCCACATGCAGGTCTTCAAAACGGCAACATTATATTTCTCCAGCGACTCCACGAGCACCATCTCCAACGTCATTTCAACCATGGAGGTCATCGATAACATTCTCGAGGCGAGGGGAGATCGCAAACTTGATCCTGCTGTTGTTCGGGCCGTTTCATGGGGCCGTAAAACTCTACAGAAGTACTATCTCAAGACAAGTTCCTCTGCTATCTATCCAATCGCACTCGGTAATCTTCTTTCCACTGATCTATGAGCTTTCTGACAATTAATTTGAAGTGCTTCATCCAAGCTCCAAGCTTGAATACTTTCGCGCCAATGATTTCGACGCCACATACATTTCGGATGTTGAAAGCAACATTCGAAAGGTATTTGACGTCTATCGGGAGCGAATACCGGTCGAAACAGAGGATCCAAAAGTGAGTCTTGTATTGTTCATACTCTTCGGTCAATGATTATGTTTTAGCGCAACGAAATTGAACCACCATTGCCGAACAACAGCATCATCAACTTTGGCACTTTCCGGAACGTCGGCGCGGTCGATGAAGACGCTCGTGACGAGCTTACCGACTACCTCGCCGCTCCACGTGCGAGCACGGACAATGCGATGAAGTGGTGGTGGAATCATCGTCGCGAATACCCTGTTCTTTCGCAACTTGCGTTGGATTACTTGAGTGTCCCTTGTAAGTTTCATTGATATTTCTCCTGAGTTCAATATTCTAACCGCTTTGAAGCCACCTCTGTCGCTGTGGAGCGGGTTTTTTCTCAAGGTCGCCGCCTGTTAGACTTCACTCGCAATCGCATGTCTGCTGCTTCCTTTCGCCGTCATATGTGTCTGGGGTCTTGGGGTCGCAATAACTTGATTCGGATTAAGGATTTGATTGAGGCTTGCACTCCAAGAAGCGTAAACGTGCGGAGATGGAGGACGAAGATGTTATTAGCGTATCCGAGTAGTTCTTTACCTATTGTTATCCTCAAAATATTCGCAAAATATCATTTTGTCTCCTCGATACCGCGGGTAGACCCGACGGGTTTGAAGAACCGCGGGTAGCGCCGAACCCGCGGGTGACCCGTACGGGTTTGCGGGTCGGGTTTTATACGGGTACGGTTTTTGCGGGTCCGGGTACGGGTCGACCTCCCAGTACCCGCGGGTGTACCCGTGTTGAACCTTAGCAGAGGAGGAGTCCGACGAAGCGTCTGAAAAATCGCCAAAGCGCGCAATCTTGACCAGTTAATGCCTTGGAGCCTTTCTTCTGCTGTAAGGGCAACCTTTAGGACCCGAGATGTCTCGAGGGTCTAGCGAGGGAGAATCCAAAGTTAATTAAAGACGCTACTAGGAATACATTACAGCGCACCTAGCGAGGGAGAATCCAAAGAGAAGAAAGGCTAAGGATTCCCACGCTAGGTGTGGCAAACATATACTAACTAGTTCCCACAGGGCCGGGTCAACCGGCAATAGTCTCTAGCCCGGTCACAAGCTAAGTCCCACCTTGATGACGTAGTTGGACTGGAGGGTGCGCAAGATCCCAGTCCAACTATGTCATAGTTTGATGGAGCTCCACAATGATGTAATGGGACTTGGGCAGAAATGCCCAAGTCCCTTTGCATCATGCTGTGCAGAACAGGGGTTCCCCTGACACCCGCCCGCGCACGGGAGGATCTCGGCGTCGCACCCGCGCCAGGTGCTGGTCTGTTTTGATTTATTTCTCTTAAATTCCTCATGGAACGGTTTCTCTCTTCCAATTTCCCGCCCTCCTTGTCGCCTTCGCCTCCTCATTTCTTCCCCCCTTTCAAAATTATCAGACTCCCCTTATACTTCCACGATTAAATACCACTGCACTCTCGCGCGGCGACTTCCCCGCCGTCCTCTCCCTCGTCCACACCATCTTCCTTCTCCTCTTTACCCTCTGCTACAACGGCGACATCTCCTGGCTCGACACCTACGCGCTGCTCGCGCTCACGCTCTGTCGTCGAGCTCTCTTGCGACACCAACTCAAGTTCGGCCCGAGCTTGGTGTGCTTGACACGCACGGAGTCAACGCCACGCCGCGCATCATCCTTGCTCTGGGCCTACTCAACGGCGCGGGGGCCTCTTCTGGAGGGTGGACGCGTCCGACGGACGACTGACCAACACGTACCCACTCTGCGCACGAGCTCGTCGAGCCAGCGTGGGTATGCGAATGCGGACTTGTACTTGAGCTTGAGGGGTTCATCAGGTTTCAATGTCTACTTACTCGAGTTCGAGGCAAGTCTCGCCTCTCTGCGACCTCCTCATAGGACTCAGCTGGAATCCCCACGTCCTGAATCGGAAGAGAGATACATGACTCAACTCCTCCCTTGGGCCAGAGTCGTTCCGGTAAGTTTTTCTCCGCCGCTTTGTCTTTGAGACATTGCTCTGACCCTCGCCTCCGTGGCCGTAAACAAGTATCTACCGTGAAAGTACAGTTTCGATTACATTTTCTGGATACATTAACCTGGTGGTACGGGACGAGAACCAATTTATCTCTTCGTCCCGCGTTGTTGGCTCTTCCATGATCAGGCAACCGCAGGCCCTCTGACAACTGACCAAAATGCCTGTTCCGCATGGGGGCAAATTTGTCAGGACGAAAATTTTCGATTTGAGGCGATTTTGTCAGGATTCGCAGAGGCCTCCGCCGGAATTTCCCATCAAAATCCTCCTCGAAAAATCCAAATTTTGGCGGTAAAAACCCATTTTTGCGCTCAGAATGCGGTTTCTGCACTTGATGCGTCGAAGTTGACGGGGAAACGGTGCGATATGGCTCGAACCCAGCCACATCCTCACCTGCTAGCGGAAAAAGTTCCTAGCCCAGCCTCGAGTTGTCAGGATTTGACTCAGGCTTTGGGAGATTTTGGGTCGATTTTGTCAGGATTTGACACAGGCAAATCGCCAAAATTTTCCAAAATTTGTCAGGATTCGGATCAGGCATTTTGGGTAATTATCCGCGGTCCTGCAACCGCCGACATAGGCTTAGCACATGAGTTCTTCTGTTCTTCTGGGTGCCGAAACCCTGTTTTTCCGGCCGAGGGATTTCCCCTTGGGGAAGGGAAATCCGTGGTAATCTGGAACCGTTCTGAACCGTTTTGCCATCACCCTCGGAATGGAGAAGTTCCCGCCAGAGAGAGCCAGCAAAAGCCACTGGATGTTGACGGTCATGATAGGAGGAGCTACAATTACATACAAAATGGTGCCGGAATCCACCGAAAGCCATTGATAGTCGACCCGGACCTCCAGGATAGCCGGAAAAAGTATTGGGATAAACTTTAAAAGGCAGGATAGCCGGAAAAAGTGTTGAGATGGTGGTAGAAGGCAAGAAAGGAATGAATCAGATGCGACTACGACAGGGGGTAAGTACATGACGACATGGTGAGTACATGGTGACGATGACATAATCACCTCCTTCCAACATATGTGACAAGTCACATTCCCATCCCAAATGGGACGCGGACCGTCGTTACAAACCACTAGTGGCGGCGGGATCTGATGCCACCCCCTAAAAATAGAACAGCCCATTTCTGGAACTTTTGAGGCAAGTGGAGTCCATTGGGGCCCCATCATTTTTTGGGGGGTGGCATCAGATCCCGCCGCCACTGTATACCGACAGCATAGGGCTACTGTACATGCCCATATACTTTCTGGCCCAAATATCGAGGTCTAAGCGTGGGAAAAGGCGATTTGATCGCTATCAAAAATTGCGTTTTTGAGGGAAAAAAATTGCAAACTTGCCTCTGGCGCCCCGAGCGCTATTGCTACGTGGGTTCTGACTATTGGGGGATGTACTAGGACCCCTTGCGCAACTTTCTGCCTCTTCAGATCATATGTGGCCATCACCGTCGGGCCGAAAATTTTAGTAGGGCGCGGACAACCCTTTTAGCAAAACTATGGCGCTCAAGGAGTATGTCAAGCCGGATGTCAGCAAGTAAGTTCCTCACTCTTTTATCTCTCTGAATCCGCCGAATGACGTGTTTTAGGGCCGACGAACCCGTGCCCGCAGCCGACTATGTTGTCATGCTAAGTCCTGCGTTTCCTCCGCTCGACCGTTTGTGAGAGTTTGACAGAGGACCAGTACATTGTTGAAGTTATATAATATATCCAGCAAATTTCCAGGTCTTATAACATAGTGATCCGATGCAAGAGGTGGGCGGGTCAAAATCCGCGGATATCAACCTCCCAAATCCAAGACCACCCCCCCCACCCCCTGGAAGTCGGACCGAAGGAAGTCGGACCGAACACCGCAGCCAAATTCTCCAGTGACGTCAGACGTAGGTCAGATCAAATCATTGTTTGGGAGCCAAACACTTTCCCTTGAAAATTGCTTTATGCAATGCGTGCCCCACAGAATATCACAAAAACTGACCCAGTCGACTCGCATAATATATAAATGGGGGGGTCTTGGTTTTGAGTTTTGCGTTAGCATCTGAACTGGAGTCGAGAAAGGAAAGTTGAGTTGTAATCCAAAATAGGTCGGACCGAGGTCCGCACCTTCGGCCGAGGGGAGGTTGATATCCGGGATTTTTCGGCCGCCCACCTCTTGATCCGATGGGTCGTGACATTGACAACAACTTCAAACACTCCTCAAGGCTTGGACGCGACTCCCCACGACACCTCCATTTGCCTTGCAAGGGCCTTCCAGCTCTGCGCCTAGGCTCGGCGCTCCTTCTATCCTATCGCGCTTCCCGCATCCAAATCCGGCATCCACTCACTTGAGTCCCTCAGGCTCTTCCTTGCTCTTCCACCACCGCCGTCACGGTGTACCTCACGACTCATCGCCGCCTACAACGTCTTCGCTCATTGAGCTTCAGCAGCCATCTAAAAGCCTGATTGGTGGATTGTCCGGGTTTGGAAGGAAACGGCAATGAGGTTGGCCGTGTTTGGCCGAGATATGCTGAATTTCAAGGTGGTGCGTTGGGTGGTTTGATTTCGTTCACAAAACACGATGGAGAGGTGTTTCACCAGATTGGAGGTAAGAATTGGACCCTAGACGCGTTAAAGCACGCATGCACTTATCGTAGCAAAATGGTCACCTCATCTTGACCTTCGTCTATGATCTCTGTGTTCAGAGCCCTCATCGAACTTGTGATTCTGTCACGTTGCTCGGTGTGTGCGGTACTTGCAAACATGATCGATTTCGATCGTTGTAATCGAACATTAGTCTTCAACAGTTTTTCTACATTTAAATCGGTCCCCGGTATCCCCAACCGAATCCTCATCATATAAATACAGGGGCCGTTTTTTCAATGGCATTCAGATCCCTGGTGGACCTCATTCATTCTTAACCCAGATATAAAATCTTCATGCCTCGACTGACTATTGGAAAACGGATAGGCAGGTTAGTTTAGCTCCCACCTACCGCCTGGCCGTCCTGGCTGAGACCTGTAGCCAGTGGGGCCTTCTCAACCGTACACATCGCCGAGTATGCTGGGGAACAAGTCGCAGGTGCTTATCATCCTTCCCAATTATCTTTCAAAATGGCGCTCATGAAAGATTGATAGTCAAACGAATACGCAAGACCAAGGATTTTTCGGGAAGCAATGTGAGTGTTAGTATGCCGTAACACGTCAATGTTTTGAGTAGATATGAAGCGTCAGGCTGTTCACAAAGGAAAGGAATTTCAGTCCCATATGAAATAGAGTGGCAATTTCACCATTGAACAGAGATCGAAGTTATGAACCGATTGCGGCATCCGTCTGTAGTAGAACAGATTGCCAGCATAGAGAGTTTTGGAGAGTTCTGCTTGGTACTGGAATGTGCGTTCATTGCTGTGCAGAGTGCAGAATCTGAAATCATTCAAGTCATGGATGGCGGGGAATTGTTTTTTCAAGTTGTCCGCTTGGGCTTCTTCAGTGAAGAGCTTTGTCGCCATATAATGCTGCAAGTTGCAGGTGGCGTCATGTACCTTCACGACACCCTGGGCATCATGCACGGCGATATAAAGACTGAAAACCTGCTGTTCCGGAGGATTCCATATTACGACAATTGCGATGATCAGTCTGCATCTTACACACGCAATCCTTCAGAGGGACTATTTCTTCCGGGGATTGGAGGAGGAGGAGTGGGAATTGTTAAAATCGCCGACTTTGGAGCAAGTTGTGTCCTCTGGCATAGGAAAACAACCAAGTTCCAGGGAACGGAGACGTACTCTGCACCAGAAAAGCTGGTGGGTAAGTTCTACGGCCGAGCAGCGGATATGTGGGCACTTGGATGCGTCCTCTACATTATGTTATCAGGTTGCCAGCCATTTCAGGGCGATGATCTCGCGTCTCTCGAAGCGAGCATCAAACGAGGGTGTGATTTGTCAAGCACATGGTGGGATGACATCACGGAATCCGGTATGTTAAAGAACCTGGTGGTAGAAGGGATGACGACATTGATACTTGCCAGCCAAAGACCTCGTCAGATATCTGCTTTGCAAGAGTGAAACTAACAGATACACTGCTACCCAGCTCCTCTCCCATCCATGGGTTTTGAGAGCGTGAGTTTGAGTCAGTCGGACGATATCCAGGCAGAGGTATTTTGATTTTGATCTGATGATTGTGTTATAGATGATACTTACCTATGTGGCACTTGATTTGTCGAAGTTCATACACCTGGTGCGAGGCACTGTAGGATCAAGTGTGACCATTGATATTACGAGTACGCACAGATCCTTGACACAAAAACCTACGCCCTTTGTGACTCCCCGACCCCGAAAGGGAGGTTGGGTAGGTGACTGCAATTTTTCAGGTATGAGGCGTATCGAACTTGGTGGCGGTTGTGTTGAGATCGGCATACGCTTGAGCACCGCCACTACTGGGACGGGGAGCCTTTCTGGGTTGCAGAGCAGAGGGACTGGCTGGAGTGCGTCCATTTGTAGAAGAAGGGGCAGTAGAGTGATGAGATTCAGCCCTCCGTACTTTGCTTTCGTTCGTTCATTTGGATTGATACATCCTCAAACCATCACACTCCCGCCGCCGTGTTCGATCTTCTTTTTGGTATAGCGAGGGTCGCTGGTCTGCCCCAGCTCCCTCCAGCACCACTTTTGCCCTTCCGACCCAATAACAAGAGGCAGCAGATCTCTGGATCGGGCACACCCATCATCATACGTAAGAGACCCTCCCTCCCCCCAAATGCGGAAGTGCCGTCAATTCTCTGTCCTGCAGCCTCGCAGGCGCTCGAGCTGAGGTGAAGTCGTTGCTGGGCCTTTGGTGGCGTCGTGGGTCGTATTCCAGTTCGCTGCTTGCACATGGGCAACGAAAAAAAGGGGAGAGATTCGTCATTGTTTGTGTAGAGATGTCGAGGGCTTCTCGGCGCTTGAAGCCGCGCTCTCACACTGCCACCAGATAGCGAAGATAGTTTTTTTCTCAATGCAAAGTTCCCAAACAAATGTGGAAAAAATTGCGAGGCTTCTATATGTATGTAAGTGCTCGCAGCCTTTTTTGAATCGGTATCTACTGGGAAGAGAGTTTTTAAAGCGCTGTTCTTGTGACCCCGGCAAAATACCGACGGAGTTTGAACTCAATGATGTGCCGTGATGTGTCAATCATTGCGTCATCGCGCTGATTTTCTCTCTTTGCTCTCTGTCGTCTCTCTCCTCTCTCGCCCACGCCGCTGGCCGCTGCTCAGCGCTAAACATTCGTCTATTGCTCTGTGTGTTTCTAGGGAAAAACTTTCAATCTCTCGACGAATCTAACTCTCTACGGAGCTGCGAAGACATTGCGGTAGTGCATTCGGGCGGTTTCGGGCATCGGACCGTAGCTTAGTCATCTGTTTGTGCGTGCTTTATACAGATCCAGCTCTTGCTTCATCCCAGCATCGCGATTCTGCGGGATTCCCTTTCGACGAGCGCCAGAGGATTCGGGGCCTACTCCAACATACTACCTTTCTTCTGGTTCTGAATACAACATGTTGCTTCATCTGCTGTGATAAAAAACAAAGCTTTATCCAAATGCAAGGTGTTTCTGTTTTCGTTCGATCTACAGTGCCCACCGCCACCTTTTCGACACACGTGCCCTGACTGATCGGCTGAGAATTAGACCTCGAGACCAAGATTTTTGGAAGGAAACCGATGAAAAGAATGCGATTGACGTTGGGACCTCATTTATTACGTAATCGGTCATTTTTACCGGCCTTGAGCTCAAAATTTCCTCTATTTTTTGCCCTTTTCCCGACTCCTCGCGGTCTAAACTCACTTCCGCTCGGCTACAAACAGTAAAAATTGAACTTTTGCTCTCGGTCCGAGGCTCTAGGCGTGGTGAAATCGTCGAGTTCCTGCTTGCTTGTCTGTCAGAGCAAAAATTGGATCAGCCAGGGTAGGACAGAAACTGAAGCCGTACGCACGAAAATGGTGGCATACATTGATTGAGCAGAAACTACTCCAAAAACCTGGGGAAGCCTCGGACTTTAGCAGTTGTTAGTTGTAACAACGGGAGAGGAAGATTGTGACTGACCCAGTCGCGCAAGCGTAAGTCTCCAGATGTTCATGCCACATCTGTGACTTGCACAGTCAGTTCTTTTCCACCATGTCACGCTCAGCACGGGCACCTTTTCCGCGCCAAAGCCTTCATACAGGAACACAAGACACGCCTCCGCTTCGCTCCGGCAGCCGGACACTTTGCGGCCATTGCCAAGATGCCGCAGATAAATGGCAAAGTTGAGCTTGAGCAATTGAGAAGGGACACCGAGTATTCGCGGAACTGAATTGCGGAACATTGAAACAATCAGGAGCATTGAAACTATTGTAATTTGAGAGGATGCGACCATTTGACGCGAAATGAAAGGAAACTGGAGAAAGCTCTGGATTTGGAGCATCCCTTTCAAACGTTGAGGCCGCGCCGAAGGAGAAATCAAGAGGCGTTGAAGATAACCAGTAGAGCCAGCGTTGAAGCTTTTGAAGTTTTGAAAAGATTGTGTCCCGCTTGAGTTTGGAGTCGCTGGAGGACTTCAACATAGGGAGCAGAAGGGAAGGAGTAATTGAACGATGAAAACTTAGCTCTAATTTAACCTACCTGCGGCGTAGTTCACAGCTGTTCGAAAGCTGTCGAGCGGAGAAACAGCAATGAATTCCTAATCCGGCGAGCTCAGAATGCGAAGGTGGTGGAAATTCACCCTCCGCAGGCCGCAGTGATACGAAAGATGCTGAATCAAATCAATGAAAGAATGCAACCAGCCAGCTCAAGAGAAATGGACGATATAAAACTTGCCGGAAGGAGATACTGCACCGCCGACTCGCCATCTCGTTAAAGAACGGTTAATCATAGATCTTGGTGGACCACAACCTCACGGTGCCGTTTTCAAGAAGCATATTGTGGGTGCCGATGTATCGCAACAAATTGAGAAATCTAGTATAGGCTGAGTCGCTTCAACCATTGTGCCGAAGCATGATACATTAAGCTGACTTTGAATGACACTTTCGTTAACGGAGGCGTGCTCATGGTGAGGCAGTGAAAAACGGGGGCAACACGTGACGAATACGTGTGCTGATTCGGGAACTTCTCCATTTGGAGGTGGGCAGTGCAAGACTCCATTACCTGTGCCAGCACGTGTCTGGTGTCCCCACGCACCAAGTCCACAAGCCGGGAACTTCTCCATTCCGAGGGTGATGGCAAAACGGTCGAGATTCCCACGGTGAGTCATTGTTTGAGAAATCCCTCGGCCGGGAAAAGGCGTTTTCGGCATCCAGAAAAGCCTCGGAATGACCGATTTTTCCGAATCGCGCTCTGCCGGACCGCGCCTTCGCGTCGAACCTCAAGACCTCCAAACCACCATCCATGACATCGCGCTTGACCGCAATCACTTTGCAGATCCGGGGAGCTTTAGGGATGGTCGTTTCCTTATCAGACAAGAGGTGGAAGATCTTTGGATCTCGCACACCCATCAACCAACGTAAAAAGTCACGTTTTCATGCCGTATGGTTGGACTCGTCAGCGACAATTGTCATCCTCGAATATCCTGGCGCTCAGTGCATCCTATTAGGGACCCTCAGAGAGCTGAAAAGTTCGGGGCCATCCAAAGACACCCTCGGAAACTCACTGACGGCTTCACTGCAGCAAGAATGCACTGGACGCCGGAGGATAGAAAATTGATGGGACTTCCGCATTTGGGGGGGGGAGGGTCTCTTACGTATGTTGATCAGTGTGCCCGATCCCACGATCTTCCACCTCTTACTTAGGGCTTAGTGGGTCTAAGGGCTTAGTGGGCTTAGAGGTCCAAAAAAGGAAGTTTTTGCGACAAAGTAATCTAAGGCTCCATTCGGCTGTCGTGTCTTAGCGTCACTTAGCGTCACTTTGGAGCACTTGGGAAAATTCCACGCCAAACTGCGCTTTTCAAGTCGATGCGGAAAACGCAAAATTTCCTCGGAGTGGCTGTGCGGGACCCGGAAACCCCTGCCCGTACAATTGTGCTTGAACGCGAGGATACTGCAAGACATATGTGCTTCGTTTACTACTCTAATGAGTCTCCCAATACACTGGACACAATATAAACCCTCCTTGCGCACTGTCCTGTAACCAATATTCCACAAATCATTGGAGGTGTATTTCTACCTTCGGAGTGCTACAGATGGCAAGTAACAGTGGGAACGGCTGAAAAGGCGGCGGAATAAAGGTGCAGGAGGATTTGATCCAGAAATGGTGACCCAGAAGGATTGGGGATGGGTCGGGAAGCGGGTACTGCAGACAGATCTGGGCGGTAGGCGGAGTAAACACCGTCGCAAATGCTAAGGATGGAGTATCATGGATTGACGAGTCCTCCCATGAGGGCAAACTTATTTCGCCGCATCAAGTTGGCGCGGCGGTCCTGCGGCGCCTCCGCGGCGGGTAACGCAGTACGTCGAAACATAACAAGCATGTATCTCATGTTCTTGTATGTCTGGGCTGTAATGTGTAGTTGGGGGACATACTTACCTCGCAGCTTGCTATTTACTGGGTTGGCGACAAACTTCCGGGGAAACAAGGCTCACCAACCGCTGCGACACCGGGAAAGGGGAAGGTTTCTCATTTCAAATGCGCAGGCGTCATTGAATGCGAATCCAAAGTCTGCATTACCCAAATTGCGCCCGGCGCAGATATTTCTCGGCAGGTGCAATCGGGATGCATTTGCGGCTTCAAGCTCCACCATCGATCGTGCAAATCGGAATGGTCCATCATTCGATACCGAGGTGGTGCTGTCTTTGAGTGCAACCACACTCACAGTCATTCACGCTATACTCATTCGCTCTCAACACCAAAATCCAAACCACCACAACTCGAAATCGGTAAAGAAACCGCGCCAATCCAAACCCTCTCCTCCCCCCCAAACTCCACCGACCGTTCCTGTTGCTGAATTCCAGCGATCATTCCAGTGGTCTGACAACTCTTGCTGGTTGGACTCGTCTCTTACGGTGCTGTATGCCGCCGCCAACCATGGGTTTCCTCCAATACAGGCAGTATTTGCTGTGTTGCCCTCCGTCCATCTTCTGGCGGGTATGATGCGGATAGTAGCGAAACAGGTTGAACAATCGGTGCTTCCTGGATTTGATAAAGGCGGCTGCAAAGTTCTCACCAATTCGCGCGAGAAGTATCGTAAACGATTGTTCAAAGGAGGGTTTACGCCAGTACCGGGAGCTGAAGATTCGGTTTTTGTGAGTGTTTTACTCTAATTTTATCGTCTTATAGCTGACATGCAAATTTGTAGGGCTGGCTTGATCAGATTCTGGCGTGGGAGATAGCACGTAATCCGAATGAACCCACCAAGCGTTGCATCTCCGTTTTCAGAGGATCACCGGTGCAGGTGAAAAAATGCTCCGGATGCGCAGCGAGCCCCGGGGAGCACTGGGAGGTCGCTCATCCCTTGTGGCAGAGCGCGTTTCATTTATCGTCCGATTTACACTCCGTATTCAAAGGAGACATTAAAAAATGGTTCCAATTCATTCTTGATCCTTTGGAATGGGAAACTGCTCGTTGCTGGCGGCAGTGGGAGGGGAATTCTTTGTGCAACGGACGAGCTCGACCGAAGGAATATATTCTCAGCATCCCGGTGATCTTACGGATTCAGGTTGGCGATTCTCTCGACGCAGGTGATACATGGAAAATCCCTGCCAATCTCCTACCGCTTGGGTCGCAATTCAGCGGGCCGCCGCGCCGTGTCAAGTACCTAATTACGCTACGGAGGGATCTGGCTCGCACTTCATTGTACGCTATCTGACGCCTGATGGGAGGATTTTCGATTACGATGGCTTAAAACACGACGGTCATGCGATACGAATCCCGAACGCCAAGGTTGCTGGGTGGCTTTCAGGTTCCGCGACGAAATTGCGTGATGTTCGTCAAGGGTACCGACTTCAGGCCGTGATATACCGCCTTGAAGGAGGGGAGAATGCTCAAGAGATATTCCGAGCAGAGCGGCAAAAGACTTCGCCGTGGGGTTTGAAGTTCGATGATGATCGCGCCACACTGGACGCGCCGCATCTCACACCGCTTACATCTGCTGAACGTCTGGCCTGGGCAAGCAAAAGTTGGCAAGCAAAAGCGGTGGAGTACTTGAGGAATCGGCCCGAATCGGAACCCCCTGCCGATGAAAGAGTGACAGATTTGCAGCGTTATCGCACCCATTTTTACACCGTTTCCGACTCGGACGATGAGAAGGAGTTAGACTCCATTGATAACGCCATCCTTGACGCGGTAAAGGCAACCTCTGCGGCGGATGCACAGCCCGCTTCGGTGTATAGCGACAGTGAATCCGTGGATGCACTGTTGAATCCAATCAAGTGCGCTGGGTGTGGCGATTTTTCCGATGGCGATAGCACCCGGAATCAAATCCAGTGAATCCAGTGTTCAAAGTGCGAGTTCTTTTCGCATGCGCAATGTATTTCGGACCATATAGGGGAAGATGGTGAACCAGTCGCTATTTATACTTGCCAGACATGTCGGCCAAGATCAACAACTGAACCGTACGCAAGATTTTCTGCTCTATGCGTTGTATTTCTAACAAATTGATTTTAGGTTTGGTTTCAGGGAGATTGTCATGCTCCCAGATCCCCGAGTTGAGGAAAACTGGGAATCCGAAAATGTGCTATGGTATCCTGCGCGTTTCAAGAAACATCGCCCCGACGCGCAAAACCCAAGTCACGAATTTGAGTTTCGGTTTTTGCATTGCATCAAGTGGGTGCTGCACGAAGGCGAACTTGCACCACCTTATCCAGTCGTCAAGCGGGATCGGGGATTTGTGGATGCGGTTTTGAGAGTCAAGCTCGCATCAAAACAGGTGCGAATATGGTTGTCTTCAGTTGCGATCCTTTTATTCAACCCTTTACAGCTAGGGAAAATTCGTATCCCAGCCTTCTACGCTAGAAACCCCCCTCATGATCATGTTCTCGTCGAGATCGGCTCTTCCTGCGTTAGTCAAATTGTTGACTGCTTTTCCCCGCGATCATCCTGTCATTGACTCGTATAACGAGTTCGGCCAGAAGATCATCGGGATAGTCAGGACCGTCATAGCCTTGCTGGTACAGCCGACAGAGAAATTGTGGGAAGCTCGCCCAGCTTCTGTCTCCAACGATGAGTGGAATCGTCGAATTCTAGGTGTTGCCACGACATTGTTGCAGCTCTTAGCCATTCAACACGAGTTAGAAGTAGTCTAGTGTTTACCGCGGGGGTCTGACCGTGTAGCTGAAGTATTATGTAATATCATGTAAGACTTCGAGTCGCGTCGATCTCCTCCCAAGAACGCGTTTTCTGTGAGGTTTTGGTGGGAGACTCACTTCATATGATCCAAACCATGATTCTGTCCCCTCAGAATCTTTAAAAGGGTGTCGCGAGGTATTGCGCACAATACGCCCGTGTTCGGCCTTGGGCTTTCGGCCGAAGCGGATCCGACGGCCCAAGAAGACGTTAAGAACTCGCGTTTCACCGAACCGTGCTGTAGAGATCTTATAAATTGTTTCAAAGCACTATCTAAATGCTCTTGAGTGTATATGACCCTGTAATTATGCTTGTATTTGGAGGAGGAAAGTGTTCAAACGAAATTCGGAAATTGCCGGCTTACATGATATTAGATAATACTCCGGCTACACGATCGGACCCCCGCGGTAAGGAACAGACTCTATGTAGCGAGGGCACCGAGCTCAAATACATAGAGTGTCTGTCTAGGAGAGACTAAGTTAGAAGAGCCGCTCAACTTGAACGGCGACATGTTTCTTGATCTCGTCGAGGAAGACGTCACAACAGCTCACGATGAGTGGGCTGGTGTCAACAAGGGTCGAGATTGACGCACATAGGCGTTCAATCCTTGTTTTTTGAGGGCAGCGCGGATCGTATCGACGTGCAAATGGGGGAAATATTTCCTCTGCAAGTCCGAAGCATTCTTGGCTTTGCCTGAAGACAGCAATCTGAGTGCTTTACGGATGTCCCGCTCGCCTATTTTACGTGGGCGACCTTGCCTGGGAGTCTTTGCGTTGATTCTGGAGACAGTAGAGGGCGCGACATTTTCCTTTTCCGCCACATCCCGATTTGACCAGCCAGCCTCCTTCAGCGCAACAATAGCTGATTTCTTTGTGGCAGAGGTGTCGCACATGATGTAGAGAATGAGTTGTATGCAGAGAGAGCAGAGTTGAGAGCGTCGTTGTGGTGGTTGGGATGGTTTTTTTTTCCAATGTACTGGGTCCCGTGATGAAAAACGCGAAAAAGAAAGAAAGAAGAGGGAGAAAAAGAGAGAACTCATGACGCTTGGCCACAGTGTTCTGGGTTGATACAAGTGTATAGCGTTGAGTGCTTGCAGGTCAATTGCTAGGCTAATCTGTCCTCAGATTATTCAGACTTGGTATCAGCGAACAATTTATAATTTTCTCTTCATTGAAACAAGGCAAATATATGGTAGACACAGATAAGAAGTAGAGATACAAAGCGCTATGCGCGAAGGTTCGTATCCGAGTTCGAGAATGCATCAAATGTTGAATTAGCTGCCGCAGAACTAGCGGCCAAACGATATAGCGGGGAAATCCCTTGCAAACGCGCAAGGGGATTCAGCATTTCAGACAAGAATATCAGTACAAGCAGAGAGGGCGGAATAATAAGCCGAAGAGTAATGTACAATCGCGTACGTCCGCGATAGACCGGAACGTCGACATCATGCGCAGCAGCGAGCGCGATCAGGTGAGTCGGGGCAGTGCGAGTACGGGCACACTCGGAATTCCAACATCAAAACCACTGGCAACGCCCCCGTTCGTGCTCGTAGTGTTGGCGGCAAAGGCAAGTCGAATTCGAGGTGCGGCGGGAGCTGTGCAGTAGGCCATCTATGTGAAGCCAGACATGCAAACAAAAAGTCGAGCCATTGGAGTCCAGTCGTATGTACACCCACTCTGAAATTGAAAGTCTGGCGAGTATTGTGACAACATGAGCAATAGCATGTGTTGGTGGGGTCAGGGCACGCACCAGGGAATATATGGGTGCACATTGACCATGCAACTCCGCTTCAGATTCATACAAAGCAATTCTGCCAGCGCCGAATGCAATTTGAGAAGATGGTTCATGAATCTCAGGCAAATTGAGCGGAGACCAAGTGGAGACAGGGCCGAAGTTCACATGAAGGTTCAGAGTGTATCCATTCCTGAAATGGATACTGGTAGCTTCTCCAGAAATAAAAGAGTCTTCAGGGTTGGGCCAATGCGACCACGAAGAGTGCATGTCGTTGCGACGAAAATCCGGTATCAATAGGGACAAAATAGGGACCTTAGAGCATTTTGAGGTGGAGGCAAAGGAGCTGTACTATCTGGAGAGTTGAATAGGCGAAAGCCAAGCCGAAAGAGACCCGGTGGAAGGGGGAAGCTGGCAGAGCAGAGAGACTTGAAGTCACTGTTAGTCACAGCGTCACGCAGATAACAGTGTTATCTGCTTTCTGGCTAATTGGCGGCCCACAGGGCCGTTTTGAGCCAAGTAAAGAGACAAATCTAGTCAATTGCTTCAGAGGTACATGCTCCTTTGTTTCTGAAAGATCCTCTCAAGCAAACCCCGCTGCAAAGTACAATCTGCATGTTATCTGCAGTGGCTGTGTTAGATAACCTGCAGATAACACCCAGCTGATCGGGACATCAACCGTTGGGATTAAACAATGTGACAGCTGTCAAACAAGGGAAAACAATTGGATCACGTGTGCGCGATGATCACACTCTCTTGCCACAACACCGCCCAATTGGACCTCAAGCATTTATGTGTAGAAAGGGTACATGGTAAGGTACTTGATACACTATCTACTTTAGAAACTCCTCTCACACTCCAGCCTCAGTGACAACCCAAAGTTTTAGAACCCGGTGATCCAATACTATTTCCGAGTCAGTGTAGCACTCAGCTTCTCGTTTGTTTTCGTTTCCGAAATGACGAAGGAATGCGGTGCTCTTTGGGTGATGACAGAGTTGACGTGATGGAGCTTGCCAGGTCCACCGAGGCCATTCATGTTGAGGGCGTACATCGAGAAACCAGTACTGGTACTGTGGCTACTGGCCAAGACCAAGTTGGTGATTGAAAGGGTCCCGACAATTAAGAGGAGGAGGGGTGAGGGTTTGCATTGTAGATCTGTACAATAAACAGATTTTTTGCGACTCGCTACGACTCGTTTTTCCAATCTCGGCGACTCATCAACTCGCGCAAAGCTCAAAACACCATGAAACACCCGAAGGTGAGCACGGGAGTGAACTCGATTTGTTTCAGGACACTTCATCGACTCTCCTAACGAGACATCGCGAGTCGCGATTAGTTCTGAGGGAGCGGGAGTAGATAAAGAACGTACTGGGGCAACGGACATGGCAGAGTCGTCGTTTGTGTTCCCGGACGACTTGTGTCTCTTTGCGCCAGATCCAGATGCAGATGGTGGCCGGGTGCGGGAACGCTCAGAGCGTGCCGTTGACGCTGACCGAGAGAGCCCCGGCGGCGTCTGCGGAGGTGGTAGCGTTGAGGCAAGAGTACCTCCCAGCAATGCCAGGGCTTGACCGCCGCCCTCGGAGAGCTTTTTCGTCAGTGCAGCTTGCTCCTTTAGGAGGATCGCATACTCAGCTTTCGCAGCCTCATGAAGGTCAGGGGGTCCGAACTTGATCGTTGCCATGTGCTGCGAAATCTCCAGGGCTACCTGCGCCAGTCTAGTCCTTGTGGCCTGCTCATTGAGCTGCAACAGGAAGGCCGCAGAGTGATTGGACACGCGATGGTGGAGGTTATCGACCGCTGACCCGATGGTGGTGATCGACTTCGTCATTGTGGCTATTGAAATCTGGGTCGCCTCAAACTGGGCGCGCGTCTCGCGTTTGAGTTCACGTAGCTCAGCACTGAGAGACTTGATAGCTCGTTGACGGTGTCCGCACCATCCTTGAAAGTTTGGGTCAAAGTTTTGGGGCGCCAAACGCCAGTGTTATTGAAAGCGAAGAGAAGTTGGGGTCGATGGATCAACGGGAGGTGAGACTTGAAGGTGCTGACCATTTTGTCGCCTGCAGCGATAAGACGAGACGTTGCAGCCCAGTCAGTCATCCAGATGATGAGACAGTCGGGTTCGGACTCCGGGATGCGCGCACCCGCAAAGCGTCTCCTCAGACTCGCGAAAGGTGCGCTTTACCCATTTGCAGAGCGCGGCCTGAACACCTTCTCCCTCAGACATGCCGGACACGACGACCTCGAAGCAATGCTCATTTCGATCTGACGGCAGCGCATCACGGGGATAGGATTTGGAGAAACAGCAGGGACGGTGACGGCGCCAGCGGAGAAAATGTCATCGACGTGGCGGGGATCGGCGAGGGTCAGGTAGGAGCCGGTTGGGAGGGAGTAAGAGTCGGTGGAAAGGATCCCACGAGCTGCTAAGGCAGTTTTAACCTTCTCAAGAGCAGAGCATGGGGACTTATCTGCTCGCTCCTTCCTGAAATTCGGGTCTCCAAATCTAATTGACATGCGCTTGTCCTTCCCTTCCGCCATAGGCCGCCAAACAGCCTCCCACCCAGGTTTTTAACAGAATCTGAAAATGCGCGGAAGGCGCAATAACCTCAGTCTCCCACAATGTGGGATGAAAGACTGTATATTAAATACCTGAAAATGCGCGGAAGGCGCAATAACTACACAATAGAGAGTTTGCGGTGAGCCGCCAGAAGCCACCTGGCGGCTCTAATGGCATGCGGATTGGAGCGGCAGGGAGCGGCTATGCTGTCTGGCGGCTCGTTTGGCAGCTGGTAAGACTGGTTCAAATTTGGTTTTGCGAGTCTATTCTTAGTACTTAGTCATCTATATCTTGAGCCATACACACACGAAGAAAATTGGACCCGAAAATCTGACGCTGACGCGCATTCGAGCCGAAGACTTCGGTTGACGCTGGAAATTGCTTCAATTCAAAACAATTATGCACGTTTGGACAACGAACTCTCATTGGCTGAAGGTATAGTCAAGTATGCAAGGTACACAACCACTACCCAGCCGCTAAGGATCGCGCGCGACGAGCCGCTGAACGAGCCGCCACATGACGTAGCCGCTCCAATCCGCATGCCATTAGAGCCGCCAGGTGGCTTCTGGCGGCTCACCGCAAACTCTCTAATGAGTAAGTAAATACAAGTAGGTAGATAGATAGAGAACTCACCCTCAGTCTCCCGCAATGTGGGATGAAAGACTGAGGGTGGTGGACAGACGAGCACGGTTCATATGTAAGAACAAGGCTGTATGATAACTATCAGATATCTATCAAGGGCCGGAGCGGCGGGGCGGCTACCCGGAATAATTCATATTCTGACACCCCCACTCGACCCAGGCCGTAGTCCCATAGATAGACAGAATTTGGAGTGCTTGTCATGAGATAAAGGTTTTGTGAAAATATCGGCCACCATTTCATCTGTAGGATACCACAAGACAATACCAACTGTATTACCAAGGGGGCACCGGCATTCAAGAAGCGAACCAAGTCATCACGAACAAAATAATATTTTCTTTGTACTCGAGTATATGCTGAGTCCGAGCGCGGTATTGTGGATCCTGGGACAGAATAATGGCAGCTCGATTATCACATCTCAACTCAGTGGGATTTCTCTGATGTTGGCCTAGTTCGTCAAAAAAGGATCTAAACCATGCTAGATGTTGTCCTGCATTTGCAAGTCCAATGTATTCACTCTCAGTAGAAGATAGAGCGACCATGGATTGCCGACGGCTAGACCATCCGATTGCTCCAGAGTTGACAATGAACACATAACCAGAAGTAGAACGAGATGTATCTCTGTCTCCATTCCAATTGGCATCACTGTATCCCAAAAATTGCATGTCCATGCTGATCTCAGCCCCGTTGTATACAAGTTCCCAATGACGGGTGCCTTTGAGGTATCGAAGAAGTCGTTTTGCTGCTGCCCAATGAATTCTCTTTGGCTTTGCACTAAATCGACCAAGTATTAGTCGGAAAATCCGAATTTACCTGATCAAGCTTGACGAGGCTTGACGGGGGTATCAAGCTTGATCAGGCTCCCAGTGCCGTTGATCAACTGATGTCAAGCTTGATCAAGTAGGGTCAAGCCATATCAAACACTGTCAAGTAGTATCAGGATGAAGCCGAAAAACTGCTCCAACACACCCTATGTACTTAGACTTTCATTCTTAAAGTATGCAGTGTCCATGTAAGCTCACCTCATAAAGATATGGGAAGTGAATTTGTGAATTCATGACCCACTTATATTATAATTCAATTGAAGATAGAATTCAATTGTCAGATCTCAGAGTCTATGGGACTACATTTGTAGGTACAATGACATTATAAACTACTTATGCATTCAAGACACGCACAAGTGAATTGGACAGAGTCCAGTTGATGGTGATATCACGCCTGCAAGTGGAGTATTACCATGATATGTGACGTAGACCACCTCACTATGTTAAAGGTTTCTTAGCATAGTGGTTATAGTGTCATTTTATTACTTAGTCGCGCGGGTTCGAACCGCGCGATGCGAAATACTTATAAATTCCAACTTAAATAGAAGTCTTATAGTATCAAACATAAACATATAGGTACTATAATAGAAAGCGCAACAGAGTTGTTACATTTTGACCATTTTCCCCGCCCAACCTTGATCAAGACCTATCAAGCAATGTCAGGCCGTCAAGCTTGATCAGTGTTTATAAGTCTTTTTTGGACCTTATCAACCGACCCCGAACTTGACAGCCTGATCAAGCTTGATATTGGTATATTTGGCCCTATCACCTGATTTCGGATTTTCCGACAATTACATAGCAACTTACCGACTCCCGAGCAGATGTTTCCGGTACACCTCGCATCGATTTGAGAATGTGTTGGCCGACGTGGTGTTGACGATCCCAGTCTTACCGCAGATCCGGCAGGCATTGCGGCTCTGAATCGAGGCTTCGATGACTGTATTTGCGATGGGTGATGAAGAGGCGCCAGCCAAGTCTGAAAGAGAACAAGAAAATTAGTTACAGCTCCACGGATCCAAGACTTTTTGCGTACCACTTTGGTAGGGAAATTGTCCATCTGTTACACCTGTAAATAGGGGAAATTCCTCGTGAAGAGACGAGTCATTGAGCAATGTAGTCCACAGTGCATTCCAAGCAGCTAGAAGGTCCGAGTTGAGGAAGGACCAGGTTCTTTCACGCGTACACTGTATGCAAGATCTGGTCGAGTACCTAGCATGGCATACATAGCAGACCCGATTACACTTTGATATGGAATGTGAGTTTGAACATCTTGACAGCCGGTTGTGTTGTAGGATGTTGACAAAACCCCGTGATTTTCTGTCAAAAGTCACGCGACTGATGGCCTGGCCCTCTTTTCAAGTACAAGCTTAAGCACCCCGCCTTCGGCAGGAAATTTTTTTGCGAATTTTTTTGCTGGATTCCGTGCGGCAGTGCGGCGCCGCGGACCCCGTGATTTTCTGTCAAAAAGCACGTTACTTTCTGTCAAAAAGCACGTTACTTTCTGTCAAAAGTCACGTTACTTTGCCTTTGGGTCTCTTGCCAGCCTTCAGGTGTGTACAAGCTTTAGCTCCCTGCCTCCGGCACGGCCGACTCGCTGCGCTCGCCGGCCTTCCTCCGTTCGGTCACACAGCTTGCTGGGGCTGGCCGCCCCAAACCCCGCTGCGCTCGCTCCGCTCGCGACGTCTCGTACGATCTCAACATCCCGACAAAGACCCCGTGATTTTCTGTCAAAAGTCACGCGACTGATGGCCTGGCCCTGTTTTCAAGTATAGGATTACGCAAATTCTCCTGCTGTCCTATGTACTTATCGACGCTCTGCGGTCGTTTTCTCAGACGATCACGAACTTCCGGCTCCGTCCTCCAAACAGCATTGTGCTATCTGGAGGCGATTCGGCCCAAGGTGCCTGAACTAATTCTGAAGGAACAGTCCAGCCAAGGTAGTTCAGCTGAATTCGACTCCGAATTCAACCCCACTCACATATGCGCAGAACCCGAGCTCGAGGCCCAGCTTGCGGCAATGGAATTTGACACACCAGCAGCTTGGTGTGATGCCGAAGATGTCATGGACAGCGTTCGCGTCCGGGATAACGAGGATATAGCCTGCATGGCTACGTGAGTCAAGTCTACTTTTCTATTCTACTTTGTGGGTGCTTTGGCGGCGTCTCATGAATCAGTACTTGGATCGGAGATGCAGCTGCTAAAACTCTTTGTTTTCTCTTCTGATACATTGCTCAGATATTCACTGACGCTTCTGATCTCTTTTAGTTTATCTTGCTTGTAAGATTTCTGGGCAACCATATACGGGCGTTCCTCGCCTCTCTCATCCTTTGCGTCCAAAATGGCGAAGCGTTCCGGTCCGCTCAGTGATCGGTGTGTCAGAGATCGGGATGCATAGGATCTCAGACTCTGCTCCTTTCCTGTCTGGCTTTCTCTCTCTCTCTCTCCCTCGTCGACCATGGGCATGCATGGAATCTGGAAGGTGTGTAGCATGCTTTGATACGTTCAAGGCTTCGGATCGCTAAAGCATTCTTAGCTCCTCGACCAGGCTGTCGAAACCCATAACATCGTCCAATATACTACCGCTGAATGCTTTAAAAATGGCGCCCAGGATTGTCGTCCCATGATTATAGGTATTGACGCCAGGTACGTACTACCCGCATATCTCTATTTTCTATCCTCTGAATGTCCTCAGCATCTGGATGTACCAAGTTACGACAGTTCTCAACTACCGCAACACCCGACGAGGCCCCAATCCGGCAATGCAAATCATCTATCACCGCCTAGTGGCTCTCCTACACAGTGTTCGCCCTTAAGCCTTAAATTTGGGTCTGGCCAACCCTTAAGGCTTATTAAGCCTTATCCCTTAATAACCCTTAACACCTTGAAGCCTTAATTTCCTTTTTAGGTAGGTAGTTCCCACCCTCCAACAGGCGCAAATTTTCAGTGGAGTATATATATTAGACCATATTTGTGCACAAAGCACTTCAATCTTCAGTTGTTTCATGTTAAGGTCAGTTCCTTTGGATGTTACCAAATTCCTGAGCAGCCGGAGAGGATTGATGAATTTAATGACGCCCCCCATCAATTATTTTATTCGGTATATTTCAGCCGGCGCCGGCATGGCATCGATCTTGTTCCGAAGGAGGATGCAAAAAGCCCAAGGCCGAGAAACCCGACAGCCACCATATGATCAGAGGTTACTTGGCACTGGGACCGGAGATACCCGGGCTGGCGGCACGACACTCGGCATCACCCTTAAGCCCTGGATACCTCAGCGGCCAGTGCTTAAGGCTTATGTTAAGGCCTTAATAAGCCTTAACCTGAATAAGGCCTTATCCCTTAGGGCGAACACTGCTCCTACATACCGCTGCGGTGATTGTATTCGTCTTTGATGGTCCTGAGCGGCGGGCTATCAAACGAGGCACCCGCGTCAATCTTAAGGGTCACCCTTTGACGGCGATGTTTTGTGAGCTTATACGCTGCTTTGGCTTTCACGTTCATTTTGTATGTGGCCTTTTTTGCTATCAGAGTACCAAGCTAACCATTCTCAGGCGCCGGGGGAGGCGGATGCAGAGCTCGGGCGACTCTCGGCGGAGAACATCATTGATATGGTTCAGACCACCGACAGCGATGTTTTCTTGTTCGGTGCCAAATGTGTGATGTATACGTATGTCGACTCTTTTCTTTCCATCCTCTCACCTCTCATCTCACGCCCTCTTGTCTATCCAAGTCCCAAGAAGAAAACAGATGGTGACAACATTGCGGTGTACACCTTGGAGAACCTATTTATTACGCCCAGCGTTGGTTTGACTCGCGGTGGTTTGCTTCTCTTCGCATTGCTTGCGGGAGGAGATTTCGACCCAGTACGTTTTACGTTTTCAGTGCTAGAATTATTCTATATTATTTGGCAGGGCTGTCTAGGCTGCGGTGCAAAGACTGCTCACGCCATTGCTCGAGGCTCTCTTGGTGATGCGCTGCTGCATGCTGCTTCACAGAATCCCGTCCCCACCACCGACTTTGTAGTATTCCTAGCCGCATGGAAGCATGACCTCTGCCAAGAATTTCTTGAGGATCCTCATGGGCTACTTGGGCGCAAATACAAATCTATTTCTCAAACCATCGCGGACTCGGATTTCCCCCACGCCGACGTGATCTTCAGCTAAGATAGGCGTCACGCCGATCCGGCACCTGGTTATGTAAGCCAAAACATCACGTCAACAAAATGCTTATAAGTCTGGCCACAACACCATATTGACAAATGTAAGACCACCAAACTGTAGCTAATAGGCATATCTATGATTCGATGGAGCAGATTTGGCCAATATCTCCTTGTTGAAAAGATGTAAGGTGATCTTTCCGAAAAAGGCAACCCATTATGAAAAGCTTCCAAACTCACTTTCGACGCGTGCATCTTGCGAAAAATAAGGCGGAGATTTGGCAGATTATGTAAGCTTACGTACACACTACACGTGAGATATCCGTGACTATAGACGCGACGCGACGCGCCGAATTAACATCAAAATGCCTTGTTTAACGCTAGGAAGGTGTGATTGCCTCATAATGAGCTAGCAAAGCGTTATGCTCTGTTGGTTCATAAACATCCAATGTATTTCCATGAACTTAACGCAAACAGAATTCAGACACGGAATTTAGGGTCAGATGTGTATTGACATTCACATATTTGAATGGTGACCAGCGCAAGAAAGTGGCTCTAGGGCCTCAAGCCTGGTACTTGAAAGGCCTCTTGAGTCAGTAGATCTGCCAAAAAAAAAAAATTCTCTGAGGTTCCGAAGTACTCAAAGTCGCAAAGAGAACAAGTTTATTTCTTGAACTTCCAGATTTGGCGGGTGGCTGTGCTTAACGTAATGATTATATAAGGGTACCGGATCGGCGTGACGCCTAAGTATCTTATGTACATACATCCCGTTACCTCATATTCCCCACGCCATATTTTGCCGCCACATCGCACCTGGAGCCTGGCGACTCCGGAAGTACAGAAAATTGCGCCATTCTGCCAGCTGCGATTCAGCTGGGAGGCATCAACTGTCGCAGCAAAATTTAGTAAAGGGTTATTCCCCGGTGTAGCGTTTCAATCCTTATTGAAGGTCCGTGTTTCGTATTTCTCGCTTGTGTCCATTCTGATTACCGTATCCAGCCCTACGCTCATGGAAGCCCATCTTGAATTGGGTCTCAGCACCGACACCGACGATTTCCCCCGCTCTTCTGTGCTTCGAGTTCTCAAGACCAAGACAGCTACATATCATGGCCAGTCTCTCTTGCTCTACCAAGTCGAGATGTCGGCGGGCGCCGTCAGTCTTCGGGCCAAGGCGGGCCTAACCGACGCTTCAGCTTTTGTAATCCCGGCGGCCATGTGCAAATGGATACCGGCCGCCATTATTGATTACGCGCTTCCCGGGCTCTTGTCCCGCTCTCGCTTGGCGACGCGTAGACCCCGCTCCACACGCAAGTCCCACACTGGGAAGCCTGCGCATAAGGCTGGTGCAGTAGCCAGCAGCTCCGCTACCACACTTGGTATGTTCTTGTTGTTAGTCGACAATGGATGCTGGCTAACCAGTCTATTATAGAGTTGCTCTCCGACTCGACGCTTTCCGACTCAATGTTCTCCGACTCGACGCTCTCAGGCTCCGAAATCATTGACCTTACATGGCTGGATTGACAACTGAAGCGATGTATTAGGTAAATTAGCTATCCTTTACCTAGCCGTCAGGGTCGTATACTGAATCTGAAACACCTGTAATATATTACGCTTGCAGCTCCTTTCTCTACAGTAGACAGGAGTTCAATACATTGATTCTTTCCTCCTCCTCCCATGTCGACTGATATTCCGCCTATCCTGGCAACTTGACGAATAAGTTATACATGCTGCTAATGAAGCAGACCGAGCCTTTGATGACGAGATTGAAGAGGATATCGAGGCTGAGGGTGAAACACTATTGGAGGAAAATATCTATGATGTCTCGCAACTGCGAGAGCACCTTTTGGATGCCTCCAAAGGTGTTACGACTGAAACTGACAAGGAATATCGGCGGTGAGTACATTTTTACATTTCTGACATACCATGTATTCACCTATACGCAGCTTGATGAAGCAATGTGTACAGTTCTTGCAAAAGAATAAGCTCATTTAAGCGGATGATAAATTCTTCACCAAAACGCCCAATGAACTTGTTCCAGTTTGTATATGTGCTTGGATTATGCATGAGTTCTTCAACTACTAGGACTCTGTCTCCTTTTACTGACAATGCTTTAGATGTGATGAGTATGATTTTGACGGAACAGAAAAGCACCATACCATCTCCCGAGCAAGTTATGCAAGATGGTCGGGAACCCTTCGGTTTCCGAAACTATCGCCACATATATGACAAGTTTGCGTTGTCGAAAGGTTTGTATATCCTTTTCATCATTATCCCGCTTAAGATTTATGGAATTAATATTTACGCAGGTACGAGCTGGAGAAACTGCAACCAGCGCTCGCGCGATAACTGAAGTAGGCGATATCAACTACACTGATCTCTTCGCTAAATATTGTCCAGGAGATGCTACTCGAGCTCTACAAATTCAGCAACAAACCTGAGATAGCTCAAATCAAAGAGTACGCTCCACGTTCGAGGAAAGCAGACAAGGAGTCCCACGAGTGGGGAGGTGCACGAGCTCGTAGGCTTTTGGCTTTGGCCTACATATTGGCCTTTCTCTGTCTTCTCCGCTTCGATGAGGTGCTGAAAATCCAAGTGCACGACATCGAGTGGGTGTCCGATACATGTATCAAGCTTACCCTCCCGTTTCGCAAGACAAGTCAGTTCGGCGGTAAGCAGGAACTCATCTTTCATCTGCTGAGCTTTACGATTATGTTAGGCGTAAAACCATTCTATCTACACCTCTTCCCTCCCCACCTGGCTCATCTTTGTCCCATTCGCGCCCTTGCAAATTGGATCCACGTCTCAGATATTGAAGATGGTTTTCTTTTCCGAAAAATAGTATCCGGCGACCGAGTTTCTCAAGAGAATACACACATGGCGAGTCTCAAACACATTTCATCCTATATCATGCTAACACATGCTTTCAGACCAGCGAATGCTTTCTAGAGATGTTTCGCAACAATCTGCTTGATATTGAGATTGACTCGGCCCCATACGGGACTCATTCGTTCCGGCGCGGAGGCTGCCAATGGCTCTATACATCCTGCCGTTGGGGTCTGAGGCGTATCTGTGATTGGGGAGGCTGGAGCACAGAGTTCAGCAATATGACTATTGTCAAGTACTTATTTTCTTATGCAGACGAACCCCGTCATTGTCTAGATCCAGGGAGAAGGCGACGAAACGAAGGGCTGGAAGATTGTAACCGTGCAGTGTTTTGTACATCGTTTTCTCACTGATTGCTGGAACTCGATTGCCACGAGGGGCGTCGGGCATGACAACGTCGGCAGAACCATCTTCGTCGAGAAGAGCAAGAACAATGTTAGCGTGGATCTGGTGGATCTGCTTTATCCCCCTCTCGGGATTTTTCGGCAAATAATCAGAAGGACACTCGTCCGGGTCGTAATCCAGCCAGTCCTGCTCGAAAGCGATACCTGCTACTTCCTTCTTTTTGGCGACTTTAATGTACGAGACCCTCCAAGACGCAGTGCATCAGATCGACAACGCCCATCCGAGTTGGATCCCAGTACGGTAGCCGCCAAAACTCAGACCATCGTACACCATACTCTTTGAAGATCGTATCGCGCTCTGCCTGTGATTTCGCATCCCTCCACGCGTAGGCCCAGCGCCGTAGTTCTTGTGGATCCCGCCGTGTCCAAGCGGGGTCGTCCAGATCAGTGCGATGCGTCATCTCCACCCCAGTGCAGTTGCAGACCGTGCAGATATGGTGCGAGCCAACACCCGCCAGGCCAAGCATCTTTCGAGTAGCTGGAAGGTCATTCACATTGATTGCGACAGCAATGTCAACTGAGCACGGGGCATCGCATAGTCCAGTGCGAGACAAGCGAAGTCCCGGCTGCCATCCCGCAACGAAGACATCCATCAGGGCACGGATATAATGGCCAATGTGGTCATGGTTGGGTTCATTGGGACCGAGAATAATGCTGAGCCACATGAACTCCGGTTTGTAGCGAATATCCTCCGGAAGATTGAGGTTCACAACAGCCAAAATTCCGACCGAATCATGGTTACCCCGTTTCCTCATGCCATGCGGGTTAAAGGAGTCCAAATAAACTTGGAACGCCAGCCTCATCCGACCACCCCTCTTGATGAAAAGTTCTGGTGGGACTGGTCCTTCAAAGGTGCGCAGAAACTCTGCCTCAAAGACGCTGTTAACATCCTCCTCTGACACCGGTCCATGCGGATCTCGCGGCAACTTTTCCTGCACAGCGGCAAAAGCTGTGTCGCAAGCACTGTTGCACAATGCTGCAATCTCAGGGTCAGAGATTACGGAGGACAGATGATCGACGAAATCCGCGAAGACGTAGGGTTTAATGGGACGCATTTTAGAATGCCGTTCGACGAGCAGAGGTTCCATGCAAGGTTCTGCAGCTTATCGCGGAAAACAAAGCCTTCGCTCTTGTTCCATGCTTCATTCACACCGGAGGGGTTGAAGGGAACAGCCGCAGAATATTTCTGGGGGTGGAGGAGCAGCGGAAGATTCAACTTCCCGAACTGCTGATCTCCAGGTCGTAGGGCGATGGTGAGGCGGAGAATGAACCCCACCACCGCCCTACCTGCGCGCTGTTCCCCTTATTGACGGACAATACTACTACAAAGTGAGTACACTACAGGTGTGGGTGGGTGGGGAAAGTTTTGTGTTTGTTTTCTGGGTGGATGTGCAGCTCTGGTGGCCGCTACGTGAGCAAGGTGGTGGAGTGTCGTCGTGGTCAAGAGGAAGGAAGGTCCGGATCATTCCGCGGTCACAAGATGTCACACTGTCTCACCTGAGTCACGCGTTCAACAGTCTATCGTTCTTGTTCCATGCTTCATTCACACAGGAGGGGTTGAAGGGAACAGCCGCAGAATATTGTTGGGGATGGAGGAGCAGCGGAAGATCCAACTTCCCGAACCGCTGATCTCCAGGTCGTAGGGCGATGGTGAGGCGGAGAATGAACCCAGAGATGAGACGCCAGACGAGGGCATCACCAACGCCCACGGCTAACCCAACAAAATCTGCGGCGAAAGAAATATCAACTCATGAAGGCAAGCAATACTCATCTGTACGCGAAATTTTGAGGAAGTCAGAGAAATCGAGGTGAGTGTTGGGTGAGTGCATCAAAAGCCCCGGACAGAGATCGGAGGATTGAGAGATAGCATAGTGTTCCTAGTAAGTGAGCAATAGAACCCGTTCCATCGGGTCCAAATTGGCGGAAATAGATCGGGGTCCCAATTAAGAACAAGATTGAGAGACGTTCAAAGTTTGGCAGACGAGTTTGAGACGAGTAGAAGGGGGGTCAGGAACGAATATGAGGTGATTTCAGAATAGATATTTTCATAAACGTGGATTTTAACGCTTGCTCGAGAAATAGATTCGACCTGGCTTTGAAGCAGCGAGACTTGGCGCGCTCGAGTATTCTGGAAGTAAGAGCGCATTCCAAAAAGGTTCGAGTTTCTACACCAAGCATGAGTTTCGGTTGAAAGAAACTTTTATCAAAGAAGATGGAACTGATATCTGGATGGTCAGACGAAAATAACCTAGCACTTTGGACGAATCGAAGGGCGAACATGGAGCCCGATATTGTAAAGAAATCAACCGGAATTGCGACAAACAATCCGAGACTCGTGAACGTAAGCATGAAGACAGTGATGCAGTTTGCGTAGATAATTCTACACCGAGACAGTGTCCCTTGCTATCGACGGATCAGAAGTGTTGGGTGCTCCGAAGTAAACGAGCATGCAAATTTTGAACGCGGAAAATCCAACAGTCCCGATATGATATGCGCCAAAAATCCACAGAGTGAGCGAGCGAGATGGAATGTCTTCGGTGCGAAGAGCTATGTCTGGGAATGGTTTGCTTCGGAAAATGGTTTACGGATGACATCTGGAGTAGAGAGTTGAAGATCGAAGACGACGCATTAGGAGCCGAGGCCCGAAATATGTATCGCAGTTCATTTGAGCAGATCGTTCACTGTTGAGCATGAATGTACATAAGTAAGTCCAAGAGAATATAACTCAAAGAGACAGAGAGGTCAGCCGCCAAGGAACGAAAATCAGAACTATAGAACAAATATAGTGAACGAGCAGTTCCAGTAGTTTAGCACCGAGTTAAACCACTTAGCCAAGCAAGAGAGATATTTCCCGTGCTGCATGAACAGTGGAAATTCGAGATCTAGATACGGACTCTGGGTTGAGAGGTTGATCGTTGAAGAAGGCGTGCTAAGCGTCGGTGAGTGTATCGTTATAAGTTGACACAGATATTTCAACGAATGCACGGTCGTTCGAGGAAACCGAACACTACAAGTCAGATCGATCGTAATGCGGAGCCTCTGAAATTGGGGCCGATTGTACAGTACTCCGAAGAAATTCAGGTTCCAGCGAATAAGTGAATCAAGTATCCAAACTAAAGCAGAATCGAAGAGCGTCCCGGGCTTTGGAAGACCCAAGTGAAGTCAACGCATAGAAGTTCAACAATCTAAGTCGATCATTGAATTTGCATTGAATCCAAACCCGAATGAAAGTAGGTATAATGATATGATGTGCTTAACGCCGCATATGTTTGGATGCGTCAATGCAGAGCCAAACGACGAAGAGATTCTTGAGCCTTCCAATGCCCAAATTTCATTCGAAGTCAGACTCAATATGTCAGATTTGGAGCAAAGAATTGACTTCAGTGCTGTACTACCCCAGAGAATGGGGACGGGGCTCGGAGACTGCTTGCATTCACCAACGGGCAAGCGAATGGAACGGACTGACGGATTGAGCCAAGGTATATAAGTGTTCAAACCAGAACTACGAGCTGGTTATGCGGTAGTACTGAATTCTGAGAGCAACGTTACGTCCAAGAAATTACGAGCAGTAATGCACCGATGAGATTTCTAAGTCCAATTGCAACCATCCGCTAGACGCGGATTCTAGCGGACTCGAATCACTAGAAACGACATGTACGCGGGGAGACAGCGCATTGATGAACCAGGCACTATGACAGCGGTCTCCGAAGTTAATTCATAATTGGCGGGTATCGCCAACGAACCAGTTTGCGACTCGGATAGCGCTGTTTGATATGCAAATGTGAATGCCAAATAATTGCCAAATAAGCGATGATTGTCTTCACACTTTGTTTCGGCGCCGAGTGACGGCAAATCAATGGCTATCCAAATGACATGGGGCCAGAGTTAGGAGCAGAACAGAGAAAAACGACTGGCTTTCGAGAGCACAGTGTCGCGAGCAAATCGAACGAATTCTGGTAGAAATTATTGATTTGAGCCGGCTTTCGACAGCTCGCGTTCTCGACGGACACGAGTAGCGTCGCAGTCTCGAAGAGAGAACAGGAATCAATTCTGTCAGCAAAATCAGACTTACTTGAACGTTGTTCTACCCAGTTTGGTACTGTGTTCGCGTTGGACTGTTGTACTTCAGTCCAGGTCCTGGGTATCGGAGGTTACGAGAAGAGTGGTCTCGCAACCTACCTGCAGTACGCGTGAGTTGCGCGCATTCGGCAGAGGGTCTGGAAATGAAACGGAAGGCATCAGAGGAGAGCAAGAGAGAGAGAAAAAACCCAACCACATACCGTCAACATCCATCATCGCGGCCTTTTCAGCACGTTCTCGCTCTCTCCGCGCTCTCTGCGCCCGTGCCCTATTGGAAAGCGGTTCCGTTGGAGGGTGTGGACGATTTTCTCGAGCTCTCTGATGTCGTCTGAGTTGACCGAGAGAACGGGCGTTGGGAGCAGCGGGGATAGAAGCATGGGGTGGGACATTCTCATCGTGTTGGGCAGGTACACGCCTACGGCGCGGGCTGGCTTCGTAACTTTCGCGAATAGCGCGTTGAATTTCTCGCTGCCGTTGTTGATGCCTTTGAGGTGTCGTTGGAGGTGTTAACAAATTCCTATACACGCGCCGTGAGTCTAGCGGACTGTAATTAAGAAACGGTGCTCATACAGTTAGATATCGATTTCACGGTGGAAAAGGTATTAGATGCTCAATGTGCACACAGAAAGATAAGAAAGAACGTTTATTGAAGGCGACGCTACGGGTACATACAGCTAAGGTACACCCCATCCACCCTCGACGAACATCACGTGAAATTTCCTTTTTCGACACACTTCGACAAAACTCATCTGTAAGGTACCTCACAGCTCGAATTGAGTGAATCCCTTCGACCAAGTTGTTCATTTTGGTCTTAACTTTGTTTTGTTCCCTGACAATGTGAGGATGTATTGAGATTCTGAGGCAGAGTTATCAAATCAAGAGTCTCAAAACCTGATCCCACGCTGATTTGGCATCACAAATCTTGTCTCTGGAACTCCCTCTCACACAGAGGGTGTCGAGCTCTAGTATTTTGTCTACCAACAGTTATATACATTTAGAACAATCTGGTCGAGGGAATTTTCTCCTTTCTTCCACGTTGTCGCGTTACAGCGGGGTCTGAATCAGCCGTAGATAGAAATCTCACGTAATGTTCGTCGAGGGTGGATGGGGTGTACCTTACATCGTTGGGTGTGGAGCGGAGGCCGGTCGACGGGAGAGGCAGCAGCGAAGTTGTCGTAAGTTGTTTGGCTGCGTGCTGATGACGTGAGTGGGGCTTTCGGGCGTTCTCGGAACAGGTTTGTCTCAAGTCAAATCGCCTAGGGAGGTCGATTGTAATATAGATTCTCTGTCGCTAACTTTCCCCGTTGCTCACTTGAACTCGACTCGAACTTGACTTGAACTTCGGAAGCAAAATTATATTCTATGCAACATTGTAATGTATTCTACTGTGTTGAAAACTGGCGGAATCAAGATTATTCATCAATACCTGGCATAGGATGGTCCCGAATGATTTTTTTGAGCATTGGACTCAGGACATCGGAGTTGAGTGCAGCGGCATAGTCAAATTCATCATCGGAGTTGTACAATGCATCGACATGATGATGATGAAATTCGATGGGGACGGGGCTGCTGATAATATGAATTGGGATTAAAATGTATGAACTGAACCTTACAAAGTCTCGACGAAGTGGCAACAGGCAGAGGCCGCTTTGGAGTGTAAGGAGGATGTTCGGTGCTAGCCTGAGTCAGTGTGGCGAGTTGCCGGCGCAAATCCTCGTTTTCTTGTTCGGTAGCTTTGATCCTATCCTTGAGAATCCTCGATTCTTTGCGTGTGACGAGCTCGGAGTCGGCTGCCCGCCTTTTATCCAAGGCACGAGCCTGGCGTTGAGCCTTCATTTTGAACCGTGCCTGGAGCGAGCTATTCGAGTTTTGCAGAACTCCCGAGGAGATCATTTCTTCTATGAGGTGCGCTGTCTCTGCATCCAAATCCTTTGCACTAACCAAAGATCAGCCCGGAAAGTGACATCGTGGATCAGGAGACTTACAGCAAAATTGCTTCCAGCAGCGGACGGCTGGTGGGTTTAATTTGGTTGTCCTGGGCGTGACTCCCTTCGATCGGATTTGTATCGTTAGGTGTCAAAGTATCGTTAGGTGTCAAACCCAGTGCCGCTTGTCCATGTGCGAAAGAAAGCGATTGAGCGAAATAAGCAGCCAAGGATAGCTGACTTTATGGGCCCACCACGCTGAAGATCATGAGTATATGTTGAAGTTACTGTGTGATGACAAACTAACCTTGAATCTTAGGTTTTGTCGAGTCGGCACAAGATGTATAATACTGCTGTACTTCCTCTGGCGTTTCCAAGTAAGGGAAGCTCAGAAGGTACTGCATTACCTCATCCGTGACATGATCTCGAAGGCCGAGCACACCACTGCAATATAAGACGACGATTAGCTACAAATGATCGGAAAAAAGGTGTCATACCGAGTGAAGTGCACAAGGCAAGTTTTCCAGAACAGCTTGAGAATGTCGTCAAAATGCATGACTGGATTGTCATAGTTCATCTGGCGGAGAATAATTACGTCGGCCAAGCCTTGCGCTTGCGCACCCTCGGAGTCGCCAATTGCACCGAGCAGGTTTGAAGTGGGAGAAAATGCCTTGAAGTTCAATTTCTTGCCTGTGATCGTCTCAATTGCCTCAAAAATCCCCTTCCAAACAAGAATGAAGGCGTCTCGTGTCGCACGATTGCTCCAATGGCTGTGCCTGTTACATCAAATAAGGGGCAGCATATGGCGAAAAAAAATCAAGGAGACTGACGCTTCTGAACGGAGTTCAACCATATCAACAGCTTCCATTCGTTCGTCTTGCCATGCACCACAGCAAAGGTGGTATCGACCATGATCCACATGGCTTCGAGTGCCAGGTGTGCAAGATAGGGATTGATAGTTATATGACCGTCATCGGCTTGGGTGTTGACCGCATGAATATATCTGTCGTTGATATCCAAAGCTCGATCTTTGTAGAACTCCTGCAAAACACCTGAAATTCCAAGTATAAGTATCAGAATGGATATTTTCGAGCTCGTAAAATGCGAACCTTCAATGTCGGTACCATGTGGGAATTGAGCTTGACGCTGATTCTTGACTAGATCACGACGTTTACGATTGTTCATCATGCCAGGATGGAGCTCCTGAACAGTTCGGCACTCGAGATCCTGCTCTGCGGCAGCTGCTTTAAAGTGTGAGTTGGCGAGTGTAGAACTCAGTAACAAAGAAACGTACATTGATCAACTCCGAGCGTTGTTCGACGAGAAAGAGGAACCTTCTTTGCCAATCCCGAGTATTGGCGTTGGACTGCGACTGGAATTTTTGTACGAGGGAAGTTCGGATGGCAGTGAGGCACACCCGCCAGAGGGATTATAACAATGCGCAAATGTTTGGGGTCGACCGGGATGAACAAAGACAACTGGGCGTTGCATTCATGCTTGTGAAGCTCAGCAATGACATGAAGACCGTTTCTGTAATGGTTTCGAGCTGCGATGTTGTGGTTTGAGGGAGAGGGAATCGAAGAAAAATAGGGCTGGGACATAAGTACGACAGAGTTTTTTATTTGGAGCATGGGACGGGTGATAGATTTGTTTGCATTGGCCGGGCAGAACATGTGTATCATCGTCTTGTTCGTCCAATGGCTCGTTCCGGTATAATTTTAACACAATAGACTTACGCACTTCGCGAGGAATGGCTATGAAGCGATGAGGTGTAGCCAGATTCGACGAGTCACTCGACCAATTGGAGCATCCAAAAAAATGCGCTTTGCCGTTGATTTTCCCCTACAAATTACGAAGCATTTCAGAGGCATGAACACGAATGAGAAAAACGAAATACCTGACGGAAACATCGCAGAATAGCTTCGCCATCACAAACCTCGTCAGATTCGACAAATGTAGCCTTGCAGCGGCTGGAAATCGCGGAACGATAATACCTTGCCGAGGAACAGTAAGTTAAGAAAATATAAACGGATGATGCGACATACGAGGACCCAACGGCGGCGACACTCGGTGCTTCTGACGAGTTTGCGGCCATCATGGACTCCGAGATCACTCTATGAGGCTCGTCCTCCGAGCTCCAGCGTTTACAGTCATCCAGGAAGTCATGGGAGGCAAATGAACAGACGTAAAAGCCGTTGCACGAAAGTTGAGACCGGCGACATGGAACCGACTCCCCGTCATCAAGAATACGAATGTGCGCCAGGTCCTTGGGGTTTTTCGAACCTGTAGGACCTGCAAAAGCATCCTGACACTGGAATTTATCAGCGGTAGAAGCAAGAGCTACAGATACAGCAGAATACCTTCTTTCTTGATCAAGCCATCGACTGTGAGATCTTATGACCGCTGAGTCCTCGAAGAAGCTCAGGCCGGTCTGTATAGTCGATGATGTAGGCATCGCGTCGATTTGTTGGTGGGACATCGTAAACCTCCCTGGAATCGTCGAGGTAAATAAGCTCGTCAACGAAAATCCCGCCTTTGCGCTTCTTACTACCAGCAGTGACCCGAATGCCCAGTTCGGGCTCCAAATCTGAACAAAGGTCAATGGGCTCGCTGGTAGCACCAGAAGGACGTTTGCGGGGACGCATTGACTGCTTTCCCTTGCGCTTCCGTTTGCGCTCCTGGTCATCAGGAGAATCCGAGTCATCTAACAGAATATTAGCGAGTTTGAGCGGCGCGCAAATGAACGTTTCATACCATCATCGGAAGACGCGAGAAGACAGCCGGAAATCTAACCGGCTGATCTCCAGGTCGTGGGCGAAAGGATGCGCGAGAAGGCACCCAAGAGATGAAGACGCCAGGCGAGGGCATCCATAAAGGCCACGACTAACCCGAAAGAAGGCGGCTGATGAATTTGTTCGTATCCATGCAGACTGAATTATTAAATTCTGAATTTTCGTTTCAGGTACCTTGAAGTTGCAACCAAGTCAAGATTCAAATCAGGAGCCTGAGTTCGTAGAAGGAATCACTTTGGACCACAGATACCAAAAGGAATCCCAGCGCACATCGAACAAGAAATTTTTTAATTATCAACGCTCAGCGTTGGCTAGCGCCATGAACGAGATCAAAGATTACACCAAGAGTTTAGCTTGAAAGGCATCCAAATCGCTTTGTAATAAAGTCAGAGAAAGCGCCTTTAATTCAGATAACACCAGCGGTGAAAGGAACGTCCCAATTTCTAGAGTTTTGTGTCTTTTAGGGCTTAGTATTGTGTATTGGGCAGGTCTTTGCGTCTTTAATGTATTTAAAATGACCCTGAGGCCCAAATATTGCTCCCCATTTAAATTGAAGCACAAAGTGACTGCCTTTGGATGCATTGGAGTGGAATTTTGATGAAAAGTACCTGTTTGGAGCTAAAGAGGTGAAGATTTCTTTTTGTTCTTACAGAAACAGTGAGCAAAGTCACTTTCCGACCCTCAAGAAAACTCTACGGGCCACCCAACCAAGAAAAAGAGCAACTTGGTTTTTTTTTTTTTTCTTTTTTTTTTTTCGAGATTTGGCGGGTGGCTGTGCAAACGTAATGCTTATATAAGGGTGCCGCATCGGCGTGACACCTACAGTGGCGGCAAAATCTGATGTCACCCCCCCAAAAAGGAAATTTTCATCAAACCGCCTCTAATCTGCCCTTGCCATCGCCATCTGGGGGCGACAAGGGCACAGATCCATTGGCACGGCAAATACACTGCCTGTGGAAGGAAGATTGAGAAAGATAGGTACATTCATTGAGGAGGACTGGGCCAAAGATGGTTGGAAAGTCTTGCCCAAAAAGTGTCAATTTTCGAGGTATCCTAAGATGGAAAAGGGTGCATGGGTTTTAAATCTATGTTTTAAATGCACCGTGAAAGGTCCGACCACAGAAAACAGGGCACAGAAAAGAAAACGAGTCCAATTGATGAGAATTTCCTTTTTTGGGGGTGACATCAGATTTTGCCGCCACTGTATCTTACTGATTCTTAGCACATGAGCCGTTAAACAACACGTGTACAGTTTGACTACAGGTGCGTGGCTGTGCAATCGGTCATTTTCTTTGGTTTGATCAAGGTTTGATGCTATGGCTACCAGCCCCAGTGAAAACCAAGGAAACGTGGGCGCGGCTGGCATCAGGTCATGTCACTGAATTGATTGAAGTTACCTACTATGCTCCAGAGCAACTCCAGAGTCTTCAGATTGTGTAACCATCATATTTGGGCGGCCGATCAGGTGTCCTGGCCGATGTGATTTGGATCCTTTCGCACATAATTGTGTTTTAGCTTTGCACCTGCTACTTATATCTGCTCTGCCACAATTCTTCTTTTACCAACATGATTCATCCGCCTTTTACGGGTTTACGTCATTTTTTTTTAAACCGCTATCTACCAGAGGGTGAGTTTCTTTTTGACTTTTCTTCCCCTCCGGCAATATACTGACGGAGTTTGAAACACACGATCCGATGCGGCAGGGCTTGTCAATCACGGATCTTCGCTCCGATTATTTCCAAGTCCGAACAATCCGAATTGACGTCCCCGAGCCGTTGAACGCGCCTCTGCTTGCTCTCTCACTTGGTGGGATATGCTCATTGCATGCTATGGTCGCTGGCTTTATGCCTTTCCTCTCTCACCTTCGTTTCGCAGTAATTTCGTTCCGAGAGGACTCCATTTAGAATATCAACTTTCAATTTCAAACGTTCTTCAAGTTTGACCTCCGACTCAGAGTCACCGCTTCCAGCAGTGAAGCTGAAGCATGTCTTATTCAGCGGCGGAATCTTGTTGGGCTTAAAATCACCCCGTCTTGCCTTGCTCAAATGGCCAACTACTATTCAAGATCTAATCAGTACTTGTCGCAATTTTTCAACTGAGTTGACATTATATGTTTGTCCGAGTCATCGTCTTAATTTTCCACTCTCTGAGGTCGACTTTGAACTGTTTCTAATTTGATTCTGACTCCAGTTGCACTCTGGATTACAATAGGTGCTGATCTCCCAGTCTCATATGTGAATGGTAACTTCAAACTTTGAAACACTTGCACACTTGTTATTGTTAGGGTACCACAGGAAGACTGCCCTTGCTTGCAAGTAGATGAGCCTTGTTGCCGCTTTGAATTGTTTTAACATGTAGAAATCTGTGTCGATGCCGCGCAATATACTTAGACTTTAGTACGTATTTCAACTCGAACCTGTTTTTTGGGAATGTTCTGAATTGAAGGAAGGGTAAGACAAGGGAAGAGAATATTATTGTAGGTACTGTAGTGCTGAAGAAGTGGGTTTGTCTCCCAAACCCGCCGAAATAACTTATTCTGTCAGGCCAGCCAGTGGGCGGAGCGGCGGGGCCGCGCGGGCCGGCAGTTCAAACTCCGCCGGTATCTGGATACTGGTATTTCCCACCGCCATCAGTATCGAGCCAGAAATAGAAGCTTAGGGGAAGGGGGTGGGGAAATCCAAGGCAAACGAGAAGACGGTGTAACACCTTTGAAGCAGAAAATTGGATTTGATTCTACCGAAGGACAAGACGGTATCATATCTACTTTATTTCACAACGTTCAACGTGCTGGGCACCCCCTACGTTGTGGTTCCTCCTCCCGTGGCGTCTACGATGGCGGTGGACGCGTCGATCCCGGGAGGAGCGAAATTCCCGCTACCCAATGTCGCAAATTTCTTTTTTTCACGACCGGGCCCGATAGTGCCCGATTGCGCCCGAGCCCCTTCGATAACACATTACGCCCCCTTATAGTGCCCGATGGTAAGATTGCCCGATGGTAAGATGGAGACCAGAAATAAGTTGGATGTAGATCATCCTGAAATATTGTCGGGCACTATCGAAGGGGCTCGGGCGTAATCGGGCACTATCGGGCCCGGTCGTGAAAAAAAGAAATTTGCGACAGTCAGCGACCCCCTCCACTGGCTGGATATTTCCTCGCGCTAGTCGCGTGGAATTCTCGGCTCATTTGAGGCGTGTGCGAGCGCTGCCAGCTATGTCGACCGTGTGACGTAGCACGACTCCGACGGTCCCACGCCGTGACGTGGCGGCCTTCTCTTCCTCGCTTGCAGCGGCTCGAGCACGTTAATTGATCTCAACAACAACAAATTGGGCTGGACGTCGATATCGAAAGAAAAGAGATTAGGTCGGCAATCAAATGGCTGCAGGCGCCGGGCAGCCGGCTAAGCCGGTCCGGGCATTTAAGGCTTATGAGCTGGGCAGCCGTTGCTCTAAGGGTTAATATGATTTGTATGCCGGAGTACCGGCCTACAGCAGGGGGAGCTTGTGTAAATTGTTACTGGAATGGCACACAAATAAACAATATCATTGCGCTGTTGTTTGGGGCATAATTCGGCCGGATTCTTTTCACGCACATAATCTACTGTTGTGAACAAAACTTTACTCATGCCGGGCAATGGCGTTCTGAAGAATGAACCACCAATCAAGTTTTGAATTTCCACTCAGAACCGTGGTCTCTCTATACAGACACTATAACAGCAAGCTGCAACATTGATATCATTTATTGTCATCGCCTCTTTACAGCAACTTTCTGGGAAACTAATGGCGCCAGAACCTGCCCCTCTGTACCGTGTATGAAATAGAGAACTGTATTTTCCCTTCCGTTAAGCAGCCTCGGGCAGGGTCAAGGACGGGTGCACCATCAGTTGAAAAGGATGCACCATCACGCTGCAATCAGTCTGGATCAGTAGGGATCAGGATGGATCACTCGGAAGAATATCGTATCACTCGGAGCATGCCAATCTTGACGTGCGCACGTCAAGGGCAGTGACGCCATCAAAAAGCCGTCTAGCACAGCTTATTGCTTTTCGGTGACGGCTCTGATAAAGGGGGAGCAAGCTCCCCCAATGATAAGGCCTTAATAACCCTTAACGAAATTAAGGCCTTACTGTACTAATTCGACCGGTTGTTCACGTTATGCGTGACGGCCGGTCGTAAACTGAACTTTTTGAACTTGGTGACGGGTGACACCGAGATTTTTGGCCCAAAAAGGGCAAGAAATTTAAAAAAATCTCCGGCCGGCATGTGCCGAGCAATGCCGGCCTACCATATATGGTAATTCTGATGTGATTGACGTGTTGTGAACAACTTGTCCAGTGAACAATTTGGGTGACGGGTGACACCCAGTGAACAACTGGTCGAATTAGTACAGTATCCCTTACGGCCAACACTGGGGGATTCCACAGCTAAGATAGAGAGCGTGGGATCCCCGCACCTTACTTAAGCACGTTATGTAACGCTTATTAATCGTTCCCACGGCCAAATCCCCAGTCGCACAAAAAATTTCGTGCTCTTTCCGGCCTGCGGAAGGGCTGACCTACAGACTTAGAAGACATTCTCGCTGTTTCGGCTCTGAAATTTTGGTTTTTGGTTTGAAAAGCACCTTCCACACTGCAACGAGGTTCTGTCACTCATTGCGCCGCAAAGGTTTGACAGGTCCCACCCTTAAGCGAGCTGCCGAAGCATGCCGAGATGACTATCCTGTGGCTGTGCTGGCCAAATTTTCCTCCGAAATTTTTGAAAAGTGTCCCATTTGGTGAGAAAACCACATAGAAACACTCAGAAAAAAAGTGGTCTGAATTTTTTTGTGGGTCATATAGCAAGAGACCAGGGGACATTTTGGCAACTCTGCCCAATAGGAACCCTTCATTGAACCTCTATCTAAGACTTGTATTGGGCAAACTTCCCAATCTGGACCTTAGCATCGTGCTATAAGCCCTCGACGTCGAGCGTGACAATGTCACAGTGTGATGCTGACATAAGGGTGCGGGGATCCCACGCTCTCTATCTTATCTTCTGACTTGGGCAGAGCTTCAAGACATCATGCTGTGTGCTCACTTATGTCATTGTTAGCGGTTACCGCTCTTTACTTTCCAGCATCCTGTACTCTCGTAAGCATTACGTAGTCTTTATGCGTTTTTAACCGGAACCACGACGTTCTCTACACAAACGCAGTTTCTTCGACTTCTCGTCTTGACCATTCGATACGGGCGATACCGACCGCTTGTCCGTCGGCTGTGGTGTGCGGCCGTGAGATCCGAGGCTTGGCCGTTTGAATGCTGCACGCTATAGCGTATTGCTTGAGGTTCAGGTGTACCGCTAACCGTTAGCGCCGAGAATTGATACGGACTGGCGTTATTTACCAGGAGCCACCTGGGATGCGTTTGTGTCAGCCTCTTTTGGCCCATAAAATCGTGTTTGACCCGATTCACGCGTCCGTTTTTGGTGTGAGACGTGACTTTTGGTCAGATACTCGAACTAATGGAGCCACTTTTCTAAATTTCGGTCATCAAGTACTATTTCCGTTTTTGATACGCAGATTACGGGAAAAAATGAAAATTCCGGCTCTATTAGTCTAAGCTATCCTGCTATCCAGGAATTGTTGTACACAAGCTCATACACCACCGTTTGTTCTGGATGTCCAAATGACATGTTGATGCCTGATGTCAGCGTGTCATCTCCGGAACATCCCAAGGAGACCGAAACATCGATTCCCAGGCAATCGACAGGCAGCGATGTTTTGGGGACATCCTGAGCTCGAGGTTTCCTAGACATATTTCGGATTTGCTGACGACGGCTCCGGCTTCCCATTCAATGATAAAAATTCAATACTTTCAAAAATTTGTAAAAAAAAATGAATTCAAGTCTGTACATAAAATCAAAGTACACTTGAGTACACGACGATTCTAAGAGAGAGCGCGGGGAGAGAGCAATGAGAGGAGAGGAGAGGAGGAGAGTAAATGTGTAGAACGAGAGGCAGGGCGGGGAAGGGACTCCAGGTGGGAGAGAGGGACTTGAAGACACGGGGCACTTGTATGTTTGGTATATGCGCCGCACAGTTCACAACATACTTTGTGTCCGCGCGCAGAAGACAGGATACCTTGATCATACGGTGCGGCATCGACAGAACTTGTCTTTTCATGACATCTCAAAGTATTTAAGCATTCTTGTCGTTTGGGAATTCCTCCTCAGCATTTTTTGTGCTGTTGTTTCCGCCTATCTTGTGTGGCTTTACCTAGTTGAGAACTACTTCAACCCAGCGTTTCTGGCGTCCGCACCCTGGCCACTAACCGCTGTTCCCCTTTTATCTGGACTGTAAGATTCGCGTGTGAGTGGGGGGTCTCGCTGATGCCCGTTGTTCAGATCGGCTTGTCCCGTTCAGATATTCATGGCGCACCGAGTTTTCCGCCTGTCAAAGTCGCGCTTCCTGTTCCTCCTAATGGTGTTCCTCACATTTTCCAGCGTCCCTACACTGGCGGCGGCCTGATGCCACCCCCCAAAAAATGATGTGGCGCCAATCGACATCATTTCCATCGAAAGTTCCAAAATGGGCAATTCTATTTTTAGGGGGTGGCATCAGATGCCGCCGCCAGTGTAGCATGATTGTGTCTGTAACAAAAGATTCGAGTTTCGAGTTTCTAGGGATGTATTGCGGCTGTGACGAGCGTGCTTGCTTTCGGCTTGAAGTAGGAAATCTTCATTTAGGTGCCTTCTGCAAAGACTCATTGACCCAGGTTCGATCAGGGCTCTCGCCTTACTCCAGTCGTCGATTCCTGGTTTAGAGCAGCTGCGTCGGCCCAGCTATCCAAAGTCTCGCTTCCATGGCTGGTTCGCGAAATAGACCTCTGAAATTGGCCGTTGTTTTACTCTATGAAACCTACGGACCTATATGGTAGTGACCGGGGGCCTATCCGAGTCCACCGGTATTACCCCTGATGCATGACATCTAAAATTGAAGCCTTGAGAATTCGGATTCAATTGAACAATGTAGGAAAACCTGCCGTCCTTGAACCAACATTTGCCCTTTCTGCGATGCACCTGATGCAAGTTAATTTATGTTAGAGGCATTAAGACACAGGAGCGTACGCAGTTTGGGCCGTTTGGACACACGTGCCTGAACGTCACGTCAGATTGTAATGACATCAATTGAAAGAGAGTAACGGACCCCCAGCAGCACCGAGGCCTTTGGACGTGAATTAGTATGATGCCTCCAAACCTAGATGGTACATACCCGTAAGGGCAGTTGAGCCCTACGAGTATAAGTCAGCGAGAAAAGCCATGGCCAGAGGGTCATGACCTTACTGTTCCTCAGCGAGTTGCAGGGAGCCTTTTTCGCATTGCTGGCCAGCAAAGCCAACTGGTCTGAGGTCAAAATATATTCGTGAGAGTACTTGCAGACTGCCGGCTACAACGAATTATGAGTAGAATGAATCAGTAGGTGCAGCAGTTGAGTCATCACCCCTTTCGAACATGTCATAAGGTAGTGCTCGTTGCAGGGCGGGGGCTTTTCTGGTGACACTTGAATCAGGAAACGTATCGGGTGAATCATTGCGCACCAACGTTTACTCAATGGCTAGAATGTCTTCAGTTATGTTTTTGAGAACGAATACGAAACCCATGAGACGCACAATTGTAGGATCGATGACAAGTCCGCCAATCTGAGCAACGGCAGATTGGGGATTCCGGAGCCCATCGTTCCTGATGGCACAACGCACATTCGCTGGTGTGACAGATGGATGGTTCTGTTTCATGAAAATGATATCTTTCAGATCTAATATCGGAAGTCGTGTTGTTGGAGCGTCGGCGGTGTCAGAATCCATCGCGACCAATTTTTGGAGCAGGTCATCGGCTTCTAAATTTTTGAACAAAGACGTGTATTGCGGGGAGCAACCACCTAAGTCTGGTCAGTACTGTTCAGATACGGTCTTCTGAATTGCACCTGCAAGAAAGATTCTAGCGGTTTGAGGGAAACGAGCGTAGGCATGAATATAATCTTTGGCATGCAACATGGATAAGTGTGAAACATAAGACAGCGACAGTACCTATAATTCGCGGGTCCGCCTCGTTAGAATAGCCGACATCGACGAACGAGAAACGGGAGGATAGCTTGTTGAAGCCCTTTGTAATACTCGTATCAGATTTTGGCTCCTAATCTAACGAAGTACAACTCACCGCCAGGAACTCGTCGAATTGCTGGACTGAACAAATATTGTTGGTTACGAGGCGATCGAGGAGCTCGCATCTGTTAAAGTAGACGGTCATCCAGAAAGAGATGCGTCCACGTCGATGAAGACTCTCCGGGCCGAGGTAGTTTGCGATTTGTTGAGTTATAGATTCTGCCGTGGCCACGCCACCTTTCTCCCCTCGAACTAAACCATTGAAGATTTTTTTGTCGCCATTAATAACGCAAAGAAGGAGGGGGCTTTGGTTCTAGACATAACAAGTCGAAACGGCGGAAAATGCAACCATTAGGGACTCACATCGAATAAAAGCAATTGACTGTGGGGGTTCGAAAATTGCTGGGCGCCGCTTTCACCACCGCCGCGCAGTCCCGCCACTTCGAACTCCAGCTGGGTGACTTTGCATTCCAGAAATGCATTGCGGTCAAGGGCTTCAACTGACAGGAGCCTCAAATTTCAGTGTCACGCGCAGAATAAAGCTCTTACCCATAAGCCTCTAAAAGTCGAGAGGCTGCCCGTCCGTTTGGGTAACTCCCCACAGCTGAGTAGACATGGAGGAGGAAAAGACGGGGTGCGGTTGGACTTCTTGGGACACGTTTGCACAGATTTCCATGACTACCATCATCATACAACCGTTTTGGAAACAATCACTCCATTCAGGACCCCTCTAGCAACGCCAAAAAAAAGGCTCGGTTTGGCTGCATCGTGGCAGCTTCGGCTAACTGAGGCTATGCTGCGGCTGCCTTCGGCCAGGTCACCCAGCCGCGGACATATAGCCGAAGCGCCGGCAGGTGTGGCTAGGCCGTCGGCCAGCTTTGGCTGAGCGGACTAGCCGTAAGCCAGCGCCATGATGGCTTCTCTGCCGGCTCATACCTGTTTCCAGCACAGGCTGTAAACTTTCCCTCAGCACTTACTGGACACTATCGAAAGCCTCAGGCAACCTCGACAGGTAAATGGAACCGGTGTTTCTCACGATATCTAAAAAGCCTGCCTTTGTTTTGTTCTTGCTGTCATAAGGCATTCCCCTCCTTCCCTTCTCTCAGCCGTCGGTTTTTTGGTGCGTTGGAATTCATATATACTTAGCTCTTGCCAACCCCTTTATAGCTTCGAAGGTATCTACAGTTGCGGCAGGATCAAAAGTGACGTCACGTGACATATTTGGCGCATACAGTACGTACGTGGCCCACGTGACGTCACCTTTGATTTTGCCGCAACTGTATCTGTGGCTTGGTCCGGCTTGGTGCGGCTAACTGGGCTAGCCAGCGGTAGCCGGCGTCGGCTACCTCGGCTAGCCGTACGTCCTCGGCTATTCTCGGCTATGCGTCTGTTGGCTAGAAAGGCAGGACCCCCGACAACCACCTATGATGCCTGCCCGCGAAATTTTCGATTCGGATAAAACATGCCCAAAAATTGCGCGCACCCTAGGGCCTGCCCGGATTCGGATAAGAAATCGACCATCGACGACGCCAACCCTGCCCCACAATTCGGATAAATCATGGAGGCTGGGGGCCAAGGCTGGTTCAGATTCGGATAAAAAATACCCGAGACTCCTCGGACACAAGTTCCACCACTGATTCCCACCAAATTGGGCCAACTTCGAGGTCAATCAGGTACAATCTGACGAATTTCCTACCAAAGACACATTTTCTATCTATTTCGGGGAACTTTCGGGAATCAGGTGCCGCAAAATTCGGCAAGCGCACCTCAGAAAGCGAAGAACAGCATTCAAACTACATGACAAGCTTCCGCATTACTCAAAAGAGCTAGAGGAGCCACTCAGACGCGTCAAGAGATAAATTGCGAATTTTTGCGATTTTAGCCGATTTTTTGAGGCCTGGTTCACCGTCCGGATCAAGCATCGAGGCCTGGTTCGGATTCGGATAAGATCTTCCCCATTTGGGGTCCGGATAAGATGTCCCAAATCCCAGATTTTTCGGGGCAGGCATCATAGGTGAATGTCAGAGGTCCTAGAAAGGCTCTGAATGCAGTGAATATACGGGTTTTGATTGAGTGCTGTGGTGCTCCTTCGTTTGCGCTTACACTTGTTGACGATTCTGTCATCGGCAAAACCGGGAGCACCACTTTGTGGGGCGTTGCCGTACCACATCGAGTGGCAGCCGATGGTCCCTGTTTTGGCCCTTGCTCGCAAGTCATGGCCGTGTCGAGCTTTGGGCAAATAGCAGCTGAGCCTTAATCTTCAGTTCTGTCAACCTCCTGTTTTTTCCTGGTGTTCTCTGGGTGGCGGAAGCAGAATTCAAATAGAGAGTTTGCGGTGAGCCGCCAGAAGCCACCTGGCGGCTCTAATGGCATGCGGATTGGAGCGGCTATGCTGTCTGGCGGCTCGTTTGGCGGCTGGTAAGACTGGTTCAAATTTGGTTTTGCGAGTGCATTCTTAGTACTTAGTCATCTATATATTGACCCATACACACACGAAGAAAATTGGATCTGAAAATCTGACGCTATCGCACATTCGAGCCGAAGACTTCGGTTGACGCTGGAAATTGCTTCAATTCAAAACAATTATGCACGTTTGGACAACGAACTCTCATTGGCTGAAGGTATAGTCAAGTATGCAAGGTACCCAACCTCAAAATTGTGCTAAGGACCGCGCGCGATGAGCCGCTGAACGAGCCGCCACATGACGTAGCCGCTCCAATCCGCATGCCGTCGGAGCCACCAGGTGGCTTCTGGCGGCTCACCGCAAACTCTCTAATTCGGCCGAAGTGGAGCTCGGTGATGGAAAGCAAAACAAAGGTAAGCACAACCGACTCAATCAAAACCCGTATATTGTTTCCAAAACGGCTGTAGTATGGGAATAAAGTGACGGCGTCAAGGCACGGCAATATGTTGCTCCACCTATGCTGGCGGAAGCTGAGTTGGAGCTGATTGCTCATCAGGCTTGGGGCAGCTCAGAGTTGGGTGGAGCTGCAAGCTTCGGGGAGCTTATGAATGGGGAAGCTTGCTCCCCCCTTTATCAGAAGGTTCCTGGGCTCCGTCCCCCCAAATTTTGTCCGAACGGCATCTAGCTTTCGCGGCCCAAACCTGCGAATTTTGTCCGAACCGGGATCTGGCATCTGGGTGGATAAACAGGGGTCCTGATCCCGGCCAGGCTAAAATGAGGAGAAATTGTCCGAACCGATTTTGAGCGTTTTGGCGAGAAATTTTCCGAACCGGATCTAGCCGGGCCTGACATAATGTGCCCAAATCGGCAATTTTCTGCGTGACTTGATCAAAAATCGTCGAAAATCGTTCAAAACAGCTCAAAACGCGTCGAAATCGTGTGCGGGGATCAGATTCCATTCAATTTCGCCAGTTCCAGCGTGGATCGGCCAAAATTCCTAGTAAAAATTTGCTCAATAACCCTTGATGTCCGAACCAGGATGTAAGCACCAACCGCCAGGAGGGGAGATTTTGTCCGAACCGGATGTCGCATTTTCCCAGAGAAATTGTCCGAACCGGGATCCAGGGTCCGACCGTATAGTCAGAGGTCCTGTATGTAAGGCAGTCAATAAGCAGTCGCATATTGCGAAGCAATGACAGGACCATCGACGAGCAATGCGTGGAACGTAAAACATCATGATGGACCAGCAGTTGGGAGCTATGTCTTTGGTCGCGGTGCGCGAGCAATGGCTTTGCGGCATGCTTGACAATTAAATTTAACTCATCGAAGAACATTCGAAGTGGAGGCGGCGTGGAAGAGGCCGTGCGCCATTTCGGTTATGATGCAGGCGGAGACTTCGGCATAGAGGGTAGGGAGGGCGAGGTAGGAGGCGGAGAGGAGGAGGGCAAGGGCGGTGGAGAGGTAGGTGCGGTGGGAGAAGACGAGGGCGCCGGTGTAGAGGAAGTCGATGGACCGGCGAGGGTGAAGTAGAGGGAGGCGGGGGTGAAGGGGGGAGGGGAGGGAGAGGCATATGGGGTCGGAGGTGGAGGAGAGGGATTGTGCTGTGCCGCCGGTGCGCACTCTTTTTGTTTCCCCTTACCTGCGCATCTCGCTAACGACTTTGCGGCAGCACTCCGGCCTTGGATCTATGTACCTCACTATTCATCGTGGTTCGCGTTGGTGGTAGCGGTTCTAGTGCTGGCGGCATCACATATGCATCATGGGTCGGTGGGGCAGGGTTTGCGGACTTGTCGGCAGCGGTACGGGTGTGCGTCGATGTTGTTGTAGTGAAGTATATAGAAAATACCTGTTTTAATACAAAATATAATAGAGAGTTTGCGGTGAGCCGCCAGAAGCCACCTGGCGGCTCTAATGGCATGCGGATTGGAGCGGCTATGCTGTCTGGCGGCTCGTTTGGTGGCTGGTAAGACTGGTTTAAATTTGGTTTTGCAAGTCTATTCTTAGTCCTTAGTCATCTATATCTTGAGCCATACACACACGAACAAAATCCGACCCGAAAATCTGACGCCATCGCACATTTGAGCCGAAGACTTCGGTTGACGCTGGAAATTGCTTCAATTCAAAACAATTATGCACCTTTGGACAACGAACTCTCATTGGCTGAAGGTATAGTCAAATATACAAGGTACCCAACCTCGAAATCGTGCTAAGGACCGCGCGCGACGAGCCGCTGAACGAGCCGCCACATGACGTAGCCGCTCCAATCCGCATGCCGTTGGAGCCACCAGGTGGCTTCTGGCGGCTCACCGCAAACTCTCTAATGGAAATGCAGTACAATTACAAGGGACAGAGGGAAGCAGACGGAAGCAGTCTGGAGCAGAAATTGAGCAGAATTGAGCAGAGCTGCGCAGACGGGAGCCGGAACCGCATCTGCTCTAAATATCATTTCTACGCTCTCCTCTGCTCTCATATGCTGCTCGGGTGAACCGCAGCTGAAAGCAGTCTGAAGCAGTCTGAAGCATACGGCATTCTCGAACCACCAAGAAAATGACCGACTGCTAGACACTCGAACAACACTCGAAGGCAAAATTCGTCCATTTGAACCGTGGGAAATAGCATCGGGTTCGAAAACTTTGAAGTGAATTTACAGAATCCCACTTGAGTGTCGACGTATGTCCAAATCAGTAGGTGAAAATGGCGGGTTTGTGCATTTCGGGGCACAAATTAAAACAACGACTTCAGTCATTTACTTTAGGGAGGATACACCATTCATTTGCCCCGCCAAAATTTTCCCTCAAAGTGCTTGCACGATGTCTGACCACTGATTGTGCACCTGTCGGAGTTTTAAATTGGCAGCGCGTTACCGACCACCACGAAAAGGTTCCACCCTGTGCGAACCTGTAGCGAACCGAACCTCGGGTTAGGTTCGGGGTTCGCCATATTGGCCGAACCGAACCCCGGGTGCGGTTCAGGGTTCGGTTTTATTGGCAAAAAACCGAACCTAGTAACCGAACCCCGGCAACACTACTCGCCTGGCCCGCCCGCTACGATATCTGTGATGAAAGTGTATTAGAAGGGGTTGTATATGCTCAGGAAATGTGCTAGGATCAGGGAAATTTTAGGTGCGCCGCTGTCTCTGACCTACCCATGCATCCTACCATCCGGGATGTTACTATACACCAACTCCAGATGTGGATCAACAGCGCTGCCAACATTATACGGCTTGTTACCCTCCTATGCTTCCTCTATTCTGTAAAGGGAGAAGGGCCCAGAAGCCAAGTCGATAATAAACCTGGGGATCAGAGATCCCCAGTGAACTACTTATATACAAGAGGTGACATAAGATATGACATGAGTGAGCACACAGCATGATGTCTTGGAGCCAGAGAACTTCTGCCCAAGTCAGAAGATGTCATAGCTGTGGAATCCCCTGACATCACCCCCTCTTCAAGATTCGTTGCCTCGACGAAGACCAGAGCCCAGTAGAATGAACGATCCTTCAAAATCCTGGATCGCCACGGAAGAGTAGGTTGCCTTGGGAGTCAATCCGCGAATCAGACGCAGACACTGCACCGCCTCGCCGTGCCGTCTGTTGTCGACGTCCCCTTTCAGGTTGAATAGCATCAATGGCCATAGGCGAAGGAGCTACTGAACGTGGAGAGGAGGACGGGATGGCAGTGGGCATGGCCACCGAGGGGGCATAAGGAGTAGAGCTGGGGCGGGGAGTAGGAATAGGGGACGCCATTACCTGCGTAGGAATAGAAATGGCGGCAGGGTTATGGGGTAGGGTGTTAGAGGCGGGGTAGGAAGACTCCTGTGGTGCAAATCGCACCCCAGACTTCCTTGGCTGTGTAGCGGCACCTGGGTGCGGCTGAGCACCGGCCGCTGGAGGGGGTGGAACCGGAGCTGGTGGCTGAGACGGATGAACGGCGTCTCGCCGTCTGCATCCGCTGTCTGAGTCTCGTCTTCCCTTGTTGTATGTTATCGCACCTAGTTAATTTCAGACCAATTGAGGTAGCTACTGTGATAGGGACTTACCGGTACCCAGCCTTGTGCGCCTTCTAGCGGCTTGCCTCATGTCGCTCTCTTGATCTAAGTGCTCATGAGAAACCCGAAGACTGGAGAAGAGGATAACGCACCGGACTCAACCTCGACTTCCTCCTCCTCCTTGACGACGATCTTTGCGCCGTCCCCTTTCTCCTTCTTGATGAAGACCTTCTTTTTGGTTTCTGAGGAAGCTATGTCAATTAACGGAGCATTATGTAGAAAAGGAAGATAGCGTACTCCTTGTGGAAGGAGCATGAATGATGTCCTCAGACGGAAGAGTGTCCAAGTCGCTGGCAAGCTCATCCAATGCATCATCAGCGCTGGGGTCAAGCACAGCTTCAGCGTCGGAACCGTCTTCCTCTTTGGACTCCTCCCATGTCCAGGCGCTTTGCGGAATCTTCGGCTTAGAAACTAGAAGAAGTGGTCAGAGAAGCGATGGAACAGAGAATTAACACCTACCGAGAACCAGAGTACGCACGCTTTTGGCTCGTCCTTGCTGACCTTTGAGAATGTTGACGAGCTGCAGGGCGGTGGGTAGAGGGTTGGTCTGAAGGGTCAGGGTGCTGTTCTTCTTGACGACAGGCAGCCAACTCTGGTTCTGGACGTCAGCAGGATCGTCCGCTCGACCAGGATAGCCTGGATTTTTGCCCAGATAGTGCATAGCGTTCGGAAGATAGACCTCCAGTCGCTGCTGAAGCTGTTGGCGGGACCAGCCCGAGTTGATCTTCATGAGTTTTGGGGGCTGGACAATAAGCTCGGAGCGCTCCATAGTCTCTTGAACAGTGTTGGTAGGAAAGCTAGACTTTCGCATGTTGTTGTTAAGTTAGGCAAGACTTCACAATACTAGCTAGCGCTTACTGCTGTGATTCCGTAGGGCAAAAGGACGAGCTTGCCGAACTCCATGTCCTCTCCGTCTGCTTCTTCCTCTTTGGCCTTTCCCTGAGATTGATGAGGTGCCTGGCTAGTGATGAGAGAGATAAATGAGGGACTACCTTGCCCTTGTTAGCCTTCTTTTTCGGGCGCTCCGCCTCAGAGGTTTCGGTCTTGCGTTTCTTGCTAGAGCTAGACTTGCCCAGCCCTTCGGTCGTCTCTGACGTAGCTTCCTCCCGGGAAGCTTTGAGGGGCTGATTTCCAGTTCCAGAGTTTTTGCCGGCTGACTGGAAACTACGAACATAGTCGCCGAGGTCCTCAAGAGTGTTGGCCTTGGGTGGAGCCGGGTGCGCGCTGACAATGTGCTTGCAGCTGCGGCACCTGAGACTGCCGCCGTCGTCGGTATAGGTCTCATCGACTCGGAGACAGGGACACTGAGTGCCGTCCTTCTCCAAGCCTCGACATTGAGTAGGATCGGTCATGGTGGAGAAGGAAAAAAAAAGAGTCAGCCGTTGCTAGGCTGACGTGGCCAGAAACTGCTGACTGGGACTTGAAATTTGCTTCCGCTGATGCTTTGAATGGTGAAGAAAACTTGTGGCAGCCCCCAGAGAATGGATTCAAGCTGATTGCATTGCATTGTGTGATATCAGATAATATTGAGGCTATCAGGAAGGCCAGACAAGGCCGCCAGAGGTGTCTGCCTCATGTAGAAGTCCCAAGGGAATGCGTCGGAGGATGGTGATGGCGGGAGCGCCCCAAGACTGAATAGCCTAAAAAGGCAATCATAGCATTTTGTGCGCGCGCGCCGAACTTTGCGTGCGCGCATAACATTTTGTGTGCGTATATTTATTTGTACAAAGTGACCGCCATATATAACTACACTCCCTTGAACAGAAACAATTTCCGGAACCCTGATGCCCATCTGCGCAAATAATTCAAAGCGTGGACTTGATGGCAACCGTACCTGTGAGAAGCTGCATCATCATGTAATAGAAATATATAAGAGATCAGAGGGAAGCCCGATGCATGGCTGGCAACTACCGCCATGCCTGCAGCGAGTCTAATGCGGCCGGTCACCCGGCTCCCGAATACCCTGGAAAACAACGCCGCGCAGCTTGAGCTACCCGCTCGGCTGCCGACGGGGTTGGAGCGAGGCGTTGGGCGAGAAGCTGGCTGGTACGATGGGTTGGAACGACCGTCAGCTCTTGCGAGCTGCCCAGTGCACTGAGACTGATGAGCCTCTCCTCAATCCTCTGCGCATGAGTTTGAAAACGAAATCGCCATGCGAACCGTCCGCGAAAATCCCGATCTCTTCCCAATCCCGAAAGTCATTTGTGTTGAGCGTCTCAAAAATCTTCTAAGACGTCATCCAAACCAAGCTTTCGTCTAGTCTGTTACTATTAGTGACCGCGACGCTGTGACCGCTGCTCAAGATATGCCGGCATTTGCGGAGTTTGAATTTCTGCTCCCACGACTTGGTTTCCTTCGTTCCACCACAACAAAGGGCATTGAATGTAGTTTTGAACGAGCAACTATGTTGGAGGGTACATTGAACTTCTCTGGTAAGCTCAGAATATTATTACTCGCCGTGTAGTGCGTGCACTCAAAAATCCCTTAGTGTGACAGGCTTGTGACAGGCTTTGTTCGCGCCGTCCTCAATCTCAACAACGGTGCACCATTTTTACTAGATCCATTCGGGAGAAGTCTTCGCTTTGCCCTCAAGAAACAAGCTATCAGCAAATTCCTGCTTAAAACACGTTGTATTTGGGGGAACGGAGCCCGAGAAATTCAAATGCCGTAATACACTGAGCAACTTTCGGCCGAACGATGTCTTCAACAGACTACAACACACCGCAGGGACGAGGACATACGTGTTGTAGCGTCTGTCTACGAGAGACTAGCTTTCGTCCGCGCTGTCTTGAATGGATTTCGCGAAGGCTTCTGGCCCTGGATGGACGGACACCTACAGTGGTGGCAAATAGAAATTGCCGTGGCTTCCTGGCCAAAATCTTGCTGTATACTTCACCGAATGACCTAAAATAAGATGTAGAGATAAATATATGATACTACTGTACCACTTAGAACACTCAGCTTGATATTATGCTCTGACAATGCATCAATAACAGGACAGTTTCTGATTATTGCCATATATTGAAAAGCTCAATGTATCCTCAGCAAAAAAGTGTCATAATGGGATGAAAGGACTTAAAAAACAATGCTAGTTCTACTTTGATTGACTGGAATTGACCCTCATTTGAGCTCACAACGGCTGCTTGAAGTTGGTCCTTTTAGCTATTTTCTCTGCATTTTCAGCTATTTTGGGTGACAATAGCCAACTTTGAGCGGCTGCTGTGAGCTCAAATGAGGGTCAATTCCATTCAAATAAAGTGGAAACTAGGACTGTTTTTCAAGCACTTTCATCCTATTATGACACCTTTTCGCTGAGCGTTCATTGTGTTTTTCCGGATATGGCAAAAATTCGAAATCATCCTATGATTGATGCATTCTCAGGGCATAATATATTTCTGAGTGGTCCAAGAGGTACAGACGTATCGCATACCCATCTCTACATTTTATTTGAGATCATTCGCTGAAGTATACAGCCAGATTTTCACCAAAAAGCCACGGCAATTTCTATTTGCCACCACTGTAGCATTCTTCTGGTTATCCTTCAACGTGGAATAATTCGTGAATACCTCCCGCTGGAGACCATAGTTCTACTGTACGAAGGTATACTTAAACTCAATGAATGAACAGAAAGACTGGACTCATTTGTTACTAATAAAATACTTGGTTGACTTCGATGATTTTGGTCGAAGAGATTACGGGAAACGCCGGGTTCCGTGCAACAACGCGCGCGCCGCGTCCTACGTCAAAAGGAAGTGCGCAGATGCCGTCGGCAATTACGCGGCACGCGTCCGGAAGGCAGAGTAGGCGCTCGGGAACCGGAGTAGCGCCTATGCTACTAAAGTTGTCGTGCCTCCGCAAGGGTCTCGCTGCCCAGAGGCAACGGTTCGACGCCCGAAGGCGAAGCGGTCTCACCGCCCGACGGCGATGGGGTCTCGCCGCCCGAAGGCAGCGGTCTATCTACACGAGAGGATGGTCCACCCGAGACCACCCGACTATATACAACAGGTCGGGAGAAACGGGGCGTGAATCTGTCGAGGAGGCACGACTCTCCGAGCACAAGGATTACCCCGTAACCGAAGTACTTGTGGTGAAGATTAGTGTCAAAACCACCGAGCACAACCTCGGCAACTGCTACATAAAACCTCTTACTTCATTCCCGAACCACGGAATTCTCAACAATAAATTGGAGGCGCGAAATAACTTTTGGTGGGTAAAACTTCACCGAGAGCGGACGATAAATGCAATCAGGCCTTCAATATCCATATCCCTCTTCGACCCCCGCTCTGCCTGAGGTTTACAAATTCGGAATTGTACGAGAGCGAGTGGCGGACTGAACACTGAGCACAGTCGATAAACAACAGAAGATAAAGTTAAAAGTTCAGATACCTTCCACTTTCTCTCTCTTTGATGGAATCTGAACCAGGGGAACTGAGGGATCAGGGCTTCGTATTTTCGTCACTGCTCCTGGAACGTCTCTCTCGCCTACCATGCCCTACAATACCTTCCGCTACATCCCTCCTGCACACAAGCGGCTCATGATTACCATGGCCGCCAACGGGATGTCCAATCAAGAGCATAGGCTGCAACACGAGGTCGCCCCGCCCTGACGCGCCAGCCGTCGACGCAATGGATCCGGCAGTGCCTACCTCATATGGCAATTGACGTCATCGCATCAATGGGAACTTTTTTTCGGAGCGCTCCAGTGTTTTGTAGAATAGCTGTCAATGTGTTTCTCCAAACGGGGTTGTCGGTGGCGCACTACCGCTTGGCGTGAGTGACACCGCTTGGCGTGAGTGACACGATCGTGGGGCGATCACGTGCCAGTGTGGTCATGAGGTTGGTTGGCCGAAATCGGCGCGGCGGAATCTCGGAGTGTCTAAATTGTTTCTCCGAGGGTGGGGGCTGCAGGATTCGAACCTGAGACCTTGGCAATGTGCGCGTGGTCAACCCCAGTGTCAACCCCAGTGAGAATCCCAGCTAAGAAAATCGAGCCGGATCGAGGGAAAACGAGGAAACGAGGGAAATCGAGAGAGATCGAGGTGGGAACACCACATGACTGTGAGGGTGTCTGACACTTTCACTACACTTTCGTTGCTCGACGACAGCTTTGCTCAAGCTTTGCTCGACGCTGCATGCAATGCCGTCTGCTCGACGCCGTCGACGGATTGCGTCATCGCTGCGGAAATCAAAATGCAAGTCGTACGATTTTGACTTCGCCCTTTTTCTCCTCCCACCACCATCCTCCCCCCGCCAGCACGCTCCCTCCCCCAGACGCGTCTCCCGCATCCCGCCTCCGTCGATCCGCTCTCATAGCTGCACTTTTCTACTCCTTGTCATCGTGCCCGAGCCGTCGTCCGCTGTCCGCCAACTCACCACCTGAGGCCCCGTTTGACCGCCGCGAGCTACGATATTTTCGATATCTATCCTTCTCTCACACACACCTCAACCCAATGTCTTCAGGTTCCGAGTCCTTAAGTCTATGTGTCAAGATCTCATCTTTCGGTAGTGTCGTTCTCTTGCCGATGCTCACGTCCTCAAGCCCTCTTTCAGCGAGCATCCACTGGGACGGCGGGCGCAGATATCTCCTAAGTTGTACGTCTCTATGCTACCTTGGCTACGTCTTCTGATTTCCTGTAGTATCCACGACTCTGCTAGATTATCCTAGGTATGTGGCTTATTTTGTTTTGTCTGCGTCGCTAAGCACTCCTTTTCGACAGCAGATTTCACTACCTCCCGACTCTCGTACCCTTTCGCTGTCGCAACCTCGTCACCTCAGTCTGCACCAGAATAAATTCGACATCCGCACGGCAAGTAGCGTATTCACGGGCGTCGGAGGCGTCATGGAAGGGTTGGCACGAGGGCAAGGACTTGAAGGATGGGGGCGGCGCGCACGGGGGATTGCGATGGGGAAGGGATCATGGCGGGGAAGGGGAAGGGATCGCGCAGAACGAGGTCGACGCCAGTGAGGGAGCCTAGGATAGCGACGTGGGCGAGTTGGGGCGCGCTCTGTTGGCGAGAGCATGGCGGCGTGAAGACGAGGTTAGGGACGGCAGCACGGGCGAACGCAGGGCGGGACGGCAGGTATACACCCGTGTATGTAGTAGCTGAATAAATACGATTTTTATATTGTATGGCGGGCCGTAGCAAAACTAGTAAAACGCTCGAGCTACCTCGATGTGCGAACACATCCCTCGATTTCCCTACATGCCCCTCGTTGTCGCTCGATTTCCATCGAGGCACATCGAGCCTATTCCAGAATATCGAGGGAAATCGAGGACCCATCAGATCCCTCGTTTTCCCTCGATCCCACTCGATCTGCTTAGCTGGGATTCTCACTGGGCTTAGGGGATGGTTACCGCTGTGCCATCCAACCCCTATAAGAATTTGAGTCCATTTCGGCTGTATTGTGAAGATTTGGAGAAGAATCAACATGCCTGATATAATTAAATACCAATAGAGATGTGTTAGGGCATTCTTGGTAAATTTTCTCAGACACATGGAGTTCGCAAATATGCGGGTCCCAACTTGAGCTGTACGCAGAAGCTCATATACCACGGGAAAGCCAGATATTGTTACGGAAACATGTTAGGACAGATCTTCTGAGCAATTTTTACTTTGGCACAATGATCATTTAATTCGTGTAGAACACAGAAAACGAGGGAACATGAAATCACAAGACACCAAAGGGAATAAACAAGTGTAAACATGCCGTTTCCGGCAAGGGCAATGCCCGTCATCACTGAATGGGCGAGTAATCTGGGTGACGAAGAAATTCAAAGACGATTCGATCCTTGTCAGAAAAAAAGATCTTGGTGTCAAGGGGAAGAAATCGAAGACCGACCGAGCCGATACGACGTCCGCCTCAATCTCCTGCTTCACGCTCGTGCAGTATTCCCCCACTTTGTCCAGTTCGCCGGAACCAACCTTGCCAAGCTGGGCTACAGCGTCGTTGAAAACGGACTAGAGAAGAAGTTAGAGGACTGAAAGAAAAAATCGATGCTGAAACTTACCCGAAAACCATCGTGACAGGGAATATTACAACACGGATTAATTAAGTATGGTAGCGGAAGAAAGGGTCTCGAGGCGATGCGAAAGAATGAGAGGTGCCAGCTCGTGGGAGAGAAGGATAGCGAGCTCTGCGGTCTGCGAGGGCGTCGGAGTAGGATGTGTTGACACAGGTGTCACTGGGCCAAAGACGCCGCCAAAGGCACTTGACCACCAAGATGACTGAGGTTCAGGAGCAGCTGGATTCAGGGTGTAGTGCTCGCAAGGTGCTCGAGCAAGAATTTCGTCCAGGAAGCCAGAATAAACAACTATTCCACCCCCTCCATCGGGGCCAAAGCCTAGTCTGAATTTGTTGGCGACGGTTACCAAGGACCTCGGTTTTGTCACGGAATATCACACATCAAAGAAATTTGAACTCACGCCGCGAACTTGTGACGATCACCTATCACATCACGCTGGGGTTGACCTATCCCGCAATGAGAAAGTATGTTGAAAGTATGTACCCAAAAGCTTCTGTGTTCTAGTGGTTGAAGAATCTGTCTTCTCAAGTTTCATGTTTTCCTCAACGTCATGAGTTCGAGTCTCAACCCGCGAACTCTTTTTTTTCCGGTTGTATTTCTGAGAACTTAGACCCATAGCATTGCACCACGCAGTGGGCCCCCGCGGCGAGCGGAAAGCACCACGCAGTGGGCCTCCGCGGCGAGCGGAAAGCCCCGCGCAGCGGTCGGGGTCTGGGGTGGAAAACCCCAGCCGTCCGGGCCGGCGCCCGCAACCCAAACCCAATGATCAAATAATACAAACAAAAAAAATATCATTCACAAATGATACAAAGGAGGTAAGAAAACCGGAATTTTGAAGCTGCTCCAGCGAAACTCACAGGAAAATTGCCGTTTTCACCGAGCGGCAGGTCCACGAAGTGGGGCGCCGCAAATTTCAGTGAAAAACGGCAATTTGACCGGAAAATTGGAGGCGAAAAAAGGCAGCGAAGGAAAAAACTTTGGCGGAGCATGTCACGTTGTGTCACAGATGCGTGACAGTTCGCGGCGTGTCCCCTTGGGGCGTCCAATTGTGTGCCAGGGCACATTCAAATGCGCTCGCGTCCCTCCCTACGGCTGGTGCACAGCTTGTCGGCAATGATCCCGGGCCAAGTCACATGCCTTACTCCACGATGGCATAGGGCTTTGGGGATTTGACAGGAAAGTGGGAAATCTGCAAGAGGCCTGCGTCATAGGTGGCTGTGTAGTGCCAAAAGAGGGAGTTCCCCTGACATCATCCCCCCCTTGGAATGCGGCGCCTCGACGCATAGATCGCACCTGAGCTGGAGTTGACGAGCGGTCACGGAAGGGAAGGGAATCGAAGGCAGCAACAGCAATGGAGCGAGGTTTGGAAGGGTATTTGCGGTAGAAAGCAGCGACAGCGTCCGGGGCAAAGACATTAGAGTGCTTCACCCATTGATCATGGGACGGGTCATAACCCTTCCAGCGAACAAAGTACCATAGACTCCCATAGCGGATCTTGGCATCCAATATCTCCTCGACCTCCCATTGCTTGTCGCCAGGAACGTCAAGGACTGGTGGCGGCTCTTCGTGTCTGGGGCGAGTAGGGAATGGATCGGCTTCCACAAGCTGAAGTTTCACGACGGGGAAGACAGGGTGGAGGGCAGAGTACCGGGGCGGCAGCTCCAGTTTGAAGGCACCATTACCGACGACCTTCAGAACCTTGAAGGGGCCGATACGCCGGTGGGAGAATTTCACCGAAGGGCGGGTGGTGCGGATATCTGAAGCATCAACCCACACCCGGTCACCAACCTTGATGTCTGGAGCTGGTGTCCGCCGGCGGTCATAGTACTGCTTGTACTCTGCCTTGGCCTTGACGAGTGCCGCCTTCGCCTCGGAAACCCCTGACGCAATCCGATCGTGGAACTCGTTTACAGCCTCTAACCTAGAACGTGCAGCGTGGGGCTCAAAGCCCATCCGTGGAAGCCGACCAGTGTCCGTCATGAACGGTACCTGCTGCGTGGAGGAGTGCATGTGGTTGTTGTACGCAAACTCCGCTGCAGGTAGCAGCTCATCCCAGTCGTCCTGCTTGTAATTGGTGAAGCGCCGGACGTACTGCTCGAGTTCCTGGTTAACGCGCTCCGTTTGGCCATCGGTCTGCGGATGGTAGGCCGTAGAAGTGGCTGGGGTGACCCCAACGAGGCGCCAAAGCTCGCGCGTGAACTCTGCAATGAACTGGGTGCCACGATCCGAAATGTACTTCTCCGGCAGGCCATGGTGGCGCCAGACGTTCCGGTAGTACAGCCGAGCAGCGCCAACCGCGTCAATGGTGGTGTGACACTCCATGAAGTGCGCTCTCTTCCCAAGGGCACAGACAACAACCATGACTGCATCGTATCCATGGGCCTCGGGAAGCTCGACAATGAAGTCGACTGAGACGGTGTGCCAGCGCTCCTCGGGGACCTCTGTGGGGTGGAGCTCACCAATCGGCAGTCTACGAAGCGCCTTGGTGCGGCAGCACAAGTCACAAGTCGCAACGTACCGGCCGACATGGCGCGACAGTTGGGGCCACCAGTAGTTCCGAGACACGAGCTCCAGAGTCTTGAAACGACCGGCATGGCCTGCAAGGCGCGTGTCATGGTGTTGCTCCAGGATGCGTCGGCGGAGGTCCTTATCTCGGGGGACGACAACCTTCCCCCGGAAGTAAAGGAGTCCACCTTCAATACGCCATTCCGAAGACCGGGCAGACCGCACACCTCGGGCCTTGAGGAGTTCCTTGGCAGTCAGGGCAATGGGCTCTTCAAGGTCGGGTTCCCCGGCAAGCGCATCGCGAATGTCGCGCAAGAGGGGCGCCTCAGGGCCAGCAATAACCAGGGCTTCGGTGGCCCGAACGTGGAACAGCTCGGGTCGAAGCAGGGTAACGTCCTGGTTATCGTCCTGCACTCCATGGTCCGGTCTCCGAGAAAGCGCGTCAGGGCGACCCATGAGGCGACCCGGTTGGTGGTGCAGCGAGAAGTCGAAACGGGAGAGGTAGAGAGACCACCGAGCTTGGCGACGGTTGAGCTTCTGGGCCTTCCGGAAATATTCCAGGTTTTTGTGGTCCGTCCAGACCTCAACCGGGTGCTGCGCGCCCTCAAGGAAGTGGCGCCACTCCTCAAGGGCTCGCACAATCGCAAGCATCTCCTTGTCGTAAATTTCGTAATTCCGCTGCACCTCGTTTAGGCTTTTGGAGTAGAACGCAACCGGATGCCAAGCTCGTCAAAGGCAGCTTGCTCTTCAGGCCCCCAGGTCCAGGCGATGCCCTTCTTGGTGAGTCTGAAGAGGGCTTGAGCAACGTCTGAGAAGCCCGCAATGAACCGGCGGTAGAAGTTTGTGAAGCCAAGGAACTGCTGCACATCCTTCTTATTCTCAGGCGCTGGCCAAGCTGCCACTCCTGCAACCTTTACAGGGTCCATCTCGACGTGGTTGTGGGAGATAATCACGCCGAGGTACTCAATGGAGGTCCGCTCAAACTCACACTTCTCGGCTCGAAGGTAAAGCTTGTTTGCGCGAAGCCTCCGCAGGACCTCTCGGACGATCTCTCGATGCCGACGGATGTCTGAGTGGGCAATGAGGATATCGTCGAGGTAGACCATGACGTCGCCAGAGAGGATAAGATCCTGGAAGATGTCGTTCATCATGGTCTGGAAGGTTGCAGGGGAGTTGGTCAGACCGAAGTACATGACCAGCGAGAACACCATCCGGAACGCCCTCATTAGACGTGGATATACAAGAAAAACCGCAAGTATCTCCCTATTCTCGTCTTGAAACTGCTGACCTGTCATAGATCTCCCGTTCCGCACTCGAAGCCAGTCCTCTCAAAAGGCTAGCATATCAGGCTGCAGTGGGTATCCATCCAGCCCGGCGACTTGTCTTCCTCGACGAGTCAGCTTGCAATCGACACACAGCAAAGCGTTTGAAGGCATGGGCTCCTGTCGGTGAAAGAGCGCGGCGGTTGGATTTTTTTGTAAGGGGTATACGGTAAGCGGTAGTATGTGGTGCAGCGCTGAAAATTGACAACCGCTAGCTACTCCATTCTGCCCGCTATATCTCTTGATGGGATTCTTCATCTCGATATCATCACCCGATCATAATGTCCTCAGAAGGTCTCCCAATATGAAAATGAACTAAAATGGCAGTGACTTCCGTTTTGGGAACGCTCGCGGGAAAAAAACGGCAAGTCTCATTATTTTCCGGAACAGCTGTAGTACGATATCTATCTACTCAGATCGTCCTATACTAGCCCTATGGCAAAGTGGTGCTTGGTTTTGTATGCGAGATAGGTGCTCGGACAATTTCCCGAAATGGCCGATGACAGGAATCAAAATTCAACCGGCCTTCCCGCCAACCGTATCTGTGTGGCCGTCTCGAGACCATAGACGTATGGCTGGTCACCCAAATAGGGGCGCTCAATTCTTAGCTCGTCGTCTCGTCTCGTCCCAGAAATTATTCAGTTCCATGATGAGCTGATGAGACGATGATGCCATTCCGCTTCTCGCTCCACCGGCTCCAGATTTTGATCAATCCATCAAGGAATTAATTATTTCCTCGACGAGACGAGCTCACGAGACAAGAATTGAGCGCCCCTCCTAATCTTTATAAAAATGCCAATTCAACCTGAACCCGTATAATTGGGGGAGCTTGCTCCCCCTTTTATCAGAGCGGACACCCAGTGGTGATGGGGCTGTGCTTGAGCGTATGATGGGTGTCGTAAATCAGAGAACGCCGTGATAAATGCACGTTCCGAGACTGATATCAGTGATGCTGTGTCAATGTGATCCAGCGTAAGCCGGCCTGATCGAGCGTGATGCGAGACTGATTCCGGTGATGTACATAGCGCGGATTCGACAGCTGTGAACGCGTCAAGAACGTTTCTCGTCCCTTCTTCAATGCTTGCGTCAAGGAAAGATATCAAGCTTCCTCCTCTCACGACGGTTTCACGGACGAGAGGAAACCACAGTACTCTCTACTCTATCATTTGTACCTTTTTTTGATTCCCGAGCTATTAGGTGTGCTCAATTCCTATCTCGTCGGCTCGTCTCGTCCCGAAGCTATTTACACCGTGTCAAGTCCATTTGCGCGGCGTCGGTACCCCCCTCCTTCCACCTGCTTCTGCAGCAAAGGGGTGCTAAAGGAGCGTCAGTTTTGGTAATCGAACTCTCCTCGCACAAGCTTGCAACGAGGTTCAATAGTAGGATTTCTCAAAAAGACTGAAGCAGTAGTTGATCTTGGTGTGAAGGACTGGGACAAAATGGGGACGATTGAAAAGACCCAATTTACCGGACTACTTATATGCTTATGCTCTACTCGGAGACTGAGACTGCGAGGAGGGCTCAACTAGCACTTACTGTATAAATAATGAGGGGAATGCTTATGTTTTTCTTTTTCTTCTTCAAATCGTTATGTGCTGAAACCAAGCTGAAACCCTGCTTCATCTATTTTTGAATACATGGATTCGCACAAGCTCCCCCACCTGTAGGCCGGGACACCGGCATACAAAACCTACGTTTTGAGATTTCAGGTCATATCTGAGGTCGTTGGAACCCTCAGAAGCAATTCTCAGTCTTATTGGACATCATTTGAACCAGAACAAACATAGCATCATTGATGTCCCACGGACCACGTAAGCTGAGAATCAGCCCCGAACACCGCCAAACTTTGGCTGAAATTGAGTTCTGAGGTGAGCTAAAAAGACCACACTATCAATCTATGGTGAAATCAGGGCACTACCCACTAGACAAGTTCTTACCAGGAACATGGCATTCTATTGCCCCTGGCCATCCTTACGATTATGATTAAATACGGGTCCCATATCTTTCTCTTCTTTCTCCCTCATTTCCCTCATTTCTATTTGAATCTTTTTTTTTTTTTTCAAATAGGTGCCCGGACATAGCACCAGAGTCAGCTCCCCCAATAACAGTCGGACCACCGTCCCGTACGCAGGTGTAGGCAGCGGCATCATCATTGTTTGTGACTCTGACTGGCTACGCATTGAAACGATACCAAACACGATCGATGGTAAGACTCGGCGTGGCATCATATCCCACTATAAACCTGGCTACGCCATTGGCATCCCCGCTGAACTCAATTTCAACGGGTGAGACAACTTCGAGGGCCTCTGCCAGTTGCCCGGGGATAGTTCGTGCCTTCACCTTGAGCTTGAGTGGCGAGTGATTAGCCTATTCCAAAAAACTTGAGGTGCTAAAAGCATGACTTACGATTTCACCGGCCTTGCAGCCTTCAATATCTGCAAACAAAACATGCGAATCTGACCAGCCTGGAGGTCTCCGATCTCACGAATGACTCCGTTTCTAACCTCTGCTTGAATGGGGCAATCGAAGGTCAGGTTGCTCTTCATGTGCAGCGTGTTTGCCTGCGGTCATCAGAGATGGGTTTCTTTCAAAATGAGCTAGCTGTTCCCCACCTTTAGCGGCGCAGCCATTGCAAGGTCGTTTTATGCTGGCGGCGATGCGGAACTCTCGTTGTAAGCCCAGAAACCATTGCATTCCACTTATAGTGTAGATGTGGGATCAGTTCAGCTATATCTTCCTCTGACAAAATAGCTTACCGTTCCGAGATATGAGGACCAACGAATCCATATCCCATGTACATTTGGCTCCCCTCACCCACACGGCGCTGCTTGGCACCGGTGTCAGTTCTCCTCCGGCGTCTTCACCCGCGTGAGCCGGCCCATTTAGAAACAGCTTATAAATAAATACAAAACAAAAAAAAAACCAGGCGCATAATCCGAATTCCCGTCATGCTACTTGCTTCGATTCAGCATGAGCGTTGAGCTATTTGTGGTCCAGTTAAGTTGAGATACCAGGAAAGAAGCAAGATGAGCCCGAGCCTCCGGTATCTGGGCCGTGTTAGTACAAGAAGAGGAGAAGGAAGCGAAGGAGCAGTGATATCAAAGTGATATCTGTTCTGATTTGCCTCATATGAGGCAAGCACTTTACGATGTCCGCTGCTATCGTGAGCTCAGATGAGCATAAGGAGAACAGGAGCTCCTAGAAAGGCCCGACACCTGGTCGCCATGTGAAAACCATACTCCGATCCCCTGCATGTCCTGCTTCGTAAGTGCACCGTTCCGCCGGGAGCCAGCGGTAGCCAGGTGGCTGAGGTGCATTTTGGGACTGAGTAGTCACAATATTTTGATCCCATCATTACTATAGCTACATTCACGTACTTAGATGTTCTCAACTATCTAGGACTTGGGAAATATGTACACAATGTTAAAAACACACGGAATTTGCGGCGTTTGAGGAGAGATAAACAGATGGCGTAGATATTGCAACGGGGGCCTTCCCAGGTTCTTTAAGCTTTGGCGATATAAATGGCCGCAGTCATAGCACTAGGCCGAATATGCGCTAGCCTGTCCAACCTAACTACAATATTCTCACCTATGGTGCGGTTAACTTAGTCACCACCAAAGTTTGCACTAGTCCCAAATCCGCCGGAGGCGAAAATTTTCAACCAAAACGGCGAATTTTCAATTTTGTGTTCCGGGATTCTCAAGATATTCCATGTTTTGGTGCTACAGTGAGCAAAGCATTGTTATTGGACACTCACGAGAGTGCGTGAAGACGTGAACAAGCCTGTGTGCACCCATGTGGTGGTTATGTGGCAGGGAGTCCCAATTTGGCCGACTGAATATTCAATTACTCCCTCAGTTTTGCGCCAAATATTAATCGGTCTTGGGAAAAGTTTCCTCACACTGAATTGAGCATTTTTACAAGAGAAATAGGAAATCTGGGTTTCCTCGAGTGACTAATAACCGTTGTCAGCAATTGGTGGTGACTAAGTTAAGCGCACCATACTCGTAATGCGATTAAGTCTTTAGCGCTCGGTTTCTGGCAATTCCTGCTTGTTAGGCCCGCATGTGGGCAGAATTCAACTCGTGTGATTGGTTCCATCAAAAAATGATGATCCACTCTCAGAGGCGGCACTCTTCAAGATGAGCGATTTCCAATTTGTCGTGATGATTTTTTGATGAGAGATCAAATATGCAGAACCATGACGTAACACGCCAAACAGGGTGATTTTCCGTTCCCACGGGCTTAAAAACACCGTATCCGGCAGTTTCGCGTCAAATGCACCACAAATTGTTGCCGAGCCGCCAGAACCGATCTCAGACATTCCGAGAGACCTCTCAATCAATCAATCAATATTCTATTATCCTCACTGCGCTGCGGGCCGTTTATCGGCCCATGTCGGAGTCTAGCAGTACATTGACTCTAATTAATTGTTAATCATTCGGCTGCCCGTGATCCTTCAAACTCTCTGCGCAACGAGGGGCTGTGTTTCTCCAAACCGGGTTGGCGTGAGTGACACGATCGTGGGGCGATCACGTGCCAGTGTGGTCGGTTGGCCGAAATCGGCGCGGCGGAATCTCGGAGTGTCTAAATTGTTTCTCCGCGGGTGGGGGCTGCAGGATTCGAACCTGCGACCTAGTGCCTAAATAATAGTAAATTGTTTCTCCGTGGGTGGGGGCTGCACGCTCACAAAATAAAACGAAAGTATGTTTGTAATGCCGGTGCCCGGCTTACAGAAAGGGGGAGTTTGCGTGGATTCCGTGTTCTTGAGACCATAATTTAATAGTGAACAATTCTATCATTAATCCTCGAATACAAATTCGCTAAGGTTCATTCCATATTTATCTAAAGTAAAACCAAGCTCTGCTCGGCGCATCACATCTGCTTCAAGCATCTTCATTGACTCCGTCACATTCGCTCTCTGTAGTCTGCTCAGTGGAAAAGGGGTACGAAACGCAACTCCAGACAATTTTTTGACCCGAGAAATGGCCACAAAAGAAAGACCGGAAGAAAAATCTCTGGGCCCAAGGTCAATAACTGCTTGTTTCAGCGTTAGTCCTTGACTATTGTGGATTGTGATTGCCCAAGCTGCTGTCAAGGGGAGTTGTGTTCTTGATAATGACTTCCCCATCTTATCCTCCCACAGGGACAATTGGAACCCAACTGGGATCAGTACCTTCCCATTGTGGTAGAACCTTCGGCCGAACGATGTCTTCAACAGACTACAACACACCGCAGGTACGAGGACATACGTGTTGTAGCGTCTGTCTCCGAGAGACTAGGAGCAAATGCAATACATCTTCAACCAAGGGTGCACCGGCATTCTAAAAAAAGATATAGGGCCGATTTTCTTTTTTCCAGCTCGGCGACTGGACTAACATACTACGTAAGCGTTCCCACGCACCATATACGGCGATATTGTCTCACGCTTTAGTTACCGGTGCGCTGCTGAACTTTCAACGGACCAACTGGACGTCCAAAATGTGCTCACAGCAACTTCAAATCATCTATGGGATGGTTTTAGCATCCCTTAAGTCCTTTTTACTCAGGGAGGAACCTGCCGGACAACACTTCTAATCCAGAGGCAGAGCCAAACATGAACACATTGTTACCAAAATTGTGTCCGGGCCATGATGTTCCAAGCAAGGACTCATTCCATCACTTCATACCATAACTAGGCGCTTCTAAGCACCTCCGGGATCGCGTTCTGTCCCACAAACTAGGGGGTCAAAGTTTTTTTTTCCCGCCTGGCGGCCGGACTAACTAACCGGCCATAGGTCGCCGGTTTAAACACCGGCGCACCCTTGTCTTCAACACTTTTTCGCTCTTGTGCTGAGAGGCGATCCCAAAATCTGCTAGAGAATAGAGTGTGATCCTTGGCTGTTGTCTTGTATTCTCGAAGTCGCATTAATGCATCACGAAATTTTATCTGCTCTGGATCATCTCCTTGTTGCCGAAAGACTGTTTGCAGTGTGACTGATTGTGTGAAAGATTCAAACACAGTGCGTCCCTCTAGTCTCTCGAAGACAGACGCTCTATATATACCAGCTCGTGCCTCGCTATATAGAGTCTGTTAGTTACCGCGCCCCTCCGATCGCGTCAGAATGTTATTAGCTAATCTTATGTAAGCCGGAAATCGCCGCAATCCCTTTTCTCTGTTCCTCTCCCCGATTTTGGCCCAAATTTGAGCTCCAGAATACTCAATCTCCAGCTCTGAAACACTGTGCAATGTTTTCTCAATTTTGTGCGGGGTTTTGGGAACAAGTCGATTGTATTTTCGCTGGTCGGCCGAAGCTCCCGAGGCCCATGTGATCAGGACGCGCCTACTTTTTCTGAGGTGCGCCGCCTCGTCTATCAAATTCTGAACAGGCAGAAGTGTAGTTTGAGTAATTTTATTGTCTTATCTCCAAGGGTGCAAATGAGCAACATGAGTTTCCGTTGAGAAAGACGCGCCGTGAAGTTTGCTTATATAATATTACATAATAAGATCCTGGCGCGGTCAAGACCGCGCGGTAAACATAAGACTAGCGTCCCTCTGCACTTAGACCAGCGCGCCTTCCAACAGCTTCTTTGGTTGAATAGAGAGGAGTGTCTCCAATTGGAGAGAGTTGGTAAAAATTACCAAGATTATGGTTGGAATATTTCCCAGTTGCTCCTCTGAAAACTCTGGAAAAGCCTGACGCAGCCTGCGATCAACTCTTCCGAGTTGTGCCCTTCCAATCATAGACTTCTCATCTACAATCAGCAATTTGACGTTTTGCCACCGAGTCTGGACGCGAGTAAGGCCGAAGCGAGATAGCTGTGCAAAGCCTGATTTCTCCTTAACCAGAATTGTCAGACCAAAGATAGTCCAGCCCCGAATGCCAAAGGCAGATATTCCAGTTGGAGTCAGTCGCACTACTGGATCCTTGGCACCCTGTTCAGTAATATCAATGTTGAAGTGTTCACGAACGGCCGTTGTTATGCACCAGATGAGGAAAGACTTTCCAGTTCCAGCAGTTCCATCTACATTGATTCGAAGGGGAGGAGCTTTGGGACCGGGAACGTCTGCCTCCAACCTCTTGAAGTATGCCATGACTTGTAGGAAGACATCTCGTTGTGCTCCTTTCAACTTCCGATGGTCATGCTCGGGCAAAACCTGCAGTTCATCATTTGGCGACTCCTTAACCCAACTAGACAACCACTGTGATGCAGCAGTAACTGTAGCTTGATCAGGAGACTGCTGGACCCAGTCATGTTCAACATCTATATCACGCTTTCCAATTGCTTTCCAAGGTTTCCTAGATCAGAGTGGGCAGGTGCATTTGGGGCACGCCAATGCATTTGTTCCTTGAGTTCGTTTTCGGTCACGGCGCACTTGAGCAGCTCCTACTCGTGCAGCCTTGAGAAGTTCAGGATCAGTGGCTGGCATTTAGCACTACAAATATTGAACATATAATTTTGAATAGTATAAGGATATAATACTTACAGTATTGTCCAGAGTCTCAAAAACCACAAAGAGTTACTAGAGAGGGTCCAGGGATATCCAATTAGTGGCCTCCTTTGATGAGAATCAATCCAGAGTATTTCACAATTAGAAATCACTGCAAGGCAGTGCCAGGGGAATATTCCCAAAGCTTATTGGGGGAGCTTGCTCCCCCCTTTTGTCTGAGGTTCCCGAAAAGTGGATGGCTGTGCAATGTGCCTACTCTCCCACGGGTACACCATCAGCTGTGATCTCCCACGGGTACGCCATCAATATGTGATGGAGGCTTAGAGACGACTCAGACCTGAGACGAGTGGCCTCAAGGTGGCCTACTGTACAGCGGTGCACTCAGGGAAAATGCAGTCAAGGAATACTCTCAGCCAAGGGCCGGC